>JAVRXN010000013.1:52084736-53319736 GCA_033556935.1 Timema podura | reverse complement strand
CTATAAATTTATTATTATCATTTTTTTAATCATTTATCCTACATTAAGGGGCCAACGAATCAGCTGTTGCGTGGTTAGAGGGTCCACGTGATTAAGAAGTTTGAGAACCACTGCTTTAGGGTATTAACTGCCATACATGGCCCTACTTACTAAAGTACACCATCCATCTCTAGTTTTTAATAAACTTTGTGTGCGACAACTCTTAAAATTATCTATATAGATTATAATATAGTAGATAGTAAAATTGGTGTGTATGGGATTTGAACTATATTTGTGGGGCGCCACTTCTAAGACTACTCTCAGGAGAAATAAAAAAAAAACCTTTTCCATGGCTAACTCTGTCGGTGGCACGATAACTCTTAAAACTCGAGACTACTTGGTGTGCTCGGGAATGCTTTTTGGACTATCCTATGTTAATATTTGATAATGACACTACCTACAACAATGGTATGATCAAAATCCCTACAATACTTGGAGAAAATACATAGAATATAACATTGAGTCAACATTGATAAAATTAATCACTAAATGAATTGTACTAAGTTAGACTATAATAAAAAACAAAACATAATTATTGAGACTTGCCGTGGATTATTATTATTTCAATGTTTCCAAATCCTAATCTTATCTCTTTCCCCAATCACTATTCTAATCCTACAAATTAACATAAAATATATTATCATTTCTATCTATTTTTGGAACAAAATTAACAATCAACCAAAAAAAAATCATAACATAAACAGAGTGAAAAAAAAAGTTATATATTCAATAACTGGTATAATACTATTTAAATTCTGAGTGAAACAAAAGCATTTAAGTATTGTTGACAAAAATAAAATCAATAGTAGTAATAATATTTTAACATATAATGAAATATTAATTGATGCTCTGGAATAAAGTATTTGAATATATTTAGTCTTTCTGAAGGTTTGAAATAAATGCTGATTAAAGAGAGAGAAAAAAAGTTATCTATAGTTGAAGATTTGACTGGATCTCACTAAGAAAAAAAATCTGTCCAAGTTGAAAGTAGTAAAAATATAGTAAATTTGTTTTCTCTTCTGAATATCACATATTCCACAGTTTCTGGATATCAATATATTCTCTTGTTTGTAACGTTAACTTACAGTTAGTTACAATTGGATCCATCCCGTTATAATGTTGATACGTAACTATCAAGAATTCATACCACCCGCTCAATAATTCCGACCCAAATAGAATCCCTACAATGGTACATTTCTCTGTTGTAGTCCCTGTAGGCTAATACGGAAAGATAATACGACACAGTATATTTCATGCTGTACAATCTTCTGTAATACACTCATATTTGTTCAGGAACTTACCTTTGAAATCTTCTATCACTAGCCGCCACCAAAGCTGAACTACACCGTGCAGCCAATGTGAAGAATGGGGCCGAGCTAACGAGAGTCTACAATCAACGCGTGGTCATTCTCCGTCTAGTCAGATTGAATCTGAAGAATGACAACATGGAGAACGCTAGAAGACAACAATCCACCCGCCCTCTGACGGATGTCAGATGAACTTCCCCAAACAACACAAACATCCAATGATCGCCGACTTGTTCTAATTTTCCGATGGAACAACCCTACAAAGTGACTACGTGACCGATGACAGCTAGCAACTGCGTGCTAGTAATTACCTCCCCTCTTTCCGTGCAACGAAAATCACTATAAAACAGGCTGACATTGTCTAAAAACTTTGACTATCTAAAATCTACGAACGAGGACGGATCATTGTCGTCTACCTGGACAATGATCGGATAAACATTCATACATCATAAATTGGAACGTAACTATGGAAGTTACTTATAAAGAACTCTATTCATTTTCAACTTATAATATTTTCGTGTTAAAATCTTTATTTTGTGTTTTGCTTAATATTTAACTTTTTGCTTTATTATCTCAGTCGCATAAATGTAACTTGTATGCCGCCACTTAGGCGCGGTTGGTTAGTTGGTTAGTTTATTAGTTTAGTTTGAAATCCACCATTGGTAATTTTGTATTGAGTGAATTTAAATGTAAATTGTTAAAATGTGTGGACTTTTGTATTTTGCTATTTCACGCGACTGTAGAAATAAAATTAGGCTTGTTATTTTTTTTATATAATTTAATTTTGTTCCAAATTTCATTCTTAAGTTTTTCTAAGATATAGTTAGTCCCGGGAGATTTTGACTAGCGTCTGGAAGTCAAACTCTCGCGTTATGTTTTATGTAGTTGTAAATTTTCGTATTGTAACTTGTAATTGTTTGAGGAGCCCATCAGGCAAGAATATTTAATGTTTGTTTCATTTTTGTGGATATCTTACTCCACTTCACTTTTGGTAGTTTAACTTCTCTTTTGATATTATAATCTACGTAATATTGTGTCTCTTAAAGACGACTTGTAATAAATGTAAACATGGGATGTTTACATTCTGCGCTTCACGTTATTATTTTCAGCATTATTCAGAATGATATAATGAGACCACTGTACTTTGCTTTATCTACGTTTACTCTGAATAAACCATATTATTGTTATATTTTTAATTCTGCTTATATTTTCCCTTATGTAGATTATACCTTCTCCCTTTTATTTAATTGTGGTCGTTAAGTAGAAGGCACGGAGACGGTGTAACACTGCGCAACTCTGCTGTCCTTTTAATTAACTGATCTTCCTGTTTAATTAGTTAATTAATAACCTATATCATTGCTGAAAAATGTTGGAAAATTATACTGTATATTTTTGTTGTTGTTGTGAAATCATAGCCTGAGTTTAACCTTGTATCTCTTTCTGTTTCATAATGGAACACAATTTGACTACGGACGCTTCGACTGAGGAAGTAGTGACTGGCGAGCCGAGCGTGTTGTCTAAATCTGATGTTTACCGACTCAATAAAGAAAGCCTTATCTCCGAGCTTGCTAAGCGTGGACTGCAAGGTTCAACAGAAACCACCGTAGCAAGACTTCGTGCAGTTCTCGTGGGAATCCTTTCGGAGAGCGATACGTCTCGAGACCAGGCAACAGTGGGAGTGGAGAATCATCATTCAGTACCGGTGAGGGTTGGAGATCCAATTGAAATGTCACGCGTTTTGGTGAGTGATAAAATCCAAAGTAAAATTCTCGTTGATTTTGTAAATCGAATACCACTGTGTGATGGTCAGGACAGCTCATCTCTTTTTTTATTTTTAATTGAGGTTCAAAGGATTTGTCATTTAAATATCGGTTCTGAGTCCGAGTTTATTGCATTATGTTTAGGTAAAACTTCTGGATATTTAACTCGTTTATTTTCTGAAGGGTTAGTTAATGGGTTAAGTTGGAAACTTATTAGTCGTAAGATATTAGACTGTCTTGTCCCTACTAGAGCTAGAGATAATTTGTGTAAGCAGTATGTACATCGCTTTCAACGTCCTGATGAGTCGTTAAGGAGTTTCATCATGGCCATTTCTGAGGCCGTTGAAGTTTTAGGGTTAGATCTTTCTGAATGTCAGATAGTAGATATTATTTTGGAGAATGTGTCGCCCTTGTCTCGACGTCATTTTGTATTTACTTCTAAACCTAGTACGATAGTTGAGTTACATGAGCTAGCTTCCCTAATAGAAGGTACTTTGTTGTCTGAAAGTGAGTTTCTGGAAAATCATGCGCCTTTTATTGTTGACAATCCAGGCGTGGGTTCGAATCCTAGTTATTGTGGTAGTTCTAGGAATAATACTGCGATTTCTCAGTTGGGTGTGAAACCTGTGAAGAAGAACCATATTGGCCCGCGAGCGTTGGATAGTAAGTTTTTGTCAGGAATTCGCTGCTTTAATTGTAAACAGTTAGGACATGTCCGGAGCAAGTGTAGTTCAGGAAACTAGTTGTGCGCCGTAAGAATCATGGGTCTTACGAGTCAAGCGCATTTCCATGCCCCCCTTCCCCCGTTGTAGTTCTTGTGCTTGTTTCTTTATGTTGTCTTGCTTTAAATAAATATCTGCCAGGCTCTCTCCCAGATGGGATAGACCCTGGTCAGTTGAATCTTTCTTAACACCCGTGTCGGTCAGGTTGATGTGCCAGACAGACCCGACCGATACGCGAAGTGCTCATGTGAGCCATCTTAAACTAATACCGACGTCTTAGAATGTCGTAGTTTAATGGATAATGTTCGTAAGTTATTGTACTTACAGATTTAATTACTCCATTTTGGATTTACTTAGGTAAATGTAGGATGCCAAGAAATTTTTTTATAAGTTTATGGGGACTTGTATTTGATCTTTTTGGTATTCCTGTTTTGGGTAAGACTTGGTGTCTTGATATTATTTGACTATTGTTGAGTCATTTAATGAACGGTCAATTAACGTAATCTCATTTTGTTAATTATAGTATTGACCGAGTTTATTCATACTCTTAATAATAATGTGGAATCATGCCTAATTTTTATAGGTATATGGGGACCTATAATTAATCTTTTGGCATCCCTTATTAATTTGAGTTTTGTTTGATGGCATTGTGCCATGGCTGTGAGCCAAATCGTGTTTAAAATTTAAATGTTGTTTACCATTAATGATATGTTATATATCAGTGGTTTGTAGATATAGTGTTTTGTTATATATATATTGTTGGCCATGTGTATAGTTATTTACAGGTATTGAACCGTAATTGAACTTGTGGATATTATGTGTTTATAAAATAAGTGAATAGTTTATAGATTATAATGATGTTCCACTTCATGGAATTTGGATCACGAAATCAAATGTTGTTTTGATTTAATTATGACGTAACTTTCTCTATTCTATGTGTTGAGACACTCTATTCTAGATTGAGTGCTGTGAATGGACTTTTTTAGAATATAGTGAGATTATGGTGATCTAACATTTGAAACTCTCAAACCTTTGAATAGGAACCTTCAAAAGTGTTGAGGGGGGGGACGCTCCTCCGATACATCAATGTAGGATTTCTATAGGATTTTAGGATTTCATGAGGATAAACTTTTATGACTTTTTAGTCTAGTGAACTTTATTGTGAGAACTTGAGTTTGAACGTAGAAGAAAGAAGAGATTCTTCATGTGTTCATACAGACAATTAGACATGTGGTTGTGTGTGACTTAACGCCACTTACATCTCGACAACAGACTTGTTGTATATGATTTTTCGTTGCGCATCCTGTTTTCCTTTCTCTCCTGGTTTCTGGTAAAGTCTACGTAGTGGTACCGACTGCTTCTCTAGATGATGGAATCTAGAGCTGAAAAAGATGGATGATCTCATGCTGTTTGGGAAGATGATGTACAAGAAGGCAACCTTGAGCCCTTTGATGTTCCGCCTTGCTGCGGACGGATGCTGCATCTTCTTATTCTCCTGGTCAAGGGGGGGAGATTTGTAACGTTAACTTACAGTTAGTTACAATTGGATCCATCCCGTTATAATGTTGATACGTAACTATCAAGAATTCATACCACCCGCTCAATAATTCCGACCCAAATAGAATCCCTACAATGGTACATTTCTCTGTTGTAGTCCCTGTAGGCTAATACGGAAAGATAATACGACACAGTATATTTCATGCTGTACAATCTTCTGTAATACACTCATATTTGTTCAGGAACTTACCTTTGAAATCTTCTATCACTAGCCGCCACCAAAGCTGAACTACACCGTGCAGCCAATGTGAAGAATGGGGCCGAGCTAACGAGAGTCTACAATCAACGCGTGGTCATTCTCCGTCTAGTCAGATTGAATCTGAAGAATGACAACATGGAGAACGCTAGAAGACAACAATCCACCCGCCCTCTGACGGATGTCAGATGAACTTCCCCAAACAACACAAACATCCAATGATCGCCGACTTGTTCTAATTTTCCGATGGAACAACCCTACAAAGTGACTACGTGACCGATGACAGCTAGCAACTGCGTGCTAGTAATTACCTCCCCTCTTTCCGTGCAACGAAAATCACTATAAAACAGGCTGACATTGTCTAAAAACTTTGACTATCTAAAATCTACGAACGAGGACGGATCATTGTCGTCTACCTGGACAATGATCGGATAAACATTCATACATCATAAATTGGAACGTAACTATGGAAGTTACTTATAAAGAACTCTATTCATTTTCAACTTATAATATTTTCGTGTTAAAATCTTTATTTTGTGTTTTGCTTAATATTTAACTTTTTGCTTTATTATCTCAGTCGCATAAATGTAACTTGTATGCCGCCACTTAGGCGCGGTTGGTTAGTTGGTTAGTTTATTAGTTTAGTTTGAAATCCACCATTGGTAATTTTGTATTGAGTGAATTTAAATGTAAATTGTTAAAATGTGTGGACTTTTGTATTTTGCTATTTCACGCGACTGTAGAAATAAAATTAGGCTTGTTATTTTTTTTATATAATTTAATTTTGTTCCAAATTTCATTCTTAAGTTTTTCTAAGATATAGTTAGTCCCGGGAGATTTTGACTAGCGTCTGGAAGTCAAACTCTCGCGTTATGTTTTATGTAGTTGTAAATTTTCGTATTGTAACTTGTAATTGTTTGAGGAGCCCATCAGGCAAGAATATTTAATGTTTGTTTCATTTTTGTGGATATCTTACTCCACTTCACTTTTGGTAGTTTAACTTCTCTTTTGATATTATAATCTACGTAATATTGTGTCTCTTAAAGACGACTTGTAATAAATGTAAACATGGGATGTTTACATTCTGCGCTTCACGTTATTATTTTCAGCATTATTCAGAATGATATAATGAGACCACTGTACTTTGCTTTATCTACGTTTACTCTGAATAAACCATATTATTGTTATATTTTTAATTCTGCTTATATTTTCCCTTATGTAGATTATACCTTCTCCCTTTTATTTAATTGTGGTCGTTAAGTAGAAGGCACGGAGACGGTGTAACATGTTCATCACCAGACTCTCATCTTTTATTGATGTACTTATATCCCATTTCAATTTTAAAGATGCAAAAAAAGAAGAACCTAATCTTCTTCAAACAATGTTCGAAGAATGATGTTCTAATGATAATATTCTAGAACCAAATTTAAAAACTCTTTTTTTTCTAGTTCAAGAAAAATACTAATACATTATAGCAAAGGTAAAATGGTTGGCCATGAAATAGGAATAAATATGTTATAATATTTAATAGGGGTGTGCGAAGTCCACTTTTTTGGTTCGAATCGAAGTCGAGTCGAATATGTGAAATATTCTCGAAGCCGAATCGAAGTTCGAATATTTTTCTATTTTATTTTGAGTAAAACTATTAATATATTGTTATTAAATATAGGTATTTATCTAGCATCAAACTGAATATTATAGGCTATTTATTGTTTCTAGCACTAATATTTGTAGCTTATTGCCAACTTGATAATATTAATCACTTTACCTCTATGCAAAAAAAAACCCCAAAAAAAACACCTTTTTATTTTATACTTAGCAGGTAGGTAAAAAATATATTTCTTTGAGTCTGGTTTTATTATGCTTTATTGAAGTCTTACTTATTCTTTTTAAGATTGCTATGGAGGAAGGTAAGCTGTTGTACATGTTCAGGGAGTAAACACTCTCGTCGGGCTATAACAACATTTCCTGCTGATGAGAATAGTCTCTCACTACTGACTTGCGTAGCAGGAATACCAAGATATTTAAGCGCAACCTTAGCGACATTTGGGAATTTACTACAACCCTTCTTGCTTCCACCAATGGTAAGGGTTTGTGGATCTATTCACCCTAGGCTCAGATAAATACTTTTCAACTTCTTCAGAAATATTCATCTCTTTTCTCTCGTTTGGTAGAGAATCGAAGAATGACCACAGTCCAGAGTTTGAAGTTGATGGTTCTGGCTCATCAGCCGTTGAATCCATTTCTTCAAAATCACGGTATAGTTCGTTTCTTAAAGCAGTTGACAAATTTGCTGAAGCAACAATATTATTGATAACTACACCTTTGAATCTTGGGTCCGTTAACATAGATAAGCGAGATATTTCATCCTCTTCATGCAACGGAAATCTAGACTTAAGTGTCTTTAAAATGCTTCTCGCAAATGTCATACCTTCTTCTTGCCTTTGTATGCGAGAGTTTAAATGGGAACTCGGACAGTGTAGGATGGGTATGACCATCGAAGAGGTTGGATATGAATCGCCACTTATTTCCTTTGTGGCTTGAGCAAGTGGCTCAAGAACTTCCAACACACCCTTTGCTTGAGCCCAATCTGCATTTGTCAGCGGTTCAATATTGTGTTCAGACTGTGCTAGTTCAGCAGCGATGGGGCCCTTCATTTCAACAAGCCGCTGAAGCATGCAATACTCACTACTCCAGCGAGTCTCCACATACTGAATAAGCTCCAGCTGGGGTACCTGCATTCTCTCTTGCAGACTATGAAGGCGTTCCCGTGCTTGAGAGCTACGCCTGTAATGACCCACTATGTTTTTTGCCTTCTGTAACAGCTTCTTGACACCAGGACACTCAGATTTGGAATCGTCAACAGCTAACTGTAGAGAATGTGCAAAGCAAGGACGGGCTTTGTCACCAAATAGTGTTTTGGCAGCAGAGCGGAAATTGGGTGCATTATCGGTAATGCAGTAAATTGGGATTGTCATGTCCTCCAGTGAAATGCCCCAATTAACAACACATTGCTCAAGTCTAGATTTTATGTTGGCTTTAGAATGACTTTCATTCATTGGAATGATTTCCATAGTGAATGTCTTGTAGTCATATTTGTCATTCAGGTAATGACAAGTTAGACTGACATAGCTGTCTGTGGCACGAGATGTCCAGCCATCAGATGTGAGGGTTAGTGCCTGTACAAATGGGAGATCTTGAAGAAACTCTGTTTTGAGACGATCCCGAGTCTCTTGGTAGAGCATTGATACATAATTCCGAGAGAACGTAGTTCGTGCAGGAATCTTGTAGTTGGGAGCAAAATGTTTAACCAATTCAACAAAGCCCTCCTTCTCAACAAAGCTGTATGGTAAAAGTCCTTTTACAAGCATATTTGTAATCTTGTTAGTGGTGGTTTGAGCATATGGGTGTGATGAGACCATCTTTTCTCTACTAAGCATAGTCTGGATGTTTTGTTGTACTGTCCTATCTTTTCTAGCAGCAGGTGCGGGCAGATCCTTCTTGTTGTTTTCATCTAAAAATTCTTTGTATTTGCCTGGGTGTTTTTGGAGGTGGTTAAGAAGTGTCTGGGTTGTGCCTGCCAAAAAAAATAATAATAATTTAAGGGGGAAAAGGAGATTTAAAATTTAAGATTGTGGTAAGTAAATGGAAATCTAGCAGGAATTTAGTAAATGTGATAGGCCTATTACATTGCCTAAAGTCTTGCCATATTCCCATTAAATCATGGGATAAAATAGGCCTAACTTATTTTTAGTAGGCCCCTACTGCTTCATGGCACGTTAGGTTATAATATGCATTTGTACTAATTGCGCTAATGTGTTAGAGATGAGTAAAGTTGAATTTGGATTAAATATAGCGTACCTGTAGGGCTACTGCGTGAGAGGAACCATTTAGAAAAATACCACCCTCAGTACACCAAACCAGGATTCAATCCCCTATTTTAGAGTCACCATTTTAGTCTAAGGTAAGTGTGATAACTTAAATAAAAAGTCTAAAACCTCTATCGTACCCCAATCGACTTGGCTTATAATAGGCCTAGACCCAGTGGCGGATCCATCTACTATCTCACGAACCAGATATCTTATTAATTTTTGTTGTTGTTCTGTGAGAGTTCCCGTAACCCTCTCATGAAATTCGAGAGGATCCACACCTTTCTTCTCAAAATTTCGTGCCCCCCCTCACGAAAATTTGCCCATGAGCATAAGCGGATTTAAGGGAAGCACATGCCCTTCACAATGGGCAATAACATACACTATGCCTCAAGGGTGCCCATATGATAATTACAGGAAACATTATTTAAAAGTAAAATATATTAGGAAAATAAGCCACTTACAAAAATTGTTGCACATAATTTATAGGCCTAATACAAAACTTAGGCTGGTCTACAAATTTTCAATCAAATACAGTAATACAGAAAATGGCCAACTAACCTGATGGAGTCTTGAAGTTCTTTCGGCATGTTCGACATTCAGCCGACTTTTTATCAATATTTTTACTTAAAAAAATCCACACAGTACTTCTTTGCCGATTAGTATTTGCACAATCACCACTGGTTTCACCCTGCATACTGTTAAATTAATTGTTCACACACGAGGTACGACTCAATCAAATAGACGCTCAAAAAACACGTGATCTACGTCCTAGAAAATAATATATCCTTTTATTTTTTAAAGAAAATATATAATATTTTAACAGCAATTATCATCTATAGTGATGACGTTAAGTTTTTTTAGTATAATTATTAGGCACGTAGTGTTCCTTACTCACGCATGCGCTCGGCTATCGCTCATCTCTGGCTATATCCATATACTCGAGCCGCGCACAGCGCTCAACTATCGCTCAACTCTGCCGATATCCATATACTCGCACAGACAGGAGTTTTGGTTATGTAGTAATTAAACAACTAAAATGTCTGCTTGCGCATATGAATTCAAAATTATTACAAAATATTTTTAATAACTAAGAAATACTTTAAAAGTTTAAACTGGCTGAAAATTTTAAAAATATTACTTTTATTATTTATTTTATCTACACTTTCAGTTGGTACTAATGAATGTTTATCAATACAGTATGATCATAATGTAATGGCCATCTTGAAAATCACAACGTTAAGGAATTTTATCAGTTGCCCATAATAATAAAAATATTTTTTAATTCTTAAGGTACCGTACTTTGGTTTAACTCTTGTTGAAACCAGACTGTTGTGAAACCAGACGAATTTTTCGAAGCTTCGCACACCCCTAATATTTAATATAATATAAAAATAGTAGATAGATAAAAATGCATTGAAAAAACAAACAAAAAACTAGAAATGTCACAATACCTGTTTTTCTCAATTCCGATTCTTGAACATTTCTTTTTTCATTATTTTTCCAAGCATCCAACCTCATATAAAATATATTTAGGTATTCAACTTCATAACATCTTATAGATATTTATCAAACACACTAAAAGTCTTCATAACTGAAAATCTCAACCAAACATTTAAATAAACTCTAAATTAATACAACAAATTGCTGATTTTATAATCGAAATAACACATTTCACATGTTACAAAAGTTTAAAGTCGTCCATCATAACTGATCCTATGCATGTTAGCTCACCAGAAATTAGTAATGAAGTTTTAGCAACAATATATTGAAATATAGAATTTATCGATATATTTAATATATCAGACTACACTCAAAATCTATTGAATTAAAATAAACATAACTTTTTTATTAACTACATCAATTTTTGTTATATTTTTATTAACCTTGTCTCATTGTTATATATCAAGTAATGATAAATATATTGATATATTACATAAAACTGCCATCCTTAGCCTATGTATTATATATATTGATTGTTTGTTTAGAATTGATTCATGTATTTTGCCAGTCTCACTTAACTTTTACTCTAAAAAAAGTGTGTCAAAGTTGTTAAGATTTTACCTCTTATTACTATCATAATGTCAGGTCGTATTATATTTTAGATAATTTATTTTTCGTGTAGAACACTTCAAAATGTTAGGGTCTTATTATATTCGGGCCATTACAGTCCATTTACAATTTGCCGGCATTTAGGTGAAACGGCAACTAAACTAATAAGAGAGATAATCGATTGTTACCTATTCTGAATGTTGCTGTTTTGTTTAGTTGCCATTTTTATTGATAGCTAAGAATCAAAGTAGTGAGAATTGTATTAAGATTGATCCTCGATTCTTTTGATACCAGTAAAAATCGAGAGTATCGAGGAATCGAGTTTGACAGCCCTAAAAAAACTTCCTTACACTTCAAGGGCATTTCTCTTACACACCTATAGAACAACTTTCCCTGCTGCCATCTTCTTAATCTTTCAATCTGGCTTCAAAGATATTTTACGTTCTGTACCTTTCTCAACTTTACTCCATTCAATTTATAGCGATACTAGGGCTTATCCTCTTCCTTGTTAAAACCATCTATTTCCTCTTCCTTCTTCCCCGTTCCATCAAGTCATCAGCAAACATCATGTCTTTCATTCTTTCCTCCCCAAGTTTTCTTGACACTTTATTTTTGACCATTATCATTAATATAATAGTGGCAAGAGGGCACTCTCCTGATTCACCCCATTTTTTATTTGGAACCACTTCGTCCAGCCCTTCACAGTTCAACTCTTAATGCCTCCTTCTTTAAAAGTTGGTACTATGATCCCCTTCTTCCAGTCTTCCGGTACCTTGTTCTCCTTCCATATCAATCTTAGCACCCTTTTTAACCATTTTATACCTGCTTCTCCTGCAGCTCTTATCATTTTCATTCACACCTGGTGCTTTTCCTTGTTTGACTCTCTTTAATGCATCCTTCACCCTTTTCCAGTTCCTCTTTTACTTATTCTTAATGATCCTCTGCTTAACTCTCATCCCTTTTCTCTTCTGGTTAACATCCTTTCTAAAATCCCCTACATAATTCCTTATCTTCCTCTCCTGTCTTCATCGTTTATCCATCATTCTAATTTCTTGTCTTTTCTCTCTCCTACTGAGTATTACCAGGCTATTTAACACCTTACTGCCTTCCACATCCATTTCCAACATTTCTGTCCATTTTTTCATCCAATAACCCCTGGTTTGCTGTACCATGTGCTTCGCTCCTTTCTTCTTATATTCTTCCTCTGTTTCCTCATTCCCATTCTTAAAACTCCTTGTTTTATTCTTCTCCTCCACTACTTCCTTCACTCTGTAGTTCCACAAGACTGTCTCCTTCACTTCCTCTCATCACTTGTCCTCCCACATACCTCCTCTGCAGCTCCCACCAGACTGTTCCTAAGCCTTTACCATTCCACCTCTACACTTTACATCTCATCCTTGAGCATTAAGATTTTTGCCTCTCTTTAATAAAGTTCTCTTTCTTCTTCACTTTTGAGCCTCCACACCCTTAGCTTCTTTGTTTTCCTACCTTCCCCAATGTCTGCCCCCAGCAACCCATGCTCACTATCTATACACACTTGGCATCACATTTGAATTATGGTGACAGTAGTATATTGCTATTTACCTATCAGTAACTAATGTAGGTACTTCATAAAACAGGGCTCAATGAATCAACACTTATTGTAAGATTAAACTTTATATTACATGATGTGTTGAATTCTAGAAAATACTGACTATATCAAAAGTTTTTCCTTAATAAATTTCAAATACATAAGAACTATTTTCCTTATTCTAGAAGGATTTTTAAAAAAATTCAACATGTATTTTTTGAAGTACATACTGAAATTAAAAACTCACAATATTCAAATTCCAGTATATTATCTAATTTTATTAATGCCATAAAATGTTAACAAAACCAATTAACAAAAAATGTTATTTACTGGCCCAATTTTTGTGTTTGGCCTCCAAGTAATTTTTTAATGTCGATGTTTTTGTATTAAAGACTGTTAGTATAATTTTCTTAGCAGTTGTTTGCTATATTTGTAATAACCACTAATCATTTTCATATTTAGTTTTTTGTGTGTTATAGATGTGTTTTCATCTTTATTTTGAATATATCTTAATAATAGGGATGAAGTATTATTTTATCATTCTGTGTGTGTTTAGCTAGTTTTGGTTTCCAATCATGAAATATTAAATTTATAAATAATATTATTTTAATCTGCCATAATTTTGGTCTGTCAAGGCAACCTAGATCAGCGCTGACAGGGGTATGGCAAGAAATGGTGATACTTTTCTCCTATTAAAGATTGCCTATTCTAATATTCATGATTTGAAAGAGAATTTAAGCTTTTTTTTAATATTTCACTTAAAAAGATTGACTTTGTCCAATCAAGAATAAATTAGTCAACAAAATGAACTAATTAGCCATTTCTGGAGGTTTGTAACACATAAAGGGCTTGTAGAGTGCAAAGAAAGACACTAACCTGAAAGTCAAACCTTCTCCAGCCCTGGTCACTCTTGAACTTGTAGACTGTTGCCAGGATGTGACAGATTGCTCCTCCAGATTTGAAGTCCAGGAAACACCGCATCTAAAAAGAGTCATATTCACAAGCCAGGTTAGTTAACAACGAAGCTTAATCAGTGGAACTCAAGTGAATACCAAATATTCCAAACCTCCAAACAAGTCCGACAAGACACTCCAGGAAGTTTGGTCCTATCAATAGTCTAAACTTACAATTGAAAATGCTATTAGATTTTGAATTGTCAATTTTTTTCTGCTAATTTTAAATAGCCCATATATCTTACCATTTGGTAGGTGTTCTATATTTAAGCAAATATTCGTTGCAAAGCAAAAAGTTTTTTTTTTCTTTGAGAGTTTAACCCTTTTATTGCCATACTTAACCCAGAAGGGTTGCAGTCATTTGGCCTAAATTGTAGGCCAAATGACTTTAGACTATTTATTAAAAGAGTGTGAATGCTATTTTTTTTAATGTCTGCTATAATTTTGTCGTGATGTAACTGGATGGCGAGTTTTGTCATGTTTAAAGCCATATGCTAATAAAAATTTGAGTGCAGTATTTAACAAGTATATAGTTATGGACTATAAATAGTGACTCAATGATTTCAAATCATTATAATTTACGAGTAATAAGGTGCCAAACTTGCTATTTTATGGTTTTTACGGACTAGTTTAGTAAACTAGTCAATGTATGAGGCTGAAATTTAGTATAGCTAGACAAACATATGATGTGTAAGCCTACACAATGAAATATGTATAATATGTTGGATAAAAATATATTTTTTAGTCAACAATAAATTTAAATATGATAAAATTACATCATTTTTAATAATATATGACATATTTTCCTTTAATACCCAGACAGTGTGATTTTATCTCATTTTGTAGTATGCAATGTCGTTATTCTGAATTTTTTTTTTTTTGTCTTGTAGCGTGTTAGACCTGCTGTTTAACTCGAAATACCATAAATATAATTAACACAATGAATACAAGAACTAATATATTCTAATAATGTGTGGCAGATATTAGCTCATGGTGGATTTATGTTGCAGGGAAACGCCCAAGCTCCAGGAAAACTGCCCCAGCTGACTATGGCGGGACCATTTGTCTTACTTACAGGCCCCGCTTCGAAGAAATGGCAGAGAAGTTTTTTTCTGGGTGCCACACCATCAACGAACGCTACTGGTCATTTAGCGCAATTCCGCCACTTAACACCCTTCCCCCCTTAGAAGTCCAGATGCAAACCGTCCCCGAGTTCGTCAGTTCTGTTACTATATAAGTGTCACTCCTCGCTTCACATATATGTAGTCTATTTAATCAATTTGATAGTGGAAGAACTAGGACATAGCTCTACATTGTCAAAGAAACTACTGGTGACTACAATGTGTCAGGCGTCAGTCTCTCCACCTCGTCATAGATGAAGCCTCATCTGGGACTTTTTTAAGTATTTCTAAGTTAGAATTTGGTTTAGATTCATAACACCTCTTTAACTATGTCCATCAGACATAAAGTCTGTTCACCGTAGGAATTGTTTTCTGAAAGGCCTTTTTCACTACCAGAAATCTATTATATAGTAGGATATTGGTAGGAAAAAAGACCTTTCAGAGAATAGTTCCTACCGTGAATGGAGTTTAGTCTTTTGTGTCAGAGTATCTGACTTTCTATGTCCATCTGACATAATTTTTTGTCAGGATGTCTGACTATTTTCTATGCCCATAAGGCATAGTTTTGAAGGTTAGTTTAAACGCTCTTTTTCTATGTCCATTCTATTACAAGAGTAACACCTGGCTTAGACCATTTTAGCACCGACATGGACTTATTTTAAAATCAACATGACAACGTTGACATTAGTATAACACTTTTTTTTTATATCTCTTGATAACCCTCCGGAATTCACACCAGAGAGCTAGTAGTAAAATAAATGGTCATGTGGGTGTGAAAAAAATTAAAAAACAGTAAGTTGCAATGTGATATTTTGTCAAAAAACTCACAGGAGTCCAAAATAAATTATAAAAACGTGAGAATAGACTTTATGAAACAGTCAATTTTTTTAGATGAGATTTTAAGAAAAAAAAATTTAATATGCAGATTATCTTCTCATTTACATGGAATAAAAAAAGTAATTTCTTATTATTGTTCCTAGTTCAAATCTTGTTCACATAACACACTGTTTGAGAACTTTACAGCATTAGTGTATTTAAAATATTAAGATATATTTAACTTTTTTTTTGTTTTGTTTATTTTATATTCCTAACCCTTAAAGACTACTCCCACCCCTACCCAAAGTTTATTTTTTATTCTATTTTTTCATGTATTTTAAATTGAAAAATAAAATAAAATTAATAAGCTAAAAAAATATTTTCTACCAAAAGTATTAGTTTAGGAAAAACATAAATTACAACCAATATTTTAGGAATTTTTTAATTCCTTCATTGCAAATTAGTGGTGCAAAGAATTCCTCAATAAGACCAATGTTAATTATAGTGACAGCTTATCGACACCACCAGGGCCGCATCAAGTAAAATTTTGAGCCCGGTTGGTGCCCCCTCCTCTAAAACATAATTTTTGACAATGTCCTAATGACCTAGACAATTAATTATTATAATACAAAAATTATCAAGATTTAGAAGAGCTCAAATAAAGCTTCAGATTTCTAGGACCTAATTGGTACTTTTAGTCCGCCAAATTGGCTTTTTCAAGTTTCTGATTTATAGAAAGGATGGCATATTCCATAGTGTTCATTTAAAATGTCAGCTCTCAAGGAGTTGATTTTTAATTTTCGTCCACCATTTTGTATATGCCATATTGAAATTTCCAAGTGTGTAATGTTTTTCATAAATATGGCATGATCTATAAAATCCATATTAAATTTCAGATTTCTTATACTCAATGTGTACTTTTATTCGCCATTCTGGACGTAGGAGACTAGAGGATTTTTCTCATAAATATAATATGATCAATAGCATACACACCAAGTCTAATCCTCACCTTCATTCTTTAAAACAATTAGTCGTAGGACTGGACCTTCTGGTGGATGAATTTCTTCACGGATTCGTTGGGGATCTGGGCCTTCCCATAGAGTTCTGCATGAAGGACAGCCAAAGTTGATGGAATGGGGAATCATGAGGTGAGCCGAGTCTTAAACTGTTCCCAGGGGGTAACAAACTTTCCAAACTGGTCCTACCAGTGGGCAGTGTCTGACAAGCTGATATCCATCCCTGGACTAGTGTGTGAGTGGCTTCCAACAAGGTAGCACAGTCAGTGACAAAGGATCCGGTTAAGGACATTAGTCATGGGAGTGAATCCCATAGGGCAACATTGAGGTAAGTGCAGTCATGTGGTTCGTCTATCCATCCTCAGCAGAGGTAACGGGAGGTGCGAGTGCAGATCTCTCAAATGGGTCATTCTCAGATAAATGGAAAAAGTTGGGTCTTTTTCAAATTTTATAAAAACTAGATGTCTTTCTAGGCTAATATCTGCATTATTTCAAATTAAATATGTAATTAGCAAGTTCTTGAGAAAAATTTGAAATAAAAAACATTAATATTTATAAAAAAATATAAATACCTACCTTCAAAATGTCATTCCCCTGGCTGTCCCCAACCACCTTTTCCAACAGATAAAATTTAAAATTCTATATAAGATTAGTGTTTTATTACAAAACCTCAATTGTATGTGATAATGAAAGTAGAAAATTATCAGGAATGAAAATAATTAGAAGAGATAGAAGTACTTTATTCAGAAAGTTAAAGAAAGTTGAAGCAAAAGAAGAAGACTTAAAGAAAAAGAATGAGAAGTATAAAAAACGCTGTCAGTGATTGAGGTCCAAACAAAAAACAAAACCTTCAGAAATGTCTCATAAGTATAAAATTAATTATATCCTGGAAGGACCACTTATTAAGAAAAAAACTATTATTTGGAGAGTTAGGCCTACTTGCGTCTCAAATGAAAATAAGCTATGCAAACCAGAAATCTGATCAAAGGAAGCAAATATTTTACAAAATAATATCTGGGAAAATTCTGAAGAAATGTAGACTTATAAACAAGAGCAAAACATTTTTGAAATATAAGAGGTTTGTTGCTAATGAAAAAATAATTCCAAACCCACCGCTTTATGAACGGATATCAAGGTAAAATGAGAATGACAACATTCAGCAAATGGTTCAAAGATTTTTTGAAGAAGATGTGAATAGTATTAAGTGTCCCGGAACAAATTATTACACTACAAAATTTAAAATAAAAAAGCAAAAGAGAATTTTATGTGACAGCCTAAATAATTTACACAAAAAGTATGTGTAAAACCATAGATACATTAGCTACTCAACATTTGAACCCTCTTGATGAGAACTGCACTCCTTACTCTTTCTGCACTCTATCCGAAAGCATGTGCCACGGTCTGGGCCCATTTACACCCTATACTATTAGATATTTTCTAAGCCTTTCCTCAGATCAATACCATACATTTCTATAGTGACGGTCCTACAACTCAATATAGAAATAAGTCCATGGTTTTTTATGTTGCCATAATACTTCCAGAATGTGATCGAAACTTACAATTGTTAACTTGGAACTATTCATAAGCAGGGCACGGTAAGGGTGCCCCAGATGGCATAGAAGTAGTTCTCGAAAGAACTGTGGACAAAATAGTAGCTCAAGGAAATGATATTCATAACCTTACTAACTTAACGCAAGTCCTAAAAACAAATTGTACAGGTAAGTTAATGATCATCCAAAATGAAGCAATTGAAGAAAATAACCACTTGATCCGACTATAAAATAATCAAATACAATTCAAAGGTACACCAAGTGTGTTGGAATACAGCATATCCATCTCTCCAATTTCATAAGTTAAGTTGATTTAACTGTGGAAGTGGTGAGCCATGTAAATATTTTAGTTTAGGAGAAATAGATGTTCAAAAGATAATTTCAAGAAGTACTCAAATACAAGCCTATGGAGAAGGGAATAAGCAAAACGTTGAAGACTTTAATGAACTTCCACCTCAGAAAAATGACAAGAAAGGTAAGTTTAAGTTAAAATACATTACTGAGTGCACATGCTATTTCATAATCTTGTAGAATAAATGTTAACAAATTTTGAAATTTCTTTCAGATGTTACAATAGGTGACTGGGTTTTTATGAAGTATGATGGTGTGTTGTATCCTGGAGAAATTACTTCTGTGGGAAATCAAAGGGTCACAGTAAATGTGATGTGCCCAATTGGAAACCATCGTTACAAATGGCCATTTCCTCCTGACAAGCATAGGCTACTTATGATCTTTCAGATATTCACACATTTACTACACAGCCTGTGACTTGCAGTTCACGGGCAAATGCTTTTTACTTTGATGAAAATCCTAAAATATAGGCCAATATTGCTACTATAACTGTAATTGTTTCTGTACAATTTTAAAACCTGCATTATTACTGTCTTGCTATCTTATAGGTAGAGAGAGTATTGTGATCATCAAAAAAATAGAACTGGAGATTTTAATGAATCCAAAAAGTGGTTTTTGAATTTCCGTCTGTCTGTACCTCCAACTAGAGCCTAAACTATTTTACCAATTGGGCTAAAACTTGGTATCTAGGGTTTTCATAGGGTTGCCCCAAGGTGTTTTTGGAAATGAATATCTAACCCTAAAATTAAGGGTAGTTTATTGATGGGTGAAAATAGAAAAAGCAAATTTTATCAAAATCGGCTCTAACGATTTAGATTAAATTTCATTTAAAAACATTTATAATTATTCCAAACAAAGCTACTCTCAATATTTCAGCAAAATAACTTTAAGGGCTCCGATATGATGTGTGAATTCTCATTTTTTTTTATCATATCTTCGAAACTATTTGAGATATGAAATTACTTATCATTCCAAATATGTAGATGTATTTATAATACAAATATTTTATTCGAAGCATATTCATATGAAACCAATAAATTTCCTATATGCAACTATATATATTTTTTAACTTTTCGAACACTAAAGGTATTGCGATTGTAAAAAAAATTAAACCTGAAATGTTGATGGATGTCGACGTCTGATGACCCCCCGAAACCTAAAAAATAGTCTTTGCAATGCCGTCTGTCTGTGTGTCTGTTTAAACTTAAAATTAAGAGTAGTTTAATCAAGGACGAAACAAGAAAAAATCGATTTTATCAAAATTGGCGCCAACACTTTTGATTAAAGTTCGTATTTAGGTGTTAAGATTATAAATAAAATGGATATTTTAATTTTCTCCAAAAAAATACTTTTAGGGTATTTCACAGAAGCGGAAATTTCCGTATCTCCGCAACTATTTGAGATACTAAATAACTTATCATTGCAAAATTGTAGAACTTTTAAAAATAAAAAACTTTTATTTGAAATATATTTTTATAAAACTAACAGTTTCTGAGATATTTGCAAATTAATTAATAAAATTTTGAGCTTTAGTTGTAAACATATACTACTTAAGTCTTAACTCAATAATTCTCCAATGCCATAGAATAATTAAATATAAGTAAGTCTCTCAAAAGGTTTGTTATTTTTCCTTAAACCTCTTATGAGAAATGTTTGTACAACAATGATCTATCTCCATTTTAAACTCAATTGTCAATAAATACATTTTTTATTGGTCAAAATTTATAAATGAGGAATTTAATAGCAATGCGATCACCTGAAGATGTGCAACACCTTATAGAATGTCAAAAATTTTAACCATAAGTCAAAATTTTAATACGAAGTGTTGACCCTAGTGGACTCAATATCGATCTTTTTTATTGGTCCAAACATTAATTCTTTAAAAACAAAATTATAAAATTTAAAACTGTGACTCAAAAAATGTTTTACATAAATATAGTGCAATTTATGCTTGGGTTTGCTAATGTATATTATTTCGTTTCACAAATATTACAAGTTTTGAGTAAATATCTCCCTTTTTAAACAATTGAACGAGAAAGTCCGTGCAGAGTTTCGTTTCTTGTTGTTAATAGCGTTCAAAATTGTTTTAACATTTAAATGGTTTGTTTAACCAGGTGACTTGATAAAAGTATCCATTTAGTTTTAGTAAAGTTTTAATATCTAAAGAAATTCTACATTCTGATTATAGAAAAAAAAATCTTAAATTGGTAAATTTCCTTTTTTTAAAAAGTTCTTAGATTCAAAATCTTGAAATCTAAAACCAATATCAAGGATATGTCGTCATTAAATGTTCTAGTATTTTTAAACATAGCACAACCAAATTCTCAATATTTAAATTGTAGTTCTTAAATGTTTGTATGGATAAGAAAAAAAATCAATTCCTTTTAATGGACACAATCAGAAATTTGTTTCCATAGCTCCCCAGATAAACGTTTTAAACAAAGTATGCACAATTTAAAAATGCATTTCTTTTAGATCAACTCCACTTGAGTTATTTTAATATTTGTTGGCATCTGGAGAAATGTCTATGTCAACATATGTATCAGTTGAAAGATAACCAGAGCGATGTTAACATCTGTTTCTGTTGAAAGACACTAGACCGATGTCAACAGTTTTGTTTGATTAATATAGTTTAGTTTGGTTTCTGTGGTATCAACATTAACATTTTCAGGAAAATTATGATCATAAGCTGCTATTAAATTTTAATCAACTTCTGTTTCTTCAAATATGAAATTGTTAATACTTATTATCACCATTACATATTAAATATTATTATTATCACTGCAATTTACTAACCGTTCAGGTTATACGCCACTGTTTAATCATTATTATTATTAGCACCACGTCTTACTACCCGTCTGGGTTATATGCACTTACGCTGATGTGCAATGGTAGGGTGATTGTGAGATGAAATAGAGGACTTACAATTTAACGTGGAATCCGAACCACGGTGGAGGCCTGGCATTCCACATACTCACAAGTTGTGACTAATACACATAATGTCAGAGGTGAAGGAAGGGTTTGACAATCAGATAAATTCCGTGCCGGGACTGATGATTGAACCCCGGACCCCCAGCACAGAAGTCTGACACCTTACTCCTAAACCGCCAGGTCACCCCACTGTGTAATTGATTTAGCCGATTTTAATGAGGCAATATGAACTTTCAGTATTATTTTGAGGAAAGAAACCTCTTGTTGATTATTCTATTTGTTGTTTTGATAAATATAATTTCCTTCGTTTACTTATTCAATATCATCTAAATATAACTGAACATTGCACAGTGTAGGTATGCACTGCAAAGTCGCGTGTGCAACCTGATTGTAAAACACACACAACTATGTCTATTTATAGATTTGACACTGCATACAATTAACAACTCCCTCAATCATACTGCTGAAAATAGAATTTAATAGATATCTTTAGCCATCATAACATATTGTAACACAGAGCATGTGAGACCTGGGAGAGTCGTGGGCCGTTCACACGTAACCGTATGAACCGCAAGTGCTTTTAAGTATACTGGAGTGGGTTGCCGACCAAACAGGAATGAAAATACATACAGAATATTCAGGGTTTTGATTACTAAAAATAAAACAATACATACACTTATTAACTATACAGCTAAATTAATTACAACTAAACAAGTCACTAAATTGAATAAAAAGATTTGCAAAGTAGTATGTAAATTAACTAATAAGAATATGTGAAAATGGAAGTAAATAAACAAATTAACAACTATAAATATGTAATAACTTAACTATTCAAATGTTAAAAGTCACAAAAATGTACACTACTAACACAGTTCACAATTTTAGCAATCAAGCTCTAACTTCGCCGGTTGGTCCTAGCACGCGGCACACGAACGCCGGACTCGGACTCGCCACCCATTCTCGGCTACGCTAGCCCACTCGTGGACCCCCAGGTCCACTCACTTCACTATCCACAACTCGGACTGAGGGTCCTGTGGCTATTGCCGTGTGTGTGTGTGTTTTTTTTTTAAATGTGAGGGGGGTAAAATGCATTTACGCACAGCGTGTCGGACTCAGTTTGGCCACGAGATGTTAGTGTGACCAACCCCTACCGACTAAAAAACCTAACCCTCTTCTCCTTGCCTCTATTACTCCCCCACGGAACCGCCGATAGGCATTACTTCGCGGGGGGAGGCATTAGCTATTGTTATGCTCTTCCTTCAGTGATTTGGCCTCTACTACTTCCCCATTCTCACCTAGGTATTGGCGGCGGGATTAGGGATGTCCTGGGATTCTTCCTTCCGATTCTTTTTTCCTCCTCTCCTGCTCTTCGTTACGTAGGCCCTTGAGGATTTCCTTCACGAACGTGCTTGTCGCCTCCACGCTGCCTCTGACGACAGCATCATATCCCCTAAGTTTTCCGGCGTAATCTCTTTTTCTACTATGACCTCCAGGTTTTCACGCTGGGTGTCATACCGAGGACACTTGAAGAACACGTGCTCGGCATTCTCCTCAACTCCGCGACAGGTGGGGCACTCCGGGGAATCCTCATACTTAAACTTGTATAGGTATGCCCGGAAGCACCCGTGTCCCGAGATCATCTGTGTCAGGTAGTAATTGACAGCTCCGTGGCTGCGGTTATACCACCTATCCACATCAAGAATCAAACGGTAAGTCCATCTCCCCTCGGTGGAGGCATCCCACAGCCGCAGCCTGCGTTTGAGACTGCTTCGCCGCTCCTGCCTCTTCAACTCCTCTGCACTCAGCGATGTTTTACCTTTGCGACGATACAGGGTCTTCCGCTCTTCCGCCAAGACCCCAATCGGCAGTACTCCGGCGATAACGCAGACGGCATCTTCTGACACTGTGCGGAACGCACTTGTTATTCGTAACGCGCTCAGCCGGTAGACTGGTGCCACTTTACGATAGGACTCCTGAACCGTCAGTGCATCGGCCCATATGGAAATACCATACGTGAGGACTGACGTGACGACTGATGACAGGAGTGCTCTCCTTTTCTGTTTGGGGCCTCCCACATTGGGCATGAGCCGTGATAGAACAGCCCCAACCACAGACGCCTTGGCACTGGCTTGCTCAGCCTGCTGCTTAAAGTTGAGTCTCGAATCGAGCATCACCACCAAATACCGAATGAACGGCTGGGACATGATCTCATGTTTACCCGCTTGCAGTGAGATCGTCTCAAGCTTCTTCCTGCTAGTGATCAATACTGCCTCGGTTTTGTGCTCTGCCAGCTTCAGGCCAACCGACTCCATTCACCGGTGAATCCTCGCGAATGCGACCTCGAAGAGGTTGTTGATGTCCTCCAGGTGTGTGTGTGTGTGTGTGTGTGTGTGTGTGTGTGCGTGTGTGTGTGTGTGTGTGTGTGATCACAGCTAAGAATCTTGAATCATCTGGAATCTTCCATTCTTAAAATAAAATGTGCCTTTTCCTCTCCCCTGCCCCCTCTAATTCCCCAGCCAAGAGAGACTGCTGCTGCATGCCAGCTAAACAAGGAGGCAATATAATAGCCCTACGGGTAATTTCAGATCAAAATATTATACGTAAAATTAATAATATGCTCGACTTTTATTACGTGTTTTTTTTTCAATTTCTTCATGCAAGCATTTAGTGTCACATATCAATGATTGGTATTCAATTAAGTGTTGTCATTATTTGTCAAGTTTATTTTAGTGCCTAAAAAGTTAGCAAATAGTATTTTTTTTAAATGCAATAATAATTTGTACATTTAATACCATATACAAATCAATTACATATTTTAAATAAGCTTAAGTTTCTTTGTTGTAAGACTTTACATACAAGTATATAGGGCCTATTATAGTAATCTGTTTAACTTTTGCTTCAGTTAAGTATACATTTCTCCCCTTACCCACCTCTCCCTGAGGGAAAATGAAAAAGGTCAGAGCCGACAGTCATTGATTTGAGTTGTTATAATGTCCAGTATAATAGGTGTAGATTTAGAAGTATTCTACAGTGAGAGAGCCAAACATATATGGGTCAGCAGATTGCTTGCAAAGCTATACATAGATGTAAGACATACTGTGCCTCAACATTAGATATGCCTTACATGTCACAAAAAGCTTTTACAAGGTGCTTGGGGTGTATAAAGCTTCAAAACTTCAACTTGGCTTCAAAACAAATATCAGCTTTGACATTGCTTCAAAAAAAATTTGGCTTCGACAGTTACAAATCTTCGCCAATGATGTTCAGTTATTGACATGCTGAGCTGTTATGTACAACATAAGACAATATTCACTTATAGGTGTCAGAATTGGGATTGTGTTAATACATTTGTTTGAATACATGGTTAAAATGCCTTCAATTTTAGGCTTCCATTAGTCTTAAAACTAATAGAAAGAGTACTGTTCATAAGTGTGAGACACTCTTACTGATGTTCATGCTCACACAGGAAAACAAAGAATGAATCTTCAAATAAACATTTGCCCTTCAAGAATTGGAATAAATCTTTCACTACGATGAAGACTTTAAAAAAAAGTGTTTGTATACACAATTTGAAATATTATAAGCTCATATTTAACCTTGTCATCATCATCAATGTCATCTGATTTACTTAGGAGATGAAGATGAGATGGAGACTTCCAGTAGACTGAGGAACGCGAGAACTGCGAGATCACGGGGCTGGAACGCGCGCTCCTTCGACCGAGAGTCATTCATTGTCATGATTGAGAACTGTGTTATTGACCCAAATGACACGGCAGACCACAAAGCCGAACAACTGTCGAAGTTCCTCACGGACGCCTGTGATGCGTCCATGACAAGGCGCACCTTCAGCAACAGCCAGCGCAAACCAGCGTATTGGTGGAATGAGGAAATCGCGGAGCTGCGTGACAAATGCCTTCGCGCCAGAAGAGAAGCACAACGAGCAAGAGGTCGCCCGACTTATACGGCAGCCGGGGAACGCTTTACAGAGGCCAGGAGAGACTTTGGCAAAGCCATCAAGAAGAGCAAGAAAGGTGGTTGGAAAGGACTGTGCAGAGAGGTGGATCAAGATCCTTGGGGCATACCCTACAGGACGGTCATGGCTAAGCTGAAGAGTCAGGGCTCAGCTTCACCTTCATGCCCGGAGTTCCTGGAAAAAATTGTGAGAACTCTCTTCCCACAACAGCAGGACTCCCTACCAATGGCCAACCGTTTTGGCGAATTTGGGCAGATACCACTTATCACGAGGGAAGAACTGTAGAAAGCCGTTCAAAAAATTGGAGACACCATAGCCCCAGGACCAGACGGAATTCCGAACGTGGCTCTCAAAACGGCAGTCAGAGCGAGGCCTGACCTATTTCTCCAGGTCTACAACACCTGCCTTGAAGAGGGAAAATTCCCGGATCGTTGGAAGAGGCAGCATCTGGTCCTCTTACCAAAGGGAAACAAGCCACCGGAGCAGCCCTCATCCTATTGACCAATCTGCCTCTTGGACACAACTGGCAAGCTGCTCGAGAGGATAATTGCGGGCAGAATAGAGATTTCCAGTGAAGGACCCCAAGGCCTCTTGGACAACCAATACGGATCCCATAGAGCCCGAGCCACGACCGATGCAGTGGACAAGGTGGTCAGTATCGCTCGTGATGCAATCTCAGGAAGAAGCTGGACTAGGGGCACGAAGGAGTACTGCGCTATAGTGACACTAGATGTGAAGAACGCGTTTAACTCAGCTAAATGGAGTTGTATCCTCGAAGCACTTAGAGCGATGGAGGTTCCAGCATATCTTCGGAGGCTTATCGCTAGCTACTTCGAGAGAAGAGTCTTGACCTATGACTCGGAGTCAGGTACAAAATCGTACTGCGTCACGGGAGGAGTCCCCCAGGGAGCAGTCCTCGGGCCACCGACATGGAACATCATGTACGATGCAGTGCTGAGACTCCCGTTGCCGGAGGGTGTTACAACTGTGGGATTTGCTGACGACGTGGCAGTTGTAGTAGTCAGTAAATTTCTGGAGGAAGTGACGTGCAAAGCGAACAGAGCCATCGCTACCATTCGGCAGTGGCTCGCTTCTGTTGGGTTACAGCTGGCTGACCACAAAACAGAGGCTGTCCTTGTGACAGGGAGAAAAGTCCGGGAGACTATAACCCTGGCAGTTGGGGAAAGCGACGTCACTTCTCAGCGTTCGCTTAGATACCTGGGTGTGCAAATCGATGATAAGCTACGATTCAATGAACATCTTTGAATTGTCAGCCAAAAAGCATCACGAGTTGCAAACGCACTATCGGGCATCATGCCTAACATCGGAGGACCCAGACAGAGCCGGAGACGCCTTCTCTCCACGGTCATCAGC
Source organism: Timema podura (assembly GCA_033556935.1). NCBI lineage: Eukaryota > Metazoa > Arthropoda > Insecta > Phasmatodea > Timematidae > Timema > Timema podura. The sequence goes on along the minus strand of JAVRXN010000013.1, from coordinate 53,292,579 downwards.
TCCATATTATTGTATGCCGCACCAATTTGGTCATCAGCTATGAACGTCGCGTCATATGCTCACATGATGTCCAGGGTCCATAGGAGAATTGAACTTCGTGTCGCGTGTGCCTATCGCACAGTGTCGGGTGACGCTGTGTGCGTGATAGCAGACATGGCGCCAGTCGACCTCTTGGCAGAGGAGCGAAGCAGAATTTACCAACGTATTCGGACTCCCTCCGAGTTCACGAAAGCCTCCATTACTGGGGAGGAAAAGAAGAGAACTTTGGAGAAGTGGCAAAGTCGCTGGGACTCATCAACGAAAGGCAGATGGACCCACTGCCTTATTCCAGACGTGACGCGCTGGACCACAAGGAAGCATGGAGAGACAGACTTCCATCTCACTCAGCTTCTTACCAGCCATGGATGCTTCAGGTCATATTTGGAGAGGTTCGGTTTGGACAATTCACCATTTTGTCCAAACTGTCCTTGGACCGAGGAGACTGCAGAACACGTTTTCTTTTCATGTCCTCGTTTTGCTGCTGAGAAGGAGGAGCTAGATAGACTTCTCCAATTACGATCAACTCCAGTAAACCTCGTCAGCCTGATGCTGCTCAACGAGGACAACTGGAAGGCCGTAGCGGACATGTCTTCGCGAGTAATGAAGAGCCTTAGGACAGAGGAAAGGGCAAGGAGAAGATTACCTTGATGACAGCAACAACGAAGTAGGCAGTTGGCCATTCAGCCCCACGCGAAGTAATACCTGACGGCCGTCCCGCGCGGGGTGTATTGGAGTACATTCTCGAGGTGTGGTTTTAGTGCGTAGGGTTCTACATTTTGTAGTTCAAATCTAGAGTCATCTTCTCTGGTTGAGTCCCACAGTCCTTCAGAAGGATCTGAAGGCTCCGTAAAAAGGATTTCCCACCTCGATATATATAAAAATACATACATACATACATACATACACACACACACACACACACAGTGCTGGGATGAGCTCCTGGTAGAGGTGGAAGGTGATCCATGGGGGAGGCCATATAAGGTGGTCATGACCCGGCTGAAGAGCCAGCCGATGCCCCCACCAACGTGCCCAGACCTACTGAGTAAGATCGTCTCAGTGCTTTTTCCGCAGCAGCCTGAATGCGACTACTATATCGAACAGGACAAGGAGGATACGATCCCACTGGTAACAGCCGAAGAGCTGAAGAGAACGTGTGCGAAAGTGGGAAACACGAAGGCCCCAGGGCTGGACGGTATCCCCAACGTCGCGCTCAAGGCAGCCATAAATGCAGTGCCAGGAATGTTCCTGGACATGTACAACACATGTCTCCAGGAGGGCACCTTCCCTCAAAAGTGGAAGCAGCAGAGACTGGTGCTCCTCCCCAAGGGGAAGAAACCGCCGGACGAACCCTCATCCTACCGTCCACTCTGCATGCTTGATACAGCTGTCAAAGTCCTGGAACGAATAATCCACGGGAGAATAGAGAAAGTAACTGAGGAAAAACTATCAGAAAAGCAGTACGGTTTCCGCAAAGGGCGCTCCACGCTCGATGCCATTGACCTGGTGGTGAAACTCGCAAGGGATGCAATCTCCGGGGACAGATGGAAGAACGGAGAGAAGCAGTACTGTCTAGTAGCGACACTCGATATCAAGAACGCCTTCAATTCAGCCAGGTGGGACTGCACCATGGGGGCGTTAGCGGAGATGGATGTTCCAGGATACTTGCGGAAGATGGTAGCAAGCTACTTCTCCGACAGAGTCCTCAAGTACGACACGGAGTATGGCCCACAAGAGTATCGAGTAACTGGGGGAGTACCTCAGGGCTCGGTTCTTGGGCCTCTCTTGTGGAATATTATGTATGATGGACTCCTGAAGCTCGTGCTACCAAGAGCAGTGACACCCGTGGCCTTCGCTGATGATGTCGCTCTTGTCATTGTAGGAAAACACCTGGAGGACATCAACAAGCTCTTCGAGGTCTCATTCGCAAGGATTCACCGGTGAATGGAGTCGGTTGGCCTGAAGCTGGCAGAGCACAAAACCGAGGCAGTATTGATCACTAGCAGGAAGAAGCTTGAGACGATCTCACTGCAAGCGAGTAAACATGAGATCATGTCCCAGCCGTTCATTCGGTATTTGGAGGTGATGCTCGACTCGAGACTCAACTTTAAGCAGCAGGCGGAGCATGCCAGTGCCAAGGCGTCTGTGGTTGGGGCTGTTCTATCACGGCTCATGCCCAATGTGGGGGCCCCAAACAGAAAAGGAGAGCACTCCTGTCATCAGTCGTCACGTCAGTCCTCACGTATGGTATTTCCATATGGGCCGATGCACTGACGGTTCAGGAGTCCTATCGTAAAGTGGCACCAGTCTACCGGCTGAGCGCGTTACGAATAACAAGTGCGTTCCGCACAGTGTCAGAAGATGCCGTCTGCGTTATCACCGGAGTACTGCCGATTGGGGTCTTGGCGGAAGAGCGGAAGACCCTGTATCGTCGCAAAGGTAAAACATCGCTGAGTGCAGAGGAGTTGAAGAGGCAGGAGCGGCGAAGCAGTCTCAAACGCTGGCAGCGGCTGTGGGATGCCTCCACCAAGGGGAGATGGACTTACCGTTTGATTCCCGATGTGGATAGGTGGTATAAACCGCAGCCACGGAGCTGTCAATTACTACCTGACACAGATGATCTCGGGACACGGGTGCTTCCGGGCATACCTATACAAGTTTAAGTATGAGGATTCCCCGGAGTGCCCCACCTGTCGCGGAGTTGAGGAGAATGCCGAGCACGTGTTCTTCAATTGTCCTCGGTATGACACCCGGCGTGAAAACCTGGAGGTCATAGTAGGAAAAAAGATTACGTCGGAAAACTTAGGGGATATGATGCTGTCGTCAGAGGCAGTGTGGGAGGCGACAAGCACGTTCGTGAAGGAAATCCTCAAGGGCCTACGTCACGAAGAGCAGGAGAGGAGGAAAAAGAATCAGAAGGAAGAAGCCCAGGACATCCCTAACCCCACCGCCAATACCTAGGTGAGAACGGGGAAGTAGGAGAGGCCAAATCACTGAAGGAAGAGCAGAACAACAACTAATGCCTCCCCCCGCGAAGTAATGCCTAGCGGCGGTTCCGTGGGGGAGTAATAGAGGCGAGGAGAAGAGGGTCAGGTTTTTTAGTCGGTAGGGGTTGGTCACACTAACATCTCGTGGCCAAACCGAGTCCGACACGCTGTGCGTAAATGCATTTTTCCCCCCTCACAAAAAAAAAAAAACACACACACACACACACACACATACATACATACATACATACATACATACATACATACATACATACATACATACATACATACATACATACATACATACATACATACATACATACATACATACATACATACATACATACATACTACATACCTAATCACGGCATTCTCTTACAGGGTAGGCAAGAAACTGTGAATATAGCTCAAAAAAGCAACTTCGTACTTAATCCATCCTAACTAAACAAGGAAAATCGAGCAAACCTTAAGAATTTTTAAATGTTGTAGCTTCAGTATCAGCCATGTTAGAAGTTTTCATGAACAATAATGAATATAATGTTAGCGGAAAAATAATACCAAAGGAAAGGATTGTAACAGGTTTATTCATAACTCTTGGTTTCTACTCAATTTGATAGAAATGATAAATTATACTAATAATATTTGGAGTTAGAGAGGGGGGGACCGTAGTTGGACCTTAATAAGTTGAACAAGTTTATGAGTTATAAACCTTTTAGATATTACAGAAATAAATACATTTTAAAACTTAACATTTTTTTACTTGTTTGAAAATTTAGTAACATAAACAAACAGCAGTTTTTGAATGGTCTAAGGGACAGGTGTCTCCCAACTATGACCCACAGTTTAATTTTATTTGGCACAAATAAGTGCTTCAAATAAATTCTAAGAATATCAACTTAAAAACAATAATAAGTAAAAACAGTTCAAGCTGTTTGTACATTATCAATAAAGTATTAGGATTAGGCTATACAGGTGGAGCCAATTCATCCCGTAATAAACAAGATATAAACTAATTATTTTCAATGTAGTATAATTTTATTTGTCAAAACAGTTTCATTCAAAACAAATTATAAAAGAAATGAAGAGCTCGTTCCCAAAACTAGTAGAGACTATATTTTAAAATTTACAGGAGAGCCCAAAAAACTAGCAGCTACAACTTCTTTAATTTTTTTTATTTCAATTTAATAATTAATTATTCAAAACAGACACACATAGTCTTTGCAGGGATGTGAAACATGTAAAAACTAATAATTCAAAGAGGGTGTTGCTACAGTTTTTTGGCTTTCATGTTCATTTCAAAAAAATGGACTGAATTGGTTCAAGGAACAAGATTTTTATATGTGTAAATGTACAACACTTATAATTTCAAGTACACTCAATTTAGTGAAAAATGACAATAAGAACGTGGGAATTGAACTGGAAACGTTTTCTACTAACAAGCCATATCTACTCTACAATTCAGTGAAATGTTAGCTCTTTAAGTATTGAGTCTCTTTAAGAGATGACTGTTGAGAGCAGATGACAATCACAGCTTATAGCTTTACAAGTATGATGAGCAAATATATAATATTATTTTTTTGTAAGAAATGTTTATCAGCACATTAAATAATATAAGTGAAAAAATAAATGGTACGGCGCACCGCACAGACTTTCTCTCTCTTTCTATAAACTCGTAAGATTTCTGAACGGAATAATGTACATTGTATCATCACCACTCAACATAAGAACACGCATAAAATAATATACAATGATATAGAATCAATGAGAAAAGAGGCGCATCTTTGTCCACCTAAGAGCATTTCAAACAGTTTAATGTCTTCCACAAGGGTCAACACTTCGTATTAAAATTTCTATTTCTGGTTAAAGTTTTAACATTTTATAAGGTGTTGCAGATCTTCAAGTCATCGCATTGATATTTAATTATTCATTTATACATTTTGACCAATAAAAAATGTAAATATTGACTATTGAGTCTAAAATGGAGTTAGATCATTGCTATGCAAACATTTCTCCAAAGAGCTTTAAGGAAAAATAACATACTTTTTTAGATACTTATATTTAATTACTCTATGGCATTGGAGAATTATTGCGTTTAAGACTTAAGTAGTATATGTTTACAACTAAAGTTCACAAAATTGTATTAATATATTTGCAAATATCTCAGAAACTGTTGCTTTTATAAAAATATATGTCAAATAAAAGTTTTTTATTTCTAATAGTCCTACAATTTTGCAATGATAAGTTGTTTAGTTTCTCAAATAGTTGTGGAAATACGGAAATTAACGCTTCTGTAAAGTACCCTAAAAATCATTTTCATAGGAAAATGAAAATAGCAAGTTTATTTATAATCTTAATCAACGCCTAGATACGAATTTTAATCAAAATCGTTTGAGCAGATTTTGAGAAAACCAAATTTTTCTCTTTTCGCCCTTCAGTAAACTACCCTTAATTTTAAGTTTTAATAGACACACAGACAGACGGCATTGCAAAGACTATTTTTTAGGGTTCGGGGGGTCGTGAGACGTCGAAATCCATCAACATTTCAGGTTAGTTTTTTTTTACGATCGCAATACTTAAGCTTTAATGTCCAAAAAGTTAAAAATATATATATAATTGCGTATAGATTGAAAATTATTGATTTTATAAAAATATGTTTCTAAAAAAATATTTGTATTATAAATATATATACATATTTGTAATGCTAAGTAATTTCATATCTCAAATAGTTTCGGAGCTATTATAAAAAATGTTAATTTACGCATCAGACCGGAGCCCTTAAAGCCATTTTGCCGAAATATTGAGAGTAGCCATTTTGTTTGGAATATTTATTAATGTTCATAAATGAAATTTAATCAAAATCGTTAGAGCCGATTTTGAGAAAATCAACTTTTTCTCTTTTTTCCCTTCAGTAAACTACCCTTAATTTTAGGGGTAGATATCCAATTCCAAAAACCCCTCGGGGCAACCCTATGAAAACCCTAGATATCAAGTTTCAGCTCAATCGGTAAAATAGTTTAGGCTCTAGTTGGAGGTACAGAGAGACAGACAGACAGACAGACAGACGGAAATTCAAAAACCACTTTTTCGGATTCAGGGAGTTATGAAACGTCAAAATTCATCAAAATCTCGAGTTCGATTTTTTTGACGATCACCATACTTTCTCTACCTGTAAGATAGAGAGAAAGTAACAAGCAATTTTATCTCTGATTATATTTAAATCATTTTATATTCAGTTCAAGAGATCCAACTAAAAGTGAGAACTAGACTTCATTTCTAAGTATTTGGAGAGTGCTGTTCTACAATGTGTGAGATTTCTCTTACTTGACATAATTTAAAAACTTACTTGTTACTTTTCTTTTACACCTGTGTGTGTTCAATGGGTGCATTCTTACCTTGTCAGGAGAATTCAAAGGGTAGTTTTAAATAAAGTTAACTCTACATGGTGACCAGTTAAAGCTGGAGTATCACAAGAGACTGTACTTAGGCTAATTTTATCCTTTTATTTATTAATGACTTACTTTCTACACTTACTTACCATAAGTATCACCTCAATGAAGATGATTTACAAATATACCTGTGTGATAGTACTGCGAACTATAGACAAAGAGAATCTGAACTTGGGAGCAACTTTCTACATGGTCACGCTGTAATGGGCTGCAACTCAACTCCATTAAATCACAAGCAATGCTTATTGAGACAGTAAGACTCGTGTTGGTCTACCTTTCCTAGAATTTCACTTAAAAACAGTGCTACAACATTTGGCTAACAAACTAGTAATCTAAACTTATTAATGAATGCAAGTATAAACTAGACAAATCAGATTACCTAAACATGTCAAAACACCTATGCTGCTCTACATACCCCCGAAAAGGGGCAAAATATTTTCCTTTTTCTTGCTCGTCCCATACCTGGACTACTGTTACCATGATTATAGCAACCTTAAGACTGAAAAGCTTAAATAAAGACCACCTGAGTACAGAATACATGTATTTAATCTATTTACAATCTTATTTATGAGGACCACATTTATAAATACTGTGATAAACTCAAATGGGTACTCCCTCAATATTCTCAAAAATATTAGATTTCCTCACCGCAGTACTTGCCAACAGAATGTTGATCCACCAAAAAATAAGCATCAGCTTCATTCATCCGCTAAAAACTCCTTTATCAGCACCCCAATTATCAAATTTAACATTTATTACCGTCCATTCTAGTTGAGACATCACGGTGGGGGAAAACCTCACAGTAAGGAATTTTACATTGTGTGAATAAAGGAATTAACAGAGTTAATCTAATTATTACGTTTGTAATTGAGTCAATCATAGTTACATTGTAAAATATCCTCTGAATTACCTCCTTTATTTACAACACATAGATTTTGTGTTAAACACAGATAGATATAACACACAAATTGTTATTATTACTGATTATATCACGAAACAACAAAGAACAGACACAGCACCCAGGTCATGGCTGTTAAGACATCATTGTCAAATGAGAAACCTAAAGCTCACCAATGATACATTTTCGACCATGTCCGCAATCAAAAACAAACCTTACATAAAGAATCAATTCCACGAGAGAAAAAAATAACTATAATAGTTTTTTTGCCAATTAATTGTCTTTACTATATGACAAGAAATATAAACACGCAATATTTTTTTTAGCATTGCAGCTACTAGTACCTGTTTGTGATATATGCATATTATCTAACTATACTAATCTGTTAAAGAGCAGAAGGTTTAATTTAAAGGTAGTGTACCCACATTTGTGAGGAAGGAGAGTGGAAAACTATTTAGAAAAAAACTCAGTAAACCCAACCAGGATTCAAATTTTGATCTCCCTATCATTGCGGGAGTGATGCCTTAGACCATTCAACCCCCAAAACTAGATGATAATTGTTTTTGTAAGAGTTCAAAATATATCTCCAACCACAAATTACAGTGGATATGTGATGTAATTCTTAGTTTGTTTTGCTGAGTACAGGGAAGTCCACATGGGTGTACCAAGAGTGAGAATTTTTACAAATGAATAAATGGTTTCTCAATTTCCCTTATCACAAATGCAAGTACATTTCATAAAAATTCTATTCCACTAGTGTATAGTCCAAACTAATGGTGGTGGAAGGTGGGGATTTTTGAAAAGCTTGCACCCCCAAGACAAACAGGGTTCTTGGAATCCTATTAAGGCAAATTTGAGAAAATTGGATGTCCCTAAGAGCTTTATTAAGATGTCCTTGTCTGGATATATTTAGAAAATTAGACTTATCTAAAAGCTATTTGTAGTGGACCTCCCTTGGAATATTTTTGAAAATGTTATGCACTTAGGAGCTATTTGGGATGATAATTAGGAGTGGTCCATACTTGTATTTGCCATTTTGAGTATGATGCAAGGAAAACTTTATATTTTATATTTGAGAATATCAAAAGGTAAGGAAATATACCTAAAGGGGGTAAAATTCATTTCAAGGGGAGCAAATTCTTTCTGTGGAGGGGAAGAGGGTGTAATGCCCTATCCATCCCATATCGGCTCTGCCGCCAGTGGCCCAGACGCGACAAAGAACAGAAACTAATCCAAAGATTTAATCCATGAAAGTAGGAATAAAATGTATCACTATTTCACTTGGGTGATGTATAATTACTGTCAGTACATAGTAACTTTTTTATATTTTTGTTGTATTGGTTTAATATAGTTTTATTGAGTCAAAATATGTAAAAAGTTGTAATGGGGACTTTAAAACTAGCCCGGTGTTAATAGGGATTCATAATGAGTTGTTATAACTCCAAATATTTCCTGGCCCAGTCTTCGGCCACAAATCTCCCTGTAACTATTCAAACACAGCAAAACATTTTAAACTCATTATATGCCACTGTTAATAATAACAATAATAAAACAACAAAAGCTCTAAATGAGATTGGGATTGAATTGAGGGACGTTAGACCTCTATTAGGTCCCATTAATCACTTATGTAATTGTGTGTACATTATAACATTGTTGGTGTATTTCTTTGAAGGTATTGAGTCTTACCACCAGTCCCAGATTTCCAAATATGCACTTATGGGGTATAGATGCGGAAGGAAGAGTTTAGTGAAAATGTACTTGCATTAGCTTGAAGTAAGAGTGAGAAATCATTTAAGAAAATATGTCGTTGGAACACCTGTCGAGCCCCGACCAACACACCCCTGGCAAACCAGACTAGACCAGCATGGTGTTTAGTTCATGTGCCCTTTGATGAGTGTTGAATTATATGTATGTGTGTATGTCTAAGAAATCCTGATAATGATGTACAACAACTTGGTTGGTAAATTAATATTTTATTAAATAAGTTTCTTATATAAAATGAAGGTACTTAGTTTTAGTAATTTTAAAATTTCAAAAGGAACATTATTCATTTATTTAATAATGTTGGATGCTTGAACAAGATCAACCATTCAATTTAGTAGAATGAATAGCCATGTGTGTTGGCTATTATGATACTATCAAAATAAGATACAAACTTATTTTATTCCTAAAAGAACTAAAGAACCCGGACTCGGTCTCCTTCAATTCTCACTATATGTATAAACTTAAATGTGGCAACACTACTAACCATAGACTAGGAGGAACGTAAGATGAGTATTTGTACTTACTGGTAAACGAGTGAGAGGTGGTTTGCTGACATTCTTTCCCAGATTATCTTCTTGAAACTGTATCAACTGGATGACAAGTGCTGACAACCCCTTGCTTGTCGGAGGGTCTGTCTGAACATACTGTAACAACACAACATTCTGTCTTAACTTAGTGTATCAACACAACATTCTGTCTGAACATACTGTAACAACACAACATTCTGTCTTAACTTAGTGTATCAACGCAACATTCTGTCTGAACATACTGTAACAACACAACATTCTGTCTTAACTTAGTGTATCAACACAACATTCTGTCTGAACATACTGTAACAACACAACATTCTGTCTTAACTTAGTGTATCAACACAACATTCTGTCTGAACATACTGTAACAACACAACATTCTGTCTGAACATACTGTAACAACACAACATTCTGTCTGAACATACTGTAACAACACAACATTCTGTCTTAACTTAGTGTATCAACACAACATTCTGTCTGCTAGCAGGTTGAAGAAAGAAAATGTTTGTTTGGAAGTGAAGGAAAGCATAATGGGGGGGGGGGGGGGGGGGGCGCAGAGAGCATGTAAGACAGTTGCTTTCTTAGCTAGACAGTTACATTCCAGACAAAATAATGTGTATACATAATATTATACCACATGAAAGCAATTTTTTTTAAAGAAATCAATATACAATGGCCAGAAAAATTTGTATAAAGAATAATTATGTTTTATTTAATGTTGGTAGTAAGGACTGTGGCACTTAGAAGAGAAGTTTTAAGTTTTAAATTTAAATTATACGTGAGTTTTCTCTAAAGTATTTAATAAAGAATGTTATCTAGTCCTTTATGTATTAAGTTTGTTCAATTTAATTTATAATCTACCTGATACTTGAGTAATTATCATATCATTACTATTAAAAGGGAAATAGGCTAACCATTTTCAAATATCATCCAGACAAATGTTTTGTACAATACAATACAATATGATACAATTAGTTTTTTAAATAAAACCTAGGTGAGTGGGGCAGGTAAAATAATAACAACTCTGGCAATGTATATGTCACAACTAACTATATATCTATTACAGAGAACTTTATTTTAGAAAAAAAAAAAAAATTGTAGCCCCTTTTTATGTCCCAGGACCAAAATAGGAGGCATACAAAAATACTAAATTACTCATAAACAAAAAGAGAATGAAATACAGAGTGACCTGACAGGACAATGACTTTCAAATATATTATAAAATAATATATTCACCCATGATTCCATGCCATCCAATCTACACCATTGTCATAGTTCAAAAAGGGACAAATTGATAAAGAATTGACCAGGAAGGACATCTTATTTCCAGGAAGTATTTGGCAAATTCAATTGGAAAGAATCTAAATCCGACAAGCTTGACATTGACAGATAAATATGATTTATTTATTATATAGCAAAAACAGTAACAAAAGGGTAACATAAAAAAGTATACTAAATGTATACATATAAATAAATAAATAAATAAGTATAGGTTTGAAAAACAACTCGAAACATTAAGAAGGACCTTTACTGTTGAAGGGGCAACCCGCAACTCGCATTTCACGCATTTACCCAAAGGTTATTCTTATTCTTATGATATCTCAACTATCATGAATTATAGTAAGATATTTAGTGTGTCAAATTTAAGGTGTTAATATGCCAAACGATTATCCCCGGCCCAAAATTTAATAAAACAATGGAATAATTATATAAAAAATTAGATATAAATTAATAAATGTGTTTGAGCATCAAACTATTAATTGAGAAGGAAATTTAATTTTTTAACTAGGCATTAATAATCGCAAATAGTTTACGCTTGCAACAGTACGATTATAATTGGGTGTTTATATATGAAAAACTGAATAAACCCCCCAAAAAAAAAAAAAAATCTTTGCATTCTATATTTAATATTCCAATGGAAATAGGTCACTTTACCTCCATTCTATTCTTGTAAAACTCCCTTTAAGTACGGCTGGTTGGATGCGGAAGAGGTGAAGGGGTAGAGCTCGGTTATATTTAAATGATCTTTTAAGACCTTAAAGGTTTTTAACAAGCCAGCAATGACACAAAGTTCATCAGGTGCTAGTGCTGTATTGGTTGGAATGGGTGTCATATTAGTAGTACTATAATTTGTTGCAAATTTTTCAAAATGGTGAAAATGAATGGGAAAAAGCATCCTTCTGATCACAAAAAAAAACAAAAAAAAAACAGAGAGGTTTGAATTTGTATCAAGAAGCTCCAAAGAGAATATCCATAGAAGTAGAGCAAACAGTTTGTGTACAGCAAGAAACTTGTGACAACAATCATTATAATTATTAGCAACGTGAACTACTTCCTGTTCGGCTTGTACGCACTTAGGCCAATGTGATTGTGAGATGAAATGGAGGACCTACAAATTAACATGGAATCCGAACCACAGTGGAGGCCTGGCATTCCTCACATTCACAATTTGTGATTAATACACATCTTGTCAGAGGTGAAGGAAGGGTCTGGCAATCAGATAAATCTGTGCTGGGACCGAGGATTGAAACCCGGACCCCCAGCACAAAAGTCTGACACCTTACCCCTAGACAGCCAGGTCACCCGACAACAATTAATGTGCAATCTTAATGAATATGAGTTAGTAGGGGGGAGGTTGGGTGTTAGTTACTTGAACAAGTTAAATTAGACCGTTGAAGATTGGTATATAGGTAGTAGCTACTTTGGATATAGACCAAGGGTAAAATATGAAATGTCAACTTTTCAACATGGTTTCCCAAACTTGGCATGTTTACTTATAAGCCACTCTTTCGGATACTTTTGGCTATGGTTTTTGATATTCATTCATACGACCGTTTTCGGTTAAAAATATCCAGCGCTAAAAAAAAGTAATTTTAGTTAGGCATATGTATGTTATAAAATTAACAAAAGTGGTTTTTATACTAATTTTAAGGATTTTGTTTAACTTCTTTGAGCTACTAACCAAACTAGGGTAAACATTCCTAAACTATTTGGAAATATAGATATATGTATTAGTCGCCAAATAAATTTTTTTTAAATTTGGGATCGTGAACATTTTCAACCTCGAGATTATGTTTAATCTTTGTGTTTTATATGCCCACGAAAACAAAAAGGTGGGTTTTGTATTTTTGTCTGAACCCTTGCTTGTCTGTATGTCCCTAGGGCTCAAGAGAAAATGATTTGAGGGATTTCATTCAAACTTTAATAATTTTTTTTTTTTTTTAATTTTGATTTAACACCTCAAATCATGGTAGTTTAGTGACAACTGATTTTTGAAAATTCTATTTTTAAAAATAGTTTAACTAATTTGTTTAACCCTTTGAGTGCCAAGAGAAATGACAATAAAATGTGCTAAAAGTGCCAAGCTATTTTCCTGAAAAATGCAGGAGTTTGTTTAAATTTTAATAACTCATTAGTCTTTGAATTTCTTGCACTCAAATTTTTACATAAACTAGCTAACATGCTTGCCAATCCGATGATATAATTATACATATACTTTTTTAATTTTTAAATATAATAAAAAAATCACTAGCCAAGATATTTAAAAAAAATTTATTGTTTTATTTAACATTAATTTTTAAGCATTGAAAATTTAAATAGCTTGAAATAGAATAAATCACTGAAAAGAACATAAAAAACTGAGTAAATGACAAAATTTACAAAAAAAAACTAACTTTAGATTTTACGCTAAAATTGGATTATGCATAGCAGCTGTTTCAGTGACCATCAACTGTAGCAGGGTTATAGTAAAATAAAGTCTAAAATAAATAATTGGGTTGTAATCAGAAGGGGACGGACGGTAAGGGGACTTCAAACCTGGTACTTTTGCATAAATATGAAGAGGTTGGGGTGGATTATCCTGATCTTCAAGATTTATTTCATCCCTTTAGAAATAACTAGTATTCATACTCGTGTTATCAATGACAGACAACTGTCACTCCTACTTGTTCCGATCTTTCACTTTCATTAGAATAAAATTCATGTTCAGTTTCATTATTTACAAATTCAGAATCACTGCTTTCAGAATCACAAACAAATTGATCACTCTGGGTTGAGCTGTCAATAAATATTGCAAGTATTTCTGTGTCTCGAATCCCAGCTTTCCTCTTAGTAGCCATGTTTACAAACAAGGCCAAAGATAAAACTCATAAAGTAAAAGTTATAACATAATTTTCAGGTTCGATATATCGCAAAGACAAATAAAAGTAGCTTGAACATACGAGAATGCAGTGGAAATAAAATCTACCCTATCTGTTGACTCAATACTAAACTAAGAGCTCGAAAACATGGGATCGCTGTGAGCGACGCTGGCAAGTTTAGCAGATATTTCGTGCATCGCTCTGAGCGACGTTGGCACTTAAAGGGTTAAAATGGATATTTGGCAAGTATTTTACATGATAAATAAATTTGTAGGCCTATAATTGTTTCTTAGGGGGAAAGGGTATATGTATTTACTAGCTATTAATTGTATAGTAAATAATTCCTGGGATTTATTGGGCCACAAATAGTAGTTAGATTGGGCCTCAAATTATGTTAGTAAAATATTAAATTATAAAAAATACGAAACTCAAACCACTCATTACAATACTTTAAGTGATTGTTATGTTACGATTTTGTATGTTTGGCATAAATCTAGAGAGCTAAATGTATCCAAAGCATTTGAGGGAGGGGGTAACTCCACAAATTTACATTGCAAAATAAGTTTTGATGAAGTATTATTTTTAAGTATTAATTAACTTAATTATTACTAAATTAAAAATTAGTATTGTTAATAAAAACGATGTGTTGTAATATTTTCAAAGAAATGTTTGTAAATTATATCATTTAAAGGACTCTTAATTAAAAATGCGAATGTGTTTTAGGCCAGAAAACTCTATGAATCATGGGGTTCTAACAACAAAAAGTTATTTGTTTGAATACATTTCTTGCGATCTATTTTAGCAATAGTTTCTGTAAAATCGGGCCACAAAATAACAAGTAGAAAAAATGTATTGTCATATTCAAAGGAAATTCAGAATACTCATAGTTAGCCTTATAAATTATAGTCCTAAAATGATTGATTTCTATTTGTGGCTTTTATTAACTGAATAAATAATCTCAAAAACTTTGACATTTTCTTATATATTTAATGTGGCTGACACAAAACTTTGTTTCATGATATTTTAGCTCTGCGCATCAATATAGGCCTACATAATAGGTCCCTTATACAATTATTCCAACCAAGTCTTAATACCCACTTGGGCTATCCCCATTTAATAATGCTTATTGAGTGTCTGGAGATAAAGATGGAATTTAAAATAAATGTACCCAAATTTGTGTGGAGGATAACGAGGAAACAATTTAGGAAACACACTCTCATTGCACCTATCTGGAATTTGAACCTTGACCTCACTGTAACAAGAAAACCAGAACCCGATATTTAGTTCACATGCCTAGTGATCCGAGTATAAATTATATACATATGGTACATTCAAAGTGACTCGACATAACAGGCTGTTTTTGGTCCATTAGGACCAATTATTTTGATCAAATTAAAGGTGTATCTCTTCTAAATTAAATTTGGTTCCTCAATTTGTACCCTCCCCTACAGAGTTAAAGGGATAGGTACAATTTAACAAACATAGAATGAACAGGGCCATAAAATTTTATTATTAGACTTTATAAACATAACATATACAATAAGACAATTGGTTATTATAAGATCTTGGTTCACTGACCAACATGACATATATAATAAGAAAAATTAGTAATTATAAGATCTTGGTTCACTGGCCACAGAAAACATTTGAATAGGCTGGCGAGTGTTCAGTTAATCCCAAGTCACAAGACTCATGGACGGTCTGGTGAGCAAGCCAGTTATGCCGCCCAGGGTCGTTACGCCCACAACAGTCGCCCCAAGGGACGGCTGCCGCTAATAGAGCATACAAACGGCTAGATGAAGCTATAACATAGGAAATACCCTTCAGCGTATGTAGCCGACAGTTGATTCCCACTTGGGAGTTAAGACCCACTGAAAACTTACCACTATCTGCCACCTTTCCCCGAAAGGGGACAGTATTCACAATACCCGGGGTGCTCTAAGCAAAACCCCAAGCGACCACATAACTCGGTACAACACTTATCTAGCTCATATCCGGGTTCTGGTAAAATAGTCCCTAAACATAATGAATACTGTGGTGCAGATATAGCCTTACAGGCAGCCAATACAATTTAGTTTCAAAATTACCATACATACAATAATACTAGGAGACTAAGTTAGAGACAATAGCATATGGACAACAATTGTCCCGATGAGGAACACCCTGTCTCGTGGCCTAAACAACCACTCATAAGTTATGTATGTCATGACCCCGAGCGGGCCAGCAGATCTAGTGAGAGGAGTGGAGGCAACGCTCGGTTGTATAACCCACCGGCGCAACACGACACTTTAGACACCATATGAGCCTATGCACATGTAATAAACAAACGTTAAACGAACGGCTACAAGAGAGCGTGTCCACACGTGGTACTCACTGTACGCGACACGTGCATCAACGACCACGTGGAACCTTCCAAGGAAGATCCCCCAAGGGACTAGTCTCGGACCATACCTTACATAGACGAGGTAAATAATACCCACGAAGTGGCATCAAAGTGTATAGGGGGGCCGAGAACGCGGCTATGTCCTCAGGTTCTGGTGTTGGCTGGACTTCACACGGACCCAGCCTGGAGCGCCCACAAGCGGTGAGCCACAAGGTGAGCCATTAGCGATGAACCAGGCCTGGAGCGTCCCTGGTAACGGCGCTTCAGATGACCCGCCAGTTACTAAGAATCAGCCTGAGATTTCCCGAGACGGTGAAATGGGCCCGCGCACAGCAAGACCTGGTGAGCCAGGTGGGATGAGCCAGCCTAGCGCTGGGCAGGAACCAGCAGCCACAGGAAACGAACTGGTACCCAAATACCAGACGCGAAGAAGTCGCCGAGCTAGCGGGAAATACCGGAGTATTCACCCGACTCGGACAGAGGTTGAAAATATGTAGATAGCTTGAATGTGGCGGGGGCTAGCTGGATAACAGCCGAACTCCCAGTCCTTGAAGAGCCATAGTGAATATGTAGGTTGTCCACTAGAACTAGCGAGACTGCATTAGTCTTGTGATCCTTCACTAGACATAGTGATATACATAGAGAGACTCTATCACAAGTTCCCCCTAGTTCCCAGGTGTAGTGTCCAACTAGAATTTCCGCTGATCCGTCCCTTGGGACCTCCAAAACGAGAGTACATTACAAGGCCAGAAAAAAGGTCAGCAGAGAGGAGCGTTGGATAAAAAGACAGAGGGCGCATGGGCAGCCATATGAATGAAGGGGAGAAAGTACAAGAGTCGAGAAGAGGGGGGGTTCAGAGCGCCTGCACAGAAGGGGAAGTAGTCGCGCAGGCGTAAACGAGAGGCAAGAAAAGATAAGTGAAGACAATCAGGAGTAAAAAGAAACAAGAAAAAGAATGTGTGTGACAACAAAGAGAATGTCACAGTGACATTGTGCGAGCTAATGTCACATTAGCACGGCACAAATTGTAGTTACATTTAGAGTATTAACGGCTATTTTTGGTATGTTTAGGTGTTCATAGAAAAATGCTACTAGTTTATAGGCCCAAACTATTTGTTTAAATAAAATTGTATACAATGAATATTAAAATATAACCGTTAGATTTTATGAACATTTTGAGTTCAAAAAGGTTAAAATCATGAGTACAAATTTGGAAGAAAAAACACACAAATACGGTTGATCAATCAATTTTAGCAAAATTTTACTTTTGGTAAAGTATCAAACTGGACAGTAGAAATGTCAAAGTGAACCTGTCATCACTTGAAAATATATTAAACAAAAAAGCAATATTTATAATTAATTATAAATAATAAGCTATGTTAATAGTGTGTTTAGAATTATTTGTACTTGTATTTGTACATGAGTATTTGTGGTTGGTTATGGCTAAGAAATTTAAAAGTACAGCAAAATTTATAAAATAAAAATGTATTATTCATATTTGTTACATTAAATTCAATCCTTTACTAATCCCGTAACCGCCCCAAAATGGTTTCTATTTTCTTGATACCTATCTATTGTTATTAGTCATCACATTATTTTTAGTATGGATTACATTTGAAGAAATTGATACGAATGAATACCAAAAATAAATATTAATCTTTTCTTTTACGGGAAGTAGAATTACTTTCCTCAAGAAGAAGGAAAGAGATTTCAGGTATTTACGAGAAACTGGTAAGCGCAACAAAAAATATATTTGAGGGGTGGAGGTGTTAAAAGGTGAGGGAGTGTTCCTCAATGACCATTCTAGTTTTTACCTGAGATATGGTGGATGAACGAAAATATTTATGTTAGCAAGCTATTGACAATTCATAGACTTTTAGCATCATGTCTAACTACCCAATTCGTAGTTCTAACAGTAATATACTCGGCTATAATTTATTGTGTTTTTGGTGTCTTTCATCCTTAATATAATTTTTTAAATAAGTTAGCCGGAATATATAGTTTCTACATGATAATTTCTAAGTTGTAACTTAGTTAGGGCATTTTAAAAATATTTCCAGTTTTGAAAAGTCAATAAGTCAGTAAGCAACCCATAAATGAGTTTTTACATAAAAAACAAATATACACTGTTAATTTGCATGTCAAACATTCCCTATGTGCCCATTTTAAGCCAAATCTTTAAGGCTATTTGTAAAACATTTCAAGTTTTTGAAAAGTCAGTAATCAATAAACTACCCCCAAAAAAAGTTTACATTGTTAATTGCTATGTTAAACAATACCATGGTCTACATTTTTAAACAAATCTTTATTACCATTTGTAAAATATTTCCTGTTTTTGAAAAACCAATATGCAGTAAACTACCCATAAATGAGTTTGTACCCCAAAAACAAGTAAACAATGTTCATTTTTATGTCATCAACTGCCAATATACCCATTTGGAGCCAAATCTTTATAGCCATTTGTAAAATATTTCTAGTTTTTAAAAATCAGTCGTCAGTAAACTAGCCATAAATAAGATTTTACCCCCAAAACAAATATACAATGTTAATTGTCATGTCAAACATTTCCAAGACCCTCGTTTGAAACCAAATCGATATGGACATTTGTAAAATATTTCAAGTGTTTGAAAAATGAGATTTTACCCCAAACACAAGTAAACAGTGTTAATTTCCATGCCAAACACTACCAAGGGACCCATATGGAACCAAATTGGTGTATCCATTTGAAAAATATTTTAAGTTTTTGAAAAATCAGTTAAATAGTTTTTGCCCAAAAATCAATATATTTGTCATATCAAACAAATCCAAGATATACATTTTAAATAAAATAGTTAAAGCCATTTTCGAAAAAAATTGTATTTACAAAAAATATTCATCGGTAATCTACCCTTAATTGAAGGGCTTGCTTAAAAGAGGTTTTGTGATAAAGCCCTTTAATATATAAACTTCAAATTTGAACAAAAACCATCAAAACATTTTTAATCCGTGGCCAGGGACAGACAGACAAATAGACAGATATTAAAATAGAAAGAATAAAAAAATCCACTTTTTTGGGTTATTGTGTTAAAATAAAACGTACAGATTTGTCATAATTTCTCGATCGATTGTTTTCACAATCACAATACTTTTTCTTGATATGGGAAAGTAAAAATATCAATACAGCTCTTCTAGAAAGTGGCCTTCTTCAAAAACTGTTGCAGCTTGATCTACAGTACAATACAAAGCACTTTAATGCTTTCGTTGGGAAGAAGGCCGGTGGAAAACGCATCAACTACGCACAACCAGGATTATATCAAGTTCGATGTGCAGCTGCTGTTGTCAGCCATAATACTTGTACTCTTCACTACTAGTTGCACGAACAAATACATGGACCAAGCCCAGGAAAATTGAAATTTACTAAGCTGGTAGAAGTTCAAAATCGCTGAAAAGTATGGTATATCGTCCTCGAGAGAAACGTGAGGAATCTCAACGGGATTCAAACCATACAAAGTCAAACAAACTTTTTTCAAAAGCCAATTAAGAAAATAAACATTCGAAATGAAGATTTTCAAGTAAGTTATATAAAAAATAAGTACATGATAGTCGGCAACAACCCAAGGAAAATCAACAAGACTTTGAATGTCAAACTAGAAAACGGAATAATTCTGAACTATGGTTAGAAGAAAGGTGAAAACGTTTGACAGAGTAAAATTTTGGGCAAGTCTGCAACCATCTTGCAAAACCTTTCTACGAGAATATAGTAAAACAATGTTTATAATATGATGATCCACAACACCTTACCACTAAGTCATACGAAAGAGAAACTGAATATAAAGCAATATAAATATTAGAGGAGACTTTAAATATTCACATTGAAAGTTGTGGTCTCTTCACTGACCCTAAATTGGCATTCCTCAGTGTTACACCAGATGGCTTGGTCGGAAACAATTGGATAATGAAGGTAAATTGTCTATCCTCAGCCGTATTGATGAGTCCAGACCAAGTTTGCTACATTGCAACGTAAGGATACCTTCTGAAAAGTTAACAAAGACAACAAAAAAATATACGCTTTCATTGACTTATCTGTAATATGGACACCAGTTGAACCATACATACGCGTGGAAAAATTGAATGTGATGATAATCTCTGGGAAAAAAGAAATGATTGGGATTCGAACAGCATTTTATACAGACTATTTGCTTCCTGAACTTGTAGATCCTTGGTATTCACGTTCAATTCTTATCTACAGTCCTTCCTTTAATGTATCTGAGTAAGCTAATAGATCTCAACATCAGCCCAAAGCAAAGACCAAGCTTTATTTAGCTCAATAAACAATGTGACTCGTCACTAAACAAACACATTTAGGTTGTAAAATCCTTTCATTTGAATATGTTGTATTTTAAAGTATGGCTTATTATGGATTATAGTTATCTAAACATTATTAGTATTTGGCTAAGTGCTTTTCATTACTGGTCCCACTAATATTTTTAATCATTGTGATAGTGAACAAAAAATTAAAACTCAATTGATGAAATTTGGTGTAGCAAAAAAAAGTTTATGTATTACATGCATGAAGCAAGTCCGTTTTTATTTTTAGTGTGGTAAATATTTAGTTCTGAGGGAAATGCTTTTTACATAACTTGTAAAGTTATTATTATTGTTGTTTGTTAACACTACTTGTTTTAGGATTATTACTTTGGTTGAATATTAGCTTTGTATGTGATGTATGAGGCATGATCCGATCTTGCTGAGCGAGTGTGATAGAACTGCATCTTGTCATGATTCTGATCAGATGCAACGGAAAAACAATTGACCCTATCGATTTGACCATATAAGTAAAGGATATTACTATAAAATTTAAAATAAGATAGTGGTAAATGTGGGCACCATGTCTTTGTGTTGTCTCTATGATTTAATTAGTTTATTATAATTAATAAGTCAAGTATTTACTTTATTCTTAGCTGACAGATTTGGTAGTTCCTAGTTTAAATATAATGTGGCCTATTGTCTTATATATATTTGTACTGTGTAAAACACTATTTTAATTGAAGTGGTATCAGTTTTGTTATAAAGGAGTTAACGTACCTGGAATTCTGTTGGATCAATTAATATATGAGAAGATAATTTTTTGTTACATTTGGCACACTGTCTATTAGTGCCTTAATTTAATGAGGAAGGGATAAGAAAGGTAGTTTAAGAGGAAGTGAACTAACATTTGCCTGGAGTTAAAATGGGAAAATCCACAGTGATTAATCACTTGTGAAAAAACCATTCTCAGTTCTCCCAGCTGAGATTCAAACCTCAACCTCCCCTCAACGGCGATCGATGGATTGCGAGCCAACGACTCAACAATCAAGCTAGAAGTTTTTACATGTTGGATGTTTTTAATTATTATGCTTTAACACTGGACATTGGCTATATCAATATTTAATCAAGACTGAAGAGAGGCTGAAGGATAATATTTACTGTAATGCAGCAGCATTTTTGAGGAGAGGGAAGGGGTAAATCATATGAGATGTAAAAGTCACAATCATAATAGTATATCTATACTGCATTTATATATGAGAAACTTAAAAAATTACAAATCATTTACATGCTACAGCCATTGACGTTAAGAAAATCATAATCTATTTCCAAACGATATAGTTATTATATTTATATAAATTGGAATCAGCGTTATTATGGAGAGAATAAACTTGTTATGTTTGTTGGTTTAGGTAATTTACCCTTATTTGTTTTTGTGTTCGATATATTTGTGTGAATTGGAATCGCACAATATGGAGAAAATAAACTTTTTAAATTTGTTGCTTTAGGTAAAGTACTCTTATTTGTTTTTGTGTATAATACATTTATAGGTAACACCATTCTTGATTAAGGTGCCTCATAATAGGAAAAATAATGCACCACAGCTTTTCGACACCTTAGCTCTGTCGGTAGCGCTGAGGGTCCCGGCTTTGATTCCCGGCATGGCCTAAAAATTTATCATTGGTTAAATGTAGGTTTATCCTTTCACAGTGATAAATTAACGGCCGGGGACTGGATGTAGTGCCTGTTTTAATCTTAAGTTAGATTATAAGGCATATGAAGCTACGACAGGCCTAGCAAGCCAGTAGTGGAAAATACGTGGCTTCAATAAAAAGTGACCCAGGCCACAGACTGGAAACAGTAATGAATGCAAATAAAAAACCCATATCCAATTTTGAAACATGAGTTATTTATAGTAAATTTGTGTCCACTCTTAATTTTTTTTTACCAAAACTTGCTAAGTTATGAGAATATTATGTAAGGAACGAGCTATATGAGATTATTTCACAAGTTGAAAGTAGTTTAACGTTGTTTGGGAAGAGCTAATGTCGAGAAAAATCTGTAAGATAGCATTTGTGTTGCTGAGAAAAAGATGAAAGTGAATGCTAACTGTCCGTCCTGTTGCGAACCAAAAAAATCACTTGTCAGTGGTGGAGTGACTGGAAAGTCTTGGGCTGAAGTTTAGGGTGGGGGAGGGGCAGGTTAGCAGGTAGACAGTCTTCTTCTCTGGCTATTATGAATGAAAACTTTAAATTTGGGACCGAACTATTATTATCACCGCTCTTACTACCCTTTCGCAACTACGCTAATGTGTAATGGTAGGGTGATTGTGAGATGAAATGGAGGACTACAGTTTAACATGGGATCCAAACCACGTTGGAGGTCCTGGTATTCCACATATTCACAACGTTGTGATTAATATACGTCTTGTCAGAGGTGAAGGAAGGGTTTGGCAATCAGATAAATCTGTGCCGGGACGAGGATTGAACCCTCGGACCCTCAGTACAGAAGTCTGACACCTTACACCTAGACTGCCCAGGTCACCCCGGGACCGAACTAAGCCGTCGGTTCATTTTTAAAGTAAACCTTAACTTGATTTAAACACTAAGCTCATTTAGTTTATTTTAACGATGAATGGTGGTCAGAGTTCAAATCCCGAACGGGTAAACAAAGAGTGCATCTTTCTAAATGGTTTCTCTTTGTCCCTCCAGAGAAATGTGGGTACATTTCTTCTGTTTTAGATATTGCTCATTATTAACACAGTAGTGTAATTAATAATAATACTAATTAAACTTACTAAGTGTGCTTTATACAGTTATATCGAACTAATAGAGTGGAGGGAAAAAGGGGGGGGGGGAAGCAGATGTTACGTATCTACACGATATCAAATATGATTATTTTTTAATTACGGTTATAGGCTCATCTACATATTATTTTGATTAAAAAATGACATCTTGACGCGGGAATTGAATTTGGGACCTACAAACTATGTTTTGATAGTTTTATAAAACTAATTTGTTACGTCTGAACAAAGGGGAGAAAATACATTAGAAAAAACATTTGACGAAAAAGGACATAAAAAGAGATTATGATTGTGGAGAGGTAAAGGAGGAAGTGGAATATGTTAGTGTCCATCTGGACATGTCTGTAACCTGAACCAGCTAATACAGTAGTGGCTCGCAAATTATGTTATGTGATGCCATTGTAGGTTGTCGGTAATATTATTATTTTTTTAACTTTTATTTTAGCGCCACGTATCTTACTACCTGTTCAGGTTATACGCCTTGTACTAATTACTCTAATCTTTAATCAAGGACAGACACAAAATCCATCCCCCGGCCGTCAATTCATCATTGTGAAAGGGTAGGTAGCCCCACATTCCAACAATGATAAATTTCTCGACCATACCAGTGATCGAGTTCGGACCCTTAGCTCCGTAGGTGGATGCACTACTGCAGGAGCTAAACTTCGTAATTTTCTAGCAAGATCATATTTTTTTTCTAAGTTATATCCACAAACCAATTTATAGTTTTTTTATGCAAAAGGGCTAATTTGTTTTTTAAAAAAGGTGGGGAGTGTGCACAGCATAGACTTTCTCGCTACTATAAATAAAAAAAGATATATTTACTTAAAACTCGTAAGATATTTGAAACAAGATAATATACATTGTTGCACATTCTACCAAAGAGCATAAACAAAATAATATACACTTTTAGAGAAAAGAGGAATATCACACCCACAGAGCATTACAGCAAATTACAAATTTAAAGACTTCTCCGTAATATATATGTAATGTATTTATATATATTTATCTGTATATATTATATAAGTGTATTATATATATAGTATATATGTCGAAGGCCAATTAGAAAATCGGGCTTAATGGAAAAGGCACCGTCAATTTACAATAAACCAGGCTAATTGAAAAATAATATTAATATCTTCTTATCAGCCTGATAACTTTTAGGCTTATTGCAATGATCCCATACAGCTTTAGGCTAGTAAGGAAATGCACCTTTGTTCGCTCAATCAGTCTAGTTATTATTATTATTACCACGTCTTACTACCCGTTCGGGTTATAATGTGCAATGGTAGGGTGATTGTGAGATGAAATGGAGGACCTACAGTTTAACGTGGAATCCGAACCACGGTAGAGGCCTGGCATTCCTCACATTCACAAGTTGTGATTAATATACATCTTGTCAGAGGTGAAGGAAAGGTTTGGCAATCAGATAAATCTGTGCCGGGACCGAGGATTGAACCCCGGACCCTCAGCACAGAAGTCTGACACCTTACCCCTAGACCACCAGGTCACTATCAGTCTAGTTGATTACAGGCTTATTGCAATAAGCCCAAGATAGTGAAGGCTTATTAAAAAAAAGTCTACAGCTGAGGTTCCCAAACTGTGGGACGTACAATTATTCCCGATGGTATGCTGTGAAAATCCAAACAAAACAAACAAATTAAAGTCATAAAAAAATGGCCTCATAAAATCTAATAAATAAATATATTACAACCCAGTGCAATAGAAGTGACCTCTAGATTTCTGGCACATAAATTCATAAAGACATCCCAGAAAAATATGTAACAGTTCGTGAAGCTGTGAATAAGAAATCAAAGTTTGAGGGCCAGGAATATGCCAGTTGCAAGTGTATATTCTCAGAAAAACAGTGTCAAACGAAAAAGTGTGCCTGTAAAAACGCAAACTAATTGTGTACATCAAAATGTCACAGCAGTTTACTGTGTGGATATAAATAAAAAAGTGTTGTGTGTAAAGTGTGAATTGACAATCATAAATGTCACAATATACTTGTAAACGCGTTACATTACTTAAACTTGAGATTTTTAATCAAACCTTGCAACCGTACGAAACTAAGTAAGTTAATTTAATAACATGCTGAAAGAGAAAAATATTATATTCTGTAGACCAGCGGTTCCAAAACTTTTGGAATGGTGTATCACCCCAACAATTTTTGTAATTTTGTGTAGGTTAAACCGTTTGCGTGCTTATTACAAGACTGTGTGGCTGCACCGTCTGTCTGAGCTGTAATCAGTTTTGCCACCCCTACAATCACCGTGTAAGTCTATTTTAATTTAGATTAGACTGGGTCGAAATATAATTAAGAAGCTATAAGTTTGTCAAATTTCAAGTTTCTAGCTCATCTGGAAGTGGGTAAACATTAATGCCAGTGAGTCAGCCGTACGACTTTATAGTAGTATAATTTCAAATAACGATTTTTATATTTAGTATGCCTTCATTTTTGAAATGATAAGTTATTTCGTATCCCAAAGAGGTGCGGCGATACAATAAAAATTGGAAGTTTCCTTAAGTGTAAATTACCCTCAAAGCTATTTTCATGAGGATATGAGAACTTCCATTTTGTTTTAATATTAATATATTAATTTTAATAGAGTCGAGTTTGATATAATCTATTTTTTCACTTTCCATCCCTAAGTAAAAAATACTACCATTAATTTTAGGATTGGATAAATTATTTTTAAAAAAACTCTGAAAAACCTTATAAAAACTCCATATCCCAAGTTTCATCCCAATTGGTAAAATAGTTTTGTCTCTAGTCAGAGCTACAGACTGGCATTATTTTTTTTTAAACACTTTTTCGGATTTAGGGGGTCATGAAACTTCGACATCCATCAAATTCTCGAGCTTTTTTTTTTTAATATAAAACCCGCCTCGGTGGCGTAGTTGGCTAACGCGCCAGTCATGTTGAGCTCGACCGCCGAGGACGGGGAGATCGAGGTTCGAATCTCGGTCGGGTGAATTGGGGGTGGTTTTTCCTAAATGGTTTTCCACTCTCCCTCCACGCAAATGCGGGTTCACTTCCTCTAAATTCAACCTTCCCAATTTCTAATCCATTAGAGTAATTAGTACTTAAGCGTATAACCCGAACGGGTAGTAAGACGCGGTGCTAAATATTATTATTATTATTATTATTATTATTATTATTATTATTTAATATAAAAACTATTTATTCTCAACCAGAGAGGTGTGAGATGATCAAAAGTAACATTATATATTAACTAGTTGGTCGTTGCAGCAATGGCTGCAGATTATTACACTAAAATGTATTTTAATCTTTTTATTGGGAAAGGATCTCTATAATAAATAAGCCCTCACTCACTTTTTGATTAAAAGTTTATTCGTCAAAGACTATCAATTTTTCTAAGATATTTAGTTTTCGGTGTGTAATTTGAATCAAAGCGTATATTTTCCCCCTTCACACCCTTATGGGAACTTTAAAATTACCCCTCTCCCAGATCTATATCTATTAGTTGCACAAACCACTCAAGTACCTAACGATTGAGCTAATATTATTTTTAACAAAGACAAATATTTTATTTACCAATATACAGCTATACACAAATCATGGTTTCCATGGTGATGTAAGCAAAGAATGATTGTACAGATGAACCACTGTCCACACAGAAGAAAAAGATGGAAGATTCGCTAGGAAAATTGGGTTTTAGTTTTAGGCCACTATTTCTACCGGCATCCTGATTCCCTTATCTATAAAATGAGTGTTCATTTGTAAAAATCTGTTCAGTCATTTCCTCGTAGTTTCTATTACTGGAAACGGGCTTATCAGATTATATATAAGATATATGATATAGAGAGTGATAGAATGTGATAGGGAAAATGAGAGTTTAAGTGTTTGAGGGTGTGATTGTGTAAGTGTGAGTGTGAGTGTGAAAATGAGAGTATGAGTGCGTGTGAGGAGAGGTTGTGTATGTGAGAGAGAGAAATAGAATAGGCAAGGGAGAATGCGTGATAAAGTGTGTGTGTGTGTGTGAGAGACAGAGAGAGAGAGAGAGAGAGAGAAAGAGAGAGAAAGAGAGATAGAGAGAGAGAAAGAGAGAGATAGAGAGAAAGAAAGCGTGTAAAATTTTAGGAGAGATATTGTGTGAAGGAGAGAGAAAATGTGAGGATATGTAGGAGATATTTTGAGAGATAAAGTTAAAATGGAGAGATTAGTTCAGAGAGGGAAAATTAAATTGTGAGAGAGTTATAGCGAGAGTTTAAGAGAAAGAGTTAGAAAGATAAATTGAGAGAGCGAGTTTGAAAGAGAGTGAGATTGAGATAAAGACAGTTTGAGTCAGAGTGTTTGAGAGAGTGAGATAGAGAGAGAAAGAGTTTAGTCAGAGATTTTGAGAGAACTTGAAATAGAGGGAGTTTGAGAGATAGAGAGAACGTTTGTGAGAGAGCGTTTGAGAGAATTTGAGAAAGAGAAAGCGTTTGAGAAAGAGAGAGCTGTTAAGAGAGAGAGAGAGTTTGATAAAGAGGTTAAGAGAGAGTATAATAAAGATAATGTGAGAGAAATTGTGTGATATAGCGGGTATGAGAGTGTAGAGAGTGTAGAGATTGTGTGTGAGGGAGTGAGTGTGTGTGTGTGTGAGGGAGAGTGTGTGTGTGAGGGAGAGTGTGTGTGTGAGGGAGAGTGTGTGTGTGAGGGAGAGAGTGTGTGAGAGCGTGGGAGTCTAAGTGGAAGAGAGAATGTTAAAATATAGATGTGGTACTCAAACATTTGAAATATCATTCCCTCAAAATTAATTATCAACATGGAAACATAAGTGAACTTACTCTATTTGTAAGAATGTGAAAAGATAGATGGGGTGTACAAAACATTACTAATTTTAAATATACCCTCAAATTAAGCGGTAAAATGAAAACATGTATTTGTATTTTGTTACTATTTTGTTACTATTTGCTTAAATGAACACTAAAACCCATTATTTGGAGAAAGTGAGCACCAAAACTCATACTTAGATAGTTAAAATGACTATTTTTAAACACTATTCAAGTTCATTTTATCGTTTTTGAGCTTATAATACATACCAAAACATATTTTAAAACAATTTTATCAAGCGCAAAACCAAACTTAGACAATATTTTCACGAACTTAACAACTTAACATTTTAATTTTCAAATTATACTCAATATTATTGATTTAAATTCCAATTAATAATAACATTCCAATAAAAAATAAATATTTTCCCAGTTTAGGCATTTCAATTTAGATGTGCTATGACCATCATTCAAAGAGAAAAATGTTATGTGTTCGGACCAACAATTAATGAAGATTGAGTTATTATTTTTTAGCCAAGATGATGTAGTTTATTTAGAGATTTACAGTCATGCAGCAAATAGCGGTTTCCATGATGATTAAACAAAGAATTAAAAACTGAAAATTATCTGTGAAAATCGGGTTCCCGTGGAAAACTACTACTTTTCAGACATCCTGGACTCCTAATCGTTAAAATGAGTGGTAGTTTGTCAAAATCTGTTCAG
This sequence comes from Timema podura, assembly GCA_033556935.1. NCBI lineage: Eukaryota > Metazoa > Arthropoda > Insecta > Phasmatodea > Timematidae > Timema > Timema podura. The sequence goes on along the minus strand of JAVRXN010000013.1, from coordinate 53,263,807 downwards.
TAATTTCCTCATAATTACTATTACCGGAAACGGGCCTACCAAATTATATATAAGAAGAAAGATATATTAACCTACAAATTTCATCTCATGGCCAATATGACTAAATGTACTCTATCTTTATTTATCTAACATAATGCACAATTGTCTATACCTATTAACGTAACTCAAATAGAGGCTTTCAGGGTCATTCCATGTTAAATCAACAAATGGGCTTTGCCACACCATTTTTGATTTTGATGAAATTTGGTAGGTGATTTGTACCAATCTTTTAGACTTCAAAACAATTTTTTTATATTTAAAAAAAATTACTCCTTGAGATATAGGCTATTTTTTACACCACGAACAGGCAAAATGTGTCATTTTAGGGTTATTTTCTAAACTCTGCATTAAGTTTATTTGAACTAGCAGGGATGGCAGCTAGGGCTCATTTGAAAGCTTAAAGACTGAACTTTTTTTAGTTTAGACGAAATTTGATTTGAGTTAAGGCTAAGCATAGTTTTTTAAGCTTAAATTTTCATTTTTTAAACAGATTTTCTCGGAATTTGGGCTTGAAAAATATAATGAAGGATTTATAGTAACAGGCAAATATTTTTTCCTGTTACACTTATGTATGAGTAGTATGTGCAGAAAAAAAATTGAACTGTCACTGATAGTCCTTCAACCTAAAAAAATTGCTAGAATTTGGAAAATTTAAAAAAAATTGCTTTTTCAGAGCCCAAAAAAGTCATGTGGGACATGTGTTAAAAATTTGAAATTGCCAGGATAGAAAGCCCCTATAGAGTACTTCAAAACAAAAAATATTTCATTTTGTTACTTCAAGGGGTTGAGGTGGCACAATAATTTGAAGTAAAAAAAAAAAATGCTCAATTACTATTGAAAACTCGGCTAAGCAGAAAGGATAATTTGCAATAGGCCTAATATATAGTTAAAAAGTATATATAAAAAAAAATATAAATAATAGTAGTCTATTATTTATTATAAAAAGTTTCAATTTGATAGGCTATGTTTTAATAACAATAAATCTAGGTATTATTGTTTATAGACCCATTTTTTAAATACTTTTTTTTTTGGGTTTTAGGGATGTTACAAATTATGTGACGTAGAATTTATTAAAAGTATTGATTAAACTGTAGAATAACATCTACCCTACAAGCTTGTCTGGACAAGCAGTTTTCATAGACAATGTGGCTATTGGTTCAAAGAATGTTTCAACAGGCATAGCTCCACATGCTCTGTTCAGTTGCTGGCTATTGGTTCAAAACATGTTTCAACAGGCATAGCTCCACTTGCTCTGTTCAGTTGCTGGCTATTGGTTCAAAACATGTTTCAACAGGCATAGCTCCACTTGCTCTGTTCAGTTGCTGGCTATTGGTTCAAAACATGTTTCAACAGGCATAGCTCCACTTGCTTTGTTCATTTGCTGGCTATTGGTTCAAAACATGTTTCAACAGGCATAGCTCCACTTGCTCTGTTCAGTTGCTGGGTTGACTCAGACCATGTAGGTTGTGTGTTGTACTGTAGTCTTGTTTTTGTGTAGTCAGCGTTTCATTGGAACACAACACCACAGCTTTCTACACCTTTCAAAAAATACTCATGGACAGTTTAAAATCATCCCTTCCTCAAGTAAAAAAAGTGCTTTACTTTTCTGATGGGTCAGCTGCCCAATATATGAACAAAAAAAAAATTCATAAATTTGTGTCACCATGAACAAGATTTTGGAGCTCAACCCGAGTGGCAATTTTTTGCCACATGCCATCACAAGGGACCATGTGATGGAATTGGTGGGACAGTTAAAAGGATTGTAAGAAAAACAAGTCTTCAGAGGACAGTAAAAAGTCACATCACACCAATAGATATGTACAAATATTGCGTGGACAATATAAAAAAAATAGAGTTTTTCTTTAGTTCAAGACAAGACATTGAAGAGGTTGGACTGCAACTTCAGACAAGGTACCAACTTGCCATTCCCGTACCAGAGACTAGATCATATCATAGTTTTATTCCTGTTAGCCAAAGTGTTCTTCACGTCCGCATTACATCCCTGTCGGAAGAATTCAGAATTGTTGCAGTCAGTAAGGAAGTTCAGGTTCAACAACAGACTGACCTACTGTCAAAGTTTAGGGATTACATCTGTTGTGTGTATGATGAGGATTGGTGGTTGGGCGAGGTTCTTGAAATAAAAGTTCATGATACTGAAGAAGAATATCGAATACACTTTTTCCATCCTCATGGTCATGGCACATCTTTCAAAAAACCAACTAGTGACTACAACATATGGGTCCAAAAAAATAATATTCTGTGTATTCTCACACCCTGTGAGTTGTTCTTGGCAGCTACTGGAAGAGGTCATAATATCACACCACAGATGAATGAGCACCTGTCGACTCTTCTTAATGAAAAAAAGACTGCAACGCGATAAACTTAAAACACTAAGTGTGCCTTAAAAGGTAAGCTTTGTTTTTAGATTGAATTATGTTTTTGTAATTCAGTAATTCTGTCAAATTTGAATTTTGCCAAAAAATTAAAGGCCTACTGCAATTTTCAGCAAAAATATGTCTGCCTGCTTAGCCCAGTTTTCAATAGTGATTGAGCGTTGTTTTATTGTTACTTCAAAGGATTGTGGCACCTGAACCCCTTTAAGTAACAAGATGAAATTTTTTTGTTTTAAAGTACTCTATAGGAGCTTTCTATCCTGGAATTTTCAAATTTTTAGCACATGTTCCACATGACTTTTTTGGGCTCTGAAAAAGCAATTTTTTTAAAATTTTCCAAATTCTAGCAATTTTTTTAGGTTGAAGGACTATCATGTAACAGTTCAATTTTTTTTCTGCACATACTACTCATACATAAGTGTAACAGGAAAAAATATTGGCCTGTTACTATAAATCCTTCATTATATTTTTCAAGCCCAAATTCCGAGAAAATCGGTTTAAAAAATGAAAATTTAAGCTTAAAAAACTATGCTTAGCCTTAACTCAAATCAAATTTCGTCTAAACTAAAAAAAAAAGTTCATTCTTTAAGCTTTCAAATGAGCCCTAGCTGCCATTCCTGCTAGTTCAAATAAACTTAATGCAGATTTTATAAAATAACCCTAAAATGACACTTTTTGCCTGTTCGTGATGTAAAAAATAGCCTATATCTCAAGGAGTAATTTTTTTTTAAATATAACAAAAATTGTTTTGAAGTCTAAAAGATTGGTGCAAATCTCCTACCAAATTTCATCAAAATCAAAAATGGTGTGGCAAAATTTTTTATTAAAATTTGTTGATTTAGCATGGAATGACCCTTCATCTAACGCTGTATTCATTGTTCAAGGTCATTCTTAAATTTATTATTATTTATTATTATTTAGCACCGCGTCTTACTACCCATTCGGTTTCTACGCTTAAGTACTAATTACACTAATGGATTAGGAGTTGGGAAGGTGTAATTTAGAGGAAATGAACCCGCATTTGCAGGGAGGGAGAGTGGAAAACCATTTAGGAAAACCACCCCAGTTCACCCGACTGATATTCGAACCTCAATATCCCCGTCCTCGGTGGTCTAGCTCAAGTCAGTCTTAAAAATGTTTTCTATTTTTTTTTATTAAATACTTAATAAGTGGTTTACTGTATTGGTAAAACATTTATGTCGTCCGCAGCTAAATAAAGGTTGGTGACTTCTGCTTTATAAATTATATCCAAGAAACAATTTAAAATTAGTAAAAAACTTTCAAACGGCAGCGTAGAGCTACCCTGGATCAATGATGGAATTTGGTTCTGATTGTTATTAAATGGCCGACGATTGTACACATCTATTACCGACTAACCCTTAAAATATGAGCGATAAATGACCCTAATACAGATTTAGCCCTAGATAGCTCAGTGGTAAGATATTGACGTGCTAAGTTGGAGGTTCCAGATTTAGTTCGAGATTTAAAAAGGATTAAAAAAAAAGTTTATTATTTAAGTTCAATAATATAATTTAGGTTTGAAGTCATTTCACCATCTTATTAGTGGTTTGGGCTTTCCGAATTTCTTCGTAAAAGTGTTTTATTGCCTTGGAATGCTTATTACTTTTGCCTTTTACATATATTCTGCCGTCTTTAAACTTTTGTGGGGCCATTTTTTTAAAATAATAAAAATTTCTTCCCACTATTATTACACTTCACACATACCTAAAGACATTAAATGCAACTACACTCAGCCACACTGAAAAAATCGTTTCAACAATCGTCGCACTTGCTACACAGACTTAAAAACGGTGGAGCCCAGGTAACAATCCCTAAAGTGAGATGGGGAGGGGGATGGTCAGGCGAAAACCTCTGGCGAGATATTTATGTTTTCAAGGACAGACAGCTAGTGACTTGGAGTGAGAAGGGATGAGCTGTCTGCTCTACTCTAACCGGACCGTTCTGTTTCGGCTATTGCGGGGTTGCATCAGATATATTTTCAAAATCCGGGGGCAAAATATGTAGCACCTCAGCTCATATCAATTTTCATGAGTTTCAGATTGAATATTAATGTGAATGAAGTACCATTATAAAGTTAAAAGAAGTCGGCACTAATTGATTTACTTCCCCCATTTATTACACACGTTTAAGTATACAAAATAATTAATTGAATATTGCATTTATTTGGCAGTTTTTTATGCAATTAATTGAAGGTTCAGTGAAATAATATTTATTTCTCTTAATAAACCTCTTCAAGTACTTCTAACATTCCAAATATGAAATCTTTGCATCACTTGGTTTTTCTAAAAATTGTTGCATTAGATGCCAAAATTTCAAACTTTGAGTAAACACTGTGCTCAAAATATACATTTAATCTATATTTAATACACTGATCCAAGTTTGGTTTAAAAAGACCTACATATATATATATATATATATATATATATATATATATATATATATATAATTTATATAATATTAATTTTGGGCCATACACCCTTAATGGAGAAATGGGAGTTAAGATATTAGAAATGTAAAGGAATTAATATTTCAGTAATCAACGTATAATCAAAACTACTCCTTAAGATATGTGAAGTTACATTTATAAGTCAAAAATTAGAAGGTAGATAAATTGAAAAGTTAAGTTTTAAAAAATATTTAGGATCAGTCACATTTAATATTTAAGAAAAAGAAAAATACAGTAATCCTATGAAAAACAAAAATTAACCTTGTGAAAAAAGTATTAGATCAGAGATTGTAACATAATGACTAGATGAAACATCATAGTTAATATATAATGTATTTAAAAAAAATTCCACGTAAAATATGTGAAATTACATTTATAAGTCAAAATTAGAAGGTTGAAAAATAGAGAAGTTAAGTTTAAAGACTATTTAGGATCAGTCAATTTGCTAATTAAGAAAAAGAAAAACAGTAATATTATGAAAAACAATTAACAAACATATGAAAGATGTATTAAAACATAGGTAGTAACATAATGACTAGATGAAACATTACAGTTAATACATAATGTGTTTAAAAATTATTGACACATATGTATTACTAAAATCAATTTTCATAAAGAATTGGTTAATTTCATATAAACATGTTAAAATACACATTAAAATTAAAATGCCATCATAAAAGTTTGTGGATAGACAGGGTTGCCACTATTTTCTTATTACAAAATTCCCTGTGTTTTCCAGGTTTTCCAGAGGAATTTTTCATTTTTCCAAACACCTAATAGATTATAAATATAATTATAGCGGCATTAAATTTGGTTTTAGAGAAAATTTTAGAAATAAAGAGTGGTAATTTGTCATTGGAGGCATCTTTTATTGTGCAAGATAAACACATGTTTAAGAATTATTTGTAAAAAGGATGATAAATGAATGACAAATTTTCTAGAAGGAAAAATTGATTATAGTTGCTGTATGCCCTAAATGGAATGAAAGAAGGAAAAATGTGGAAATACCAAAAATACCATTTTGATTTTAAATGTGATAGTGGGCCTATCTATTTTTTTTTTGTAAAAGAATGTATTACTTGATTTAAAAAACATTTTAACCAATCTTAATTATTGTATATGTACTGTATAGACTAAGTAGCCCACACAAATCATGAATAATAATTTACAATATTAAAATTAACATGGGATTTTTGCGCTCATTCAGGTGCATTTCCTCTAATAAACTGCCATCCTCATCCCTACCATATTGTAATGAATATAAAAAAACAACATAGTCAACTCTCAATTTAGCGGGGTAATGAAGGGCTAATAAACCCCTTTATATCAATTTCCATGGTAAATCTGCAAACCCATTGAAAACTACCAAATACATTAAGAACTTGATTAATAAACTATACAACACAATAATACATACATTTATCATAATAACTATTATTGAAAAATCAATCAGTAAAATACCTTTAAACAACTTTTTACCACAAACACAATTATTAGGCCTAAGGCCCAATATACTAATTTCAAACCAAATCGTTAAAGCTCATTTTAAAATATTTCAAGTTTTTGAAAAAAATCACTCATCAGTAAACTAGCCCTCAACGATTTTTTTTACCGAAAAAACATATATATGGTGTTATTTGGGAGGTCAATTAGTCCATATATATTTATTTTAATCTAAATCTTTGAGCCATTTTTGAAAAATATGGAATTAAAAAAAAATCACTTATCAGTAAACTACCTTTAATTTTAGGGTTAGGGTCAAAATAAAAAAAAGTCCTTGGGTTTATGGTCATATCTAGATATAAAGTTTTGAGTTCAAAATAGTTTTAATGTCTTACACTTTTACGAGACACTAAACTAGCACTAAGAATGATACGATACCAGTATCGATACATTTCTTTCGATACCAAGCTTTTGATATTTTACTAATATCAGTATTTTTTACCCGGTATCGAAAGATTTTAATTTACCTATTTTTCTCCTTTTACTTCCTTTATTTTCCCGATCATTTATTAAATTTATTTATCTTTTCTTATTATTGCCTTTATTTTTCTACCGCTAAATGAAAGTATCATACTGGGAAATATTGATCTACTTCTCGTTTATTTTTCTCATACTCAAATATCGATATTTTAGAAGTATCGCATATACTTAACACTGCACTGAACTGGAAAGATCTGAGACTTTTGAGAGAAGGATGGTAGAAATGGGCTAGTTCATTTCTAAGGGGTGGGAGAGGTAAAGTAGCTATGCGCGGACACAAACACAACCAGTCATTTTTACAATCATTCTAATTTTATGACAAACTAGCACGCTGGAGGTAATATTTTCATAAACTTTTCACTTTACAGCATACTCAATTTTTTTTATCCTGGCCATGGCAGCAACCAGGTAAACCCACCTTCGCTAAATTGGGAGTTGACTGTAGTAAACAGGTTAAAACCCATAAAGATTTAAACAGACAATATTGACACCTTGGCGCAAATTCTAAATAATTAAAAATAGCCAAAATGGCAAGATAGGTAGGGTAATCTTAAAACATCACGCTACATAAACACTAATATCTGGGATACTTAACTCTTTCGACAGGAGTAATCGTTTTTAAACAGACAAATAACACCAAAATCCAGAGAATGAATTCATTCAACTGGCAGCAGAAACACGTGCCAGTTGGAGGATGGGGGTGGAGGAAACGAAACGTTTGTGGTATTGGTGGGGTGAGGAAGAAGCCGAAAAGGTGCGACATTTGCCGAACGAGTCGTCTCGGTTGCGCTCAGGACTTGTCTCAAGCTGATGAGGTGCTGGTAAGCATAATCATCATAAATGAGACGTGTTCCAATTAGACTGCTCAGTTCTCCCGTTACAAATTTTAGTCTATATTATTCCTACTATTTTGAGCTTGCCCAAATTCACTGACAAATTCCAGTAAATTCTAGCTTTTTGGTGAAATTCCCTGTGTTTTCCTGGTTTTTTCCAGACATGAACAAATTCCCTGTATTTTCCCGGTTGTCCCTGTTTTCCAGGTGCGTGGCAACCCTGATAGACATATTAGAATGAAGGAGTGAGATTATAATGCAAAGTGGTAAAATGTGGTATAGACCACTGTAGAAGTTAAATAATGCTAATTTCCATAAAAAAGAAATTTTAAACCGACATTGGCTTTTTAAGATTTAAGTATATGAAGTTTGAAATATATATGAGAGAAAAAAATTAAATAAGATATTAGGTTTAAATAGTGCTCATAGGTCGTTCCTTAGCTGGGTTAGTTAATTCCTCTCCTTAACATTCCTTCGCCCCAAGGCTGGATTGAAGTTATGTAATTGTTCGATGCGAAGTTTGACTGGCAACTGTTTAATTTTTCATCTGCTAGAGTAATGTGATCTGTAATGTGTGATCTGTTATGTGTGATAAAGTATTTTAACTATACCGGTACTGCTTTTGTTGTTGTGTTTTTGTGTTGGGTTGGAAATGTCCAGTGAAAAGAAGCGGGAATAAATATTAAAACACTGTATTCGTTTTAATTCCCTGCTGATAGATGGCGTTTAAAATGGTTTCCAAGATCACTGGTAAGAGGCACCACTGCGGACTCAAGGGCATGTAAAGGGTAGTTTGCCATTTGAAAAGTCTGTTGCAGTCTTCAATCTCAAGTGCGTGTAAAGTGTAAATTTATCAAGTCTGCATCAACTCAAGTGTACTTGACTATTCGGATAAAGCCAGAGTCTATGATGGACGTGCGGAAATCATCGGCTACAATTGTGTGATTTTTTATTAAGATCATGAGTTATCAAATAACGCAGCCACTCGGTAGTTGGCTCATTGCTGCCACTTTTACAATTATTATATTGTAAGGGATTGCATATTTAAGAATCAACTGACCCCTAAAATAAGATTGGTTTAGGTTAGGTTAACATAGATAATAACCATTTACTTATTTATTCAATAATTATTTTTGTTTAACTAAAGTGAAACTCGATTTATATATAACACTATAGAATGTTTTTAACATCAGCACTGAATAATATTATATTTAACATATAAGCAATTTTATAGGCTTCTATTCTGTCAACCGTTCAAAATAACCGGCAACTATACATTAGTTAAATCTTTAGTTACCTTTTTGCAGTTCTTTTGTAACCATGCCTTAATTCCATCAAATAATGATATAGTTTCCGGAGATTCAAAGAACTTGATATTAGGACCACCATCCTTTTTGGGAGCTAAGGACATCATATTATTTATCAATAAGTTTTAAGCGTCACACAAAGAGAGAGAACCACAAAACACTAAACAGAACTACAATCATAGATAAAGAAATGTATAGATCGAGATCTCTCTGTATAGAGGATCAGCATTTGCGCCAGGGCTAGTGGTGTCTGGTTGCAGAACTAATCATCGAATCAGCGGGCTACTCAAATTCAAATATTGAGTAAACCTTATATAAGGCAAGAATCCTTGATTTGATTATTCTCCCATTTTTTATTTAGCTTTTTTTATTGTTTATAGTTAAAAAAAAGCCAAATAATAAATACAAGTAAATAAAACCAGGTTTCAAGTAACATTTATGTTTGGTTGTTTTAAAAATAAATTTTCTGAGATAATATCTGAATAAAAAAGAACTTTAAGATATTATTTTTTCAAAGTAAGCCAACTAGGTATTTCACTGCAAGATGATTAATCTGCAACTCTGAACACATCTTTTTTTAATTTGAAACTTACCTTTTTGCAGAATGTTAAAAAAAACTTTGTCAAATCAGCTCTTTACACAAAAATTAGTTTGATGGTGATTGGAATGGGTAGATTTATAATAACAACTAACATATATCTATATTTTATCAAACAAATATTTTATTAATACATAGCTTTAATGGGCGGAACAAAATGTATAGTTAACTTTGTTTATATATGATACATTGTTTTATTTGTTTACGTAAGTTGTATATTGCCCAAAAATAGTTGTTCAAGTTCTCACTCGAGTACTATGAAAATACAATAGCTAAGGAATTATTTATATAGCTATACCAACATGAGATATAGCAACTTAAGTATGTTAAAAAACTATACCCCCCTACCAAAATAGAAAGAAATATTATTTAATTCAACACAACGCAGTACAAATGATCAGAATAGGCCAAATCTTTGTTGACTATTAGAATATGTGTAGCAACAAAATTTCACTATTTTTATTACATTTGATTATAAGATTTATTAAAGGAGCAGTTTAGCCTATGATTAAGTTATATTTAATTAGAAGAGCAGAATAAATATAAGGGACACATTTTTTTATGTGTGATGTATAGTTTTCGAGACACTGCGTACGGCTTGGTAACTGGTGACGTCATAAGCCATAAACAGTAGTGTCAGCGTTTAGTGATGTTTGAATTGCCGTGAATCAATTACTTATCTGTTTTACTGTGCAATAGTGTAATACCAGGGCTATATAGTAAGGGCTGTCTCACTACGGCTCTGGAGGTGGTCCTCTCTCATTCAAGACGTGACGTCACCGGCCTGATGGAGCTCGAATGACACACAAAGAACGCTCGAAAGTTCCAAAACATAACTCACATTTTCTCGTAAACTACTTGAACAATCACAGTCATTTTTTCAGAATTTGTTATAAAAACCTTTTAAGACATGAGGAAATTATTAAAATTCCCATATTCCAATTGGTTTGATTTTAAAAAATTGTTTTCTAATGAAAGAACTATAATGAAGTTTTTATAGCAGACACATTTTCACTCTGTTGAAAAGTTTTTTCCTAATTGAAATAGATGGGTAGTATAAGCGTACGAAATGATGACCATGAACTGAATTTTATTTAGATATAAGACTCATCTCTGTAGCTTAAATACTTTGCTCAGTTTGACGTGTTTAGTTACGAGCTATTTTAGCGCGCCTGGTTTTAGATAGACTGAATGAGGCTTGTCAGAAAGACTGGTCCGTCAATAATATTTAAACTAGTGATATTAATCACTATACAAAGTAGTAAATAGAATTATTTCAAGCCAAACCTTCTTGAAATGTACAAGAACCTCTAATAATATTGTTCATAATATAATAATAATAATAATAATAATAATAACACAGAAAAATAAGTACACAATATAATAATACTATAATATCCCTTGCATAAGCTGCCTACATATACAAGCAAAACTAATACATAACACTTTATATACTACTGTTGGTATAATAATAATAATAATATAATAATAATAATAGTAATATAATAATAATAATAATAATATAACTTGCGTACTCTATAGCATAAGGAACTCACACAAATTTACATGTATTTGTTATTTCTTGGATTGTATCCATCTTAGTTTCGCTTCGCTTACATTGCTTATTTCTATTTACATGTCTAGTTCTAATGAGCGTTCTAACTCTTGCATAGACATGAATAGCTTGTGCACACACTTGAGTAAACTTATTAGATAGTATTGTTTAAGTTCTTTCATGATACCTCTCTGTCTGCTGTATGAATTTTCCTCGCCATGAAGTGATTTGAAAATTGTCTCGAACTCGTTAATAGTAGCCTTCCACCATTCAGACGGCACCGTCAATCCTCCATGGGACAAAGCTTCAATCCAAGTGTTAGTGGAACTATGCTTTGAAATAGTACTTAGTGTAGGGTCTTTGTCTCGTACTCTGAAGGCTACATAGCCTGCCACGTAAGCAAGAGACTCTTCTTCAGCCCAGGATCTCTCCTGTTGTTCATAATCCTTAACAGGCTCGTCTAGCTTGAACTCATTTGCTTCTTCCACAGACGTGCTGGCCATTTCCTCGATTTCACCTGGTTCGAATGCCGATTCCAGGAACTTTGCAGTCAAGTATACTAAGACGTTGCTAGCATCTTCTTCAATTTGGGAGACATTGATTTTGAGCGATGGTTTTGGCATCTTGTTAGATAGCATGATTTTCCTGAGTCGTAATACGACTTCTGTTGGGCTAGGATGGTCATAAAATTGCCCAGCGCCACGGATTTGACTAAATAGGCTCTCTAGGACATCTTGAGTTAAGCGTGTGGTCATAATATACTTGAGGTCGTATATTTGACGTATATCTTTCAGGAGTCCAAACAAAGATGTTATCGATATTAAAATTCCTTTTTGAAATGGTAATAAACCTTTTTTCCCCTTTTACTCGCATTGTACTTACTACTTTTTACATTTCATTTAAAACGAAATGAGTAAACATCACGCATTGGAATACTACTGTATTAACACGTGGTAATTTGGCAGGTGCCGCGCTGTGTCTGGCCGGTGACGTCACGCCAGTGCTCCCACCTCCAACTATCGGAACCAAGGCGGCAGCGTTAGCATCAAAGAACTGGGACAGCCCTTACTATATAGCCCTGGTGTAATACTGTGTTTGTGATCAGCAACCAATTTTAAATTTTATCCAACATAGCTATCCATACGTATTAATAAAATTGATAATAGAACACATATCACCTGACTCTTTGTTTTAAATATGTTTTACATTGTTAATGATCAGCGTTGCCAATTTAGCGACTTTGTTGCTAGACCTATCAACTTTTCCTGGTCTAAAACGACTAATTTTCATTTTTTAGCGCCTAGCAACTAATCTGGTGACTGACAACTTTCCTTAATTTTCTGTCAAGTTCATGTGTATTATTTTAAATTTTAATGCTGTAGAATTTTGATTTATAAACTATCATACTGCAATGTATTGCCTCGGTCTACAGAATAGCTCGAAATTATCTATCTGCCATTGACAAAAATAATCACAATGACATCGTTCCGTATCCGGGGATCAGTCAGTCCACTTATGTATCTTACTTTCAGTTCAGATTAATGTATGCATTTACTTTTCCGCTTAGCGAAAATCTAGTGACTTTCTGGTACTAATCTAGCTACAGCACTAATATGTCGTTGGCAGCACTGTTAATGAGTTTACTTTTAAGTCAAATATCTTGATGATTTAGTTAACTGTCAAAAGCAGTCGAAATTGTTGTTAATAAGGTATTTTATTCATTAATTTTTCAGCCATCACATTGTTTTTTTTCTAAACAAACATAATGACTAAACAGTGTAGTGTTGTTTGATGATATTCATTGCAGAAGAAAAATAACTAAACTAATTTATTATTCCATTACTTCCCAAATCAGGAAAAATCTCCGGTACACTATAAACAATGGTTGAATAGAATTAAGAGGAAGAAATATGTGCCCTCTGCATCTAGTGTCATTTGCTCTAGGCATTTTAGAGAGTCAGATTTTGATCAATCCTCTCTTTTTAAAGAAAGATTTATGCTCAAAATAAAAATCCCTAAGAGAAAATTAAAATCTTGAGCGTGTTTCTTGTTTTTTTTTTAAATGTAAAGATGTATTGGTGGCTATAAAGCGTATTTTCTCTTACATAAAACAAATTGTAAGTGAAATCATCGCTACTACTAGCAAAGTATCTGATTAAAGACCTGCTATATCTACGGATGTTACGGAGCCGAACATAAACATTTGCATGTTTTCCCATTCAACATGTGAAGTGTCCATTCAGTGTGAGCTCAAAAGTGAAATATTTAAATCGGTGAATAGAGACATACCAGATGATGTCTTGCAGTTTTAAAGGTGCCCATGTTGAGCACAACTTTAGAACAATTCTCGTGTAAAGTAATGTATTCCACAATGCCTCTTAAATTCCCTATGCTTCCGCTGGCATGACAAGACATATTCTAAATGTGAAGCTATTACACCACAGTATCCACATGTACAAACATCGGTTTGTTGTAGGTTTTCATCCTGCTCGTTATCACTATCCTCACTTCTACTTGAAACTGATACGGGTTCAAACCCCTTATGATGTAGGAGACAAAGTTTAGTGTGTACAACAGTTGAGAAGATTAACGGTAACAGAAGTGAGAGATGAATAAACGAGCGTGAAGTGTTCTGACAGCCGGTGGTCACACGGGTTATGGTTTATGACGTCACACACAAAATCTAGGACCGATGTTGTTGCGTGTTAGCTAAACTTATCATGCTGAAACAAACATAATTTTTCTTAGAATTTTCTTTGTCATAATTTGATCTGAAGTGAAAATGTGTTTTAGGCCAAACTGCTCCTTAAGTTAATTCGTTGGTAAAATTGTTATAAATAGTCATAAAAAAGGTGTCATATTATTTTCCTTCATCTCATATTTCATTATTATTATTATTATTATTATTATTATTATTATTATTATTATTATTATTATTATTATTATTATTATTATTATTATTATCGTCAACGTTATTAATTTTATTGCATACTAAGTTTAGATAAAGAACTATGTCAGAATTATGAAGGTTATAAATTTCAGCCAATTTACTTTAGAAAATATCAAAAATGTGAAAAACAAATATTTGATGTATAATGTAAATATTACTATTTTATTAACTGTATATGAAACAAAACTGATCTTATTATCTATTAAAAATATTTATTATTATTATTATTATTATTATTATTATTATTATTATTAGCAAAACCGCGTCTTACTACCCGTTCGGGTTATATGCGCTTACGCTAATGTGTAATGGTAGGGTGATTGTGAGATGAAATGGAGGACCTACAGTTTAGCGTGGGATCCGAACCACGGTGGAGGCCTGGCATTCCTCACATTCACAAGTTGTGATTAATACACGTCTTGTCAGAGGTGAAGGAAGGGTTTGGCAATCAGATAAGTCTGTGCCAGGATCGAGGATTGAACCCCGGACCCCCAGCACAGAAATCTGACATTTTACCACTACACCGCCAGATAATAATAAATCCAAGGATATTAGTGAACTAGGCCTATTAATTAAACATAAATATTTGAAATTGAAGGTTCAGTAATCAGTTTTCAAATTTACTTGAAATAGTCATCTCTCCTGGATGGCCGACTTTGTTTTGTTGTAAGGTCCAATGTCGAAGAAAGCCCACATGCTCTGCTGATATTTTTTAAAGGAGTGTGTACCGCTAAAAAACATAAAATTATTTTTATATTGTTGTAAAGGTTATATAATTGTAAATAAGTAATTATAATTATTATATAAATAGTAAAATATTATTATTTCAAATCTGGCGTATACACAAGTCATGGTTCATATTTATTTTAAAAATGAAACTAGAAATAATCTGGGGTTCACAAAAACTTAAGCACAAGGATGGGTCCTAGGCCTAAGGCGTCAACTTCAATTTTGATAGGGTGCAAGTGATGGAGAGGTGGAGGTTCATACCCCGGCAGGGTACACTGGGGTTGGTTTCCCCCATGTAATTTTTCACAGCGGGTTTCCCATATCCTGTCTGTTTTTGTTTTTTTGTAACATTCAGCATATGGTATATTAAAGGCCTAATATAATTGAGTAAAGATTAGGAAGGTAGTTAATAGGAAGTGAACCTACATTTGTGTATCAGAGGATGGATTAAAAACACATTCATAAATCACAACTACCAAACTAAGATTCAAACCCTGGCCTCCCCATCAACAATGTTCAAGACCAGTGCGTTAGCTCATTCGGTCACTTGTGAGGGTTTCTCTATTCGGTATTACAAATAAATTTCCTTAAGTCTCTTCATCATACCTACCCATTATAATTTGGTTGCGTAGGTAACTTTTTTGTGTGATAAAATGTACAGTAGTAACTATTTTTTTCAATAAGGGTTAAAAATTTTAACAAAAATAAATAAAAAGGTTCAAAAAATTGGAAACACTCGAAATAAATGAAGAAATTGTTAAAGAGCATGAAATATTTCTAAAGTTTTCAAAAAGCTAAATTTTACTCACATTTATACAAACAGATCAAAACATCGAAATCGGTGATGTTATTATAAAAAATGCCATTCAGCCAAGCACCTTCATTGAAATGTACTTTTAAACAATTTTGGCCTGTCACTTTTTTCTTCACATTATTATATTTAAATTTATATTACCGGTTTGACATATTTTGTAATACAAGTTAGTATATTTTATTCATAATCCAGCTGAGCTAGACCCCCTTATATTGCCCCCCACCCTCTTCTCCTGGTTATGCCCCTGATGAAACCTGAACATGGTTATCTAAAATATATTTGAAGAATAGTAATACCTTATCTTCGATTAGTTTGAGCCTAGGACACAGACAAGGATATAACAGATACGTAGCCTTACGGGAGATTTGTTGCGCTCCTCGAGTCAGGTAGAACTTAAATATCCAGTGATAACAGCGCTTCCAAGTGAGAATTCTTTGAAACAACTCACTTGCAAAATGTTCCTCTTGAGAAAGACAAGCTGAGAGCTAAGAGCTGCTGTCTCTCAGAGTACAATAGTCCAGGTAGCGGTAATCTCTTACCCCGCCATAACACCCTTTCATTGAACAAAATTTTTCAAACAATTGAGAGTGTTAGACCAAAATATACAATGCTAGTGCTTCTACAGTTTACACGTGACACGAGTCTTGAAAATGCACTTTTAAATGAATTATTAAATATTTTGTGATCAGCTTCTGCGGTCACAATTCTTTAGGATTCATTTTTTCGTTGGACTGGACTGCATATAACTGGGATATCAGTGTTCGAATCCCGATCGGGTGTACTGGGAGTGTTTTTTCCTAATGTGCTTATAAGTCTCCTTCAACGCAAATACGGGCACATTTCCCAAACATTTTACCTTCCTCATTCCTTATCCATTTGAGTAAATACGCGGATAGCTCTAATGGGAAGTAAGACACGGCGCACAAAATATATCAGTAATTAAAATTAAATACTTATGTTGTAAAGGTTGCATTTATTTTTACATTTTGTTGTCAATTTAATACAAACATATATATTATATTTAGCACCGCGTCTTACTACCCGTTCGGGTTATACGCTTAAGTACTAATTACTCTAATGGATTAGGAATTGGGAAGGTTGAATTTAAAGGAAGTGAACCCGCATTTGCGTGGAGGGAGAGTGGAAAACCATTTAGGAAAAACCACCCCCAGTTCACCCGACCGAGATTCGAACCTCGATCTTCCCGTCCTCGGCGGTCGAGCTCAACACGACTAGCGCGTTAGCCAACTACGTAATACAAACAAAATATACAAGTGATATGCTATTTAATAAACTAAAAAAAAAAGTTAAATGCATAGACAGTGTAATGAAATGAGTTTCCTAACTAAATATTTGGTATCGGCAATATCCCCTTATTTTGAACACTGGAATGATTTTATTCAACATTATTTTATACTAATACCCGCCTCGGTGGTATAGTTAGCTAACGCACTAGTTTAGTGTTGAGCTAGACTGCCGAGGACGGGGAGACCGAGGTTCGAATCTCACTTGGTTGAACTAGGTTCCCTAAATGGTTTTCCCCTCTCCCTTCACGCAAATGCGGGTTCACGCCCTCTATATCCAACCTTCTCAAGTCCTAGCCCATTAGCGTAATTAGTACTTAAGCGTATAGCCCAAACGGATAGTAGACGCGGTACTAAGTATTATTATTATTTTATACTAATGTGCAATGAGAGTTAACAAATCAGTTTTAAATCAGTTTAAAATAAAATAAAATCTGAAAATGAAGCTTATCTCCCTAAACGCGCTTCAGGATTACACAACAAAAAGTTCATAATGTTTTGTCCAATTACACTTGTCTAACACCTTTTCTTGTATGAATGGGAAATTAAATATCTCTTAATTTTAATAAAGGGGAATAGAAATAAATATTTTTAAAAAACTACACTGAAAACACTTTCAGTATAAGATTATTTTATTATAATAGAACAATATTTTCATAAAATCAATAATTGCAGGTTTTCTTAAAAGTAAATATTTATATCACAATAAAATAGAGTTTAGTAATGTGAGTAAAATTTTTGACAGTACAAAGTATATGAAAAAAATACTCTTAACTATACCCAAATATTGTTTTAAGCATAGCTATAGTTATTAAGTGTTTGGTATAAAAATTATCTACTAAAGTAAAGAAAACAGGTTCTGATTATATAGTTTGAATAAGGTTAAAACTAAAATTATTATCACTATCATCAAAAAAATTAATACAATAATCATAAATAAATAAGTTTTAACAGAAATTTGATTAAAATATTTGTCAAATAAATTTGGACATTGATATATTTCATAATATTCTGGTCAATTTGATTTCATAATTTACTATATCGAGCTTTGACATATTTAGCTATAGCATTCTTGCTTTATTGGTGAACATCCAGCTGTCATAATTTTGAAAGTTCCTTCGTGTACAATCCTAAGCTATCCATGGCAATATTACAAACCAGTTATGGCAATTAACAAATAAAATATATTAGAAATAAAATATTACCTAGTCTACAATCTGAGTGTACAAACGAGCGCAATCACAGGGCGGCCGTCGCACTCCATTGACAATGCTAACTTTACCTAAGCACGATCATATAAACATGTTTGAAAAAAGAGCATCACATTTCACCAATAAATTAAATAATATACTCTTTTACAGAAACATATTAATATGAAGCATCATTATTATTCAAGTTATGTCGCCTGAATTGGTTTATTTTAATTGTTATGTTGCTCCTAAATATTCGATAATAGCTATGTATTTGTAAATCTAATGTATCCACTTTAATATAGGCTTTAGTTTGTGTGTTTATTTACTTTTAGTACATTAAACTTTTTTCCTCTGTCTTTATAAATTTAGTGTTCCAAGTGTCTTACTACAGTCCAATTTTTATAAAAAGAGCCTTTTAGAAAGTAGACTTTTTTTTGCAGTCAACATCGATAGAATTTTCTATTTTGTTAGCACCATGCCTTAATATTCGTTCGAGATATACATCCGACATGTTTCACGAACATTCAGCAGTGATACACAGTTCAGTGGCGTATTTGCGAGGGTGCTATTCGGACACGTCTTCCCACGAGGAAACGTTAGCGATTATTATGGCCAGGGGCGCCATATTAATTATAGCAAATTTAACTAGAAACAAACAAAAAAAAGACGATGGTGGCGCATTGAACTATATAAAAAACCAGCTGGTTCGGAGCTACTGTTAGATTTGAAGTCCCAGCACATTAGTGGACAGTATAAAAACTTTGTCAGGATGTCTCCTAAAGATTTTGAAACCTTGTTTGACAAAATAGGACCAAAATTCTCTAAAAAAGAAACACATTTTCAATGCTCCTGCGGGCAGTAATTTCCTCAGTGCTTGTACAGTATGTAGTATATACAATAATATGTTTAGAGAAAGTCATATTTTATTTTAGTAATAAATAATCAAGACTTCATATTATTTACAAATAAGAACTGCTACTAGTTACGCTATTGTTTTAGAGATGAGGGAGGTTTAATTAGTATAAAGTGTACCCGCATTTGGAACATATCGAGTTTTTATAGCTTAGGAAATTTTAGAGGCCCCTCCCATTTTTCAGCAGTAAATTTTCCAATTCCAAACTTTCTAAATTTATGGTTAAGTGGGATGGTCCTTTTATCAAATTGGCCAATTTAAATTTTCTTTCATTCATAAAAGTATATTTTCTTTGGAAAGATGGCAATTTACAATCATTTCCAAATCCCTCTGTCCCCCCTCACCCTCCTTAGCATCCACAATTCCAATGTGAAATTTTAAGACTTATTTGAGTAGGGTACATTTCCGGTTTACAGGGCGGAAGTGACGTCATAATGGTGGATGGGTTGTTTTTGGAATAGGGCTTATACATGGTACGGTTTTCAGGCAAGAGGAGAAGGTAGGAGGTATCGTGATGAGTGGGGATGGTGGGAGATTGAGGTAGGTGTGGGTGGTGTGGGGGGGGTTGGTGGGGTTGAGGGTTTATAGCTCGCGTGTGTTGGATGGTTCTGCGGGGGGAGGGGGTGGCAAGCGACGGCGACCTCGGGAGGGTGTTTTCTCTCTCTCTCTTTCTCTTACAGAGGAAATTAGGAATTAAGGTTAAATAGTATGGATTCAGGGGGGTGGCAAGCTCTTTCGCACCGACCGTGGGAGGGTGTTTTTTTCCTTTCAGAATGTAATCTAGAAAGGATGTCCTTCTCCCTCTCCCTTTCTTACAAGGGAAGCTGGGGGGTTAAGGTAGATATTTATTGATCCTGTAGGCTGACAGTTTCTCTCCAAAACCTCACACACCTGCTGGAATCTTGATAACATGGGGGACTGTGAATATCTCTTCCTAAGGGTTGCAATATTTATTATTTCTCTCGGCTTGGTGAAAGACGACTTCCGCCCTGTGACATGGGAGCTGCGATAATCTTAAAAGAAAATATCTTTTCACACGTGAACATCTGTGTGAGTTGTTGAACTATGAACTTTCCGGCATCCCTGAGAAGATCTGATTCGGTTAAAGTCACACGCTCAGTAGAGGGCGTGGCTTGGAATACTCTCGAGTCATACGCTCAGTAGAGGGCGTAGCTTGGAATACTCTCGTTCCCTATATATAGAGCTAACACTTTCTAGGAGAAATCATTAGCTACCATCTACATTCTAAAGATTAACAATGTCTAGTGAATACGCAGCAGTATTATTAAGTACGGTCGGGTCGAGTGAGATTGTATCGAGAAAGTTGACGGATTTAGAGATTGGTCACGGCTATCGTGTAACTAGTATAAAAGCTTTGAACACGCGCTTCGGTCGGAGAGTGCTTACAGTATTAGACGGGAAGTATAATGTATGGTTACCTAACCGTTTCTCACTGTTAACCGACGCGCAGCTAGAAGACATTTCCAAGGCGGAGTTGCTACTCGTATTGTAACCTAGTTACAACCATACGTGAAGGAAATGGGTACACTCACCAAAACCTGCCCTTGTTGACGCGATACGACGGGACTCCAATTCCCAAGAAACACTTTCCAGCACTGACACCATTCAACTAAGCCAGCGTTCCTGCCTCGCCGCTCGTCGGGCCAGCCGACTCCCCCCTCTCTCTCTTGCTCCAAACAAGTGAATCTCGCCGAGCATGCGCGGTGCGCATTTTGGAAAGTCTTCTCGAAGGTGTTCGACGTATGGCTATTGTTCCTTGGGCTTCTGGGATGTTCTAGATGCCCCCCCCCCTTTGTGCGCTCTGAGAGCACTTAACCATCGTGTGTATATAATGGACAGAGTCTAGTGAATGAGGACGCATTTGCACTATGGACTTTAGGAGGTAAGAGCCTTACTATTACGTAAGCTCGCTTTACTATTTCAAAATTCCCGTTTGGCTATAACTATGTATGTTTCAAAATTATACGTCTCGGACTAATATTACCTTTCATGTATATTCTTTGGCTCAGCGATTTATCGCGATTATTTATTTTGCCGATATGGCTTTATCAACTTAGAGGGGACAGCTCTGGTTACCCTGGATCATATGTTGCCCGCTTCACGGAAAGTAGGTCGGATTGTTACATCTTGTAAATACTTATGCTAGTAAACTTAGGGGCCGCGAGCCAGTTAGGGCTAGCAATCTTGTATAACGAGAGTGTTGTCAGATTATTTAATATTGTTATTTCTTGTAGATGTTTACGCTAGCAAACTTAGGGGCCGCGAGCCAGTTAGGGCTAGCAGCCTTGTATAACGAGATTGTTGTTAAAGTCAGATTATTCTATATTGTTATTTCTGGTAAATGTTTATGCTAGTTAACCAAGGGGCCGCGAGCCAGCTAGGGCTACCTATTTTGTATATCCAGATTGTTATTAAAGTTAGATTATTTTATATTGTTATTTCCTGTAGATGTTTACGCTAGTTAACCTAGGGGCCGCGGGCCAGTTAGGGCTAGCAGTTTTCTATAGCAAGATTGTTGTTAAAGTCCGATTATTCTATATTGTTATTTCTTGTATATGTTTATGCTAGTTAGCCAAGGGGCCGCGAGCCAGCTGGGGCTACCTATTTTGTGTATCAAGATTGTTATTAATGTTAGAGTATATTACATTGTTATTTCTTGTAGACGTCAATGCTAGTCAACTTAGGGGCCGCGAGCCAGTTAAGGCTGCCAGTTTGTATAGCTGCATATTTTCAAAGGTTGTAATATGGTAGTATTGTCTTGCTATAAACATTTCGTGGCTATTATCCTCGGCCCGGGGACCGTTTGGACCCGTGAATCTTGTGTAGGGAAAACATTATTATGGTGAGGGTACCTGGACATTACGTCCTGAGTATTTTTCATAATTGTTTACAAAGGGGCTGCTCGCCTTTAAAATTAAATGTCTGTATGTGGCTTAACCACGGCACTATTATTTACTTGTGCCCCTCTCCCTCAATGAGGTATATTGTACTTTTGAATAATAAATATTTATAACTCTCTTGTACCTGCGACTGTGTGTTATTTCTACAATAGAAGTGGGGGCAGGTTACAGTATACAAGGGTATCTCCAAGCTTAGCAAGACGGCTATCTTAAACTTTGAAGGTAAGCGTACATTCAAATCACACACACCCAATGTTATAGTTTTATGAATACCTACTCTTCATTTTTTTAAATGTGCTTAGTTATCAACCTTTACGGTTTAAACTTCTCTAGCACCGTTTTAATGTTTTAGTTTTGTATCGTTTACCATATACTCTAACTAATAATAATTGTTAATTCTTTTTATAGATTCCTAGACTTATACTCTAATCGATTAAATAAAAAAATGTTTTATAGATTCATAGACTTATACATACAAAGGATAAAAAAAAATGTTTTATAGATTCATAGACTTATACTAGACTTATACATTTATTTCCAAAGAATAAAAAAAGTTTTTATATATTCTAATTGATTAAAATACTGATGCATTCTTAGACTTATTCATAAAAATTAATTTTTTCTTTTTAACAAAAAAAGAATTGCTCATGAGTTAAGACATTAACTTTTTTACTTCAATGTTTGTATATCATAGCTCGTTATATTATTCACCCAATGTTATAGTTTTATGAATACCTACTCTTCATTTTTTTTAAATGTGCTTAGTTATCAACCTTTACAGTTTAAACTTCTCTTGCACCGTTTTAATGTTTTAGTTTTGTATCGTTTACCATATACTCTAACTAATAATAATTGTTAATTCTTTTTATAGATTCCTAGACTTATACTCTAATCGATTAAATAAAAAAAAATGTTTTATAGATTCATAGACTTATACATACAAAGGATAAAAACATGTTTTATAGATTCATAGACTTATACTAGACTTATAACTTTTATTTCCAAAGAATAAAAAAAATGTTTTTATATATTCTAATTGATTAAAATACTGATGCATTCTTAGACTTATTCATAAAAATTAATTTTTTCTTTTTTAACAAAAAAATAATTGCTCATGAGTTAAGACATTAACTTTTTTACTTCAATGTTTGTATATCATAGCTTGTTATATTATTAGAATACAGAGAAAAAAGTAATAATCGTTATTTCTTTTTATTTAAAAAGTTTGTTATATTATTAGACTTATATCATAAAAAATATTATTTTTTTAACAAAAAAATAATTGCTCACGAGTTAAGACATTAGCTTTTTTACTTCAATGTTTGTATATCATAGCTTCATGATCTGCTATCTGTAAAAAAAAACCAATACTAACTAGGTGTTCCTGTTTGTTTGTTTTTATAGCTGTCTCAGAGTCACTCGATGAAATCCTAGAGCAAGCCATACAGAAATGAAGAGAATAATGCGAGGAGAGTAGTGCCTGCTTAGAGCATAGCGTGCAAACTTAGAAACATGTTAGGACCCGCGGCAAAACGAGCTCGCCTGTCATCTCCTATCATCGTATCTAGACAGACTAACGGTAATAAGGTGTATACCCTCGATGAATTAACCTCTAATGAACAACTTTTAATTAAAAACCTGAGATATGATATCGCTCCTCGTGATGGGAAGGTATATAATACTTACATAGAACATATACCTGGACAGATTAAGACCTCGAGCGTACTGATATTCGGGCAGGACAATATAAACGTACAGATCCAAAGACTTATGACCCTGTCACGAAACTTAGGTATAGGATTTACGCAGTTTAGGCTTTACCTGGAGCCGCTAGGACTATCTATCAAACGTATGGAGCAAGAGTACGCCCAACGATTAAAGACGTACTCTATCACCAATGAACTACCCTATAAGGATGCTGTACAGTTTCTCGTTGCGTGCGGGGATATTTACGTAAAGACGGTAGAAGAATCAATTGCAATTAACCCGATAAAGGTAAATTGTACTCTCATCTGCGAGTTTAGGCATCCTACCGAAGATAGAATTGAAAAGGGTTATTTCAACTCGACTCTATGTGATATATTTACCCTGATAAACTTGGAGGAGCTATATGAAAATAACGTGATCTTTCCAATCCTTGCTAAGATTGAGGCGTTCGTTTCTAGAGACTCGGGATGGATATATGACGGCACGTTGGAAATGAGAATAAATTTCTCGAAAAACTCGGCTTTCTCGATCGGAGCTCGTGTTCAAATCCCTGAAATTATAGCCAAACGTAGAGCGTTGATAAATGTACAATCTGAAGGACTTTGCTTCCCCGTATCCATATTGACTTGCCTCTTTGAACCGACGGGAAAAGCTCAACGTTTATCCTCTTATCCTAATTTTCGAGAAGTGCTGAATCTAGATGGAATCCCGCTCCCGTTCGAAATGAGGTATATCGAACGCTTCGAAAGGCTTAACGATATATCCGTTAATGTGTACACCGCGAAGCACGACGGGAGTGACTCTTATATTGACACTGCAGACAACTCTAAAACACTAGTGATCGTTCACGTGCACGTCAGCGCTAAAGAACGCGCCAGACATGTTCATTTATTCATGATAAGAGTGCACGGAACGGGAACATATCATTTCAGCGGAATCAAAAATCTGTCTCGGTTAATAAACCCGCAACTATCGTTAAAGTCTAACGAAAGACGTAGGTACTTTTGCGATCGATGTCTGACCGCTTTTCTGACCGAAAACAAACTTGTAAAACATAAAGATACGTGTATAAAATTTGGCGCGGTAAGGAGTATATTCCCTCAAGGAGAGGATAAATTCCTCACGTTCTCACAGTATAAGCAGCAGGAGAAAACAGGATTTATCGTATATGCGGACCTGGAGAGCTTACTCGTGCCGATAGAGACGAGCGATCCCGACCTGAAATTTTCTTATACCGAGAATGTACAGCGTCATGTGGCTTATTCTGTAGGTATGTACACTAAATGTAATTTTGACGATAGTCTCTCAGAGTACCGACGCTTCACGGGAAGAGATTGTACAGATCAATTTGTTGAAGCTCTCGTAGATACAGCAAAGCGCGTACTAGATTGCTATAGTACCGTCGTTCCGATGACACCACTAAGGCCTGCTCAAAGAGATGCTCATAATACGGCCTCTCATTGCCATATATGTGAAAAGCCTTACGCGAATGATGATATTCGCGTTATGGATCATTGCCACTTGACGGGACTTTATCGCGGGAGCAGTCACGCGGCATGCAATATTAATTACAAGAACCCGAGCCACCTGAGCGTAGTAATCCATAACGCGCGTTGTTACGACAATTTTTTCCTTCTTGAATCACTTGTCGAACGTAGAGAGACTGATCCGTTCACGGGAGAGAGTGTTCTCGTCAATCCGGGAAAAGTCAAGGTTATTGGAGAAACTATGGGAAGATTCAAAGTAATCATGAAATATATTCGGCACGGGTTTCGAGGGATCACGATTAAAATTATAGATAGTTTCAGCTTTCTATGTACGTCCCTAGAGAAATGCGTATCTTACCTTGAACCCGACCAACTTAAAATCACCCGTAAGTGTCATCCTGAGGATGAACGGTTCAAACTAGTCACTCGTAAAGGCGTGTTCCCCTATGACTATATAGATTCATTCGAGCGACTGAACGAGACTCAGTTACCGAGCAAGGATACATTTTACAACGCGCTCACAGATAGTCATATCGCTCAGGAAGACTATGATCATGCTTGCGAGTTTTGGCGACTATTTGAATGTAAGAATCTTTGGGACTACTCGAACCTCTATCTGTATACTGACGTAACGCTACTGGCTGACGTCTTTGAGAACTTTCGCGATCTCTGCATGAAGACGTATAGACTCGATCCCGGATGGTCTCTTACAGCTCCTAGTCTTGCGTACCAGTCTCTATTGAGAATAACCCGGGTACGGCTCAAATTAATCGATGATGTGAACATACATCAATTCATCGAGGGAGGTATCCGAGGAGGGGTATGTTTTGTGGCTAATCGGCACTCTGTAGCGAATAATCGGTATATGGACTCATTCGACCGTTCCAAGCCGGAGTCTTACCTTGTTTATCTAGACGTGAATGGACTCTATTCATTTAGTATGCTGTCCTCACTACCCTATGAAGGGTTCAGGTGGCTCGAAGATGATGAAATTGATCGTTTGGATGTGCGAAAAGTAGAAGACGATGCGGAGACGGGGTATATCTTGCAGGTAGATCTCGAATATCCACGAGATGTACACGATGCTCATTCCGACTTGCCGTTCTGTCCCGAGAAGGGGATTCCACCCTAGGTAGGCACGAGAAATTGTTAACGACTTTAAGACTAGGTACGTCATTCACTACCGTCATCTAAAGCTATGTTTGGCGAATGGATTGAAACTGACAAGAGTCCACAGGGTTCTCAGTTTCAAGCAATCGCCATGGATGGCTCCGTATGTCAAGCTGAACGCGGAAATGAGGAGTAAAGCGAACAATCAGTTTGAAAACATGTTTTTCAAACTGATGAACAATGCCGCATTCGGTCGTCTTATATCTAACAAGAGGGCCTACCGTACGATAAAGATAGCTACCAGGTGGGGAGGGAAATTTGGAGCGGGTAACCTCATAGCTAGCCCGAACTTTAAAAACCGTACGATCGTGTCGGAAAACCTGGTCATCATCGAGATGGAACCGCAAGAGATTTACTTTGATATGCCGATTTATGCAGGATTCGCCATTTTGGAAATCTCAAAGGTAGTCATGTACGGTCTACATTATCAGGTTATGGTTCCCGCCTTCTCGGCAGGCACGTTAAAACTTCAATACACGGATACGGACTCACTTATCTACTACATGACTGTTGAGGATGCGTACCAGTGACTTATCCTGTTAGCTAATGACTACCTGGACACCTCCGCCTACGGACAAGACAATGTTTACGGGATGCCTGTACTAAATAAAGGGGTGCTCGGTAAACTAAAAGATGAGACTCGAGGTCGGATCATCACCGAGTTCATAGGTTTACGTCCTAAACTCTATTCATTCGCGGTACAAGGAGATGGCGAGACGCTCAAGGCTAAAGGGGTCAAGAGTAGCGCGTTAAGAACGCTTTCGTTAGAGGACTATCGTAATTGTCTGACCGATGCAACGATAGTCATGAGAGAGGCTCGTTCAATAAGAGCTGTAGGATTCAAACTTTACACTCAAAAATTCAATCGGGTCGACCTATGCTCTATCGACGATAAAAGATATATAGTACCCGGTACGGTCAATACTCTACCATGGTATCATTACTCTATAAGTGAGCATGCATATACTTCCTCCTAAGAGGCGCCGATCGATACTGAGCCGTCGTCTCTATGAAAAAAAAGAATTTTGTGAATAGTGTAAGTGTTAGTGATTAAGAAAATATTAATACAGTGCTTCTAAAAGTAACAATGTATATTCAAGATTTACAACTTTATCACTATTCGATATAAGATATAGTACTCGGTACAGTTAATATTCTATCATGGTACTATTACTCTATAAGTGAGCGGGCATCTACTTCCTTCCAAGAGCCACTGTTCGATACTAACCTGTCGTCTATATGAAAAAAGTGTCTATAATGTAAGTGATTAAGAAAATATTGTTAATTAATGTCGATGTATATTCATGATAATGAAAAAAAAATTCAAGAACTATACCTTTATCACTATTGTCTAAAGAAAATGTTAGTACTTCTAAAATACTTGAGAAAATATTTATGTTGTACCACATATTCTGTAACTTTATCATTATTAACTGAAGAAGAAGAAAATACTAATTTAGTATGTATCTGTGTGTAAAAAATAGTATATCATTATATTCATTAAATGGGGTTATTGTGTGTTGTTTTTTATTATTATTTCTTTCCTCCCTCCCTCCCTCACCCTCCCTCTCCTCTAAGACTTATATTCCAAGAATAAAAGGTTTTTTTAGATTTATAGACTTATACATCTCTATCTAAAGAATACGAACAAAGTAATAATCGTTAATTCATTTATTTAAAAAAAGTTTTGTTACATTCTTATTTCCAATGAATAAATTTTCATAGATTTCTAGACTTATACTCTAATTGATTAAAAATGTTTTACAAAGTAATAATCTTTAAAACATGATTAGTACATTACAAGTATTCAAGAAGGATAAATGAAAAAAGTTTGAGACATTCTTTCCTATACTTATCGTCTAATCGATTAAATACAAAGTAATAATTGATACATTACAAGCTAGGGAGTATCCAAGAAAGATCGATTAGACTTATACATTTATTTCCAAAGAATAATTTTTTTTAAGATTCCTAGACTTATACTCTAATTGATTAAAAATGTTTTACAAAGTAATAATCTTTAAAAACATGATTAATACATTACAAGTATTCAAGAAGGATAAATGAAAAAGTTTGATACATTCTTTCCTATACTTATCGTCTAATTGATTAATACATTACAAGCTAGGGAGTATCCTAGAAAGATCGATGAAAAAAGTGAAGAAAAACCTTTTCGATCTATTTGTCTCTGACTTAAAGCACTCGTTCAAGAGTTTCGATAGTTACGCATCCTTCAACTCGTCTCGTAGCTTCTTCTTCGTAGGCTCCTCGATCGCTTTCTCAGAAGTTTTATTCTTCTTTCCGAGCGTACGTTTAGAAGTGCCAGCAGTTTTCTTCCGTCTGACCGTGTCAACCTCATCTTGACCGCAGAAACATGATAACTTATCGAAATCGATGTACTCTTTATACTCGTTTATCAAAGCTATCATATGAAGCAATGCTGGAATAACCGAACCCGTATCGTTCCGCATCGCACTCTTGGTCAGATCGCAAAAGTTTTGGCTGATCAGACTTAAAATTCTTAAACCATTCTTGGAGTAGTCGGACATTTTCTGTGGCGCACGAGTAGACGGTACCGGAATGAGTGGAACACTTGTT
The DNA here is from genome assembly GCA_033556935.1 of Timema podura. Classification (NCBI taxonomy): domain Eukaryota; kingdom Metazoa; phylum Arthropoda; class Insecta; order Phasmatodea; family Timematidae; genus Timema; species Timema podura. The sequence goes on along the minus strand of JAVRXN010000013.1, from coordinate 53,234,846 downwards.
TACGTTGTACAGATTTTTAAGCTTATTCAGAGAAGGGCAACCGAGATTGCCTAGCTCGTAAAAGTCGTACATTTCACTATCGGTGCCGATGACACTCTGTAGCCAAGTAATCTTCTCAATTCCTTTAATATAGATTGATAGTCGCGATGCGTACCGCTCTAGATGAGAAATCATGATAGAACGAAGATTCGAGTACTGTACTTCTCCGCCGTACCAAGATAGTCCGTGATAATAGTCGGTCACCCAATCTACATTCCTCCTGCTCGATGCGGAGAGGTCGACGATCTTGAACGGAGGAAGAAACTTGTAGTTTGCTTCGTCAAAAGGTTCGAAATGTAGAACGCTCACCTCCTTGAATATGAATACTCTCTCATCAATCGAGTATCCTTGCACGTCGATCAACATATTAATCAAGATGAGAACGATGATGCGTCATTTATGATGTCATCTTGCTAACGTCGCTGCTTGAAGGGTTATAGCGGACTACTCTATCGTGTATGATGAGACAAAACGCCTTGGTGTTTGCAGGGATATTTTCCTCCGTCTCGAACGTTATACGACACGTCACCATACCGTCCTTGAGAGTATCTTCCTGTCGGCTGGCATCGAACACGACGACGGGTGCGTGAGACTTGAAATGAGAAGGGTCAAGTAAAGGTAAAGAGGTGCTCGTTCCGTAGTACGAAGTCTGGAAATTAGCATAGTCTTCGTATAATTTCGAGAAGGAATCTTGTCTAAAGTCCAAGTTAATATCCTCATAAGGGTACATGATAGAATTTAGATAGAGTTTAGCATTACGTAAATTACAATGATCGAAAATACTTCTATCTGCAGCCGTCGTATTGTTCCGTCCAGTCTGAAGAGCGAAAACAACGTAACGAGGTTTTTCCAGCAAGGTTGACGTTTTCACAGTCCAATCATGCTGATTAGAGGTAGGTACGTTAAGGTACTCATGCAATTCCCAAGTACGAAAAGGTAGCTCGATGATCCTTCCACTCTTGATGAAATTAAGCAGGTTGAGACGATTGATATCGTCAGTCTTTATATGCGGTACAACCCAAGATATTTTACTTAACTCGATCCTAGAGAGTGTCTCCGCGACGGGAGGAGTCGCTCTTTGTAAAGCGTTGTTGTCACTGGTCGAACGAACTAGCACCAGTTCTTGTTTCGCATTGATTAGTATTCGAGAATAGTCTTCGACGAATCCTAGTATGAGACGTAAAGGGATGCATACGTCAAAGATGCCTGTTTCTGCGTGCACGTGAACTCCTTCAAACCTCCAACCCGCGTTTGAAAGATGAGTCTGCTCACCGTTCCTTATAGATAGATAGTTTTTAAGCTGAGTCGAAATGCCTACATCTCTCGATTGATCAATCTCTATCCCGTTGATCTCATAGTCGATTCTTGACAATAGATGCAGTATTCCGTTATTAACAATCCTTGAAGTGCTTCCGGGTTCTCCCGTATTCAAAAGTAGTTGTCCTTTGATATGTAGTAGAGAACGGTGAGGTAACGTGTACAGTCTTTCTTGCTGGATAGATATCCTAAGCTCGTTCCCGTTAGCTAACGGTCCGGGAATATACGAGGCGTAGGAATGATACTGGAAACTGGTCAAGGCCGTATCGAAAGCGGCGGGGTCTCCAATGTTCAGAATGTCCACGGCGTCATCCATTATTTTCGTAACGAGTAGCCTAGACGTCTTAAATATAGTTTATTTGTAGGTGTTAACACTTTCAGTGTTCTTCTCTCAATGTTTCGAGGAAGATGACGTCGTCTCGTTTTATCTAGTACGAGTCCCATCTCCACCGACTCGTTTCAGATGTAGACGTAGCGATATCGTTTCGTCTCTAAAGTTGACGATATCTCCTCGTTCGTCGATAAGTCGTACTGCGATAGACTCTATTACTCGCTTCGTTACCGGAAGGTAAATGATATTGTTCGGCGCTTCCACTATCTTATAGCCTGGTGAGACGATCATGATGAACTCTTGCAAGGTATGACTCGGTTCTCCGTTGACGTAAGCCCCGCTAGCGAGACTACATTCTACGCGAATCACATTCACGTGAAGAATATTCACGGTATTGGTAGATATGTGCGTCTTCCCTGCGGGAAGTACGACGGAGTCGAACCCCAGCAAGGATGCGAACGTACCAGACCGGGTAAAGTCAATAGGCTTATTGCAAGTGATATAGCTCTTTAAAGTCTAGGGTCACCGATAATCGAGAGCTTTACGTTACTCGATACTTCTCTTCGCAAGAATCTGTCCAACGCCTCACGTTCATAGGTACCCGGAGGGACGGTATACTCTTTACCGTCACAATAAAATTTATTATTACGTTCGTCGATTTTCGGTATGGAATTGAACGTCGCCAGATTGATCAGTCCGATTAACCATTCTTCTTCGCGATTCTCTTCTCCGAGCAGGATAAGCGGGAAGTAGTTCTCAGTCAGATTCGAACTCTGACCCGTCAGTGTAAGTGTCATAGACATATTTACTAAGATCGAACGTCAGCGCGAGTATTTAAGGAAAGCTAAACAAAGATGGCCGCATAAAACGGTTCCGTACCCTTGATAGCGCGTATGATTATAGGTGATAGGTATTCCTCCTAGATATCGAACAAGTTCGAGTGGCGGCTTTGATCACCGAAACTATCGAAGTAATCCGCCCGCTCACCGTTTTTCTTATACACCACCCAATGTGTACCCTTACCACTATCATTATCAAGATTGATGATGCCGCTCTCTATCCTCCAAGGGGGGCTGCTAGGTAAAGCATCCTTCGCAAATACTCCCCTAAATAAGGGGATTTTTAAATTGCTAGCGTACTTGCGCAGATCCGTTTCAGTAAGGGCACGTTTAGGTAGTAATTTTTTTTTCGGGTAAGGTTGTAGATACATCCCTTTCCCCATGGCGATAGCCTCGAGCGTACGATTATGTCTCTGAGCCTCGTTCAATTGTTTCGTATTCGCCTTCGCACTTTGTACAGCCTTCGTGATTCCCGCAGCTCCTCCGGCGACGGCTCCAAGCGCTGCGATCAAAGGTAGTATAGGTAGAATTCCACCCTTCTTCTTACGGCGAGTAGTAGTAGCACTCTGTTTACGACGTCGAGCTTTCTTCTTTAGACCGGAACCCATCTTGACTTTAGCTTTCATCGTGTTGACGACAGCCCACGCGGCGGCTTTCTCGTTCAACTTCGAGTCAGGTGCGAGCAATCATTTCCACGATTTCTCGATAAGTTCATGATCTGCGGTATGACGTCCTGCAAGATCTTTCACCTTGGAGTAGGCGATATCGTGTTCTTTACAGTATCGATCTAACACGTTTATTCCGGGATCGCCTCGTTTCAATCGTTTATCCAACTTTGTTCCCGGCCCGCAATACTGGTATCCGGGTATATGCAGCTCAAACGGCAGATTATTGATTATCTTATCCAACAATCCCCCTCCTCTTCTTCGCCTCATGACACGTACTGATTCCTATTTATATAGGTGCGTGCATTATATAGATGAACTAGTCGACATGCGGCTCGAGAAACAGACAGACTCTTTAACTGTACGCAACAACGATCACGATGCAGGTAGAGATTTACCTCAGAGACACGGCACGTTGTTGCCTGATACTATCCGTTGCATCATCTGCGGACCTTCAAATTGCGGTAAAACCAACGCTATGATCAGTCTGTTGGAGGAACCTAACGGTCTACGCTTCAAGAACGTGTACGTTTACTCTAAATCGTTATACCAGCCCAAGTATCAACGTTTATCGAAGATTCTCTCGCTCGTCGAAGGCATGGGCTATTTTCCTTATTCTGACAACGCGGAAATTATCACGCCGTCCGAGGCCAAACCCGACTCTGTATTCATTTTTGACGACGTCGCTTGCGATAAACAGTTTAATATACAGGCTTATTTCAATATGGGCAGACATAAGGCTATAGACTGTTTATATCTCTGCCAGACGTACTCGCGCATCCCGAAACAGATGTAGAGAGATAACGCCAATCTTCTCATCCTATTCAGGATGGATGATACCAACCTGAGACACGTTTACGACGATCACGTGAACACTGATATGACATTCCAAAAATTTAAGGAAGTGTGCTCGCTGTGTTAGAAAAAACACAAGTACGATTTTCTTGTGTTGAGTAAAGATCATGAGATTGATAAAGGGCGATATCGCTACGGGTTCGATACCTTTATATTGCATGATTTACATGAACGCATATTCAGTAGGTGATAAGACATCATGTCGTCCATATCTAAATTCGGTCATAGTCTCTACAAATATAGATCTCTCGTCGAGACGGAAGGAAATCTGACTTTAAACTCTCAAGGGTATTACGACGCTAGATCGAAGAGGATCGTCAACGTCGAGACGCCCATCGCATCTAAGGATGTCTGTAACAAGTCTTACGTCGATAGGATGGATGCGAGACATAGTAACGAGCAGATACTCGCTCTCTACACGGCCAAGGACGTCATCAAAGGACAGATGGAATCGTTGATCGAGAATTTGGAGAACGATCGAATAAAATACGCCAACTTTGAGAAGAGTAGCCATCAAGGGATGGAGGAGGTGTGGAAACTGGCTCGTCATTATGAAGATCGTCTCAACGAAAATAAAACGGTGCTTGACGCTTTAGGTCCAAAGTTGCTAAGCCTAGAGGAATCTTTCGCGATACAACGAACCGTTTACACCGAATTGAACAATATGATAGCGAGAGATATACTATACGTAAAGGGAGCAGATAACGATCGACTTTACGATGCGGGCGGCTTAGTTTTACGAAACATAGGTACGCCTTCATTACCTTCAGACGCCGTGCCTAAAGCTTATGTAGACTCTACGGTTAGTCATGGTTTCATCTACATCTACTTGGATTCAAAACCTACGAGGAAGGATACGAGACATTTCGAATTGGCTCTAACGGGTGAACGCGGTTATAAGTTCAAGAGGGCAGGGATCGTTTCAACGATGGTCATGAACTTGAAAGATGTTATTTGCTTGTTGAATCTTAAAATTATCGACGATCCTCCTTTCGAGGTGTCCAAAGATGACTCTATATCTTTCATGCTAGAAAAACGCTTGACGACGACTCAGATTTTACACGTCGAATTAGGTTTTACTTACGTTTAGATATAATGAACCGTTTCTTCATCGTAAGAGACATTCGCACCTTACATCATGTCGACGAAGGTCACGGAGGATATCATAAAAGCGAGTAAGATTATTAAACGAAAGTATAAGCAACTACGCGATGCCCGACGAGTCCGAGCACGTCGTGAATGAAACATTCAAAACTATCACGGATCCTCTAAGCAAGATGGTGCAGGCGCTCGCTGAACCCGAACCCGAGGAGGTAGAATTATCGCCTGAGAGATTGCAGAAGAGACATCTATTGGATACTTATCTTTATTCGTCTCGCGCGCATTCCGATAAGACCTATGGTGTCCGCCATGAAGGTAACTCCACCAAGCTCGGAGATACCCTTATCGTATTCGACGGGAGTGACGGTACGATACTTCTCAACTATATGACGATACCGTATACCCGAGGGCTATTAGAATTACTCTTCAGAAGAGCACCCGCGCATTATACTAAGGAGGATCTGAAAGTATACAAGTCTATGCTCGAAGAAACGAACGCGCATCGGTTGAGAAACGAGCCGTACGCCCGTATCAAGATGCGCGCGGGATCAAAGTATTCGTTAATCATCAAACCTATGTTTGAGGAGGAGCTCGAGGGCGACGGTTTATACAAGATGGAGACAGGACGAGGGATCGATTATACCTATTGGGACGATCCTAACGAATTGGTCGATCGATTACGACTCTTGCACGCATCTACAGAGGCCGGTCATTCCGCTCACCAGAACGAGATCGTTTCCATCATTGAGGAACTATGCGAGGCCGGAATTATCGTATAAAGACATTCATCTCATCGGTATTTTATCATAATCATGTCCACCGTCAAGCGGGGGATTGCACGCGTACTTCATCGTCCTGCAAGACGACGATTCCCCCGAAGACATGTTAGCGTACGAGGCTTGAACGAACTCCTTCAGGCTGATCTGGTGGAGATGATACCCTACTCCCGATCGATTAAGGGGTTCAAGTACCTTCTCACCGTCATCGACGTGTATTCCAAGAGGGCTTGGGCCGCACCTGTCAAGACTAAGACGGGTAATAATGTCAGCACCGCAATGGCTCTCCTCCTCGACAAGGTGACCGGCAAAGGTTATCCTCCCGTTCGTCATCTCCAAACGGACAATGGGACAGAGTTTTACAACGCGGAATTCAAAACACTCATGAAGAGAAAGAGAATCAATCATTATTCTACATACAGCAACGTCAAGGCTAGTGTCGTGGAACGATTTAATCGCACTCTCAAGAACATGATGTGGAGGAGGTTCACGGCTAAAGGATCGTATCTATGGATAGATATGATCGATTCCTTACTGGAAGAATACAACCGGACTGTACACTCGACCATAAAGATGAAGCCTATAGACGTCAAAGACGACAGACTTTTACATACAGTCTATAAACGTCTCAAGATCTCGGATTCTACACCAAACATATTTAAAGCTGGTGATATAGTCCGTATCAGTAAGTATAAGGACGTTTTCGAAAAGGGTTATACCGCAAACTGGTCGACCGAACATTTTTAAAATACGTAACGTCGTCGAGACTAATCCTAGGACCTTCCTACTCGAAGATATGAAGGGTAAGCCTATCAAAGGAGGATTCTACGGTAAGGAGCTTAGAAAGACTTCGTATCCGGATGTTTACCTTGTAGAGAAGATAGTCAGACGTTCCCCTCCATTCCGTGCATAGACGCACAATTCGTGGATTGATGCGAAGGATATAGTGTAGAAGGAGGGGAGGGCGCGTCCCCCTTCATTCCGAGCATATAAAGCGGCCGCGAGGTAGAGAGACGCATCACATTCGATATGTTTAGCCAGTTGGGTTACCATCTGGAGGACATGAGCGATATTAAGATCTCGAACGGTGGCTTAGAATACTACATCGCGGAGGTTGAAAAGGGCTACAGCGAGCACTGCGATTCTTCCATACACTGGCTCGGGCGTCATAATCCCGGAATGTGGGAATCGAGTCAGTCCGTCAAGCGCTGTTCTACATCATGCCCCGTCTACAACCTCAAAAAAGGGGACGAGCCGCAAATTCTCCAGGAGGAAGACGCTTTGTGCGCGGCGTTGGATCGGATCGAGCGCGAGGAACACGATCGGGTCAAGTGCATCTCCGAACTTGAAAAGTACCGGACCTACAACGTCCGTCGTCTAGAAGGAGATGAAGAGATCAGTGAAGCGGAGGACGAGCCGAACATCATAACGCTAGACTGTGTTGGCAGAGTTCGTCTTCCGGGTAAAAACTTTGGTGCGAGGTACAGGAGTCGCTTTAACGCTTCACAGCGAGGACTGATATATCTAGGAGATGACAAGTACGAGCTATTCAAGTGGAGAAGCGCCTAAGTCGGTCTTTTCGCGCGCGCGCGCCCGTGTGTGTGTGTTTACCGAAGACTATAATCACCGAAAGACTTTAGAGAAAGAGATTTATCGTATGCACTGAATAAAAAGACTTTATATTTTTTTCCGAGAGAAAGAATTTTATTTTTTAATAATCTTTGTACTGAATATATATGTATGTATGTATGTATCTTCGTAATCTTAAGAATATACACGTTAAATAAGAGTCTGTACTATTTATTTAAGTTTACGATCCCGTTAAGAAAGATGAAAAAAAGATAGAGGAAGAGATTTTAAAGAAGATATTTAACCTTAATTCCTAATTTCCTTGTAAGAGATAGAGAGTATCCTTTTAAGATTTATAATAATCATTGTATGGAAGATATATAAAAAAGGGATAGAGGAAGAGTCTTTATAATAAAACCCACTGTACAGAATATATTTATGTATTGTTTTAAAGAATCCATACTATTTAACCTTAATTCCTAATTTCCTTGTAAGAGAGAGAGATAGAGAGTATCCTTTTAAGATTTATAATAATCATTGTATGGAAGATATATAAAAAAAGGATAGAGGAAGAGATTTTATAATAATACCCACTGTACGGAATATATTTATGTATTATTTTGAGAGAGAGAGAGAAAACACCCTTCCCGCGGTCGCCGCCGCGAAAGAGCTTGCCACCCCCTCCCCTCTTAATTCCTAATTTCCCTGTAAGAGAAAGTGAGAGAGAAAACACCCTCCCGCGGTCGCCGTCGCTTGCCACCTCCCTCCCCCCCTTATACCTGCCCTGAAAACCGTATGCATGTTTAAGGGCCTATATCTACAACACCGAGAGAGAGAGAGAAAACACCCTCCCGCGGTCGCCGTCGCTTGCCACCCCCCTCCCCCCGCAGAACCATCCAACACACGCGAGCTATAAACCCTCAACCCCACCAACCACCAACCCCCACCACCACCCACCCCACCTCCACCATCCCCACATCATCACGATACCTCCCCTACCTTCTCCTCTCTGCCCTGAAAACCGTACCCATGAATAAGGCCCTATTCCAAAAACAACCCATCCCACCATTATTACGTCACTTCCGCCCTGAAAACCGGAAATGTACCCTACTTATTTGGTTATCTTATATGATATTTTACGTGGCTACCAAATTTCAACCTAATCACATCGTAAAGAATGTTCTAATTTGGTTGTATACATTTTAAGCGCTACTATTTCTTGGGTTTCAATTATGAAATTCCATTTGTTCATGAATGTAGGGAATGCGAGAAAATGCTTATAGTTTTGCAGTTTTTTATCAATTTTTTTGCCCAAAATAAATAAATATAGCTCCAGTATAACTATATAGTTTAATTTACTACACTTGGTGATATCAACAGTTGTTGAATATCTGTCATGAGCATAGCAGCATTAGATGATAAACTTTTTAAATGAATTAACGTGAACAATGTATCCCTGTCTAGTGACTCAAACTTGTTTTATTATTAAATTACATGGCGACATTTCAAGCTTTTATATCTACAAAAATTGTATTTATATAGCTTTTTAAACATTTTGAGGGGACCATCCCTCCCTATACTCCGAGTCTTGATTTTGAAATTTAATAATTCAGGCCTTGATACTGTTTGAGTTGGTCTTAAAACCCACCTGACTTCTGTCAATCATCTAACACTTTGAGAAGTAGCTTTGTCTTTTAGTTTTAAAAATTTGAGACCCCCTATATCACCAGCCTCCTTAGAAATAACTAATATTTAAAATGTATTTGTAGTTATTTGAAGTTATCCCTCTACATTCCTGACAAATTTAAATTCTCTACATCCTACTTGTACACCTCTATCCCCTACCTTACCCCCTCCTTCCCTATTTCCTGTAGTCTCATTTTGAAATATAAAATATTCAGACTTTATAGTTAATTTGGGTGGTCCCTATCTCTGCTTGACGAATTCTAGTTTTATACCACACATAAAAGTAGTTTATTCACTGGTTTTGAAAATTTTAGCCTCCCCCTCTCCATTTCTATAACTCCCACTTCAAAATCTCAAATTGAAGACTTGTTTATTTATCTGAAGCGTACCTCTACCAGAATGCAAAATCTAAACTTTCTACCATACTTAATTTTTTTATAAACTCCCCTTTTTTTTCCTAGACTCCTATTATAAACTTTAAAACTTTTGGACTTTATAGTTATTTGGAGTGGTATCTTTGCTTATATGCAGAAATTTAGATTTATACCACACTGAGAAGAGATTGTTTCTAATAGTTTTGTAAATTTTTAACCACTCAGCCCACTTTTCCAACCCACTTTGAGAAATTTTAAATTATAACATTTATTTGGATATCTGGAGTTTTATTTCTACCTGTTTTTCAAATTTTAATTTTTAGCCTCATCTCAAAAGTTATTTCTAGCTGTAGCTTCTCCCTCCCCCATTTCCCATAGTTTAAATTTAAAATTTAAAATTTTCACATTTTTTTAGAGTGGTCCCTATACCTACGAATTTAAGTTTTCTACCACACAGTGAAGTAGTTGAATATATTAGTTTTTGTAAATGTTGAGCCCACGCCCTTCCCCTACAATTTATTCAACTCCCACTTATAAATTACAAATATTAAGATTTATTTGGTTATTTTGAAAATACCTACTTGCTAAATTTAAATATTCTATCACAGCTAAAAGCTGTTTTTATTTTTATAATCCCTTACCCCCAATCCCACCCTATTTCCCGGGGTCCCATTTAAAATTTAAAATGAACAGACTTATAGTAATTTGACTTGTCCCTTTACTTTACTTTTACATTTCAATTTTCTACCCACTGGGAATTAGTTGTTTCTATTAGTTTTGTAAATATTTAAGATCATTTTTCTATCATTTAGAAATTTCATTTTAAGACTTATTTGGTTATTTGGAGTTGTCCTCCTAAACGACTGTCAAATTTAAGTTTGTTAGAACACACAAAAGGTTTTTATTCTGTTTATATCTCCTTCCCTTTGTCCCAGGGTCCCACTTATTAATCAAAAATGTTCATACTTTTATAATTATTTGGAGTGGTCCCATTGGTTGTCTGCAAAATTTCAATCTTCTATCACCCTGGAAAGTATTTATTTTTATTAGTTTTGGTAGTCTTGAACACACTTTTTTACCAACGCACCTCGGGACCTATCGTGTGGATGCCGTACATAAATTAATTTCATATTAGTATTCTGCAACCCTATAAACCCCCACGTATCAAACTTCATCTTGATTGGAGGACATAGAATTTATTGCCCCCTTTTTCCCCTTTACACACCTTTAGGCGATTAAATTTTAAAAACCATAAATATTTCTCACCCAATTCTATAAAGAAACATTCATTTTAAATTTCAAGGCTCTATGTCCACTAGTTCAAAATAATGCACGGTCAATGAATTTTGAAAACTTTTGAACCCCCTTTTTCATCTCGTACAGGTTGATGAATTTCACAAAATTCGGTCCTATCTCTGGTCTAGAGCCAAAAAGGAACTTTTACTAAAAATTTCAAATGTCAATGTTTGAAACCATTAAGCTCTTCTAACAAAATCACAAAATCCCCCACCTAATTTATTGTCTCTACAAGCAAAATTGGCCTTGTAGTTTGGAATTTTAAGCAATAATGTCTCATACCCGTATATAAACACTCGTGTTAATATTATTAAATCAATATTTAGATTAATATAAGAGAGAAAACATAATAAATCCTCATATTTGTGCTTTATAATTCTAATATTTAGATATAATATTTTAAAATAGCAGTTGAAATGGACTATTTGGCCGAAATTAACTGTAGATAAATATTTTCAATAGAAAATTCTTCTATGATATCAGTTTTGGTATCCACTAAGTGAGAAATAATGTTTTAATAAAGAAGAAACTACAAACAAGTTTGTAAGTTGTATAATATTAACTTGTGTTCATATTATTAAAGCTAATAACTAAGCCTACCTCAATAAATAAATGATATGGTGCACCACACAGACTTTCTCTCTCCTTTGTCTAAAAATGGAAACATTTACTTAAAACTCATAAGATTTGTGAAATCAGATAATATACATTTTTTCAGAAACATGATGGAAAAAAAGACCACCACATTCCACCAAGAGGCATAAATGAAATAAACGTATTGTTCATTATTCATATTTTACAGACTTTACATATTTTCATCAAAAAGCATAATAATAAACTCCCGTTTTCTGAGACCTCCATTTTTAAAAAAATATTTGCAAATAGCTCGGAAGCTAGGGGCCATTCAAGAATTACGTTAGGACTTTTTGGGGTGGGGTGATCAGTAATTTCTTACGTTTTCGTGAGGGTGGGAATAATCCATCTTATCTAAGAATTGTATCAATGTTTATGGTGATACAAGATCTAGAAAAATACTTTTACAGACGTACGGTCAAAAAGGTTGCACCTAGCGATGACAGATGGCGCTCAAGACCTATAGATGTACACAGCTATACATAACTATAAAATGTCATTTATTTGTGATGTGTTACACCTAATTTTACTGCGATAAGTATTCTATAATTTCACATCACCAATCCTTTTGTCTAAAATAATTTAATTTACCTAATCGTAATAAAATTACGTAAAAACGGTAGGGTGAGAGGGAGGGAACGAAAAATCTTACAATCCCTTAAGTAGGGAGATTTGGGGGCAAGGGGGTCGAAATAATTTAAAAAAATCCTTACGTAATTTATGGACAGCCCCCTATTGGTTTTATAAAAGTTTATTTCAAGTAAAGGGTTTTTTAATTTTGTTACAACCTTACAATAATGAGTTATTTCGTGTCTCAAATACTCGCAAAGATATGAATAAAATTGGCAATATCTGCTTATGTAAATTACCCTTAAAATTATGTTCATGGAATGATTAGAACGGACATTTAGTTTATAATGATAAACAATGCCCAAATACGAAATTTAATAAAAAATAGTTACAGAGGATTTCGAGATAGCTTGTTTTCTCTATGTTTTACCTTTAGTAAACTACCCTCAATTTTAGGGTATAATATCTAACTCCAAAAAATCCTCGGGGGAACCTTATAAAAACCATATGTACTAAGTTTTAGCTTGATCAGTAAAATGGTGTCCGCTCTAGGCCTAGATATAGACACACAGGCAGACGGCATCGCAAAAAACACCTTTTAGGTTTCGGGGGTTGAAAGTTATCAAAATTTTGAGTTTTTTTACAAGCAAAGTACTTTTCTCTTCAAGGTGTCGAGAGAAAGTAAAAATCGTCTATTTACTTAAAGATGAGCACAAATCATAGTCTTATACGCTTCAGTCGTGCAAGCACATTTATATACATTCTTAATTCTTAAAACTACTTTCAACTAAAGGCTTAGTGACACTATGCAACTATAGTTATATATATAGTCTTATGAAGAGTGTTGAATTAGATACCGGTACATATTTGATCTTTTACACAATTTAACAACTTAAGTGTTTTGTTGAAACATACCTCCTATAAAAACCTACTATTTAAAAGCCAAAGTGGTTAACCTAAAGCTTAAGCCAAACAGCTGGTTTTGTTTGTAAAACAATCACAATCATTTAATATTAAAACTACTTATAAATCCTTACATTATTTCAACGTTTCAAAAAGGAACAACACGCTACAAATATTAATTTGAGACAAGACTCTAGATTCATAGAAATATATCAAAACAGTTAATTTATTATATTTAATTGGGATCAAAATCAGCTTAAAGTTACAAGTATTCAACTCTCCAAAGTTCACTCAACGAGATGAGATTATTGGTGTAATACGTTCCGTATTTTCTGCGTCGGTTTTCCTAAACATTAAATATCCTCCTTTGCAGTCCACAGCAAGTGATTGTGGATTATAACTTTAAGGAGGGGGCTTAGTGCAAAATATTATTATTATTATTATTATTATTATTATTATTATTATTATTATTATTATTATTATTATTAGCACCGCGTCTTACTACCCGTTCGGGTTATACGCACTTACGCTAATGTGTAATGGTAGGGTGATTGTGAGATGGAATGGAGGACCTACAGTTTAACGTGGAATCCGAACCACGGTGGAGGCCTGGCATTCCTCACATTCACAAGTTGTGATTAATATAGTGCAAAATAGCTTGTGCTTTTTGCATTGCACAAGCCAATGAGGGTATATTATCCTTATTTTCTTCAATGCCTTTCCTAACATCATATGTACAATACCTTCTTTGTGTTGCACATAAGAAAATTGCTCAACAAATGTTTCTAGGATATTTGTGTGAACATATCTGTAGGGGAGTTGAGATTCTCTAAGTCATCATGCCCTTTATTGATATATGCTCTATGAAAAATTAGATAATCATGTCGTGACTCCATGTTGGCATCAAACTTTGCTAATGTATTCATGCAGAGTTTACAGTGAAATTTCCGTTCTATCTTGTATGCAAGCTAACCAGCAACATATTTAAAAGATCGAACGCTAAAACAAATAAGTATCTAATCTTAATTTGTGATGATAAAATAACGTTAAAATTGTATGTGTATTTTCATACTTATTATTTACTATTTAAAATACCATTCATTTAATAACAAAATATGTTAAATAGTAAATAGTAAGGCATTTTGAGATACCTATTTATTTTGTATCTCACGTATCAAAATAATATGTATGTAGTCTACAATTGGCTTACACTGAAAGATGACCAATACTTTAATGGACTAGACTAGCCTATAGCCGTATTTTATAAGCTACAATGCTACATCATAGTCTATAATAATAAAAGGAAGTATTTGTCTGTGTGTGTCTGTTTGTGTGCAATGCCAAGCCAAATCTACGGCACGCAGAGATCTGAAATTTTTAACATTGGTGGACGGAAGGGGATTCGAATCACCTCAAAGCAGGATTTTTAAATTTTCAATTGGCTTTTTAACTAAGCTATTTTAAACAAATTTTTGAAGAAAATATAATTTATCTGTTTTAGAATTTTGTTTCAAAGATACGGGCACCATTCGGATTCGGGGACTATTCGGATACAGCCCAAGACTCCCTAGTCGGATCCTTGAGTTTAGACTTGATGCAGTTTTGATGATTTTACACTTCTCGCGGTGTTCATAGCGAAGACTGCATCAAACTATTCGAACAGCAACAACCGTATTTAAAATGGCGGAAAACGTAAGTCAATGCTCTAGCAGACGAAACGATAATACTAAAACAATTGCCAGTCAAACACCGCAACCGACACCGCGAGAAGGCGCATGACTGGTAGCCTTCCACATTCATGGTTACCAAGACCTCGAGAAGACTGCATAGGTATTGTTTGCGACTATTCGGACAGATCTACACTAGGTCACGTGATTGCCAATCCAGCTATCAGGGCCACGAGCCAAGGTGACGCCGCATAAGTAGACCATTCAGATACAGCCTTATAGTTAGAACGCCATTCTCTGAGCACTGACCATCATGATTTGAAACCAAAAACTAGTCGATACTCGATAATGTTAATCAATAGGGTAGATAGTCGATATTCTACAATTAATCGATTAAATATATCGATCTACTTACAGCAGCGATAGCAGTGTCTGGTCGCAGTACTAAAGTGATCGTTGAAAGGGTTTCCATAAATGATATCCGACCATGGTTGTACACACCAATGATTCAAAGCTATGCATAAATTTCTTGTGAATGACAGCCATTGATATCTATAATATAACATTGGGCTGAACTATTCCACATCCACAATAAACTACACGACTAATACCAGCACAAGAGAGTCAAATATAACCAATAGAAAATTAGTTCCGAAATTAATTATAGAGGGCAATCCGGGAAATATAGTTTCATAAGAAAGAGATAAACGTAAAGATGAAAATTAAATATTAAAATTTAGCAAACATTAGGTTTTAATGAGCCTTAAGGTGGGGACACATTGGCGTCACGTCACGTGAGGTCACATGAGCTCACGTAAGCAATCAAAGTGTGGATGAACTGCTTGATCCACTTTTCTCCATGGTTAGTCCAAGAATAAAGAACTTTAGATAAGAAACGTATTACTGAAAACAAAACGAGAGCGCATGTTGAGTGACATGACGTGACTATAGTGTGAGTATGTACAGCACGTCACGTCATATCTCTACTGTGTGAGGTCACATGAGCTCACGTGACGTGACAGCAGTGTGTTCCCACCTTTATACCTACGAATCAGACTAATCAGACCTGAACGCTGTGAAATAATTTTTTTAAAGGAATATATTTTTTAAACACATTTTTAAGGCGATCGAAGGAACAAATCACAATTTGTGTCAAGAGAAAAAAGCATAACCTTGATAGTAAATTTAATTCTCTATTCAACCGTATAAGTGTGCATAGGTCTAGACCCTACAGATCTGAGTAATTTGACCAAAAAATGATAAAGAACGGGATTTTTTTTAAGTTTTCACACTTTTAAGGCGCTCCAACTCCAAAACCAGGATTTGTGTCAAGAGCACAAAACAGGGCCCTGATATGAAATTTAATTCTCTATTCAAACGTATAAGTGTGCATAGGCCTAGACCCCACAGATCTGAGCAATTTGACCAAAACTTGGGGAAGACCGGAATTTTTCTGATGAAAATCCTCCATTACACACTCTTTAAGGCACTGCAGCGATCAAACCAGAATTTGTGTCAAGAGCACAAAACAGGGCCCTGATATGAAATTTAATTCTTTATCCAAACGTGTAAGTGTGCATAGGCCTAGACCCCACAGATCTGAGCAATTTGACCAAAACTTGGGGAAGACCGGAATTTTTCTGATGAAAATCCTCCATTACACACTCTTTAAGGCACTGCAGCGATCAAACCAGAATTTGTGTCAAGAGCACAAAACAGGGCCCTGATATGAAATTTAATTCTTTATCCAAACGTGTAAGTGTGCATAGGCCTAGACCCTACAGTTTTGAGCAATTTGACCAAATATAAGCGAGGAACGTGATTTTTCTAATGAATATCCTCCATTACACACTTCTTTAAGGCGTTCCAGCAATCAAACCAGAATTTGTGTCAAGAGCACAAAGCAGGGCCCTGATAGAAAATTTAACTCTCTATCCAACCGTATAAGTGTGCATAGGCCTAGACCCTACAGATCTGAGCAATTTGACCAAAACTTGGGGAAGACCGGAATTTTTCTGATGAAAATACTCCATTATACACTTCTTTGAGACGCTCCAGCGATCAAACCACGTAAAAGTGGGAACATTTCCTGTAAATTACACATAACACATCACAAAGTCTATCAGCGTAATTTGTACATGGCCGTATAATCCGAACTGGTAGTAAGACGCGGTGCTAAAGAAAAGACTTGCACTGACAATAAGTCAGTTCAGAAATAATGATAGTAATAATAAGACCTAAGACTTTGTATTCTACTATATTATATTTAAAATTAATCAACCTTTATTATTGTTGAAAATCTTACTTGAGGAGTACTATGGAAGCTCACAAAGTTGACCAGCATCTTTATTTAACATTGTCATGACGATGCAATAAAAAATCTTTGAAATAAATAAATCTCTCAAAATATTTTAAAGTTAAGTGTAACACTTTGTATTATTTTTATTGAACTATCATGTTAATTTTAATATGTTTTAAAAATTGTACACATTTTAAATTTTGAGGCTTTGGTTATGATTGACTATTTTTCCTTTTTTATTTCTTTAATGTATTGCAATACAAGTATTATATTATTTGTGTGTTTTATTTCTCAAAACCTTAACTAAATAGTAATATTGTTCCACCACGTATTACTATCCATTTTGGTTATACGCTTATGTACTAGTTAGGCTAAGGGGTTAGGGATGAGGTATGTGTAACTTGGAGGCAGTGCACCAGCATTTGCGTAAAGCGAGAGCAGGAAACCATTTAGGAAAACCACTCTCAGTACACCCAACCTGGATAAAGCCCTGATCTCCCCGTCCTCGGCAGTTAAATCGAACCCAAGATTAGCGCGTTAGACTATGCAGGCACTGAGGTAGGTAAACAATTATTATTGTTATTATAAAGTATTGATTATTAATATGAATATAAAATACGCGTGTTAAGTCAAAATGGCCTTAAAAACATAATTGGTACCGAGGGCCGGTGGGATCCTAGTTTTCCCTGGATGACAGAACTCTTAGCTGCACCCACGGTTTAATCTAATAATGAAGGCATTTTAAAAATATATTTTTAGACGTTTGGAAATAACGATTTTGTTTATAATAGCTATCTCGGAAGTGTTCGACATGACAAAGAACAATGTTTGTATTTTGTTTTTCTGAAAAGTTTTTTTTAGCACTGCGTCTTACTACCCGTTCGGATTATACGCCTATGTACTAATTACACTATTAGTTTAGGGATGAGGTAGGTATGATTTAGAGGAAGTGCACCCACATTGGCGTGGAAGGAGAGTGTGAAACCATTTAGGGGAAACCCCTTAAGTAGATATACACCCAGCATGGATATGATGCCTGATCTGACAAGCCAACAAGACTATTATCAGATTGACAATTAGGTTGCGTGTCTGCCTATGATGGCTTGAAAAAGCAACCAAGAACAAATAAAAGAAATAGTTTTTGAAATTAATAATTAATTTACATTAACATTTAAGTAAGTTTGTTACAAAGTTCACCAATCGCTAGCAAGATTTGTATAGTAGGGTGTCGAACACAAAACCGTTTTGGATATATAATTTAAATATATATATCATGAAATGTACTAAAACAGAAATGAAAATCTTTCTAATCAAATAAAAAGGAATTTAATGTTATTGGTTTTAAAAGTGAAAAGTGTTAAATTGTAATTGTGATGGATATAATACAAATTGTCGTTATGGCTGGCAATAGTTTACGACAGTTTTTTCAATTGCTTTAGTTACGAAAGTGGGTTAGATTCTTGAGTCAGTCAGACTGTCCACGAAATGTGATTCCTGCAAGCACAACAGCAGATTTTTCAGAAATATTGGCGTGGACTGGCTTTCGGAGGGGGGAACAGGTTCTGCCTTTAGTCTAGATCAGAAGTATGAGCCATAATACAAAAGGCATTAGGTATCTATTTATAGTTTATATGGATTGCTTTGGGCACGGGTGGGGAAAGGAGAGGCTCGCGGGATGAAAAGGTCTATTAAAAGTTGAATGAGAAGAAAAATATTGTTGGGAGGATTTGTCAGGGTCAAGCATTTATAGTTTGATGTTGATTACTGTAGAAAAAGAATAAGGATGGGAAAAGAAGGTAGAATCAGGGATGCGACAAATGAGGGAGAAATTACAAGAAGTTAAAAAATTCACAAGCATGGAAGTAATCTTAAACCCTTACACTTCCGACAATTAAATATACATAAAATATTATTTTGACGTAAGAGCGATCTAAACAAAATTTTAATTAAAAGTAAAGTTGTATATTTATTCCTTCTTAGGTAAAATTAGGAGTTGTTAATGGTCTAGGCCCACGAATATATATTGTTGTATAGTGAGTAATTGGGACCATCACAGCACCGCTTTGTGCTCTTTACACAAATTCTGGTTTGATCGCTGGAGCGCCTTAAAGAAATGTGTAATGGAGGATTTTCATTAGAAAAATCCCAGTCTTACCCTATATTTGGTCAAATTTCTCAGATTTGTAGGGTCTAGGCCTATGCACACTTATACAGTTGGAAAGAAAATTAAATTTACTACCAGGGCCTCGCTTTGTGCTCTTGATACAAATTCTGATTTTGGCGCTGGAGCGCCTTAAAAAGTGTGAAAACTTAAAAAAAAACTGTTCTTCTCCAAGTTTTGGTCAAATTGATCAGATCTGTAAGGTCTAGGCCTATGCACACTTATATGGTTGGAGAGAGAATTAAACTTGCTATCAGGGCCCCGTTTTGTGCTCTTGACACAAATTCTGGTTTGATTGCTGGAACGCCTTAAAGAATTGTGTAATGGAGGATTTTCATCAGAAAAATCCCGGTCTTCCCCTCTATTTGGTCAAATTGCTCAGATCTGTAGGGTCTAGGCCTTTGCACACTAATACGGTTGGATAGAGAATTAAATTTTCTATCAGAGCCTTGCTTGATGCTCTTGACACAAATTCTGGTTTGATTGCTGGAGTGCCTTAAAGAAGTGTGTAATAGAGGATTTTCCTTTAAAAAATCCCGTTCTTCCTCAAGTTTTGAAACTCCCCAAAATAAACTTAAAAATCTTATAATGTAATATTCATATAGCCATATTTTAATATTCATTTAACTATAGCAGTTCACTCTTTAAAATCAAATTTAAATTCATGTAACTATAATTTTTTCAACTGTTTAATCTAGTAACATATTTAGTCGATTACAAGCCTGCACTTTACCCTAAACTCCCAAAAATAACTGTTTATATGGGTGTAGAATAGTCCAACCCCGTAACTGGATGGACATCTGTGGCTGACATTTTCGAGCTGTCGTCTGCTTACTATTGTGTAAGAGAGAAGGAAACTTTCGGGTATCTCTTTTTACTTTCTCTCTATCTTACAGGTAGAGAAAGTATGGTGATCGTCAAAAAAATTGAACTCGAGATTTTGATGAATTTTGACATTTCATGACTCCCTGAATCCGAAAAAGTGGTTTTTGAATTTCCGTCTGTCTGTCTGTCTGTCTATACCTCCAACTAGAGCCTAAACTATTTTACCGATTGAGCTGAAACTTGATATCTAAGGTTTTCATAGGGTTGCCCCGAGGGGTTTTTTGGAATTGGATATCCACCCCTAAAATTAAGGGTAGTTTACTGAAGGGAAAAAAGAGAAAAAGTCGATTTTCTCAAAATCGGCTCTAATGATTTTGATTAAATTTCATTTATGAACATCAATAAATATTCCAAACAAAATGGCTACTCTCAATATCTCGGCAAAATGGCTTTAAGGGCTCCGGTCTGATGCGTAAATTAACATTTTTTATAATAGCTCCGAAACAATTTGAGATATGAAATTACTTAGCATTACAAATATGTATATATATTTATAATACAAATATTTTATTCGAAACATATTTTTATAAAATCAATAATTTTCAATCTATACGCAATTATATATATATTTTTAACTTTTTGGACATTAAAGCTTAAGTATTGCGATCGTAAAAAAAACTAACCTGAAATGTTGATGGATTTCGACGTCTCATGACCCCCCAAACCCTAAAAAATAGTCTTTGCAATGCCGTCTGTCTGTGTGTCTATTAAAACTTAAAATTAAGGGTAGTTTACTCAAGGGCAAAAAGAGAAAAAGTCGATTTTCTCAAAATCGGCTCTAACGATTTTGATTAAATTTCATTTATAAACATTAATAAATATTCCAAACAAAATGGCTACCCTCATTATTTCGGCAAAATGGCTTTAAGGGCTCCGGTCTGATGCGTCAATTAACAATTTTTATAATAGCTCCGAAACTATTTTAGATATGAAATTACTTAGCATTACAAATATGTATATATATTTATAATACAGATATTTTATCCGCAACATATTTTTATAAAATCAATAACTTTCAATCTATACGCAATTATATGAATTTTTTTTAACTTTTTGGACATTAAAGTTTAAGTATTGCGACCGTAAAAAAAAACTAACCGGAAATGTTGATGGATGTCGACGTCTCATGACCCCCCGAACCCTAAAAAATAGTCTTTGCAATGCCGTCTGTCTGTGTGTCTATAAAAACTTAAAATTAAGGGTAGTTTACTGAAGGGCGAAAAGAGAAAAATTTGATTTTCTCAAAATCTGCTCAAACGATTTTGATTAAAATTCGTGTCTAGGCGTTGATTAAGATTATAAATAAGCTGGCTATTTTCATTTTCCTATGAAAATGATTTTTAGGGTACTTTACAGAAGCGTTAATTTCCGTATCTCCACAACTATTTGAGAAACTAAACAACTTATCATTGCAAAATTGTAGGACTATTAGAAATAAGAAACTTTTACTTGACATATATTTTTATAAAAGCAACAGTTTCTGAGATATTTGCAAATATATTAATAACATTTTGTGAGCTTTAGTTGTAAACATATACTACTTAAGTCTTAACGCAATAATTCTTCAATGCCATAGAGTAATATAAGTATCTAAAAAAGTATGGTATTTTTCCTTAAAGCTCTTTGGAGAAATGTTTGCATAGCAATGATCTATCTCCATTTTAGACTCAATAGTCAATATTTACATTTTTTATTGGTCAAAATGTATAAATGAATAATTAAATATCAATGCGATGACTTGAAGATCTGCAACACCTTATAAAATGTTAAAACTTTAACCAGAAATAGAAATTTTAATACGAAGTGTTGACCCTTGTGGAAGACATTAAACTGTTTGAAATGTTCTTAGGTGGACAAAGATGCGCCTCTTTTCTCATTGATTCTATATCATTATCTGATTGGTTGTTGGAACTGGGCCATGGATTTCTCCCTCCTTGACCCCTTTTCCCTCTCCATTTCCCCTCTGGTTATTTCCATAATGGCATGGGGTTAACGACCTGTTGTCCTCCTTCAATGTCGCAAAGGTTAATTTCTGGAGTTTTTTTGTAGGACTTCTATGTGGCAATGGGTTTTCCCTGATTACTCATACCTGGCGCCAGTTTGGCGGCTCGACGTGTCGAGATAGGAATAATAGATCGTGACCTTGAAACCGTGAGCTAGTACATGAGGTCATTGACCCTGGCAACCCTCCCCGGCAAAGGGTTTTCCTATGACGTCACCGCTCTTTCGCAACTCTGATGACTCATACCTGGCGTCAGTTTGTTGACCCGACGTGTCAAGACAGGAATAGATCGTGACCTTCAAATCATAAGCTAGTACACGAGATCAGTGACCCTGGCAACCCTCCCACTGCAATGAGTTTTCCGATGACGTCACCACTCTGTCGCAACCCTTATGCCTCATACCTGGTGCCAGTTTGGCGGCTTGACAAGACAGGTAAACTCGATCTGTGTGACGTCATCATCGCGTGTGATGTCGCAACACTCCGCTTCTATGTGGCAATGGGTTTGCCCCGATCACTCATACCTGGCGCCAATTTGGCGGCTCAACAAGACAAGTCGAGACAGGAATTGATCGTGACCTTGAAAACGTGAGCTAGTACATGAGGTCATTAACTCTGGCAACCCTTCCCCTTCCCTTCCCCCTTTTATGTGGCAATGGGTTTTCCCGATGATGTCATTGAGCTGTCGCAACCTTGATGACTCGTACATGGTGCCAGTTTGGCGGTTTGACAAGACAAGTAGAAACAGGAATAGATCATGATCTTGAATGAGCTATCTAAAGTACATTCATCACCCGAGTTTACTTGGATGACAGCTCAAAAAGTCACTATATATATTGCCTAATATATTCCTACGCCAACAGCTACCACTTGTCACTTTGGATAACTGTAATGAAAATGTATTGTAATGTATGAATGTGATAGTTAACCACAGTAATTTAGGCCAATATTATTTATATCTATTTATCTGAGATCAGGCACAAAGCTTATTTATCGTTTTATTCCAATTTAAAAAATTATTATTCACAGCACTTTCACAAAAGGTCTAACAAAAATAGCTTCAAAATGGCGACCGGCGAATTTAAAACATGTAATTGATCATGACGCCAACAATCTACTAACAATGGTGCATCCACGAAGTGAATAAAAATATTTTATTCAGTTAAATATTTTGTAATACAATAAAAATAATAATAAAATAATTTATTCCATTTAAAAAATTACCATTTTTTCTCTTTTCAAGTAAATACGATGCCCTTATTAAGAAGTATTAATGTATGCACTATATTACACATTATAGATAACATTTCAAAACGAAGAATAATTACTTCTAATTATTTTTAAAATATTGTTTTGGATAGGATAAAATAAAATAAATTAAAAGCAATGAGATAATGTGAGAAAATTTAAGCTTACTTTATTTTTAAAAAGGCTGTGCATTTTACTATTAACTAATGTTATTTCGATGGCGTAGTTAGCTACATGTTGAAATAGACTGCCAAGGACTGGGTAGATCAAGGTTAGTATCCTGGTCGAGTGTACGGGGGTATTTTCCCACTCGCCCTCCAGGCAAATTTCTAGGTGGAACCTTGAGATTCGAATCTCTGTCGGATGACTCGGGGGAGGGTTTACATTTCAAGAGAGGGGGGAAATAAACTCGTATTATAAAAAAGCACTGTAGGTACACTTCCTCTAATTTTGGCTTGAGGTTTAAGTAGATAATTTTTTTTGTGTGAATGTTATTTATTATATCAACAAAATATAGTTTCGAGCATTAAATTATATTTAAAATTGTATATAATATTACTTATGAATTTTTGTAAAAATGAATTTGGCTGACGCACTTGTTTCGTGTAGAGCCTGACTGTTGAGGAAGGGGGGAGTTTGAGGTTCGAATCTCAGTCGGGTAAGCTAGAGGTATTTTCCACTCTCCCTCTACGCAAATGTGGAGCTCAAACTTCCCAATTCCTAACCCATTAGCGTAATTAGTACTTAAGCGTATAACCCACACGGTTAGTAAGACACTGTGCTAAAATGTGTCAAGTTCGTGTGCGTGTGTATTTTCAATTTTACAATATTTAATAACTGTCGACCCATATAACAGGTTATGATGGAAGGTACAGACGACCGGGATTCAAAACTCAATATTAGCTCCGTGTCATGATGTTTTACCGGGAGATCGGATTCTATTAAGATGATTCCCAATCTCTCTCTCTCTCTCACTTCCTTGTCCTTACCACTTAAAGAATTTTCAAAATAAAAGTAATTATATTGTTACCAAACCTATGTCAAATATAATCATTTGAGCTTGAGACCCCTAACTGACCAGAGATGGTGGCAGCCAATAAACCAGTATTCGAACCCCCCCTGCAGTTTAGTACATCACGAGAGTGCTGCCTTAGATCTGGGGCTAGTTTTTCATTCTCCCTCCACGCAAATGCAAATTCAAAGCTTCCCAATTCCTATTACGTTAGCGTAATTAATACTTAAGCATATAACCCGAACGGTTAGTAAGACGCGGTGCTAAAATATGTTGAGTTCGTGTGCTCTATAAATAATATGTGTGCCAGATCACCAGGTGAGTTTCCATTTTAGAAACAGGTTTTGAGAAGGTCGAGATTTGATCCTTCAGCAAGTTATTTTTGGGTACATTTTCATAAGTCGTTTTCCAATAACTCTGGAAAATTGAGATACATTCCATTAGTGAATCTAATTTATTCAATCGTACTTCTTTCTTGTGATAAATATTAGACATGTAGAACGATGGGAGACTATGTGTGTGGGTGTATTGTAAACGGATATTATAAGTTTTAATGAATATTAAGGGTAAGCTGAACAAATCCACGCCATAGTACTCAATATTATAGATTCCTTAATCAGCGTCTAGCGTATTTAGGGAGGTTTTCTAATATACTTTCTATTCTCCCTCCGTGCAAATATGGGTACACTTCCTCTAATTTTAGCTTGAGGTTTAAGTGGCTAATTTGTTTTGTGGGAATGTTATTTATTATGTCAACAAAATATAGTTTCGAACATTGTATTAAGAGTTATATATTATTTCAACAAAATATATATGAGAACATTAAATGATTTGTTTCTGTTGTTATAAATGGCTCGGGGAATAAAATGGTTGTTTCTTTTTTGCACTTTATCCTTGTTAAAGGTTGACAAACGCTAATTACTTTTATGAATACAAACCCTATATTGTTGCGCCAAAAGTCCCTGATTTCGAATCCCGTATCCAGGTGTCAATGATATTTAGCCGAACTAAGTATAAATAATAGCTTTGGGCTATTTGGTTCTTAAAATACCATACATATTTTCACATTAATGCCCTGCGCAAATTATGGTACAACAACTAAATTTATTATTCTGTCTCTCTCATTCGGTCAAAGATATCTAGACGGAATTGAAGGGTTCGATTCTTCCGTGTTCAGGTGTCAATGACGCGCAAATGTGGGTACAAATCTCGCCCTGTGACGTAAGGAGGTAGGGTTTCAAGTCCCTTAGAGGGCAACAAACGCTAATTACTTCACATTTTAAACCAAGGCAAATGCTGGCACACATCACACGGTGACCGATGTAAGGGCTTAAAATCCCTACCACCCCGTTGAAAAAATCGCAGGTTCAAATCCCGCCGGGCACACCATCTAAATGTCAGGCTCATCTATTTCTGGTGGAGAAACTTGCTGCGGTAAACTGTTGGACGCAATAGATCGTCTAATATGTAAGTTTGCCTCTCTTTAACTATTAAAGAATACGCTCTCTCTCCCAAAATCATCTATTATCTCACACTAGCCTGAAGAGCTTAGTTCAAGTTTGTGGCAAAAAGATGGCTGTAGCTTCTAGAAACAGGTGCTTTCATTAAAAGATAGCGTGGCCATCTCGAAATCATCAATTTGACACTCTGGTGAAGGAATTTGATATTTTAATGTTTACTGGCATAATAATTATATTGCTTTTAGACGGTTATTAACAAGAAAGACAGAACTCTATATTGTGTATGATAATTATTTGTTGGTCCCGGGTTCAAATCTCGTGTCCCGGTGTGATTTATATATAGATGGAGTATTCATAAATAATAGCTTTGGCTATTTGAAACTACCTATATGTTTTAATTTATATCCTGATAGGTAGACATCTTTTCACATTTCCCCTCCCCCCTCGCAAATGATGTTACAGCCACTAATTTTATTATTCAAGGTTTGAATCCATGTTACCGTGAATGGCGAACACTGAAACACAACAAGTATTGTTTCCGAAAAATTGGTCCCTGAGTGGGTATTAGAAAGCATATCTGAACCTGCGGCCTTCAGAAGGCCATGACCTATGCGCCAAGCAGCCTTGGGGTGGGGGGTTCATTACTCTTCAACAGGGTAGTTGGCACCCTTTTTAAACATTTATAACAAGTCCCGTTAAGGGTTGTTGCGACATAAAAATTTCCACCACGAGGGAACTGACCCCCCACTGAACTCATGAAGAGGGCAGCGCCTTTCTGTCACAACATATTCTAGCGATAGAACGGGCGCGCGTGATTTGAAAGACTATATTCTTCTCTCGGGTTTGACAACTTCAGGGCATGAAATACCCAGAGAAAGATATCAGGGTTCGAATCTATGTTGGGGCGAGGTTGAGGATTTGAATACCTGCTGAGGTGTACTGTTGGTAGTTCTTACTAAATGGTTTCCCGCTCTCCCCCATGTAAAAGCTGGAACATTTCCTTACTCCCCCTTCACGCAAATGTGGATTCAATCTTCACAATTCCAAATCCAGCTGAATTTGCTGTTCTCCTTCTTCTTTCAATCTGTTGTAATATTTGGTTTGGTTGAAGTTGTAACGCACCTCCTTAGTTTACCCAAGAAACTAAGGTCGGTGTGCAACAATGTAAAAGCAGAGACAACAAAAACAAGAAAAAGGAACATAAATTTGCAGAGGAGCCGATAGGACTATAACAAAACAATGGGCCTTAAAAGGTTCATGTGTTCTGTTTCCCCGAAGCCACTCAACAGAATTTCTCATGATATTAAAAGGTTGAAGATATTCCCAGAAGGGGAAGGTTTACGTGACAACACAAAAAATGGCATCAATATCTTTGGTTATTTTATTGATATATAATGATGATATAAGAATATGGCCCCAAAGGGGAAGATAAATATACATAAATATTATTTGAATAAGTTAACAATTCAAAAGGTTTGCAATCCATCTAAAAAAGGTCGATGCCTCAAATCTCATAACAATAAAGGTAATGCATGAAAAGCATTTAAATTTGATATTTACAATATTTTACCAAAGTGGATAAATATATATATTAAACATTTAACAATAGTTCAAGTTCTCTATCCGTCTCAAAAAATAGACTTCTCAACTCGCATAACAACAATGATAAAGCTTTAAAGTAATAAAGTTTGATATTTACGTATTTTACAAAAAATGGATAAATATATATATATTAAACATATTAAACATTTAACAATAGTTCAAGTTCTCTATTTGTCTCAAAAAATCGACTTCTCAACTCGCATAACAACAATGATAAAACTTTAAAGTAATAATGTTTAGTAATTACTGTTCCAAAATCAAACAGGCTATAAATTTCGCCGTTAAAAGTTATCATTTCATTCCAATTCATTACAAAGATTTACAGAACGCGACCCAAAGGTGGTCTTTACGTCTATCCAACAATAATGATGATTCTAAGTTAGATTTAGGCGAAAGAATTTTTAAATATAAAGTTTAAGCCGAGAAAGAATTTTGACGTACATTGTCCAAAAGGGAATTTTTACCTTTTTCTCATTCCGAACACCTATGTGTGTTCCTGGAGTAAGCCCAGACAAGTGTGACGTTCAAAACATCCTAGCCCAATATATACACTAGTTTATTCGCTCAGAGAGGGGAAGAGGGGGAACAAAAACAAAGGAAAAACACATCACAAGACGGGGAGAGAAAGAACGACTAGAGGGGAGGGGAATGTTGGAGAAGCATCTAGAATGAAAGTTTTCCATAGAACATGGGTGTCTTAGGCGCATACGTCACATTTATTCCCATCATGCTATGCGCACCTTGCAAAACAAGCTCCAGTCAGTCAGTCTAAATACACAGTTGATTGTGCGCGGAGGTGCGAGAGCTCGCTTGGAGACGTGATACCAAAACACAGTATAATTGGACGACGGTGAGCCTGCACTTGATTTATATCGTTCTTGTTTAGTTGTGGACTTAGTTTCTTCTTGTAGCTTAATAACATTAAACGCTACAAAGTGTACATAAAGAAGAGCCAGCCTCGTAAAGATTGTTAACTCTCTAAAAAGAGTGCAGAGTTATAGATACTCGCCTCGGTGGTGCAGTTGGCTAACGTGCCAGATTCGTGTTGAGCTAGACAGCCGAGAACGGGGAGATCGAGGTTCAAATCTCGGTCGGGTGAACTGGTGGTGGTATTTCCACTCTCCCTCCACGTGCAAATGTGGGTTCAATTTCTCCAAATGCAACCTTTCCAATTCCTAGTCCATTAGCGTAAATAGTACTTAAGCGTTTTATAACCCGAACGGTTAGTAAGGCGCAGCGCTAAAAAGATTAATAGATAGCAAACTCATACCGATCTGCACGGCCGTGTTTTAGGAGGGTGGGTTGCTGGTTCGGTGCCACAGGGGGACAAGGAACTTCTCCACTAATCGACCCCCTCCCTCCCATCCTCATATGCCTTATAATCTAACTTAAGACTAGAACAGGCACTACATCCAGTCCCCGGCCGTTAATTTATCACTGTGAAAGGATAAACCTACATTTAACCAATGATAAATTTTTCGGCCATGCCGGGAATCGAAGCCTGGATCCTCAGCGCTACCGTCTGAGCTAAGGTGTCGAACAGCTGTGGTATTTTTTTCCCCTATTATGAGGCACCCTTAGTCCAGAATGGCTTTACCTATAAATGTATTATACACAAAAACAAATAAGAGTACTTTACCTAAAGCAACAAATTTAAAAAGTTTATTTTCTCTTTACCCGCCTCGGTGGCGTAGTTGGCTAACGCGCTAGTCGTGTTGAGCTCGACCGCCGAGGACGGGGAGATCTAGGTTCGAACCTCGGTCGGGTGAACTGGGGGTGGTTTTTCCTAAATGGTTTTCCACTCTCCCTCCACGCAAATGCGGGTTCACTTCCTATATATTCAACCTTCCCAATTCCTAATCCATTAACGTAATCAGTACTTAAGCATATAACCCGAACGGGTAGTAAGACGCGGTGCTAACTATTATTATATTATTATTATTATTTTCTCCATATTGTGCGATTCCAATTCACACAAATATATCGTACACAAAAACAAATAAGGGTAAATTACCTAAACCAACAAACATAACAAGTTTATTCTCTCCATAATAACGCTGATTCCAATTTATATAAATATGATAACTATATCGTTTGGAAATAGATTATGATTTTCTTAACGTCAATGGCTGTAGCATGTAAATGATTTGTAATTTTTTAAGTTTCTCATATATAAATGCAATATAGATATACTATTATGATTGTGACTTTTACATCTCATATGATTTACCCTTCCCTCTCCTCAAAAATGCTGCTGCATTACAGTAAATATTATCCTTCAGCCTCTCTTCAGTCTTGATTAAATATTGATATAGCCAATGTCCAGTGTTAAAGCATAATAATTAAAAACATCCAACATGAAAAAACTTCTAGCTTGATTGTTGAGTCGTTGGCTCGCAATCCATCGATCGCCGTTGAGGGGAGGTTGAGGTTTGAATCTCAGCTGGGAGAACTGAGAATGGTTTTTCACAAGTGATTAATCACTGTGGGTTTTCCCATTTTAACTCCAGGCAAATGTTAGTTCACTTCCTCTTAAACTACCTTTCTTATCCCTTCCTCATTAAATTAAGGCACTAATAGACAGTGTGCCAAATGTAACAAAAAATTTATCTTCTAATATATTAATTGATCCAACAGAATTCCAGGTACGTTAACTCCTTTATAACAAAACTGATACCACTTCAATTAAAATAGTGTTTTACAAAGTACAAATATATATAAGACAATAGGCCACATTATATTTAAACTAGGAACTACCAAATCTGTCAGCTAAGAATAAAGTAAATACTTGACTTATTAATTATAATAAACTAAGTCTAATCATAGATACAACACAAAGACATGGTGCCCATATTTACCACTATCTTATTTTAAATTTTATAGTAATATCCTTTACTTATATGGTCAAATCGATAGGGTCAATTGTTTTTCCGTTGCATCTGATCAGAATCATGACAAGATGCAGTTCTATCACACTCGCTCAGCAAGATCGGGTCATGCCTCACACATCACATACAAAGCTAATATTCAACCAAAGTAATAATCCTAAAACAAGTAGTGTTAACAAACAACAATAATAATAACTTTACAAGTTATGTAAAAAGCATTTCCCTCGGAACTAAATATTTACCACACTAAAAATAAAAACGGACTTGCTTCATGCATGTAATACATAACTTTTTTTTGCTACACCAAATTTCATCAATTAAGTTCTAATTTTTTGTTCACTATCACAATGATTAAAAATATTAGTGGGACCAGTAATGAAAGCACTTAGCCAAATACTAATAATGTTTAGATAACTATAATCCATAATAAGCCATACTTTAAAATACAACATATTCAAATGAAAGGATTTTACAACCTAAATGTATTTGTTTAGTGACGAGTCACATTGTTTATTGAGCTAAATAAAGCTTGGTCTTTGCTTTGGGCTGATGTTGAGATCTATTAGCTTACTCAGATACATTAAAGGAAGGACTGTAGATAAGAATTGAACGTGAATACCAAGGATATACAAGTTCAGGAAGCAAATAGTCTGTATAAAATGCTGTTCGAATCCCAATCATTTCTTTTTTCCCAGAGATTATCATCACATTCAATTTCTCCACGCGTATGCATGGTTCAACTGGTGTCCATATTACAGATAAGTCAATGAAAGCGTATATTTTTTTGTTGTCTTTGTTAACTTTTCAGAAGGTATCCTTACGTTGCAATGTAGCAAACTTGGTCTGGACTCATCAATACGGCTGAGGATAGACAATTTACCTTCATTATCCAATTGTTTCCGACCAAGCCATCTGGTGTAACACTGAGGAATGCCAATTTAGAGTCAGTGAAGAGACCACAACTTTCAATGTGAATATTTAAAGTCGCCTCTAATATTTATATTGCTTTATATTCAGTTTCTCTTTCGTATGACTTAGTGGTAAGGTGTTGTGGATCATCATATTATAAACATTGTTTTACTATATTCTCGTAGAAAGGTTTTGCAAGATGGTTGCAGACTTGCCCAAAATTTTACTCTGTCAAACGTTTTCACCTTTCTTTTAACCATAGTTCAGAATTATTCCGTTTTCTAGTTTGACATTCAAAGTCTTGTTGATTTTATTTGGGTTGTTGCCGACTATCATGTACTTATTTTTTATATAACTTACTTGAAAATCTTCATTTCGAATGTTTATTTTCTTAATTGGCTTTTGAAAAAAGTTTGTTTGACTTTGTATGGTTTGAATCCCATTGTGAATCCTCACGTTTCTCTCGAGGACGATATACCATACTTTTCAGCGTTTTTGCACTTCTACCAGCTTAGTAAATTTAAATTTTCCTGGGCTTGGTCCATGTATTTGTTCGTGCAACTAGTAGTGAAGAGCACAAGTATTATGGCTGACAACAGCAGCTGCACATCGAACTTGATATAATCCTGGTTGTGCGTAGTTGATGCGTTTTCCACCGGCCTTCTTCCCAACGGAAGCATTAAAGTGCTCTGTATTGTACTGTAGATCAAGCTGCAACAGTTTTTGAAGAAGGCCACTTTCTAGAAGAGCTTTATTGATATTTTTACTTTCCCATATCAAGAAAAAGTATTGTGATTGTGAAAACAATCGATCGAGAAATTATGACAAATCTGTACGTTTTATTTTAACACAATAACCCAAAAAAGTGGATTTTTTATTCTTTCTATTTTAATATCTGTCTATTTGTCTGTCTGTCCCTGGCCACGGATTAAAAATGTTTTGATGGTTTTTGTTCAAACTTGAAATTTATATATTAAAGGGCTTTATCACAAAACCTCTTTTAAGCAAGCCCTTCGATTAAGGGTAGATTACCGATGAATAATTTTTGTAAATACAATTTTTTCGAAAATGGCTTTAACTATTTTATTTAAAATGTATATCTTGGATTTGTTGATATGACAAATATATTGATTTTTGGGCAAAAACTATTTGACTGATTTTTCAAAAACTTAAAATATTTTTCAAATGGATACACCAATTTGGTTCCATATGGGTCCCTTGGTAGTGTTTGGCATGGAAATTAACACTGTTTACTTGTGTTTGGGGTAAAATCTCATTTTTCAAACACTTGAAATATTTTACAAATGTCCATATCGATTTGGTTTCAAACGAGGGTCTTGGAAATGTTTGACATGACAATTAAAATTGTATATTTGTTTTGGCGGTAAAATCTTATTTATGGCTAGTTTACTGACGACTGATTTTTAAAAACTAGAAATATTTTACAAATGGCTATAAAGATTTGGCTCCAAATGGGTATATTGGCAGTTGATGACATAAAAATGATAATTGTTTACTTGTTTTTGGGGTACAAACTCATTTATGGGTAGTTTACTGCATATTGGTTTTTCAAAAACAGGAAATATTTTACAAATGGTAATAAAGATTTGTTTAAAAATGTAGACCATGGTATTGTTTAACATAGCAATTAACAATGTAAACTTTTTTTGGGGGTAGTTTATTGATTACTGACTTTTCAAAAACTTGAAATGTTTTACAAATAGCCTTAAAGATTTGGTTTAAAATAGGCACATAGGGAATGTTTGACATGCAAATTAACAGTGTATATTTGTTTTTTATGTAAAAACTCATTTATGGGTTGCTTACTGACTTATTGACTTTTCAAAACTGGAAATATTTTTAAAATACCCTAACTACTTTACAACTTAGAAATTATCATGTAGAAACTATATATTCCGGCTAACTTACTTAAAAAATTATATTAAGCATGAAAGACACCAAAAACACAATAAATTATAGCCGAGTATATTACTGTTAGAACTACAAATTGGGTAGTTAGACATGATGCTAAAAGTCTATGAATTGTCAATAGCTTGCTAACATAAATATTTTCGTTCATCCACCATATCTCAGGTAAAAACTAGAATGGTCATTGAGCAACACTCCCTCCCCTTTTAACACCTCCAACCCTCAAATATATTTTTTGTTGCGCTTACCAGTTTCTCGCAAATACCTGAAATCTCTTTCCTTCTTCTTGAGGAAAGTAATTCTACTTCCCGTAAAAGAAAAGATTAATATTTATTTTTGGTATTCATTCGTATCAATTTCTTCAAATGTAATCCATACTGAAAATAATGTGATGACTAATAACAATAGATAGGTATCAAGAAAATAGAAACCATTTTGGGGCGGTTACGGGATTAGTAAAGGATTGAATTTAATGTAACAAATATGAATAATACATTTTTATTTTATAAATTTTGCTGTACTTTTAAATTTCTTAGCCATAACCAACCACAAATACTCATGTACAAATACAAGTACAAATAATTCTAAACACACTATTAACATAGCTTATTATTTATAATTAATTATAAATATTGCTTTTTTGTTTAATATATTTTCAAGTGATGACAGGTTCACTTTGACATTTCTACTGTCCAGTTTGATACTTTACCAAAAGTAAAATTTTGCTAAAATTGATTGATCAACCGTATTTGTGTGTTTTTTCTTCCAAATTTGTACTCATGATTTTAACCTTTTTGAACTCAAAATGTTCATAAAATCTAACGGTTATATTTTAATATTCATTGTACACAATTTTATTTAAACAAATAGTTTGGGCCTATAAACTAGTAGCATTT
The DNA here is from genome assembly GCA_033556935.1 of Timema podura. Taxonomy (NCBI): domain Eukaryota; kingdom Metazoa; phylum Arthropoda; class Insecta; order Phasmatodea; family Timematidae; genus Timema; species Timema podura. The sequence continues at coordinate 53,200,934 of JAVRXN010000013.1, read as the reverse complement.
TTCTCTGAACACCTAAACATACCAAAAATAGCCGTTAATACTCTAAATGTAACTACAATTGAGGAACCAAATTTAATTTAGAAGAGATACACCTTTAATTTGATCAAAATAATTGGTCATAATGGACCAAAAACAGCCCGTTACGTCGAGTCACTTTGAATGTACCATATGTATATAATTTATACTCGGATCACTAGGCATGTGAACTAAATATCGGGTTCTGGTTTTCTTGTTACAGTGAGGTCAAGGTTCAAATTCCAGATAGGTGCAATGAGAGTGTGTTTCCTAAATTGTTTCCTCGTTATCCTCCACACAAATTTGGGTACATTTATTTTAAATTCCATCTTTAACTCCAGACACTCAATAAGCATTATTAAATGGGGATAGCCCAAGTGGGTATTAAGACTTGTTGGAATAATTGTATAAGGGACCTATTATGTAGGCCTATATTGATGCGCAATGCTAAAATATCATGAAACAAAGTTTTGTGTCAGCCACATTAAATATGTAAGAAAATGTCAAAGTTTTTGAGATTATTTATTCAGTTAATAAAAGCCACAAATAGAAATCAATCATTTTAGGACTTTAATTTTTAAGGCTAACTATGAGTATTCTGAATTTCCTTTGAATATGAGAATACATTTTTTCTACTTGTTATTTTGTGGCCCGATTTTACAGAAACTATTGCTAAAATAGATCGCAAGAAATGTATTCAAACAAATAACTTTTTGTTGTTAGAACCCCATGATTAGTAGAGTTTTCTGGCCTAAAACACATTCGCATTTTTAATTTAGAGTCCTTTAAATGATATAATTTACAAACATTTCTTTGAAAATATTACAACACATCGTTCTTATTAACAATACTAATTTTTAATTTAGTAATAATTAAGTTAATTAATACTTAAAAATAATACTTCATCAAAACTGATTTTGCAATGTAAATTTGTGGAGTTATCCCCCTCCCTCAAATGCTTTGGATACATTTAGCTCTCTAGATTTATGCCAAACATACAAAATCGTAACATAACAATCACTTAAAGCATTGTAATGAGTGGTTTGAGTTTCGTATTTTTATAATTTAATATTTTACTAACATTATTTGAGGCCCAATCTAACTACTATTTGTGGCCCAATAAATCCCAGGAATTATTTACTATACAATTAATAGCTAGTAAATACATATACTCTTTCCCACTAAGAAACAATTATAGGCCTACAACTTTATTTATCATGTAAAATACTTGCTAAATATCCAATTTAAACAAAATAGTTAAACTATTTTTTTAAATAGAATTTTCAAAAATCTGTTGTCAGTAAACTACCCTGATTTGACGGGTTAAATCAAAATTAAAAAAAAGCCTCATGGTATAACCATATTATTAAATAATTATTAAAGTTTGAATGAAATCCATCAAATCATTTTCTCTTGAGACAAGCAAGGGGTCAGACAAAAATACAAAACCCACCTTTTTGTTTTCGTGGGCATAATCTTGAGGTTGAAAATGTTCACGATCCCAAATAAAAAAAATTATTTGGCGACAAATACATATATCTATATTTCCAAATATTTTAGGAATGTTTACCCTAGTTTGGTTAGTAGCTCAAAGAAGTTAAACAAAATCTTTAAAATTAGTATAAAAACAACTTTTGTTAGTTTTATAACACACATATGCATAACTAAAATTACTTTTTTTTTTAGCGCAGGACATTTTTAATCCAAAACGGCCGTATGAAATAATATCAAAACCATAGCCAAAAGTATCTGAAAGAGTGGCTACAAGTAAACATGCCAAGTTGGGAAACCATGTTGAAAAGATGACATTTCATATTTTACCCTTGGTCTATATCCAAAGTAGCTACTACCTATATACCAATCTTCAACGGTTTAATTTGCATTGTTCAAGTAACATCGACCCTCCTCTCCCCCCTCCCAAAAATTCAGGAAACCATGTTGAAAAGTGTAGATTTCATATTTTACCCTTGGTCACAGTGAAGGAAAGAACAGATCCAGAGCCACTAGGTTAAATGTGTTGCGCTTCTTTTCGATTCTTTATTCCTTCAACGTTGAGATCGCTAGGTTGGCGCAACCAAGTGAGCATTTTTTAAACGACTCACTTTAAACTCGAATTTACTAGAAGGCAGATATAAAATATGAGCTCCTCAAGTCAACCAGTCGGCTGGCTGTCACCTAGCAAGCTTCGGGTAGCACCCTCTCCCGTCTCTAACCTCACCCCTCGTCACTAAGTAACACAAATAAGTCTGACTGCACATTACGAAGAAAACTTGAAGCCAAATGGACTTTTTATTTTTTAACTAGGGGACTGACTGTCAAATGTAATTATTTATTAAGGAGCACTGAGAAGAATTGCAGACTTTTAGAAATACCAATTTATTTAAAAAGTGGTTAGATATTTTTTATATTGATTTCACCAAAATGAAGGCGAAAGTTCTGACCAGTTAAATAGTTTAAATTTTAACTCTACACTAAAGTTAAACTATTGTATTTTGTGTGAGTACATGGACGCAGGCCGGATAGTAATATAAAGATATTGCAGACAAACGGGCCGGTCAGCTTGTCTCGCGGGCCATTTGTTTGTGAATCCTGCCTTATCATTCGATCTTTAAAGGGGGTTCTGTCTGTTAATAAAAGTTAAATTAGTTCGAAATTTTAACTAATCATATAGGGACCATACGTATAGATAAGATCTTGTACAGTTTATTGAAGCAATTATTCAACATATTATATACCTTCTACTCTATTTATCTTAAAAGTTAGAAGGTTTTCTTTAATGAATTACCAATTACTAACTATCCCGCATGGTGTTGCCCGTGACCCACTGTGGTATAAGAATCATATAAGAACCCCCCACCCTCACCCCATCACCCATGGTGCCCGTATATCTGAAACGTAGTTCTAAAACAGATAAAAAATATTTTCTTCGAAAATTTGTTTAAAATAGCCTAATTAAAAAGTTAGTTGAAAATTTAAAAATCCTGCTTCGAGGTGCTTTCGGATCCTTTTACATCCACCCATGTTAAAAATTTCAGATCTCTGCGTGCCGTAGATTTGTCTGGGCATCGCACACAGACAGACAGACACCACACACACACACACACACACACACACACACAAACAAACACTTCCTTTTATTATTATAGACTATGATGTAACATTGTGGCTTATAAAATACGGCTCTAGGCTAGTCTAGTCCATCAAAGTATTGATGTCACCTTTCAGTGTAAACCGATTGTAGGCTACATAAATATTATTTTGATACGTGAGATACAAAATAAATAGGTATCTCAAAATGATTTCCTATTTACTATTTAACATATTTTGTTAATAAATGAATGGTATTTTAAATAGGAACTAACGAGTATGAAAATACACATAACATTTTAACGTTATTTTATCATCACAAATTAAGATTAGATATTTATTTGTTTTACCGTTTGATCTTTTAAATATGTTGCTGGTTAGCTTGCATACAAGATAGAACGGAAATTTCACTGTAAATTCTGCATGAATACATTAACAAAGTGTGAAGCCAACATGGAGTCGTGACATGATTATCTAATTTTTCATATAGCATATATCAATAAAGGGCATGATTACTTAGGGAATCTCAAATCTCCTACAGATATGTTTACACACATATCCTAGAAACATTTACTTAGCAATTTCCTTATGTGCAACACAACGAAGGTATTGTACATATAATGTTAGGAAAGGCATTGAAGAAAATAAAAGTAATACTGGCTTAAGCCATGCAAAAAGTACAAACTATTTTGCACAAAGCCACCTCCTTAAAGTTAGAATTCACAATCATTTACTGGGGACTGCAAAGGAGAATATTTAATGTTTAGGGAAACCGATGCAGAAAATTTGGAACCGATTATCTCAACTCGTTGAGTGAACTTTGGAGAGTTGACTACTTGTAACTTTAAGCTGATTTTGATCCCAATTAAATGTAATAAATTAACTGTTTTGACATATTTCTATGAATCTAGATTCTTGTCTCAAAAGTAATATGTGTAGCGTGTTCCATTTTGAAACGTTGAAATAATTTAAGGACTTATAAGTAGTTTTAATGTTAAATGATTGGATTATTTTAGAAACAAAACCAGCTGTTGGCTTAAGATTTAGCTTAACATTTTTAGCTTTTAAATAGTAGGCTTGGATAGGAGGTATGTTTCAATAAAACACTTTAGTTGTTAAATTGTGTAAAAGATCAAATATGTACCGGTATCTAACTAAACACTCTTCATAAGACTATATAACTATAGTATACAAGTTAAAATTAAATACAATATTCAAAAATGGGACATTATGACTGTATGAACTAAAAAACTTACATAAGTGGCCAATGTAATATTAAATTGTGATTATTTTACTCCATAGTGTCATCGACACCTCGAAGATAAAGGTACTTTGCTCGTAAATAAGTTTAAATTTTGATAACTGTCAACCCCTGAAAGCACAAAGGTGTTTTTTGCGATGCCGTCTGCCTGTGTGTCTATATCTAGGCCTAGAGCCGACACCATTTTACTAATCAGGCTAAAACTTAGTACACATGGTTTTTATAAGGTTCCCCCGAGGATTTTTTGGAGTTAGATATTATACCCTAAAATTGAGGGTAGTTTACTAAAGGTAAAAAATATTAAAAAACAAGCTATCTCGAAATCCTCTGTAACGATTTTTATTAAATTTTGTATCTGGGCATTGTTTATCATTATAAACTAAATGGCCGTTCTAATCATTTGGAGTTAGATATTATACCCTAAAATTGAGGGTAGTTTACTAAAGGTAAAAAAGATTAAAAAACAAGCTATCTCGAAATCCTCTCTAACGATTTTTATTAAATTTTGTATCTGGGCATTGTTTATCATTATAAACTAAATGGCCGTTCTAATCATCCAAATAACATAATTTTAAGGGTAATTTACACAAGCAGATAATGCCAATTTAATAATATCCTTACAAGTATTTGAGACACGAAATAACTCATTATTGTAAGGTTGTAACAAAATTAAGACTAAAAAAACCTCTACTTGAAATATACTTTTAAAAAACCAATAGGGGGCTGTCCATAAATTACGTAAGGATTTTCTTCATTATTTCGATCCCCTTTCCCCTCAAATCTCCTTACTTAAGGGATCGTAAGATTTTTCGTTCCTACCTCTCCCCTTACCAATCTTACGTAATTTTCTTACGATTTGGTAAATTATATTAGTTTAGATAAAAGTGAAATTATAGAATACTTATCGCAGTAAAATTAGGTGTAACACATCATTAGTAAATGAAATTTTATAGTTATGTATAGCTGTGTACGTCTATAGGCTATGACGATTCATCGATTATAAATATATATTGAAAAGGCCTATGATTCAGTTAAAAGAAACATAATATGAAATGTTTGTTGTCAATCTAATTGAGGTATGTTTGACTGAAACATTTGGCAGGGTACATGTTGGATGTCAGTTATCAGATACTTTACAAGTACGTTGTGGTTTGAAACAAGGAGATTCACTTTTTAATCTAGCCTTGGAGTATGCTATTAGGGTAATGCAAGAGTTGACACTAAACAGTACAATGCAGCCATTGGGAAACAGATGATTTAGCTTTGTTGGGTAGTAGTAAGGAAGGTTTGACAATAAACAGTACAATGGAGCCATTGGAAAAAAAAATGATTTAGCTTTGTTGGGTAAGTAAGGAAGGTTTGACAATAAACAATACAATGGAGCCATTGGGAAACAGAGGATTTAGCTTTGTTGGGTAGTAGTAAGGAAGGTTTGACACTAAACAATATAATGGAGCCATTGGGAAACAGATGATTTAGCTTTGTTGGGTAAGTAAGGAAGGTTTGACAATAAACAATACAATGGAGCCATTGGGAAACAGAGGATTTAGCTTTGTTGGGTAAGTAAGGAAGGTGTGGCAATAAACAGTACAATGGAGCCATTGGGAAACAGATGATATAGCTTTGTTGGGTAGTAGTAAAAAAGGTGTGGCAATAAACAGTACAATGGAGTCATTGGGAAACAGATGATTTAGCTTTGTTGGGTAGTAGTAAGGAAGGTTTGACAATAAACAGTACAATGCAGCCATTGGGAAACAGAGGATTTAGCTTTGTTGGGTAAGTAAGGAAGTTGTGGCAATAAACAGTACAATGGAGCCATTGGGAAACAGATGATTTAGCTTTGTTGGGTAGTAGTAAGGAAGGTTTGACACTAAACAATATAATGGAGCCATTGGGAAACAGATGATTTAGCTTTGTTGGGTAAGTAAGGAAGGTGTGGCAATAAACAGTACAATGGAGCCATTGGGAAACAGAGGATTTAGCTTTGTTGGGTAGTAGTAAGGAAGGTTTGACACTAAACAATACAATGGAGCCATTGGGAAACAGATGATTTAGCTTTGTTGGGTCGTAGTAAGGAAGGTGTGGCAATAAACAGTACAATGGAGCCATTGGGAAACAGATGATTTAGCTTGGTTGGGTAGTAGTAAGGAAGGTGTGGCAATAAACAATACAATGGAGCCATTGGGAAACAGATGATTTAGCTTTGTTGGGTAGTAGTAAGGAAGGTGTGGCAATAAACAATACAATGGAGCCATTGGGAAACAGATGATTTAGCTTTGTTGGGTAGTAGTAAGGAAGGTGTGGCAATAAACAATACAATGGAGCCATTGGGAAAAAGGTGATTTAGCTTTGTTGGGTAGTAGTAGGGAAGGTTTGACACTAAACAATACAATGGAGCCATTGGGAAACAGATGATTTAGCTTTGTTGGGTAGTAGTAGGGAAGGTTTGACACTAAACAGTACAATGGAGCCATTGGGAAACAGATGATTTAGCTTTGTTGGGTAGTAGTAAGGAAGGTGTGACAATAAACAGTACAATGGAGCCATTGGGAAACAGATGATTTAGCTTTGTTGGGTAAGTAAGGAAGGTGTGGCAATAAACAGTACGATGGAGCCATTGGGAAACAGATGATTTAGCTTTGTTGGGTAAGTAAGGAAGGTGTGGCAATAAACAGTTCAATGGAGCCATTGGGAAACAGAGGATTTAGCTTTGTTGGGTAAGTAAGGAAGGTTTGACACTAAACAATACAATGGAGCCATTAAGAAACAGATGATTTAGCTTTGTTGGGTAAGTAAGGAAGGTTTGACACTAAACAGTACAATGGAGCCATTGGGAAACAGATGATTTAGCTTTGTTGGGTAAGTAAGGAAGGTGTGGCAATAAACAGTACGATGGAGTCATTGGGAAACAGATGATTTAGCTTTGTTGGTTAGTAGTAAGGAAGGTTTGACAATAAACAGTACATTGGAGCCATTGGGAAACAGATGATTTAGCTTTGTTGGGTAGTAGTAAGGAAGGTTTGACACTAAACAATATAATGGAGCCATTAAGAAACAGGTGATTTGGCTTTGTTGGGTAGTAGTAAGGAATGTTTGACACTAAACAATACAATGGAGCCATTGGGAAACAGATGATTTAGCTTTGTTGGGTAGTAGTAAGGAAGGTGTGACAATAAACAGTACAATGGAGCCATTGGGAAACAGATGATTTAGCTTTGTTGGGTAAGTAAGGAAGGTGTGGCAATAAACAGTACGATGGAGCCATTGGGAAACAGATGATTTAGCTTTGTTGGGTAAGTAAGGAAGGTGTGGCAATAAACAGTTCAATGGAGCCATTGGGAAACAGAGGATTTAGCTTTGTTGGGTAAGTAAGGAAGGTTTGACACTAAACAATACAATGGAGCCATTAAAAACAGATGATTTAGCTTTGTTGGGTAAGTAAGGAAGGTTTGACAATAAACAGTACAATGGAGCCATTGGGAAACAGATGATTTAGCTTTGTTGGGTAAGTAGGGAAGGTGTGGCAATAAACAATACAATGGAGCCATTGGGAATCAGATGATTTAGCTTTGTTGGGTAGTAGTAGGGAAGGTGTGGCAATAAACAATACAATGGAGCCATTGGGAAACAGAGGATTTAGCTTTGTTGGTTAGTAGTAAGGAAGGTTTGACACTAAACAATACAATGGAGCCATTAAGAAACAGATGATTTAGCTTTGTTGGGTAAGTAAGGAAGGTTTGACACTAAACAGTACAATGGAGCCATTAAGAAACAGATGATTTAGCTTTGTTGGGTAAGTAAGGAAGGTTTGACACTAAACAGTACAATGGAGCCATTGGGAAACAGATGATTTAGCTTTGTTGGGTAAGTAAGGAAGGTTTGACACTAAACAGTACAATGGAGCCATTGGGAAACAGATGATTTAGCTTTGTTGGGTAAGTAAGGAAGGTGTGGCAATAAACAGTACGATGGAGCCATTGGGAAACAGAGGATTTAGCTTTGTTGGGTAGTAGTAGGGAAGGTGTGGCAATAAACAATACAATGGAGCCATTGGGAAACAGAGGATTTAGCTTTGTTGGGTAAGTAAGGAAGGTGTGGCAATAAACAGTACGATGGAGCCATTGGGAAACAGAGGATTTAGCTTTGTTGGGTAGTAGTAAGGAAGGTGTGGCAATAAACAGTACATTGGAGCCATTGGGAAACAGATGATTTAGCTTTGTTGGGTAGTAGTAAGGAAGGTGTGGCAATAAACAGTACATTGGAGCCATTAGGAAACAGATGATTTAGCTTTGTTGGGTAAGTAAGGAAGGTGTGGCAATAAACAGTTCAATGGAGCCATTGGGAAACAGGTGATTTAGCTTTGTTGGGTAGTAGTAGGGAAGGTTAGACAATAAACAGTACAATGGAGCCATTAGGAAACAGATGATTTAGCTTTGTTGGGTAGTAGTAGGGAAGGTTTGACAATAAACAGTACAATGGAGCCATTAGGAAACAGATGATTTAGCTTTGTTGGGTAGTAGTAAGGAAGTTGTGGCAATAAACAGTACAATGGAGCCATTGGGAAACAGATGATTTAGCTTTGTTGGGTAGTAGTAAGGAAGGTGTGGCAATAAACAGTACAATGGAGCCATTGGGAAACAGATGATTTAGCTTTGTTGGGTAAGTAAGGAAGGTTTGACACTAAACAATACAATGGAGCCATTGGGAAACAGATGATTTAGCTTTGTTGGGTAGTAGTAAGGAAGGTGTGGCAATAAACAGTACAATGGAGCCATTGGGAAACAGAGGATTTAGCTTTGTTGGGTAGTAGTAAGGAAGGTTTGACACTAAACAATACAATGGAGCCATTGGGAAACAGATGATTTAGCTTTGTTGGGTCGTAGTAAGGAAGGTGTGGCAATAAACAGTACAATGGAGCCATTGGGAAACAGATGATTTAGCTTGGTTGGGTAGTAGTAAGGAAGGTGTGGCAATAAACAATACAATGGAGCCATTGGGAAACAGATGATTTAGCTTTGTTGGGTAGTAGTAAGGAAGGTGTGGCAATAAACAATACAATGGAGCCATTGGGAAACAGATGATTTAGCTTTGTTGGGTAGTAGTAAGGAAGGTGTGGCAATAAACAATACAATGGAGCCATTGGGAAAAAGGTGATTTAGCTTTGTTGGGTAGTAGTAGGGAAGGTTTGACACTAAACAATACAATGGAGCCATTGGGAAACAGATGATTTAGCTTTGTTGGGTAGTAGTAAGGAAGGTGTGACAATAAACAGTACAATGGAGCCATTGGGAAACAGATGATTTAGCTTTGTTGGGTAGTAGTAAGGAAGGTGTGACAATAAACAGTACAATGGAGCCATTGGGAAACAGATGATTTAGCTTTGTTGGGTAGTAGTAGGGAAGGTGTGGCAATAAACAATACAATGGAGCCATTAGGAAACAGATGATTTAGCTTTGTTGGGTAGTAGTAGGGAAGGTTTGACACTAAACAGTACAATGGAGCCATTGGGAAACAGATGATTTAGCTTTGTTGGGTAGTAGTAAGGAAGGTGTGACAATAAACAGTACAATGGAGCCATTGGGAAACAGATGATTTAGCTTTGTTGGGTAAGTAAGGAAGGTGTGGCAATAAACAGTACGATGGAGCCATTGGGAAACAGATGATTTAGCTTTGTTGGGTAAGTAAGGAAGGTGTGGCAATAAACAGTTCAATGGAGCCATTGGGAAACAGAGGATTTAGCTTTGTTGGGTAAGTAAGGAAGGTTTGACACTAAACAATACAATGGAGCCATTAAGAAACAGATGATTTAGCTTTGTTGGGTAAGTAAGGAAGGTTTGACACTAAACAGTATAATGGAGCCATTGGAAACAGATGATTTAGCTTTGTTGGGTAAGTAAGGAAGGTTTGACAATAAACAGTACATTGGAGCCATTGGGAAACAGATGATTTAGCTTTGTTGGGTAGTAGAAAGGAAGGTTTGACACTAAACAATATAATGGAGCCATTGGGAAACAGATGATTTAGCTTTGTTGGGTAGTAGTAAGGAAGGTTTGACACTAAACAATACAATGGAGCCATTGGGAAACAGAGGATTTAGCGTTGTTAGGTAGTAGTAGGGAAGGTGTGGCAATAAACAATACAATGGAGCCATTGGGAAATAGAGGATTTAGCGTTGTTGGGTAGTAGTAGGGAAGGTGTGGCAATAAACAATACAATGGAGCCATTGGGAAACAGAGGATTTAGCTTTGTTGGGTAGTAGTAGGGAAGGTGTGGCAATAAACAATACAATGGAGCCATTGGGAAACAGATGATTTAGCTTTGTTGGGTAGTAGTAAGGAAGGTGTGGCAATAAACAGTACAATGGAGCCATTGTGAAACAGATGATTTAGCTTTGTGTGAAGGTGAAGAAACTAGGTTTAAAAGGGAACACAGACTATATGATCACATAGAGAACAAAGATTGGAGATTACTTCGAACAACATATCATTTGACAGGGTTGATGAGTTTAAATACCATTATTTAGGATTTTTTAAAACTAAAGTACATTCACTATTCAAGTTTACTTAATGACAGCTCAAAAAGTTACTAGAAATAGTCCCTAATATATCCCTACGCCAGCAGCTGACATCTGTCACTTTGGATAACTGTAATGAAAACATATGGTAATGTATGAATGTGATAGTTAGCCACAGTAATTTAGGCCAATATTATTTTTTTTATTTGAGGTTCGGGCACAAAATTATTTATTGTTTTATTACAGTAAAAAAATTTATTCACAGCACTTTCATAAAAGGTCTAACAAATAGCTTCAAAATAACGGCCGACGAATTTAAACCATGTGATTGGTCATGACGCAAACAAGTTCTTTACGTTGGTGCAGCCATACAGTGGATAAAAGTATTTTATTGAGTTGTTAAAAAACTCATCATTTAAAACAAATATGATCTTTTACAGTGTTGGCAACCCAAAACCTAAACATACGATTTTTCAACTGTCATTCAGGTAAAAAGCTATGGTGAACATTCTTGCAAGAAAAATATTAGATTGGAAATTTAGAAAATGATACAAATGAGAAATTGCACGCTAATACTTGGTCAGTAAGTTTTTGATATCGCGCCTTATATCAAGGAATGTAAAACTCAAAATATACCGGTTATTCTACATGGGTGCTCTCCTATTTTACATGATGAAAACAAATCTAGGTTGTTAGAAGACAAGGTGCTTAGGAAGATATTAGGTCCTAAATGAGATGAAGATGTGGGAGTGGAGGAGGTTTCTAAATGATTAGCTACATACCCTGTACTCACCACCAGACATTGTAAGGATAGTCAAGTCTCTTAGATAACGGTGGGCATGACATGCAACACGAATGGAAGAATCTAGAACTATGTTCCAGGTATTGACTGGCAAACACAATGAGAAGACCTAGATGCAGATGAAAGGATAAAATTAGAATGGATCTGAAAGAGAGAGGGTGTAATAAGGTGGACTGGATAGAACTAGCTCAAGATAGGGATAGGGTATAATGAGGTTGACTGGATAGAACTATCTCAATATAAGGATTGCTGGCATACTTTAGTAAGCTCAGTAATGAACTTTTGACTTTCTAATGGCATAGAGTAAGTAAATATGTAAATGACAATGAATATACACTTAGTCTACCCTGAAAAGTACAAAGATGGTCTCTTTTTTGTTTCCACTATGGTGCAGTCTGGATGATAGGGCCATAGTGTAATCTGTCAAGGTAAGACTAATGTTACCTTTCATGATAAATGGAGTGTATATTTTTTAAATGGTAATTTATGAAAATCGTGGAGTAGTCTTATGTTTTTCTTTATTAAACTGGTTAAATCAAACAATAGTCAAGTATGGTCTTCCGGGGCACTCCAAACACCACTCTCTGTTAGAGGAATCTCGTTCACTGCTTGTGCAAACCTTACAACCTTCCTGTTAACGTTCTTACTAGGAAACACTTCCTCCCGCAAACCAACTTTATTGGAGGACTTCTCGTACTCTGAATTCAAACTTTCACTAATCCTCAAATCCTCCTCCGCGACAGATTCTTCACTAAATATTGGAGGCTGCTTATTAGAATTTCTCTTGGCACTTGTCTCAAAATTCGTATGTAAGTTAATAGTGTCTCGTGCGGCAACGTCTATGGGAGTTGACGTTAAGATACCTATGTCGCAAAACTCACACAAAAAACTAGGTTCCGCTATTAATGCTTTGTTGTTTACTAAAGATCTGCCACTTGCCGACAGATCATTCTCGCTAAACTTTCCTTCAACCAATCTTAAGTGGAGTCCTTCAGAAGTCGCGAAAAGAACTGGAGTTCTGTAGTGGGCCATTCTCACATACTTTTCTTTTTTGTATTTGTTTTTCTTTATCTTCCTTTTACACTTCATCTTCTTCACTGTATCACTATTGTTAATGTTATTCTGCGCTTTGGGCACATTTTGCAAAGTGATTGACATGGGTTGAGACTCGTCTATGTTATTCACAATATTGCAATGGAAACAACAACAAAATAGATGTTCACACTTTTTTCGGATTTCCTTGTGAATAGTGAAAATAAATATTGGTGTAAGTATAGTAAAGTGATATCTCCCCCAGGTGCAAATCAGGTCGAAAGCTCCAGTGAATATTGGTGTCAACTCGGGAGGTAGATCAGAATTACCATTCTCGTTATGGTCCACAAACATACCTGGACAAAAAGATGGGATCGATATAGTCAACACATGTGGCACGACCAAGACCAGGTAAGTGACAATGATGACAGTGAGGAGCAGGTAGCACCTGGCTTCTTCCCAGAGAGGCAACGAGGAGTTTGTTGGACCCAATACTTGGCTCCACGTCGACCCCAAACTAGAGGAGTGGAGGTAGCTGCTGTTGCGTTGGAAGTTTCGCTGACGAGAGGCTTCTTCCAGTTGTCGTTGTCGTCTCTTGACTGAAGACACATGGCAAGCCATAGAGCATATGGAAGCTACTGTAATGATCCAAGGTATTATGTAACCAAGAGCACCCAGAATGGAAGGATACACCAAGTCCTGTGGCTGCCCGACTGGAGTGGAACACCTCACAATGCCACAAGAATATCTAAAAAAAAATATTTTAAAATGCATTGTTTAATGGTGTCATTAATTTATTAGAAACAAATTAGGAATAATTATTCTAGTCTTCAAATATTTACAAATATTTTTTTTTCAAATCTCAAAAGTTTTTTTAGTGTAATGGATTATAAAACAAATGAATGCATTCAGATGTCTGGTTGACAACTTACATTAAACGTTTTTGTAGTTTATTTGCGTAAAAACCTGGAGTATTTTGTCAAAAAATTTCACACCAACCTTCCCCAAAATATTCCCGTGATCAAGAAACATACATTATAGTTTATGTACGTTTATAATTGTTTATGTAAATATTAATAATACATGTGTATGTGAGAACATGGTTTTAATATTATAGTCAACGATGGTGATTTGATGCAGGAGGCTGAAGTTCAGAGGACCAGGCGTCCTAATTTTGTCCATGCTTTGATTTCTTTATACTTCTTATTTGTCATTTTTAATTCACTATTCTATACCCTTAAGTTGGCGGATGCAACTTTTGGATATCTCAAATGCTTATCAAAACCCGTAATACATAAAAGATAAAGAATTATAAAGATATATCTGAAGATAAAGATACCGTACCTGTTAGCAAAGGGCCGCACTCCAACCATGAGACTGGTGACTCCAATGGGCAATACGAGTACAAGTGGATACACCCATACCAATAGGGGCAGTCCCCATGTCACAGCCGCATCAAACCTTGGTTTCCCAACCTGTTCCACTTTTATACCTTTCATGAGCAACGCCCTCTCAGCAGCGATGGCTGCAACCAGCACTCCTTCTAAGAGAGCGATACCTTGAGAAAACATAGCATTCACTCTGCAAAATGTCACAGCCTCCTTCACTCCACTCTCCAAGATTCCCATGTCCAGTGCCATGAGGATGGTGAGAGATGATGTCATGTTGATCAAGCAATCTAATGCGCAGGCGCAGCACAACTGCAGTAACAGAAGATTGAAGGTCTTGCGGCGCAGGGACGGGCAAGTAGAGACGGAAAACACCAGGAATACATTCAAGCACAACCCAATAGTAAAGACGATGACGAGGAACGCACTGGGGAGGGCAGACGATGGTGGATCGTCTTGAATCAAGTGAAGAGAGCCGTTCTCGATTATTAGAGTGTACTTCTTCTCCATAGTTGGCTGTCAGCACTTTAGCTCAAATATTATAAACCAGAGGGGAAAAAAATTAAAAGTTTTATAGAAATATTTAAAACATGGTAGACACACAAATTACTGTTTTAATTGATATCAAAACTGTGATATTAACTATAGTATTAATTTGATAATTATCTAACGGCTTAGATAATTACTGAGGCTGCAAACATTTTTATTACTGTCAATTGTTCTGAGAGCTTACAAGTATTTTATGTTGTAAAAAATATTTAAAATCAAACTAACTTAAATATTTTATCTATTATAACAAATAAATTAACTTTGGGTATGCACTATATAGGATCCATATCTGAAAATAGAAAATCCAAATTAAAATGACAATCATACAATTATTAATTAAAGTCCACAACCTGATGACTTGGTTTCTCCTAGAAAGAGTCGGAGGAGTACAGGCTGCCACACTCATGCCAAACTATAGACTTCTATCATGATCAAAATTGTTTTGGGAACATGAACAATCAAACTGAGCATATATATTTTAACAAATTTCTTTCAAACATATTATATAAATATAACCTATCCCTAGCATATAATATTTTTTGTTCATTATTAGAGACACAGGAATATTGAATTAGTCAACAAAAAAAGCTAGTATCTTAATGGAACTATTTGTTATTGCACTAAAATATTATTTAAAACAAAATATTGGAAGGGAAAAAATGTTCTACTGTTTGTACTCATTATTACTATTATCAATACTATTAAAAATTTTGTTTGGAGCCCATCGACACAAATAGCCGATTAGTGCCTTCTACATAAAATTAAAAACATAGGAAAATTTCCATAGGGGAAAATAAGTACAAGGAATACCTCCTAAAATTAGCAAATGACTAAAATAAATATATATTCATTTCTAATCACGCCATTCACTTACGGGGTAGGCAAGAAACTGAATATAGCTAAAAAAAATCCATACTTAATCCATCTCCATTAGCTTTCTCCACACTTTCCTATCCTTGTATACGTCCTTCGCTTCAACAACATCCATACACCAAGTCATACATGCTCTTTTATTATTAAAACTCAATGTTGCTTTTTCACATATTTGTCAACAACATTTAACCACGTCTTACATGGTCTAACCCTTTTGATCCACACACTCTACCTTCATATATGAATAATAATAATAATAATAATAATTATTATTATTATTAGTATTATTATTATTATTTGTTCTATGTCACGACAGATCCATTCCTTTTGTCAGTGAACTTAGACTGCCAATGCGCCCTGTCCTCTGCCTCCTTCTTCAGCTCCCAGAGTTTTCTTATTTCTTTCAAATCATCTAATATTTGAATCCTCCTTCTTCCTAAGCTCCTCTTTCCCTCAACCTTGCCTTCTATGGAGTCATGCAGAAGACAGTTCCTCCTAAGGATGTGTCTGAACCTGTTTGCTTTGCACCGAAGAATCACATCCAAACGTTTCTCTTCTAATCCACGCTTCTTAGGACTTCATTTGTCACCCTGTCTGTCCACCTGGTCTTCTAAAATCTTCTCCAGCACCACATTTCAAAGCTATCCAAGTATTTATTTTTCATCTTCCTAGGAGTGCAAGATTTTGCTCAAAATGTAGCATTTCAGTCGTTTCTTTTTCAGTTCCAAACTAAACTTGCTGGTTTGCAGTAAAATTAAATTACTTATCATTGCAAGATTGTATTATTATTTAAAAAATAAACACTCTTATTTGAAATAAATTTATTTTAAACCAATATTTTCTAAGATATTGGCAAATATATTGATACATTTTTGTGAGCTTTATCTGTACAGATATACTATTTAAGTTCTAACGCAATAATTCTCTAATGCTATAGGATAGGTGAATAATTAAGTCTCTCAAAAAGTTGATGTTATTTTTCCTTAACCTCTTAGGGGAAATGTTTGTACAGCACTGATCTATCTCTTATTATTTTAGACCCAATAGTCAATATTTACCTTTTTTATTGGTCAAAATTTAAAAATGAGGAATTTAATAGCAATGCGATGACCTGAAGATATGCATCCCCCAGTAAAATTTTAAAAATTTTAACCGAAAGTTGAAATTCTAATAGTAAGACCCTTGTGGACCCAATATCGCTCTTTTTATTGGTCCAAATTTACAAATGAGGACTTTAATTCTTTAAAAATAAAATTATAAAATTTAAAACCAGAGTCAAAAAATGTCTTACAAAGTATAGCGCTATTTTTCCTCGGGTTTGTTAATGTATATTATTTCGTTTGACATATATTACGAGTTTTAAATAAATATCTCTATTTTAAACAATGGAGCGATGAAGTCCGTGCGGAGTTCCGTACCATTTATTTTACTGCCATAATTGGTTTGGAATTGCCATAGCTTAAGATTGTACGAGAGGAACATTAAAAATGTTGATAGCCTGATGTTTACCTTCCTAATTTGATATAATTTTTTTATACCAATACAAAGAACGAGTAAACACATGAAATTTCTGACTTTCCTGATTCGGTTATAAAAACAAAGTAATTGATTGTTTATTGCATTATTCATACAGGATTGTAAGTATGAACTTGGTTAAAGGTAAGATCATAGGCAAAAATTTCATAACTTTTCAATTTTTTCTCTCCTATATTATAATTATGACTTTTCTGAATATTATGGTGGAAAAATTATTTAAAAAATTCACACTATAAGACGTGTATAAATATCTGTTTTTATTATTACATGAAAACTAAGGTAATTTTATAATTTTCCTTACTGTTTTACTAAAATATAAATATCTCTGAAACTGTTTGACATAGAAGGCTGTGATTTGGCGTGTTTTGTATCTGAGTATTTGTTGCGTACGATAGCTACACTGCTTTTATAATGAGACAACTGTTTGTGTTTTGTTTTGGAGCGAAATGTTGTACATAAGGACAGATTTGGTTTTTATATTGGTTTTAACTGAACTGTTACATCAATAGAGTTGCAAAATATATTATTATCCCCATGCCAGGGTCTAAAAGGCTTTTTTTTTAAACGAAACAATAAAGGCAATAGGTTTTACAAAACTAATCCAAAATCAGATCATTCATAGGTTATAAATGGACATGAAAATGTTGTTTGTGAAGAAAGCCCTTCAAGTATCAAAGACAACGTTGTCACTCCTCCAAGTGCTTCTAAAAGAAAGTTAAAAAAAACACTATAAATATAATTGATTTTGAAGATAATTGTGTGAATATTGTAATAGATTTAAGTATTTTAGTAGCAGTGTTGGTTGAAACTGTATCATGTAATTTGTGTGGTGGCCATATAATTTTGAGTGAAGATCCAAGTGCAAGAAACGGACTGGTTTGCACATTGACAATAAGATGTGTGAATTGTAGGCAGAAAAATCATTTCTAACTTCTAGCACGTGCTCAAAAACGGATCTCTTTTAACCAAATTTAAGGCTTTTCTATGGATTCAAAGAATGGATGTGCTACTACTACGAGTGTCGACACTGGCAAGGTGTTGGATTATGAAGTACTTATAAAAGGTTGTCAAGGGTGTACACTGGTAGGTAAATATGAAAATAAGAAAACTACTCATAATCGTTCATGTATTAAAGTTATGAGGGGACTATTAAAGGGATAGATCTTGCAGCTACCATGTCAATTTTACATCGATCTGTGGAAGAACGAGAAGTTCGTTATGTGAATTATCTTGGGGATAGAGACTGCAAATCCATCAAAACTGTTAAGGATAGTAAGCCATATGATATTCTAATAACCAAGTTGGAATGTGTTGGGCATACTAAAAAAAGAATGGTATCACGTCTGAGAAAACTCAAAACAAAACTGGGTAGCACAGTGTTCTCCGATGAAAAATCTATAAAGAATACAGGAAGGCTGACAGGTAAGGTAATCGGCCAGTTGCAGGAATTTTATGGTAAGGCAATTAGGAACATCACAAACAAAGGCTTGGATTCAATGAGACTAGCAGTTTAGGCCACATTCTTTCATCGTGCCTCAAAAGACGACAAACCAGCTCATACGCTCTGTCCACCGCCACCAGAAACTTGGTGCAAATACAGAAAATCTGAATCAGCAGGTAGTCTAGATCAATTCAGCAACAAAAACTCCCTCCCCTATGCAGTAACAGAAGCTATACAGTCCATATATTAAGAACTTGCTAGGCCTGACCTTCTCAAAAAGTGTCTGCATGGAAAGACACAACACGCCAATGAAGGTTTCAACAACATCATATGGATCAGAGTCACGAAGAATTGGAGTGTCAGATGCTGTAAAAATCTGGATTGAAGGAAATATTGGTAGGATAAAGGTCTTGGAAGATCTTGGTGTGAAGGTAGGGCAAAACACATTATGTGCGCTGCAGTCTCTGGCCAAGTTAAGCATCCAAAAGTTAGAGGCAGCAGTCCTTCAAATGACCAAGGAAGACTAAAAGAAGAGAAGAATGTCCATCCAGAACCCAGAAGATGAAGAGGACGGATATTAAGGTGCAGGAATGTTCTAAAGTTATCTAACATGGAAGTTTTTAAATTTCATATGATTTTTCTTTATCGCTAAATTTATCTTAAGTTAAAAATTGAGAACATAATGTGCCTTTTCTAAAAAACTATTAAAGCTATAGGTATGACATTTTTATAGCTTATTTATATCATTACAATAAATATGTGAATTTATAATCAAAAAACTATTATTATTTTTGGTTAATAATTTTTTTAATTTAGTCAATTATAAAAAAAACTGTAAGACCTTATTTTCTTTGCATACAGATACAATTGTAGGCCAACAAACCTACAAAACATTGAAGAATACAGGGTAAAAATGTTTGTAACATTATCTTTAATCGTTTATAAGATAAAGGAACACAAAGATACACAATTTAACATTGATTGAGTAGGGCATCTGATCTCACCTCAAATTGTATTAAAGGTGTTAAGGCTATTCGACCATAAAAATATTATTGCTCTAGTTTAACAAGTATATTATTATAATATGTAAAAAGTGATTCAATGATTTCAAATCATCACAGTTCACGAGTTATAAGGGTTACACCTTTCTATTTTATGTTTTTTACGTACCATTATTAAATTAAAGTAGTTAATGTATGGGGCTGAAATTTAGTCTAGATAGACATTCATATAAGGTGTAAACAATGACATAGTTATAATGTGTTAAATTAACATTTTTTAATTTATAAGCAATTAAATAATGGTAAAACTACATAATTTTTAAGCTTAGATCCCGGTAAGTACTTTAGGCCCTTACTTTTCTTTTTATACCCCAATATTTTGATTTTAATTAATTTTGTAGTACACAATGTCATTATTTCATATTTGTTTGGTATATTAGTATACCTCCACTAGTTCATTTTATGACTGATACCGAATTGATAATTGCAAATATAAATTGGAACTGTCTATTTAATTAAATGTCTTGTTTTGATTGTACCAAACACAGACTAGCAGGCAGAGGCAGGGTTGGGCTACCCCGACTAATGACCCGCCTGTCAAGAGTATCAAAGGGACATTAGTTAGTGCATTAAAACGCGTATTGATTTTCTATTTTTATTGTTCTTTAAATATTACGGTTTACTTCATGAATGATTAGCTTTAAATTTTAGTCTTACATAAACATTATTTACTTGTATTTGTATTTGTAAGCCTTCACCCAAGTATCATTTAAAATAAATTTAATTTTGTAATTTTACAATTATTTTGTAAATTTAAATTTTGCCAATACCGGACAGAAAAAAAGTTTATATAAAGTTATATTATTAACATGAGTGTTGTAGTTTTTAGATTTTACGATATGATGAAAATTATCTACTATAAAATTGTCTCTTACCAAATTTGAATTGAACGGACACATCTTCTTAATAGTTTTTTCTTGTTTTTCCCTTGCTAGTTGTGATTAAAAAAGAAAGTTACGTCAAACATTTCAAAAATCAAGGACATATGGAAATTCTTACTAGTTTTAGTAACAAGGGAGTGAGTGAAATCGAACCAAATGAATATCGACTTCTAACCAATAATCAGGCTCGGACTGGTCCGCCGGTCCAGGTTTCACCTCTTGGCGAAAAAAATTGCATTGATGCAAATAAGACATTTAGCCCTCCATTGGTCAAGGGGTGAGCGCGGTGCTATTTGTCTTGCATGTGCGATGAAACAGCGTAAGAACAATAATAATAATAATAATAATAATAATATTTAGCACCGCGTCTTACTACCCGTTCGGGTTATACGCTTAAGTACTAATTACTCTAATGGATTAGGTATTGGGAAGGTTGAATTTAGAGGAAGTGAACCCGCATTCGCGTGGAAGGAGAGTGGAAAACCATTTAGGAAAAACCACCCCCAGTTCACCCGACCGAGATTCGAACCTCGATCTCCCCGTCCTCGGCGGTCGAGCTCAACACGACTAGCGTTAGCCAACTACGCCACCAAGGCGGGTGTAAGAACAATGAATCCCAGTATAGCTGCCTGTTGGAATGCTTAGAGTGGTGAAAGGGCTGTGAAGGGATGACGCGAGACCTTTAGTCAGTGTCATACTGTCATTATGTGGATGTTGTCTTATCGGGCACGCCCAAAGGGGGGAAGGGGGAACGGGGCAGTTTGCCCTAGTCCTCCACTTGGCCGGGTGGGGGAGGGAATCGCCAAAAGAATTCGTTTTTAAGATTCGGATGGACACCTACTATATAAGAACGATAAAGTTGTGCACGCCATTGCTTAAAAAATATGCATAGTAAAAACATGCGGTTTTTTGCATTGCATTAAACTTGTAAATTTAAAATTAACTATATTAATAAAAAAGTTACAAGTTAATATTTACTTTTCTACAATAAGACGTAATTCCAATTAAATTAAAATTAAATAAAACATGAAATACAAGAATATAGTTTTGAAGTTATCATATTATTATAGAGAATAGATAATGTTCTATCATACACGACAAATATTTATAATACAATAACGGGTACAAAATATTTTTATCAAATTAAATCATGTCTAATCTGTTGAAAAAGTTCAGTAGCTTCCTGGTAGATTGCTCTGTCTTCGGAAGCAGCTCTCCCTCTCCTCCCCAAACCCCCTTTTGGCATTCTCGTTCTTACCATCTTTTTCCCCCCATGTAAACCCCGCTACTCCCCCTTCCTTCGAACCATTTATATCCTGTTCAGTTAGGTAAAACCCTTGACTGGACACTAATTGTCTGCCACCTCCAAACCTGAGCTATTGAGAATGTTCCCTGTGATGTATTTGTATGATCTAGGTTAAAAGTTTTTTATAGAGTAAACTTGATTACGTTTACCTTATAAATAATTTGCATAAACAGTGTTTCCGTGATTAGATAAAACCTATTTGTATAACGTTGGTTTTGTAAGAAGAGAGAGGTGAAAAGGATTTCTCTAAATAGTTTTATTCATGTTTTATAGACGAACAAGACCTTTTCCCACTTATAGCAGACTTAATTTTTGAAGATATTAAGATTCAGTGGCGCATCCAGGAGTTTACTTAGGGAAGGGTGGGCATGTGTGTTCTAGCTATTATTTCTATCCCCTGAAAATATTCATCAAATTATTTTAGTTTAATACATCTTTTATTTTAGAGAAATTACACACACGTATATACAGGTTGTTAAAAAAAGGGGTTCAGAAATTATGGATCTTGTTATACACATTAACATGAGTGGAATGATTTTAATGATGTTACATGACCTCTAGTTGTGCCAATACGTCGGTAAACTCAAATAATAATTATAATACAAATAAAAGTGTCTTGGAAATTATAGGTCCACAAACCTACTCACATAAAGGTAAAGGTAATTTGGTATTTTAGTAATAAAAAATAAATGGTGCGGTGCACCACACAGACTTCCTCTTGCTTTTATCATGAAATATACATTTACTAAAAACTCGTTAGGATTTGTGAAATGAAATAATATACACTGTTACTTACTCTATGCAAGGGTGGCTCAATGGCCGTGCGAACCGGGTGGCTACCCGGGGCGCCAGCTTGAGGGGGCGCCAAACATAGCTAGACATGACCAAACGTAGCCTGGGCGTGATATTAAAATAATCCTCAAACCTAACAACTTCAAACCTAACATAATCTGGGCGTGATATGAAAATAATCCACAAACATAACACTAAAACCTAACGTGCCTGGGCTGATATGAAATAGTCCCAACCTAACAACTCCAAACATAACGTAGACAGGGGGTGATAGTGGAGTTTCTAAGATTAACAATCGTTCAATTTTTTATACTAACATGAAATTTTACACATTTTTTAAAATTTGTGGTTAGTAAAATAGAATCTAGTGCCACTCTTAAAAAGTTATTTTATATTTTACAGCTTGAAATAATGGCGCCATTAAACTTTTTTTTAATTATAACGTAAATCATTCATATGTCAAAGTGTTTGTTAAACTTATAATAAAAAAAGATGATGACATTGTCTACAAAACAGGTTCTTATAGTTTTATTTAAAATCCTAACAGTTTTTGTACAATCTCGAAGTGAAACGTTTAACGTATGTTTAACATTTGTGGAGTTTCCCCTTCATATTTTTTCTATCACGCCCAGGCTACGTTAGGTTTGAAGTTGTTAGGTTTGTCGATTATTTTCCTATCACATCCAGACTACGTTAGGTTTGGAGTTGTTAGGTTTGTGGATTATTTTCCTATCACCCCCAGGCTACGTTAGGTTTGGAGTCGTTAGGTTTGGGATTATTTTCTATTCAATCCAGACTACGTTAGTGTTTGGAGTTGTAGGTTTGTGGATATTCATATTTTCCGAGAGTACAATCATCATGAGAAATGTGATAGCTGGCAGCTAGCAGAAGATTTAAGAACTGTCAAAATAAAAACCAAATTAAAAATAAAATTATTTTTGTGAAAGTTTTGACTGCCAAAAATGAAAATAAATCAACATAGTATTATGGTCATTGCAGATAATATGGTTTGGCAAATGGATACATGAGATTTGATCTGCTAACTTTTGCTAGCTGTTAGTTACCTACACTCCTATGGTGAATGGACTATATTATCCACCGGTTACGTAAATAGGCGCCAAAAAGCAATACCGCCCGGGTGCGAAATTTACCTCAGGCCGCCCCTGACTCTATGGCATTAGGAACAAGGAACACTGTTACAGAAAAAATGAGGAAAAAAGAAACATCTTTGTCAACTAAAGAGCATAAGAATCAAATTTATTTTCAAAAACCTGTATTAAAAACAGTGGTGTAGTCATAAATTTAGCAGTGCCGAAATGCAAGGTCGTAGCAACCCCAAAGTTGAAGTGGGGTTTTGGGACCCCTAATCGCTGTAGGCGAAAGGCTTGCACAAACATAAATGCCTCTAAAAGCTATTTGGAGCATCCTTTAATGATTACTAAGGCAAAACTTACTTAAGCACTTCCCCTAAAATTCCAGGAATTCGCATAGAGCACTGTTAATTTCATCAGAATTTATTGATTAATAGTATGAAAAAAGTTTTAACATAATATTGATATAAAATCAATTAGTTAACTTGGAATTGCAAAGTATAAAACTTTACTAAAAAAATTAAAAAAAAAATTTGCCACGAAAAGCAGTGCCAGAACGGCGTTCACCAGGGTTCCCACTCCACTACACCCCTGATTAAAAAGTATATATATATTGTGTTTATAGCTCAAAACTTATTGGTTTTATAAGAAAAAGATTTTTACATTTCATAGTATACTACAACTTTAAAATAATAAGATATTACACCCACCTCGGTGGCATAGTTAGCTAACGCGCTATTCATGTTGAGCTCAACTGCCGAAGACGGGGAGATCAAGGTTCGAATCTCGGTCTGGTGAACTGGGGTGGTTTTTCCTAAATGGTTTTCCACTCTCCCTCCACGCAAATGCGAGTTAACTTCCTTTATATTCAACCTTCATAATTCCTAACCCATTAGCGTAATTAGTACCTAAGCGTATAACCCAAACGGGTAGTAAGACGCGGTGCTAAATAAAAAAATAAAATATATTACGAGTCTCAAATAGGTACGGAGAAATGATGAAAACTTGAAAGCTGACCTATGTAAAGTACCCTCAAAGTCATGTTCATGAAAAAATGAAAATGTCCATCTTGTTTATAATGATAAACTATGTTTAGATATAAAATTTAATCAAAACCATTAAAGTGAATTTCGATAAAATAGATTTTTTCTCTTTTTGCCTTTCAATAAACTAGCCTTAAATTTAGGGTTAGATGTCTAATTTCAAAAACCCGATTGGGGGGGGGGGGGGGGGCTTATTTAAACGCCAGATACAAAGTTTTAGCCCAAATGGTAAAGTGGTTTCGGTTCTAGCCCAAACTGAGGTACAAACAGTCAGATGGCCTTGCGGAAAAAACTTTTGTTTCAGGGGGCTATGAAACGTCAACATTTTTCAAAATATCGGTTTCGAATTTTTGACGATCACAATATTTTCACTCCAAGGTGTCGAGACAAAGTAAATATTAGTTTACAAAGTTTAGTTACCCACAGCCTTTGCTTGCCGTTGGTTTGATCGCCATTGATGGAGAGGTCAAGGTTCGAATCTCATTTGCGTGAACTGGAGATGGTTTTTCCGTTAAATGTATATATATACCTTTAACGGTTTTCCACAAGTGATTTATCACTCTGGTTTTCCCATCTTTACTCCATGCAAATGCGGGTTCACTTCCTCTTAGCTACCTTCCTCATCTCTACCCAATCAGATTAAGCCGTTAATAACATGTGTTCTGAACGTAGCAATAAAAAAGAAAAGACTTGGTTTTGGACGGGTTATAATCATATTATAGTAATAAATTAATAATTTTAAATAGAAACATGGTTTAGCGAGCTTTATTTAATTTTGATTTTTTTTAGATCATAAAATACAATGTTCTTGTTAGTATGGTATTAGAAAAAAATTTAACAGTAGGGCCTATTTGTAAAGTGAAGTAGGCGTACAGTACGTAAATTACATTTAATTGAAATAATATTTTAAAAATTACAATTTTTCACCAACTTTGGCCACTTTTTTTAACTCATTAATTTTTTTAAATATCTCCATTTTTTTATCAGGCTATCACCTATAACAAAGTGTGGTTTTCACTTTGGTTTTTATATCTTCTGTACAAACAAATTATGGTGCACTTATTTTAATTCTAACCTCCTTATATCATGTATTTAAATAATTAGCGTAAGTAGTGATCGTAAAAACTATGTCACTGAAAAAAAAAAAAAAATGACTATATATATTTTTAGTATAGGAAAGAAAATATATATTTATATATTCCTACAGTAATAGATAAACTAAATAAAAATGTCACAATTTACTGTATATAATGATTTCCCAAGGTAGCTCAGAAACATTATACTTTGACAGGGATTTGAGCCCTAGTCCTTTGACTTTGGACGTCATTCTACAGACCCCGAGATATTGGCTAAAAACACGGCATCACTCCTTGGAGAGAATAACGGGGATAGATTGTCTTTTGTTGAGTAGCAAGTAACAAAGTTGAAAGGATTGGGTGTTGGGGGGGGGGGGGTCTGTCTGTGGAATGTAAGGACACTCTGAAAAGGGGGTAAAATAAAGGAGGTGAGAGGGGTCGCTGGGGTGACCGCCATAACTACAGCAGCGCATCTCTGGTGAGGTGATAATACATGGAACTACTTGGACGAGAGATTTGCAAAACTTCGAGATGTCCATCCGAATCTTAAAGCAGTAAAAGCATATTTTGTTTTATTACACTATTACTTTCCCAAACCTAAATGTTTATGTTACTACATTATCCTGTCAGCAGAGGCTTTTATGACACTTGTTGGTGGTGAAGTTAAGGTTATAATTAAAGAGGAAGTGAAAGCTATTTTCTAAACTGCGTTTTTTTCAGGCACTGCGTAAGGGGTAGCGGAGGGGTAGAATGGGTGTGCCAGTCTTACGGTTGAGGGCTGCTCTGAGCTTAGTTCAGTTGTGGATGTGGTACTGCTGTGTTGTTTGTCAGTTGGCGAGACTTGTTTATGCACGCATAATAGTTTAATTATTTTCACTGTGTCTTTCGTATATTGTTGGTAGTACCAAGTGAAGTGGAATAAGGTTAGTAGACATACAAGTTTACCCCAAACCCAATGCTGTAGCCAGGACAAAATTACGGGAAAAGGGAGGGTAGCGTTTGGAGGTGAAGAAAATTTAATCAAAAATTACATGCATCTAGAGAAGCTATTTGAGTATTTTTTATGGTAATTTAGGGGAGGTACTAAGTTCTGTAAGAGCTATACATTTTTTTAACATAAATAAACTTACATAGCTTGCATCTCCCTCCAAGCCCAAAAATGTACACTAAGAACGTGTTAAATTAAGGTGTATTCAACCTAAGTTATTCTAGAATTTATTTCATCTCTCCCTGATAAAGCATGATATTTAATAAAACTAGTACTTGGGGAAAAGTTCGGTTCACTCCCATCATTATAGTCAAAAATTGCACTCCATACACGACTCTTTTATATCCATGAGATACAGCGATATTAAAAAGCAGGGGCACCGGAACGTTTTTGACGGGGGGAGGGGGGGGGCCAAAATGACGTTTAATGTCCATGCTAAACTAGGTTGATTAAAAAAGTGTGTGATCATAACTTCACCACTACCACCGAGTCACTATTTGATAGGCTCTTCTTGTGTATGTATATAACTTAAACAAGTGTACAAAAAAGTTGAAGCAAGGTATAAGAAAAGTAAAAACAAAGTAAAGAAAATTTCTCGGTCCAAATCTTAGAAAAGTGATATTTAGTAACCAATAAGATTCAAATTTCATGAACATAATAACTGTACAGTCATCATTATTTCAACCTGAACTTTATTGCTCATTTTTAATTCACTTTAAATATAGAGTAATATTGTAATTCATAACATCGGAACTTGTTTGAATTAAAGATTTGCTTGTATTTTCCTTTGTCCTACATAACTACAAAACATATTAGAAACTCAATGGATTCATGTGTATAAAATATTAGAAATATTAAGCCATGCAAATAAAGGATGAGACTAATCAAGCCTTTTCAATGTTACTGGTCGCGAGAATTATGATCAAATCTTTTTAAATTTCTTCCTAAAACTTGCCCCCACTGCCCCCTCAGCAAGACATCGGGAGGCAATGTACCCATACCCCCTAGTTCCAGTGCCTGTGTTGAAAAGGGTGTTCTTTGATTGGCAGGAGGGAAGGGGGAGTTACGGGCTGTTGTCTGACCAATGTACGGAATCCCTATATATATATATATATAAAGTTTATTTAAACACCAAAATGGTGGTGAGTGGCAAATATATTTTCTCATGCCTTAATTTTTAATATTGTTTTAACCGTGAATAAGGCTGTATTATAAAACTAAATGTTAATTTTTGAAGAGGGTTGGGGGGGACCGCACTCTCCTCCTGGCTAAGGCCTTGTCGCGTGCTATTCTAGAGAGTCAAAGATGGCTGCGTTATCTGATATCTCGCGGTAATTTGATTTATTAATTGTAGCTGTCAATTTTCACACGTTCAATACAGATTCTGCCTTAAAATATGAATGAAGAATGACCCTTGCAGTAACCACTCATATTTATTATTAATTAATATTAATGAGTTCTACTAGCACTCCTCTATAGTTATTTTACAATAAATAAGTAGGCCTACACTTTTTGTAGTTCATTGAAATATTTTATGAACCCTGAAAATCCAAGGTCTGCGCCCTTTTGGAGAGCCCAGTCCAACCCTGCCAATAATTGGAGTTGGCAAGCAGCTTTCAAGACATTTTTTTATCAAAATAATATACA
This sequence comes from Timema podura, assembly GCA_033556935.1. Lineage (NCBI taxonomy): Eukaryota > Metazoa > Arthropoda > Insecta > Phasmatodea > Timematidae > Timema > Timema podura. Next base: position 53,172,551 of record JAVRXN010000013.1, on the reverse strand, counting down.
AAATTGAAACTTCTATATAGACTAAGTGTAATGTATTTTGAAAAATAAGTATTTAAGGAACATAACATCACTATCAACAAAGAGGCTTGCAGACCGCATGAGGTTCGTGCGAGGTTCTAGTACGGCTAGTTAAATGTAGCCAGTGGGTATTTGTAACATTTGTAATAATACATTTAATTTGGTTCAGAATACCATTTGAAAATAATTTAGTTTTATTTTAATATACTTTGTAGTTGAATAATTATACTTGTGCATTTGAAACATAATTATATTAATTATAAAATAATAGACAGCATGAAATAGAGTAATGTTTAACTCAATGTCTTGAAACTAGCTTTTATTTAAACATTTTAAATGTAACTAATTTAATAACTATTCTTAAAGGTCAAATTTTTCGCGTATCCATTTTGGACATTTTTTTTTATATCCGATTGATGCGCGGTTTAAATAGTTCGAGACAGTGCTACTTACAAAGGAAGAACTGCGTGACTTAGTAAAGGCTCAGAGGAGTATGTTGCTTCATTAATAAAAGTTAATATTAAGGTGCGGCCAAAGGGATCGCAAGTATTTTTACAGTTTTTATAAAATTGAAATTCTTTGGCCAAAATATATAAAATATTTCTCCAGTAGCAACATAGAGTTTAGTTTTCTGCACACGCTGATATCAACAGATCTTGAATATCTGTCAGGGGTGCCCTGGAATTGTGTCAAAACTTTTTATCTTTATTTAAAAAGTTTTGACAACATTACAGGACACTGTTTATAGATATTCAAGATCTGTTGATATCAGCGTGTGCAGAAAACTAAACTCTATGTTGCTACTGGACAAATATTTGATTTATTTTGGCCAAAAAAATGTGATACTATTAAAACTGTAAAATTACTCGCGCTCCCTTCGGCCGAACCTTAAGGCTATTTTATTGGTTTGTGATCGTTTGAAATTGGGTACATGTTGTCATGTTCCCAAGAGTTAATAGTGGATACAAATTTATAATTTATTTGGTTTAATAATAAGGCCAAATAAACTTGATATAGATGAGGTTAAATTGTTTTGTATTGGTTCCCAATACAATGTGGCTCTTTAAAAAAATTATTAAGTGCTGTTCGCCTGTGCATCGCTGAAAGCTCGGAAGTTTGCCGCCCCTGCTCTATATAATTTCAATTTACTTTATTAGAGTGCGGGCTAAAAGTCCCAAAACCTATAAGAATATTTAAAATATACACGTATATATACATATACTACTACTCTTTATTAAGGATTTTTTTTTTCAATTTTTTAGTAATATATGTATACACACAAAAAAATAGTTACTAAAAATAGGAAAAATAATAAAAATTCCTTTATAAAGAGTAGTAGTAAAACTAAACAAGTATTGACATCATGTTTTTGAAAAAGTAAGTAGACTAATGTATGTTTATATATTTAAAGTATAGCATATACCAAATAAATTAATTATAAGGTATTTCCTTAAATTACTCTTCGAGTATGACACTTCTTTTGTGGTGGTGTAGGGATGAGGATGATTGAATTTAGAGATAGTGCACCATGATTTGTGTGGAGGTTGAGTGGAAAACTCTCCAATAAAGTCACCCTAGTACATTCAGCTGGGATACAATTCTCGTAACTGTTAAACCAATTAAGATGATACTGGCGCCTCTATCCACGGGACTACCGAGGTGTGGGTGTGAAATATTGTAATTAAAAAAAGTAGTAATATATGTTTCAACTACAAATAAATCACTTTAAAAATGTTGACACACTATTTTAATTAAAGTGATTTTTATAAATCTGGAATTGAATATCCAGTAAGGTAAATACTTTATGATAAGCTATGTGGCTTTTAAGATGTATTCCATGTATTTTTGAATTATAATTTACAACCTCCTAGGTTGATTTGGCACGGTTCACATTAAAATGAGTCGTCCATTTCCAAACGCCGTTTTGTCCGGCCAACGTTTTTTTTCACACGAAGCAGAAAAAATTTTTCATTCCTTTCCAAATAGAGGTATTTAATTAACTTTTTTTTTTACTCATTCAGGAAATCATATTTATTCAGTTTATTTAGATGCTGAAAATCACATTATTCACAGTGCAATAGAATTAGTTAAAAATACAAAAAAAATTGTAGATGACAAAATTGCTTCTAGAACCTGAACAAGCTGTGTTTTGGAACTGTTTGTTGCTAAAAATGGCGGATCAGAATATTGAAATAGTTGCAATGTGCTTTAAATTTTTATAAAAATACAGTAAATGCATTCAAAGAAAATTTTTGGCAATAGAGAAATAACAATAATGGTAAATTTGGGTATATAAACCTTACCTATGTAGTAGATTTAAAACACTAATTTTAAAATCAAGGTAAGAGGCATAATATATTCTCGTCACTATCTTAGGCTGTCAAAATATGGCTATAAGACAAAATAATATCAAATTTGGTTCAAATTAAACTAAAACATTGTAATGATTGTATTCTTCCTCTTCTATCTTAAATAACCATTAATGCATCTTCCTCGTCTGGGAACTCTCCAATATCCGAATCATTATAGTGCTGGTGAACATGACGTTCTACTTGTTATAAAGTAACAAATACCTTGTAAAAGGAGAGTTTGTCATTGTTCTTCCACTAATCTCAAAAGTATTTTTGAAGAAGTGTGGTGATATCCTTTATTTTTTCTAGTTTAACTAGGATTCCTCTAGAAATTTCTAAAGACTGAGTTTGGAACGTAGACTTTCCTTTTCTACAAATGGTTTTCCCTGCCTCTACATCCTAGTTGTAGCCCTGCTCCCCCTGTACTGTAGCTCCTGTAATACCCTTTCTTTATATTATGATCCATTTACATGGCTTAAATTTAAGTGCCAATAACCAGGAAGTAGCTGGTACGACGTTTTAAAACAAGTTGTGATTGGCTAGATCTGTTCACGTGACAACGCCCCCTCACTCTCTGATTGGCTGTTGGCTTTCCCCTTCTTCCTCTCTCTGACCCCTCCATTCTGAACCCTTTCCAGTGTTCCAAACTTGTTTATTCTTGTCCAAACTTGTTTGTTCCTGGCTATTTATGTGTGCTCATTGCTTTTTTATGTTGCTCAATGGTTTCTATGAGTGCTCATTGGTTTTTTATGTTTGGGTAGGATTGGGACGGGCGTTTAAGTTTATTTTTTATTTATTGTCGTGCAGTCCACGGTGTCGGGTGCTCCTTACGTGGCATCGCTAAGTAGGGAGGGAAACACATTGCACGAATATCTACAGGTGGCTGCTTAGTGTAGAGTATGACCAATGACAAACTGACAGCTGTTAAACGCCGATAGACTCCCTTTTATTAACCCTCACTTCGTGATACCTCTCTTCTCGAGTTCAACGGGGTTCAGATCCCTCGTGGTGTAAAAGTTTGATGTCACAACAACCCTGAGCAGGAGTTGTTTAACCTTAAACTTGTTGCGGGTAGTAATGACCCTATTAAAGAGTCATTAACCCACTCCCGCCCCCACCCCAAGGTCACTTTACACATCTGTCGTGGTCTTCTAAAGGCCACCGGTTCAGATGTGATTTCTAATGCCCTCTCATAGGACTGATTTTTCGGAAACAATCCTTATTAAAGTACCTTATTGTGTTTCAGCGTTTCGCCATGTACGGTAAAAAGGATTCAAACGTTGATATCTTTGCCAGGATAATAAAATTAGTGGTTGTACCATCATTTGCGCCGGGTTTCATTGTGAAAACATGTAAGTAGTTTAAGAATCGAATAGCCAAAGCTATTATTTATGCTTTTATTGATGATTACTCCGGCTAGATATCATTGACACCTGAACACTAGTTTCGAGCTCCGGACCTTTGGCTCAACAAAAAAGTTATCATAGGCCATATAGGGTTCTATCTCTTTTTTAATAATTGGCTAAAGCAAACAGTATAATTTCTACGGTTGATTATTATGTTGGTATACTTAAACACAATGAAACATTATTTTTTAATTTTAAAAGCATCTACTCTCAGCAGAGTGTCAAATTGAAGCCAACTCATCCTGGATATCTTTGCCGGCACGAAAGACAGAATAATAAAAGTTTGGTTTTAGGGATGTACCATCATTTGCGCTGGGTTGAAATGTAACAACAGATAGGTAGTTTAAGAATCAAATAGCCAACGCTATTATTTATGATTTTGGTGATGATTACTCCAGATATATATAATTGGACAGGGGAATCGAACCAGGGACCTTCAACTCAACAAAAAATAATTATAAGCAATATAGGGTTCTGTCTCCCGGCTAAAGCAATAATACAATTTCTACTGTTAATTATTATGTCGGTATATTAAACACACTGAAACACTCTATTTTCGTTTTAAAATCATCTAACCTCGCCAGAGCGTTAAACTAATGGTTACTGGCCGCACAATTTGTCATTGAAAAGTAACAGTGGGGGGTTGAAATAACATGTTTCTAGATGCCACCGCCATCTATTGTCCCATACTTTAACTATGCTCTTCATGCAAACGTGAGATAAACACTACTTTGGGGGTTGATAGAGAGAGGGCGTATTGTTACTAAAATATTATCTTTGATAGTTAAAGAGCGGCAAACTTACATATTAGACGATCTATTGCTTCAAACAGTTTACTTATTCAGGGAATTATTACAACTTTTTCCACCAGAAATAGATGAGCCTGACATTTATATGGCGTGCCCACCGGAATTCGAACCTCGGTATCTTTCGGTGGGGTGGTAGGGATTTGAAGCAACTACATCGGTCACCAGGCAGAGTTTGACGGTGGTGTGTGACCAGGCGAAATGTGTTTTAGCATTTGCCCGGGTTTGTAATGTGAAGTAATTAGCGTTTGTTGCTCTAGTGTGGACTTGAACCCCTACCTCCTTACGTCACAGGGCAAGATGTGTACTCGAATTTGCACGTCACTGACACCTGAAAGGGGAATCGAGCCCTCCAACACCGTATGGATATCTTTGCCCGAATGAGAGACAAAATAATAAAATTAGTGGTTGTAGTGATGTACCATCAATTGCGCAGGGTTTAAATGTGAAAACATATATGGTAGATTAAGAATCAATTAGCCAAAGCTATTATTTATGCTTTTACTGATGATTACCCCAACTAGATATCATTGACACCTGGATAAGGGATTCGAACGGAGGACCTTTGGTGTAACAACAAACAATTACCATGCGCAATATAAGGTTTGTTTTTATAAAAGTAATTAGCGTTTGTTGACCTGGTAGGGACTCGAACTCAGTCTCCTCCCGTCACAGGGAGTGATGTGTACCCGCATTTGTGCAGCTGGAAAAAATAAACACGAACGCAGAAGGTGGATAGCGGTCCTTCATGGAATATCGAATCCCTCTAGCCACAAGCGGAGAAACACGTCCGTGCTATCCGGGAGAGCTAGCACAATTGACGAATAATGGTAAATCCATGACACTTTGCACGGATCTGATAATTAACAATGCGGGAAAAATATTTACCAATAAGAAGCCGCCACCTTTACACGCGTTACACCCCGTTGAAGCGAGTATAAATAGACCTTGAAACTATTACATTCAGTCATTATAATTAATAATTGTGACTGATAAACATCGAAATGAGTTTCGACGCGCTGTAAAATTGAATAAATTCAGGTATGTTTTAAAAACGTTTTTGTATATTGTAATGGTAAATATTTTGCTTATTACGTCTTTGGTGTATAGAGGTATTTGCTCTTTAAATAGACTGTCAAGAAGACGCACACCCGACGCTTACAGCGCCAGCAGCGTCCGATAGCCCGGATCATCTAGCGTTTTATAGCGAGTACGGAATTCGCCTGGCGGATGGTGACTGGTCCATGGGTAATTAGCGTACTGCTATAGATTTATAGAATTGGCAGTAGTTTTTTCACGATAGTAATTAATATGTATTTATTTAATTTCAAATTACTGGGGTCCATACGGGCTGGACGGCATCCTGAGGCACCACGAGACACCCGCAGTGGATTTAGCGGGCGCCACCCCTTAAAAGAAGTGAGGCGGAGTTGGGCCCTGTACCGGATAAGCTACTAGACGCGGTCGGTATTCTGCCAAGCGCTGTTGTCATCATAACGCAGGCAGGTTTCACCCCACAGGACTATACTACAGCCGTCGGAAATGTTATCAACGGTTTGCCTGATGTTTGGGGTGAAATGGACGTTATAGACCACCTGATATGTAAGTTTGTCATTCTTTGATTGTTAAAGTACATATTTTAGTACTCTCTACAAGTAACAATACTATATAGCCACTAGCTTGAAAATAGAAGGCTTATTACACAATACTTATCCACGTCCTCTCTTTCCCCAAACCACCGTTGTTGCACCGGCATACCAAAACCTTTTGTGAGCTAACAGTTTCAAGTTTAACTAAAAAGAATATTAGCTTTTATATTCATGGTATGGAAGGTTATTATTACAAACATTCAAATCTAAAGGAAAAAGAGAGAAAATTATAATTGTCATTTTAGCCGCGTTTGCAATGTGTTGGATCAAATTCAACCGTCACCTTAGCGTATTTGATAGCATGTCTGTATACTAAATTATTGGTCCTGGGTTCGATTCCCAACACGGCTAAAAATGACGGTTTGATAAATTAGCAGCCAGCGGACCGGATTTGTGGGTGTTCTAGTTTTTCAAGTTATACGCATTTTATGAATAAAAAATTAAACCGAGCTTTAAGCTGGAAAATAATAACGGATTTAAATGAAATTATAATATTCAATGAAAAAAATTGCTTTATTTAATTCTAAAACACAATTATTTCTACCAGTAGAAAACTTAATTCTGACCATTAAAAATATTTTCTACCATCCTTATCTATTTTTGACCAATTTGTGTTAAGACATGTTTTCTCCCAATATCTTATTTAAAACTAAATTTCAATCATTACCGCGATTGTGGTAAACCTGGTTTCTTATCGGTTTAACAGATGGCGGTGGCATGTAATTTAGTCCCGAAAAAATTTTGCCGTCTGCTGAGAGATTTAAAAACGGGGATAAATGTAGATTTAGTGTTTCAATGTGTTTTAAGTATACAGATATTTCTTACAGGTATTCAAATATATACCGGTAAAATAATTAACCAGGGAGATTATATTGTTGCTTGAGCCAATTATTAAAAAGAGAGAAAAACCCTATATATTTGTTTGTTGAGCCTAGGGTCCCAGGTTCGATTCCCTGGCATGGCTGGAAAAATAGGTTTGACCTTTCATAGTGATAAATTAACTTCCCTGGGCTGTATTTTGTAATTGTCCTAGGGTTCAAGTGTATTTTATTACATACACTTTGCGAATGTTGGTATCAGTTAAAGCAATTATGTTTAGGAAATATTGTAACAACATATTAATACCAAAAGTTATATATATATATATTAAACGTAGCATTTAAGGAGGGGAAAAAACAGGGTAAGTTTGATAAAATAAATATGATTGGAACAATTATATTTAAAGTGTTTTCTTTGAAGTTATACACGTGTTTGAACTAAGGCATTTGTGTTTTTTAAAATCATATGGGTGTTGGAGATTCGGGAAAAGGACACGGTGCTTCACCCCCACCTATCCGTCACCCCACCGCAGGAGCACCACCATCGAGCCAGGGAGACGGTGTTCAAGTCCAAGCTGCGGTGAGGCAGATGGGATCCGCTGTCCTTTATCAACCCGTACCACTAGCCGGACCATTTTCAACACCATGGCCGTGAATTAGTGGCCCGGTAAATCAGGTTGGTTGAGCATGGTCAAATGGTGTCTCTCTTCGAATCGTTGAGAAGAGAAAAAACAATTAAAGCGTTTCTTTTATACTGGTAGAGAAGTTACCGTAAATCTTGGTATTCCAGCAAGCGATCGTGAAGTATTAAGCTGGCTTGAAGAGCAAATTATTGTTTTGCTCAATCGGCTGCAGAACCATGGTGTCAGCACCAATGATCATGTTGGTTTACTTTTGAACAGCACGGACTTGACGTTGAATCTTGTATTCGTCTCTTTTAGGCGGGCGAATAAGTTAGACGCTCGAGCCGTGCTCGATAACATAATTCGCGTGTTCCAGAGTAATAATTTGTGGGAATGCACGTTATTGCAATAAACTATCTCCTGCTAGCACATATAGGAATCATTATGATTTAAAATGGCGACACACTCAGCCTTGCCCGTGCGTTGACTGTCGTCAAAGGGTTAACTGATCTGAAACAATTGCAAACACACCTCTCAAAATACAAAATCACAGTGTTCAGGGAACGCTGAGGGAGACAGGTTCTATATGAGGGGCCTACTTCTCCAGAGCATTTCTTTAAGTGCTACCTTTAATTGTATTTTCACGACGATAAGCAAAACCATTTTTATGTCATAGCATCCTTGACAGACGCATTTAAGTGCTCGTACTTTTGCCGTGATTGTCGTTTGCCATTTGATCATAAGAATGCGCACAAATGGGAATCCGCGTGCAAAAAGTGCTACACTAAAGCGGTTTGGAGTGGAGGTCGAACTGTGGCCTGTGAATACTATTGGCGTTGGTTCACAAACCAAACATGTTTTGATAACCATAAACGTCCCGTTGTTTTCAAAGGTCACATGTTGATCTGTGATGTCAAAAAGGTTTGTGAGGTCTGTGGGCAATTTTTCAGTTTGGAAAGATCAAATTATTCACACAGGTGTTATGAGAATTTTTGTAGAGTGTGCGAGACCCATAATCCGTTTGGTCATTTCTACTATATGAAGCTAGCCCCATCCAAGCCGACACTGGAAAAGAACAATTTCATAATTGTATTACATAATTTTGAATGCAGACAAGAAACGCTTCTTCAAGGTGCGGTCAACACTTACTTTCACAAACCTAACCTCTGTATTGTGCAAACATGTTGCAAGGCGTGCCTTCATATCTATGTAAATGATCATCCATTCACCGAGTGTGGGGGATATAGAAAGCGCATATTCAAGGGTGATATCACACTGGCTCAATTTTTTTATTTATAGAGCAAATTAAAGTAACAAAATTTAAGGATATCACCCTTCTAGCCCATTATGCCAAGGACTATGATGTAAATTTTATTTTAAAATACACGATGGAGGTAAAATAAAATGGACTCCAGAGCTCATAATGAACGGTGTGAAAATCATATCCATGCGTTACCTCCCGTTCCATTATATTGACTCGATGAACTTTCTCCCAATGTCATTGTCCAAGATGCCTAAGACATTCGGCTTGGACGAGTCTTTGGCCAAGTGACATTTCTCCCATTTTTTAAATAAAAAAGGAAACGTGGGAGATAGGGGTTCCTTATCCAACAAAGGAGGACTACTGCATCGGTAAGATGTCAGTTGAGGGAAAGCAGCAATTTGAGAAGTGGTATGACGCGCTGGTGAAAGAAAATTATGTCTTTGATTTTAACCGCGTGTTGGAACTCTATTGCGTGAAAGATGTAGAGATCCTAGAAAAGGCCTGCCTAAATTTAGAGATATGCTTTTGACAAAGCAAAGGTAGACCCTTTCAGAGAGGCGTGTACAATCGCAGGAGCAGCCATGTTGGTTTACCGCCGAAGTCATCTTAAGGAGAATATCATTGGTATCATCCCTAACGGTGGCTACCGGTGTTCAGACCAACAGTCACACGTCACCGTAAAATGGCTCTGCTGGGAGGTCACCATCGCGGTGTCTCTATACTTCATGCGGGTAACAGCTGTGAAGAATATGTATAAGGACGACGTGTAAACGGCTCCTTTAAAGCTGAAGATACCACCATGGTATTACAATTCTGGTACTGTTATTAGCATGGATGAAATCTGACAACCCCTATCAAAAACAGCCCCCACGAGACCATGGAGACGCGCTTTGAGGCGAACATACCTTGCCTGCAAAAATTTCAGAATGCCAGCTACACGGTCGTAGAGATGTGGGAGTGTATGTTTAATACGTTCAAACTCACAGACAAGGACTTTAAACAATTTGTACTCAAGCACGAGGTGTAAAGCAAGGAGCACCTCAATCCATGGGACTCATTATTTGGCGGGCGTACAAATTGTATCAAACTCTTCCATGAAATAAACCTTTCTTGTGGAGAGAAGATCAAGTACTTGGATGTGTGTTCATTGTATTCTTACGTTTGCAAGTACAAAAATATCCCAATGGCCACCTCAAAATTAGCTTGGAACCAAATTGTCCGTCTATAGATCAAGCAGAAGCATAGCCAAAGTTACCGTGACGCCTCCGCGGGATTTATTCATGCCCGTAATGCCTACACGGGTGCACGACAAGTTAATGTTCATCTTGTGCAGGAAATGTAGGGAGGAGAAAAACCAAGGTGCATGTCAGCACAACGACAAAAAAGATCGCTGGTTGACAGGAGTCTGAGTGATTGACGAGATTCGGAAAGCCGTTGAAAAAGGCTACACCGTTGAAGCAGTACATCAATTGTGGGAATACAATGTATCTGTTAAAGATCGTCAGGCACGTTCTGGCGGATTGTTTCACGGGTATATTGATAATTTTTTGAAAATCAAACCAGAAGCCAGAGGATGGCCAGAGTGGTGTACCTCACAAGATGAGACGTTAGCTTACATTCAAAATTATGAGGGAAGGGGTAAAACTCGATTTCGGCTCTGTTTGTAAATCCCTGGTCTCCGCACTCTGGCTAAACTCTTTTTAAACTCACTATGGAGAAAGTTTGGGCAAAGACCCGATTTACCACACATAACCGTTGTCAACGACTATCAGGGAATCCACAAGTACCTGACGGATCCGTACATCACCCTGGACAGTGTCATTGATGTAAATGATGTGGTTATGTTCCTCATTTACAAGGATGCGCGTAGCACGTTGCTCTCAAACCCTAACACGAGTGTGGCGGTGGCTTGCTAAACGTCTACTCTGGCTATGTTGCACTTATACAGCATCCTTGAAAATTGGGGGAACGCGGTTTGTATTACGATACAGATAGTGTCCTATTCACGGAACGCCCCGGCGATTGGAGTCCATCAACCGCAGACTTTTTAGGCGACCTCACTGATGAACTTCAAGATTACGGTCCAGGAAGCTACATTAGCGCCTTTGTATCTGGTGGTCCCAAGAATTACGCGTACCGAGTTTGTGTTGGTGGCGATCCTACTAAAACAAAAACGGTATGTAAGTTTCGCGGGATCACCATCAGCTATGGCAACCGAAACGACGTTAATTTTGACGTTCTGAAAGCTATTGTCACCAAACTGGCCACGGAAAGATACATACATATACCCCACAAAATTGTAAGAAAAGGTCTTGCGACTGTATATACCGTTTCGCAAAATAAAGTTTACCGGCCAGTGTACACCAAACGGCGGATAACCAATGATTTTAATACGTTGCAGTTTGGGTATCAGAGTCCTTGTAAACGCGCTCGCAACGACTAAAAGTTTATCCTTTAGACGGGCTAAATAATCACTTTTTTCTTTCATTCTAGACAGTTCCACTGACATATAATTTTTCAAAGATTTTGAGATTTTTTAATAATTTTTTTCATGAAAACATGCATATTTTCATTAATTTATTTTATGCACCTCGGATACTTTTTATATTTTTTATCCGTCAGTACAACCCTCCACCTACCTGATTATTTCTATTCAAATAGAATTAGTTGTTTTTATATATTAATTTATTTTAATTCTAGTCAAATTTGTTTATTTTCTTGTACATATTTTAAATTTAAAACGTCTGTCTATATATATATGTATATATATATATATGTATATATATATATATATATATATTCAAATACTCTTTAAACGGTACTTTGTATATTAGTACCGAGGCCACAATTACCACTACGTCCTCAAGAAATTGATGATTGTTTCCTCTACACCTAAACATGTACTTAAAGTTGTAAGATATATCCTATAACTATAATTTTTTGTAAATAAATATTCCAAGTATACTTTTCATTAAACTTTTATTTTGTGTAAATAAATATTCCAAGTATACTTTTCATGGTGTTAGATATGTTTGTATAAACTTCTATTTGTACAAATAAATATTCCAAGTATACTTTTCCTGGTGTGAGCTATTTTTCTAAAAACTTTTATTTGTCTAAATAAATATTCCAAATATACTTTTCACGGTGTGAGCTATATTTGTAAAAATATTATTCTAAAACTTATATTTGTGTAAATAAATATTCCAATTATACTTTTAATAGTGTGAGCTATATTTGTAAGAACTTTTATTTGTGTAAATAAATATTCCAAATATACTTTTCTTGGTATGAGCTATATTTGTAAAAACTTTTATTTGTGTAAATAAATATTCCAAATATACTTTTCTTGGTATGAGCTATATTTGTAAAAACTTTTATTTATGTAAATAAATATTCCAAGTGTACTTTTCATGGTGTGAGATATATTTGTATAAACTTTTATTTGTGTAAATAAATATTCCAAGTATAAATTTCATGGTGTGAGATATATTTTTAAAACTTCTATTTGCGTAAATAAATATTATAAAACATTAATTTTTGTGTTTTAACGTCTACACCCAAACACCTCTTCTCCTATCCTATAAATACAAGTTTATTTAGCTTAGAAGCTCAGTCTCAAACATTATGAATAAGTTGAAACATTCAGAATAAAATAATTACATCCTTTAATTTTCTCTTTGGGTAGCAATCTAAAGTCACAATAGATACAATTTATAAATGATAATGGCAATGATGCCATCTCCTTCCTGTATTTGATTCTCCAAGGATTTCCAACCAACATATTCTAGGAATTTTTAAAATAATAACGTTAGCCGCTGATATATACGCTAATTTGGTAGAGTTGAGGAGTTTAATGTACTCATATTTGCGTGAAAAGGAGAGTGGTAAATCGTCAATGGAAGACTGCTCACACTTGACAGAAATATGACTCCCATTTTTTTTACTTTGTAACGGGCTAACCAATTCAGCCCTGTACTGCCCACAATTGCTGAACTTAATCATTGGTCAAGAATATATATTTTACCATGATATAAATACAGGTCTATTAATATTTAAATCTCCATGTGTTACATAACACGTCTCGGATACATTATGGAACAAGAACGGCGCCATCAGAAGGGCTATCCGCCCTCATCGTTCTGAAAACACTGCACTTGACTGGTCGGAGCAACGATAACAACTGAATGCAGCGGATGGCCTGCTCATTGTTTCGAGCTTCATTGGCTTGGGCCTACGTGACAGATCCCAGGTAGAGGGATCTCTCCCCCTTCTTTACTTCCCATGATTATTTGCGTTCAACAACTATAAAGCTCCATGGCTCGCTAGGCATCACCATAATTACAATTATTCATCACAATTAGGATAGTTGACACTCTCTAACGTTCTTACTTCAAATCAACTGCACGCAACCAATGGTCACGATGATGACGCCGAGGGACAAACCAGACCGACGAAAGTAATATGACGTCAGATTGATCTTTCAAATCCGTGGTGAGTAGGCAGCTCTATGGCTGGGTTCTAGTCTTAGGTTTTTTTATAACTTGTCAAGAGGATTAGTTACTCTCATTGTAAACATTCTATGTTGTTTAGGCTAGCTTTTCATGATTTAGTTTACATGACGTGAAGTCATTTAGTATTTCACATTTTTCTGCTTTTCCAGCCCCGACCTACCTTCCCCCTGTAAATTAGACTAGACGAGAGAGATTATTTTGTTCACGTCCCCACTGGAGAGGGCTATTATTTTTTAGTCATGATTTTATAAGATGTTTAAAAAAATATTAAGAGTTCAAGCTACTATCCGGCTGGGATTTACCCAAAGGGTCAAATGATATAAGGCGTCACTCTAACAATAGAATTGGTTGCCAATAACACGGAAGTTAGGGTTAGAATTCCAGTCTGGTGTATAGAGGGGGATTTTGTCCTGAATGGTCGATTTCCACTCACTCTCCACGTTAATGCGGGTATAATTCCCTTAAAATTAAACTTTTCTATTGTATAACACATTAGCGTATTAATTAGTGCACATGCAAATAATACACAGGGGATGGCCAGAGTGGGCGAGCGAGCGACTAAAATATAAAATAGAACACATTGGTTCTAATGAGAGGTGGTCAGACTGGAGCGAGCTAGCGACTGAGCGCGCGCGCTTGAAAGAAAGAAGCGGTTCTATTTTTCAAGCGCGCGCGCTCGAACCGGTACGGTATAGTTTACAGGTGCTAGGCAATATTATTGTATGTTGTTTCATTGAGTGCTAGAAAAACTTCTCATTTTGAAATTTTTATTACTATCGATAGGTTTAGCACACTTGCTACTAGCTGCCTAATTTAATTGGTAAGATCATAAACCATACCTATATATATATATTATAAAACTTATATGTTAAAATACTTCAATATTATCAAAGTAGGCCTTTACAAATAAGAATCGCCATTAGCGTGGAGAGAGGATGAGAAAATCACAACAATAACACTTGTAAAAAACTACCCTAAGTTCACTGAGCGAAGATTCGGAGCCTCCTCGTCAACAAACATTGAGAGTTATCTGCTAATCACGCGTTCGCTCGCACGCTCGCTAGTTTGGCCACCCAGTCGCTGGCGCGCTCGCTCGCTTGACAGTCTGGCCGAAGCCTAGGTAGTTAGATGGTTGTGGAAAATTAACCTAAAAATTGAAATATTTAGATACAAAAGTAAAAAATAAAGTTATAAGCACCTAATTAATTTATGTACATGAATGTAAGTATTAAATTATTTTGTGTACATGAATGTAAATCATGATTTAATATACAAGAGCAGCATTACTAGCAACTTGAAATAGTAATGTTCTTATTTATTTTAAATAGCTCGATCACTGTCTAAATTTGGAAGTAGATTGGTTGTGTATCAAGAAAGTGAGTTGTGAAATATAAGCCAAAAGAGTGGCAAAGCTATCGCTTTTACTGGCGAATGAATCATTCCGGCCTTGAGTGACAAGTCTTTCATCCTTCCTATTTCACTAATCTGTTACGAACTCACCGAAAGAATAATAAGTAAAGAGACGAGGTGAAATTTTTTTTTTTACTCCCAAAAGGCGACGAGGCCTATGCCTTGCCTATGAAGCAACCTTAAGGTTGGCTTCCTTCACTTTCAATTACTTTACATCATTGTACAGTGTTTCTACACTGTCTTATTATACATAGGCGTGGTTATTGTAGACTACAGCGAATACATAATTACATGTTTTATTATTATTATTATTAGTAGTAGTAGTAGTAGTAGTAGTATTAGTATTATTAGCACGGCATCTTAATATACGTTCGGGTTGTACGCACTTACGCTAATGTGAAATAGTAGGGGATTGTGAGATGAAATGGAGGACCTACAGTTTAACGTGGGATCCGAACTTCGGTGGAGACCTGGCATTCCACACATTCACAAGTTGTGATTAATACACGTCTTGTTGTAACCTTGTTACAACATGGAAAGAAAAGAATTGTTTGGCTCACCGGTTCTGCCCCCATTTGGCTCGTCCCGACGAAGGCTACACACAACGTACACATCGTGGCTCGAGTAAAATCCAACTGAACTGAGAGACCATGATTTGGTGTCCACCTCCGGGTGTGCCTCACCCACAGAAAAAAACAAGAGACGATCGACATGCGCAGGTCCGTGCGCGCCGACAAGAGTGTCGCGATAGTAACTGTTCTATTGGGCGGCGCGCGGTTTGAATTATGCCGAGGCTCAGTGAGCAAGTTCTAGAATAAGTGCACTCCCCTTACCCTCTTCCCATCCTTGCTTCCCGCGCTTTGAGAGCACGTGTTTGTTATCGAGTGTATAAAATGGCAGGACTGTATTGTGACGGTACACATTTCGCTACACGCTCTAGGTGAGACACTTTAGTGTTTGATAGGTTTAGTTTGTCTGTTTCAAAATTCCATTTCGGCACTATGATTTCAAAATTACCGTTTGGCGATATTAGATTAAGATTAAATATTTGTTTACCTAAATAATTTATTGAGTCATACCCGTCTGGTACTTTAGTCACATCATGCTAATGATTGTGTTTCTTGTATTATTGAGAATTTTATATATTGCAGTTTGGTACTTTGTTGGTCAAACCGGGGGCCGCGAGCCCGTGTGTTTCGTCTGCTAGCTTTGTTAGTTGTTAGGTTACTGAACTATAGTAAATCTTTCTATAATGCATCTTTGTTGTCTATTTCTATTGCGCCTTAGAAAGGCTGTCATGATAAACTTTTATCTAGGGCACCTTGCCAATTACTGTAGAAAATTGAGAGTCACTGGTGGCGGTGAGCTAATTCCCTTATGGTAGTGCCTAAACCTGTAGGTTATTATTTCTATCTTCGTCATTATAATTATACTGGACTGAAATGTACGAAGGTAAATTTAACTATAAATGTATTTGGATTCTTTTGTCGGCCATCTTTGACCTCGGGGTCTTGCCCCAGGTCTTAATAATGACATTGTTTTTTGAAATGGCCATTATGTATGATGTCTGCAACTAACGCTAGGCATGTCTCTCTCTTTCTCTTCGAGTATTGTTATTTGTTAAAAATTTTGTTTGTTAAAAAATAAAACTCTCTTGTAATCAATCTGTCTGTTATTTATGGGGATAAGTGTACAGTAAAGGGGGGGTTACATTGTCAGAGGTGAAGAAAGGGTTTGGTAATCAGATAAATCTGTGCCGGGACCGAGGATTGAACCACGGACCCTCAGTACAGAAATCCGACACCTTGCCCCTAGACCACCAGGTCACCTATATTTTATAAATTATCTAATTAAATAATAGGTAAATGCTAAATTTACTATAAATCTAACAAAATAAGCTAACATAAATACATTTCAAACATAAACACCATTGCCTTAGTGTGTGCTGTGAAAACAAAGATGTTATATTAATTATGCCCTAAATAGTAGCGACTGAATATACCGAATTTCATTGAAATCGGATGATTTTTTTAATTTCTGGACACCTTTGAAACATATTTAGTTATATTATATTTTGATATCCAATCCCGGAATATATAATAAGTTAATTTTTATAAGTACAACTCTAAGTATTATGCTACTATTATAAGATTATATATTAACAAAAATAGTTTGTTTTCAAGTCTGGCCATTTCTGGCTTCAAAATAGTTTGTTAAAGGTTAGTCAAAATTCAAATATAGAAGTTTCTTGATGTGCTCCAAGTTCGATTAACATACATAAAATTTAAAATATATGTTATTCATGCGCACTTATTATACTTTAAATCTAAAATAAAAAATTAAAGTGGGTTCACTGTAGCCTAAACTTGAACCCATGACCCAAGAGAGTAGTCGCATAGTAAACCGATACTTTAGTCTTGTATTGGATTGTCAGTGAAGGGAAAGAGTGGTTTGAAACCTGGTTGGATTTCTTAAGTTGATTTTTATCAAATATTTCCAATTGGCCCTCAACGCAAAGGTTGCTGTATTTTCAATAAAACTTTACCTGACTCCTTTGTAATCACCTAGTTTGTTTATAACAAGAGATCGGTACAACATTTGATATGGTGCTTACACGCTCGCACAGTGAATGTTGGATTAGATCATTCATACACGCTCGCACAGTGAATATTTGGTTAGATCACGCTTACACGCTCACACAGTGAATGTTGGATTAGATCATGTATACACGCTCGCACAGTGAATGTTGGATTAGATCATGCATACACGCTCGCACAGTTAATGTTGGATTAGATCATGCTTACACGCTCGCACAGTGAATGTTGGATTAGATCATGCTTACACGCTCGTACAGTTAATGTTGGAATAGATCATGCTTACACGCTCAAACAGTGAATGTTGGATTAGATCATGATTACACGCTCGCACAGTGAATGTTTGATTAGATCATGCTTACACACTCGCACAGTGAATGTTGGATTAGATCATGCTTACACGCTTGCACAGTTAATGTTGGATTAGATCATGCTTACACGCTTGCACAGTGAATGTTGGATTAGATCATGCTTACACGCTCGACAGTTAATGTTGGATTAGATCATGCTTACACGCTCGAACAGTGAATGTTGGATTAGATCATGATTACACGCTCGCACAGTGAATGTTTGATTAGATCATGTTTACACCTCACACAGTGAATGTTGGATTAGATCATGATTACACGCTTGCACAGTTAATGTTGGATTAGATCATTCTTACACGCTTGCACAGTGAATTTGATTAGATCATGCTTACACGCTCGCACAGTGAATGTTGGATTATATCATGCATACACGCTGCATAGTGAATGTTGAATTAGTTCATGTTTACACGCTCGCACAGTGAATGTTTGATTAGATCATGCATACACGCTCGCACAGTGAATGTTGAATTAGATCATGTTTACACGCTTGCACAGTGAATGTTTGATTAGATCATGCTTACACGCTCACACAGTGAATGTTGGATTAGACCATGCTTACACGCTTGCACAGTGAATTTTGGATTAGATATGTTACACGCTCGCACAGTGAATGTTTGATTAGATCATGCTTACACGCTTTCACAGTGAATGTTTATTAGATCATGCTTACACACTCGCACAGTGAATGTTGGATTAGATCATGCTTACACGCTGCACAGTGAATGTTGGATTAGATCATGCTTACACGCTTGCACAGTGAATGTTGGATTAGATCATGCTTACACGCTCGTACAGTTAATGTTGGATTAGATCATGCTTACACGCTCGTACAGTTAATGTTGGATTAGATCATGCTTACACGCTCGAACAGTGAATGTTGGATTAGATCATGATTACACGCTCGCACAGTGAATGTTTGATTAGATCATGCTTACACGCTCGCACAGTGAATGTTGGATTAGATCATGCTTACACGCTTGCACAGTTAATGTTGGATTAGATCATTCTTACACGCTTGCACAGTGAATATTTGATTAGATCATGCTTACACGCTCGCACAGTTAATGTTGGATTATATCATGCATACACGCTCGCATAGTGAATGTTGAATTAGATCATGTTTACACGCTCGCACAGTGAATGTTTGATTAGATCATGCATACACGCTCGCACAGTGAATGTTGAATTAGATCATGTTTACACGCTTGCACAGTGAATGTTTGATTAGATCATGCTTACACGCTCACACAGTGAATGTTGGATTAGACCATGCTTACACGCTCGCACAGTGAATGTTGGATTAGATCATGATTACACGCTCGCACAGTGAATGTTTGATTAGATCATGCTTACACGCTTTCACAGTGAATGTTTTATTAGATCATGCTTACACACTCGCACAGTGAATGTTGGATTAGATCATGCTTACACGCTCGCACAGTGAATGTTGGATTAGATCATGCTTACACGCTCGCACAGTGAATGTTTGATTAGATCATGCATACACGCTTGCACAGTGATTGTTGGATTAGGTCATGCTTACACGCTTGCACAGTGAATGTTAACTTAGATCATGCATACACGCTCGCACAGTGAATGTTAAATTAGATCATGTTTACACGCTTGCACAGTGAATGTTTGATTAGATCATGCTTACACGCTCGCACAGTGAATGTTGGATTAGATCATGCTTACACGCTCGCACAGTGAATGTTTGATTAGATCATGCCTACACGCTTGCACAGTGAATGTTGGATTATATCATGCTTACACACTCGCACAGTGAATGTTGGATTAGATCATGCTTACACGCTCGCACAGTGAATGTTGGATTAGATCATGCTTACACACTCGCACAGTGAATGTTGGATTAGATCATGCTTACACACTCGCACAGTGAATGTTTGACTATAGATAATATCGAAGAGTGCCAGACTTGAGTTACGTATGATCAAGGGTAAAATTCCTTTCTCATGTATTCACACAATCACTCCATCGTATTGTCATACGAAAAACGCGCTTGTTAAAATATGAAACTAATTTATATAGTAAATTTAAACTACATAATGATTATATAAACAACTTCATACCAGTACACACAGTATCATGTCAAAACAATGCTGCAAAATAATTACAGTTATATTATTACAGAAAAACAGTTAACGTCACTTGTCATAACGAATACATTGTTGTTGTAATAAGGTATTGTCAATAACATTCAAAGGTTTTGTTGTTGAGGATGCGCACGCAACACTTAATTTGTTGTGAGGATTTGTCATGGCAACCAATGGCAATCGATAATTAAAGCTCGACTGTGAGTGAATAGAAAACAATATTTTAAATAGCTTGATCTGGACATGATCCCACTTTGTAGCTAAATGGTATAGTAGGTCATACTCTTTGTAGCTGAATGGTATAGTAGGTCACACATTTATAGCTGAATGGTATAGTAGATCATACATTTGTAGTTGAATGGTATAGTAGATCACACCTTTGTAGCTGACTTGTATAGTAGATCACAACTTTGTAGCTTAACAGTACAGTAGGTCACACTCCTTGTAGCTGAATGGTATAGTAGATCACACCTTTATAGCTGAATTGTATAGTAGGTCACAACTTTGTAGCTTAACAGTACAGTAGGTCACACTCCTTGTAGCTGAATGGTATAGTAGATCACACCTTTGTAGCTGACTTGTATAGTAGATCACAACTTTGTAGCTTAACAGTACAGTAGGTCACACTCCTTGTAGCTGAATGGTATAGTAGATCACACCTTTATAGCTGAATTGTATAGTAGGTCACAACTTTGTAGCTTAACAGTACAGTAGGTCACACTCCTTGTAGCTGAATGGTATAGTAGATCACACCTTTATAGCTGAATTGTATAGTAGGTCACAACTTTGTAGCTTAACAGTACAGTAGGTCACACTCCTTGTAGCTGAATGGTATAGTAGATCACACCTTTGTAGCTGAATTGTATAGTAGGTCACAACTTTGTAGCTTAACAGTACAGTAAGTCACACTCCTTGTAGCTGAATGGCTGAATGGTCACACTCTTAAGACTGAACTTGACCTTGAAAGGTTGGTTTCACCGTTGACACAATAATCTTAAGTGCATGATTACTGTGCTTGTTATTGACGAAGCAGTGTTGTTTAGTTTCTGATCACAGCTATGTTGGTTGAAAGGTCACCACTATATTAGCTCTGCAATGTTGGTTTAAGTGCACTGTGACTTTAATTAGTTTTGCAGTAAATAAGAGTCGACGTGAGATAAAGTGTCCATATTGAAAAAACAGACTAATTTATAGGAAGGAATAATTAAAAACTATTATAACAATTCATTTGCGGTTTTACCTTTCTCTCATTCTATATTTAAAGAAATGAACAATATTGAAAATATTGTTTGAATACTTATTTCTACCCGTCAATTAAATTTCAAACAATAAGTTTTACACTAAATGTTGAATTATATAAAAACAGCCCCAACAAATTTTTTTCAAACAATTATTGCAATTTTAAAAAATACGTATCTTTGTACTATTTGTGCATAGTAGGGGGAACGAGGACATGAAATCGCATGCAAATATCTCGCTTATTTCCGTTGTTTTGTAAAATATATGTTACATATTTTCCGTAAGTTTTCAAACACACGTTATATATTTTTCGCAAGTTTGTACAAATAATTTGGCATGATATTCACAATACTGGGTGATATTTGCCCGATGTTTCACAATATGTGTAAGGTTTGGGTAGTTACGCTTTAAAATTGGCAAAGTTATTTCGTTATTTGCGTAGTTAGCTATTCTCTAATTTGGCAACGAATTGTCACGAATTGTTCCATGAGTCGTTGGAGGGGTATATAGATTCTGAAGAGTCGATGGAGGGGTGTATAGATGTGTAGGGGAAATGGTCTTTAGTATTGTACTTGTTTTATTTCCTTTATGATGGACTCTTACGTTGTGATGAGTATAGACTTTGGTCTCCTTATGCCCTCCACGGATGTCTTATGATATTTTTATCCACCCCCTCACTAGGTGTTATTAGACATTGAGCTCTATTGCCCTCCCTGGTATTGTGTGTAGGTGACATGAGTATCAGTGTTGACCTTAAGGGGCTACATAGGGGAGCCAATACAGTGTCATTCAAGTGTTCAGCTCTATCACAATTTTGATAAAACTATTAGTAGTATTGAAGTTTGGTCTTCACTGGAATGAATACAAAACTCTATTTTATGTTTCTATAGATAAGAGAGATCTGTAAACATGGCTTAAAATATGAAATTTTGCCCTTAGATTATTATTAGCACCGCGTCTTACTACCCGTTCGGGTTATACGCACTTACGCTAATGTGTAATGGTAGGGTGATTGTGAGATGAAATGGAGGACCTACAGTTTAACGTGGGATCCGAACCACGGTGGAGGCCTGGCATTCCTCACATTCACAAGTTGTGATTAATACACATCTTGTCAGAGGTGAAGGAAGGGTTTGGCAATCAGATAAATCTGTGCCGGGACCGAGGATTGAACCCCGGACCCTTAGCACAGAAGTCCGACACCTTACCCCTAGACCACCAGGTCACCTTGCCCTTAGAAAAGTCAAAATAAGCGATATTTGAGTTGATTATTAAATACCTAAATCCAAGCGAAATGAAAGGGCAATATTATAGGAACATAGAATGGAGATTTGTTCATCGAATTATATAATTTATTAGGGGGGTCACAACACAAAATTTATTGGCATTATTATTAACCTGAGAGGTAGCAACTGGTAACATTTTCACTGTACACTAACGCCATCACTCGGCAAAGGACTGGTCAAACTTTGCTCTGAGCGAAGGAGGGGGTAGGAGAAGTGAAAGAATGGCAGACAAGCAGGTTAATCCTTCCCTCGCTTTCTCTTGCTGTTTGTACTTCCACCCGGCTCATCACCTTCGGTAGAACCTTGCAGGTCGTGGCGCTCTTTATTGAAAAATATATTTTGACCACATTTTAGTAAGTGCAAGCTAAAAAAAGCTAGCGTCAGTATGAACCGAGAAAATACAACTGCGGACCATAGAAGAGGGAAAAAAATAAGATTATACCTCACAGCCCACCTCAAGAAAAGAAATTGAAATAAGGGAAAGAAACTATGCATTGCTGATCTTAGGTGACTATTTTTTTTTTAGTATATATATATATAGCAACAGTGAATTGCTTAAAAATGACACAGGCCTAATTATATTCATGCATTTAACGTACACTTTTTAAACAGCCAACCTAACTTAGGTAACAATGTGATCTGTACTTCACATTCAGAAATATAGCCCAGATATTCACCATTCAGATAGAAGGACGTATCCATCTACAAATAGAATTTTTTTTTTTTATTCTCTAGCACCCCCGGTATCAAACTAGTGTCCTCTAGATGTAAACACTTAAACGTGTGCTACACAACCTGCATTTTTTAATTACTTAGCTACCATATTTATTAAGAGGTGATTTAAGTGCAATGGAGTGATAAGGTAGCTTAGCAAATGTGCACCTGCATCAGCATGGAGTGAGCATGGGTAAACAACAGGGACAATTTATATGTTGTGCATCTAGTTAGTATTCGTATCTTTACCTCTTCCTTAAATCAATCCAGTTTCTTGAGAGCCAGAAGCATTAAATATTATGACCACCAGTGCATGTGTTTAAAGCAGCATTTCCCACCGCCGGGCCGTGGGGCCAAATCCCGAAAAGCTGGTCAAAATATGAAAATATTATTCAATTTGTATGAAATTTAGTACATAGGGGTTTTAAAGGTTGCTGATTGCGAATCAAAAGTCAGAATTGATAAAACAAAATGGTGGACCCATTATGGCATTTCTAAATTCATTAAAGCCGGCAAAATATTCAAGTTTTATTCATTTTGTACGAAACTTGGTACCTAGGGGTTTTAGAGGTCACTGATTACGAAACCAAAGTCAAAATTGCAAAATAATAAAATTACGGCTCCAATATGGTGACCATAAATATTTAAACATATACAATTTAGTCAAAATAACATATAATAGGCCCTACACCTTATTAACCAGGAAAAATTTAAGGTGTAACAAAACAAAAGATTTATTAGAAGAACATAAACTTTTATTTATATTGAAACCATAACCTTTAAAGCCTATGTCTCAATGACCCACAATACAGGGAAAAACCTATTGTTTGTTGGAGTTATACACAAGAATTTAAAAAAACCTTTTACTCTAACCCGATAATACAATAATGTACGAAACCGGGTAGAATTATTATTTGTTTTAATTAAATATTTAAATAGTAAAAGTCATAAACCTTTAAATTAAATAATTATTTAACCCACGAAACCGAGCGAAATCAATTTAAGGAAAAAACTTTGTAAATAGGGGAGAGTGGGGTAAAGTTAACATAGTAATAATATTAATTTTAGCTTTTGATTAATTTTTATTTTTTTACAAAAATTGGCATTTTATTTAAATAGTAAAATAAATTTAGAAATTATTTGGAAACTACTTACATTTTTTTAAACTGTTTACATTTAATCTTTCTTTAAAATTATACTTAAGTACTATTTACCTTGAAATTAACTTTAAGAAATTATAAGATATTTGTTTCTGAAAGCATGTGTTTTACACTAAAAAAGAGTTCTTACGCAAGAGATTTCTTCCAATTCTTTAGAAACTGTATTTATATAGGGTTATAGGCCCTATTCTTGAAAATATTCGAAATAAAATTACAGCGATTTTAAATTGCATTTGATTTTAAAAATATATTTATTTAAGTTAGAGTATTGTCAACAAAAACATGATCTTCTTATAGAAAACTGTAAAATTTTAAAGTATAAACTATGTTAATAAGTAAAACATGTATATTTACGATCTCTTTTGAAGCATTTTAAATTACACTTAGTGATTTTTTTCCATATATTGACTCAAATTTAACAACAACTTTCACGCAGAAAGATTTTGCAAAATATTTTATTGTATTATTCAATCAATGAGACTGAAAAAATTAAAACAAATAAAATGAAAAACTTAATAATTAAGAATTAAATATAAAGGGAAATGTATAAAATAAATCTGTATCTATCAAGTTTTTTACATAATATGTTAATGAAAATTATTCATTGTCATCAGTTGAGTTACCTGTATCGTAATCAGAGGATTCTGACATCGAAAAAGAAGAAGTGTTGTAGCGCATGACACATATAAATGGTTGGTGAAATTAATAACTCAACAGTTTCTGGTGACATAGATTTTACTTTGTTTTTAGGCAATTTTCTCAATCTTGAAATAAAGGGATCGGATGCTACTAAAAGACGTAAAATAAGCTCTTCCATTGTTTTTGTTCTGCTGCATTTTCGCGCGAAGTCTTCACGATATATTTTTATATATTTATTACAAGATTCTTGCGCATCTTCAGACATTTGTCCTATCGGCACTAATGCACTAGCTATGATTTCAGTGCCATGGATCAAAAGTGTATGTAGAGAAGTTGGCATATAAAACCAGGGATACAAATACACAAATTTACGAGCTGTTTCTAATGTGTATTCTTTATATTTAAATAAATCAATTTCATGGCCGCTTGAAATGGCTTGCAATATAACATGAAATATTTTAATTAGACCTTCATCAACGCCCGTTATAGAAGCGGAAACAGACAAATTTTCAAAAAATCTCCCAGCAGTATTTCCGTCATTCGTACTACCAAATCCAGGCTTTTGTTGATCGACAATAAGTTCTAATTGTTGACGGAAATATTTTTGAATAATATTTTTTCTATTCTCTGTTTCTTCTTTATCTTCTTTTTTTCGCGCTTGCCACTTTTTAATCTCTAGTTTATAGGACAAATGTAAACAACATTCGAATAATCGAATCCACATGTGTAGTGTAGACAACGCAAACGTTAAACTATCTCGATTTATCTTTTTTAATAAAATATCGTCGATATTATTAAAACCTTTGGAAGTTGATTGGCATAAATAGCAACGTTGAGTGGATACAGTATTGGTAATTGCATTACAAACTTTGCCATCTGTCATCGTTAACGCAAGTTTATAAGAAACTGATATTTATTTTCCGTTTCTTACAATCTCAAAAGGTACAAGTTTTGCCTCTTGTTTTTTAACACACTCAGTTTGTTTTACAGTGTCTTCCGTATTTTAGTGCAAAAATTCAATTTTAATTGGCCGACAAAATCGAGGAGATGAAGGTCTTGGATTTTTGAATTAGAAACTTCATCTTCGGATATGATTTGTAGTGGAACAAGTGAAGTGAAAAAAATATTTTCATCTGATTTACTTCCGTCATCATCATTGAATTTTTGTCTATACGTACTTTGGCCAGAGCTGCCATCATAACCCCCCTTGCAAATAAAATTCAAGTTAAGAAGTTTTTCAGAACTCAAGCTTTTAATAACGTCCATTTGAGTCGACAAAATTTGTTCAACTGTATGGTCTAATAAGGCCTGTAGTTTTACTTCTGCACTGCATTTAGTTACAGTGATGCTGTATCAGGATAACATTTACGTTTAGCCTTTAAAACTTCTTTATACGAGGGATACAATTTATAATTATTTTCTAAGCTTATATTTCTTAAACCCTGATACTGACTTCGCGATAATTTCTGCTCAATTATAAGTGAAAGAGCGTTATCGCCGGAAATAATGGTTTCTGGAATAAACTTCAAAGATTTTAGATATCTTTTTGCTTTTGATGGGCTGCTCGATGTCACATCTTTCACAACTTCCGCAGTATACAATTTTCCTGAAGTTCAAAGGCTCATTTTGGTTGCATAGGAGAGTTCTTCAGTACTTGCCTGGGAACGAATTTCTTCGGTCCACCTTCGCTTCGTTCTTTCGCTGGAATCTATAAATTTCGAATATTGTAATATAACCTACGCAGGGAACATAATTCTCCTAAACTTTGTAGTATACGTGTAGTGAACATGATTTTCCTTTATTTTGTGATCTAGGCCTACGTATAGTGAACAGAATTTTCCTAAGCTTTGTGGTATATGTGTAATGTTTCATACCCGATGGTGATTTGAAAACCAATATTCCCGTCATCAGCAGACCACGACGATGATAACACGAGAATGAAGCCTTAGACCAGTGTTTCCCACATTGGGTGATACCGTCCTCCAGGGGGTATTTTTAGTTTTGTGAGATGGTAAATAATTGCAAGGGAGTTGTACGGCAGCGTATGGGGTTGTACTGATATTGCAGGAATAATTTTATGCTAATAAATACAAGCTATAGAATATTTAACAAAATGTTCTTATATTAAATACTGTACTTATGTTCTATAATTTTGACAATACGATCAAGTCCTTATTTTTATAACCATTTAACATACCTTATGTTTTAACGTGTGTTTTATTCATAAGAATTATAAATTATGCCACGTAAAATGTGCATTTATTTTGTGATCATGTTTTTTTTCAAATGAGGAAATATTGACCTGTTGGCAAGATAGTTTTTCTGCAAGGTTATTATCATTGATTTCAGAATGCATATTACATTTAACTTAGGGTGAGGGCTGTAACAGAATCAAATTCTCAAAAGGGGGCAGTAGGTTAAAAAAAAAGGTAGGGAATTACTGCTTTGAACCATGCAGATAGTGAAGTCCCATATAGTTAACATTGAATTCCTTCATCGGATGCGTATACACATAGTGAACATTGTTACCTTTCATTAGGTGTATACATACAGTGGACATTGTAACCTTTCATGAGGTGTACACATATAGTGGAAATTCCTTGCCTAAATTTATTTCTAGATTTATATTTTATTTCAACTTTATTTGGTTGTAAAAATATATTCAACACTACTTCCCTTGTTTAGGCTCTCCACGTAGAGATTGAAACAAACACATTTTACTCGTTGGTAGATATAAAGTGAAAGCTATTTTAATCACATACCAACAAATTAAACTAATTTTTTATGACTTATGTAAAAACTATATCCTTACAAGCTTATTGATAGCTATTGTAATATATTTTTGTTGGCTTATAAATATTTTGAAACATACAAAATAAGTTATAAATATAAAAATCGAAATAAATCAAAACACAAGCATAATATTTCGTAATTATTTTGTGGGTATAACTAATAAGTAATTTTAAAGGTCACACTTACTAACACCATCTTATCGAATATTATTGAAAAAGACAGGTTATAAAGTTGTCAAATAATATTTTTAATTACACCAACTAGAAATCAAAATATTGTACTACAAATATCTAAACGTTCTATACAATTAAAGTTTCCACCACCACTTACTTTAAAATTGGAAAGAAAGATAATTGTTTTGCAACTGTTACACACTTAAATAATTATTGAGTTCCCTAATAATACAATAATCACACTAAAGGGGAAGAAAGTGGAAATTATCAATCAGAGGTCTTATACCCTCATTTGTGTGAAGATAGAGTGAAAAATAATCGAAGGAAAAAAATCTCAGACCACACGAGTGGAAATACAATCCCGACCTACCCATCACCTGTAAATTAGATTAGATGAGAGAAATGATTTTGTTCACGTGCCCACTGGAGAGGGCTATTATTTTTTTAGTCATGATTTTATAAGATGTTTAAACAAAACATTAAATGAGTTCACAGTACTCTCCGGCTGGGATTTACCCAAAGGGTCGAATGATCTAAGGCGTCACTCTAACAAAAAGTTCAAGATACCTATTTAGAACCAAATCTTAAAAGCCATTATTTATATATTCCAAGTTTTTGAAAAAGCATTCATCAGTATACTTACCATAAACGACATTTTATTAAAAAACGAGTAAGCTTGTACAATGTTACTCGCTTTGCTCGTTGGGGCCTGCACCCCTAAACACCCGGTGAATTTTCTTTGCCGGTGGATGTAAACTAATGTAATTCCAGAACAGTTTTATGGGTTCTACCGTTTAGCCACAAAAAACCTCCAAAGAAAGGTCCGCACGGACTTTAATGTTGCTCCACCATTTTGAATTTTTTCGGGATTTAAAAATTAATTTTTTTAACTTTTTGGAATTTTACCGTCGGTTACAGGCTATAAGCTATAAGTTTGCCAAATTTCAAGTTTCTAGCTGATCTGGAAGGGGGTAAACATTAATGTCAGTGAGTGAGTCAGCCATGTGACTTTATAGTAGTATAGTAACTCACTTTGCTCGTTGGGGGCTCTGCCCCAAACACCCAGTGAGTTTTCTTTGCAAGTGGATGTAAACTAATGTTAATCCGGAGCCGTTTTTTGATAGGTCTTACAGTTTAGCCACAAGAGACCTCCAAATAAAGGTCCGCACCGACTTTAAAGTTGCTCCACCATTTTGAATTTTTTTCGGGGTTTAAATTGAATTTTTTTAGCTTTTTGGAATGGTGTGTGTGTGTGTATGTGTGCACTTGCCACATTGAAAACAATATTTGGAGCAACATTAAAGGGTGCCATGGTCTACCTGGCCCCCCTTGTAGACACACCTATGTAAAACATAATTTATATCTGACATGTACCTTCTTCAACATGTAGGCCTACATGTACAGTTTCAATACTAGCTTGCATAGTTTTAGATTTAAAAAAAACTGATGATTTTTTTACCTTATTCTCTTATGTTAGCTTATATTTGTACTATTTAAAAAAAAGAAATTATACCAACATTCGGCAAAATTAATTTGAATAAACAACCAATAATAATAAAAAATAAATTTTAAACGCAAAAACAACGTTTCTAGACAAAAAAAAACTTCTATTCTTTATTATTAAAAATCCATCCCACTTTCGTGGTAGAAAGGTCTAAGATGTCACTATCATCATAGACTTGACTGCCGATAATGGAGATATTGGGGTTTGAATCCTGGTTGTTTTTTTCTAAATGGTTTCTCGCTTTTCTTCAACGCAAATGCGGGTATATTTCCTCTAAATTATGTTTACTCAACCTTACTACACTAGTGTAATTAGTTCATATGAGTATAGCCCAAACGGTTAGGTACTATGTAGGGCTAAGAAAATAATCAACAACTATCATTACCCGCCTCGGTGGCGTAGTTGGCTAACGCTCCAGTCGTGTTGAGCCAGACCACCGAGGACGGGGAGATCGAGGTTCGAATCTCGGTCGGGTGAACTGGGGGTGGTTTTTCCTGAATGGTTTTCCACTCTCCCTCCACGCAAATGCGGGTTCACTTCCTCTACATTCAACCATCACAATTCCTAATCCATCAGTGTAATTAGTAATTAAGCGTATAACCCGAACGGGTAGTAAGACGCGGTGCTAAAAAAAACTATCATTAGTCATTACTAACTTTGAAATTGAAAATGTTGTCTTACCTTTGCGATGCTAATCTCGTGTTTTTTTTGTATTTTTCTCGGCTCATCGTGGGGATGTTCAGTACTGCCATCATTTCTTTAAATTGTGAGTAGCCTGTTCCATTGAAATACTGCCCCACTCAACAGCGTCATTCAATTCGTTTTTGTGTATGGATTGTTTTGAGGTAATGCATTGCTTACCATCACAATTGTCACAAAAATAAACCAGAGTAGATTCAAGCTCTTTTCTTATTTTCTTTTCTACACGATTTGGAGTGTTCATTTAATTTGAGTTGTTTAGTAAAAAGGCATTACATCAATAATTCGGTGACCCATAGTGGGAGAATCCTATGCCCTTTCAATGTTTTCTATGACAAGGGCTTAAAAGTGCCCCCCCAGACCGGACCCGAACTGCGCCAATACCCCCCTTTCCAAGACCGGACCCGAATTGCGCCAACCGTGAACGTAAACAAATATTACTGCTTTGGCTGGCGGTAAGAAGGACACAAGTCAAAAAATATTATTTAAACAACTATATTTAACTATATAATACAAAATCTAACATTATAACATCACAGTAAAATTTCCATATTAAAAACATTGTCAATAATAGATAAATGTAAGCTAGATTATAATATAATAATAACAAAAGTAAAATAAAAAACAAGTCATACAAAGGATTTTTGAGGGTCACATACTTCACAAAGCTTAATCTATCTACTAACAAAATCGTTAAAAATAATTTCAAAATATTTTGAATTTTTGAAAACTAACTATCAGTAAACTACCCTTAAAAGGACTTTGCCCCCAAATACCAAGTATACAGTATTAATTGTTATCTTAAATATACCCAAGATTTATGTTTTAATCATAATTGTTAAAGGTATTTTTGAGAAATTAAAATTCTTTTAAAATTAGTCATTAGTAAACTGCCCATAATTCAATTTTTTTAAGATCAACTATACAATCCTGTACATCATTTAAAAAACTCTCCAAATATACACTTTGAACAAAATTACTTAAGCCAATGATTGGGTAGTTGGGGTTCGAATACTGGTCGAGTGAACTGAAGGGGGTTTATCCTAAATGATTTTCCACTCTCCCTCCAGACAAATTCGGATTCCTTTTCTCTACATTCAATCTATCTCATCCCAAAGCCCGCTTTTATAATCAGCACATAAAGGTATAACTCAAATAGATAGTAAAGCGCAATGAAAAAAAATTCAACAATGAAAATTATAATAATCAAGTCAAAAATTAAATCAGTATTTATGTAAAGTTGTAAAATAAAATTGTTTCACTTAATATGCTTGCACCAAATTAAATCGACAGCCTACTATCTTGGTTTGTGGAAATGTTGAAACGACGCACTCGTGGATCGCTTGTTCGAAATCAATCACAATGTGCTTGAGTCACAAGAAAATATCACAACCCCCTTCTCTTTTTTGTTTTTTAACAAAAGGTTTCGTCTAGAGTAGTATTTAGTTCAATTGAATCTAAGGCAAATTGAATTTCGTTGGAAGATTTAGGCAAATTTGGCAGTTTGTTATTCCTGAAACATTTCATGTCCTTGCGGGTCAATATTTTTATAGTTTTTTCTCTGTATGCACCTCTTTGTGGATCAACTTTAAAGGCCTTACTTCAATCGCTTCAGTTTTCCTCTTAACTGCTTTGCTGATGGATTTTCTGTTCAAGTCTTGATCTAGTAGTGATTCGTCGTTGTGTTGGTCTTTCAATCCGCGAGAAAATATTTCCCCCATCAAGTGTGAATATTTTGGCCTTACAGTCCTTTATAGTGCATCTCCACCTCTCTTCCCTCGTCAAATTCAATTGAATTATCGCTAATATCACAGTCCACACAAAACACGAACACAAATAAAACAATTACACATATGTACAGTTACCGTTGCCGAGATAATTTGTTAATACTGGCCAGACTTATGTCAGAAAAGCTAATACAGATCTTGTTGGGGGCTCTTAGGGCGTTTTTACATTCCTTTACCTATAAGGAAGGGATGACAAGACGTGGCGAGAGCTTGTTTGCTTTGGTGTTTGTTTATTTCGTCTACCTGAATTAGACTTGGCGCAATTCGGGTCCGAGTTAAGTGAACATTTTTAACTCCCTTAATTACTGGCGCAGTTCGGGCTTGCCCATGGTGCTATGTTGCCATAAAAAATACTTCAGATAGCCTCTAGAGGTGTTTAATATTTATAATCTTTTCTATTCTCCGGCAATTGGGTGATGTGCCCACCAAACCCCCCCTGAAATTATTGGGTGGCTACGGCATTGATTAATATAATCATATTTATGCCGGTTAAATGCTACGCTCAAATTAAAATATAAAACTAAACGATGTCAAAGAATACTGGTAAAAATAGACTGTACATCTTTCGCACATTATATAGCTAACAAACAAGAACAGTCAAAAATATCAGAATATTATTACTTGTATGTTTTTGTACCTCAATGCTGTTCTCAGCTGAATTTGAAAAGTTTGCTAATGACCTTCTTCCCCCTCATCACTCCTCGCTTGCCCACCGCTGTCAATCAAAACACACTACCTGTGTTTGGTTCTCAACGGTACGGCCCGGTTTAGCTGTATTTATTTATGTAAAAATCACGTAACTTCGGGCAATTTCCTCTCCAATTTTGAAAATATGATAGTAACGATTGAATGAAAAACGTCAAATGATCCAGTATTTATTGCTAAATAAGGAGAGCTAAATTTAATTTCAAAACACAAAGTAGTTTTCTATCAGGAAATTTGTTTGTAAAAGAATGAGAAAGTCTGCCGCTGATTCAATTTCATTATTTATTAAATAAAAATTAATATTATGGAAAATATGGTAAAAACCGTGTCTAAAATATATTTACCATGTAGTGCTATACTATCCGTACATACATAAAAAAAAGTAAGGCTTTTGCTTGTATTACTTAATACTTGGAGAAGAATTAGTATTATTAAGTTAAATTAATTATTATAGCTATTTAAACAAAAAAAAATACTTAACGATTTTGCTCTATTATTACTTATTTTAATGTTTTTATTTTATTAAAAAGGCTCACAACCGTAAAAATAAGAAAATATAAAAAAAATATTATCACTCTTGCACAGCCTTAGCAACCAATCGATTATTTCCTTGAGGGGATTTCATTGACCTCCCTCATCTGTGTGACCAATAGTGTTTTTTGAGCTAAAATCGACTTTGGAAACAGAATGAGGAAATTGTTATGTTGCAAGCAGGTATAGTTGGCCCACACGTCTTTTGGAGCATTGACATTCAGGTATATTTCCGTAACAAATGTCCTTGTAAGTCAGTGGCTTTGACCTCCCAAAAACAGGGGGTAATTCACAAACCAGAGGTGTTTGATAATGGTTCCTTACGGGGTCCTCTTTCAAATTAGAACTCCGTTTTAGCATGTATGAACCTGAATTTGAACCCCACTATCTTTTGCAGGGTACATTATGCCATAACTCGAGATCCAAAGTTGTTTTTAGCATCGCTAAGGGCTGTTAGAACGGTAATTCAATAAAATAATTCCTTCCCACGTCTTTACGTTGTTAAATGCACCCTCGGTGGTGCGACCGAACAGTTTATACACATTTGTACTAATTATTCTCATGATTTTAGGGATTTTGAAAGTTATATTTAAAGGAAGTGTACCCGCATTTTCGCGGAGGAAGAGTACACCCGAGATTCGAACTTCAATCTCCCCGTCATCAGTAGGCTTGTCTACTGCGAGAGTAGCGCGTTGGACCACGCGGCCATCGAGTTGGGTGAAATCATGTTGACAAATTAAATGATGCCGAAAAGGATTTTCAAATATTAATGGTTTCAGTTCACCTCTGTTCTAGTATTGGGTAAGCACTGAAAAAATGTGTAGTTATAAAACTGACACTTCAGCTCATTCGGTAGTGTGTTTGCTTACTAAGAAAGAGGTCCTAGGTTCGATTCCCAGAATGGCCAAAAATGTATCATCGGTGGAATATGGGTCTACCCTTTCATAGTGATTCATTAACCCCAGGGAGTAGGTGTTGTGTATGTTCTAGATTTAAGTAAGATTGTAAGTCGTGTACTGAAATAATCAGTCGGTGCATAAAGTGCACGTTAAATACCTTAAATAAATTTAAATGGAAAAAATATACTTGCAAATAATATTAATTTGTGACTCTATATATTATAAAAAGCAAAGCCCATCCAATATAAATGGCTATTATGTTATTGCTTTGGATGCAAATAAGTTAATGCGTTACTAAATATTAAATCAACATGATAAAAACTCGCTTCAGAGGCCGAAATATTGAGGAGCCATTTTGTTTGGAATATTTATAAATGTTAAGAAATGAAATTTAATCAAAATCGTTAGAGCCGATCTTGAGAAAATTGATTTTTTCTCTTTTTTTACCCTTCAGTAAACTACCCTAAATTTTAGGGTTAAAATTCAATTCCAAAAAAACCCTCGCGGCAACCTTATCAAAAACCAAGATACCAAGTTTTAGCCTGATCAGTAAAATAGTTTAGGCTCTAGTCCAAGGTACAGACAGACAGACAGACACAAATTCGAACACAACTTTTTTGGATTCGGGGGGGGGGGGGGGTCATGAAACGTCAACATTCATAAAAAATCTCGAGTTCAATTTTTTTTTATGATCACAATATTTTCTCTAACTTTAAGAGAGCGAGAAAGTAAAAAGTGGTCTGTAAACAATCCGTTCACTATATACCTTTGAAACGGTATGATATTCTCAACATTGGTGGTGAAGAGAAACTCAAATCACCAGTGTCTGATGGAAGAGAAGACATTATTTATTATATTTGTTTTGATGCTACATGAGACACACATTGTGATGGAAAACTCAGATGATTATGGAACTGAATCGCAAATACAAGAACGTGACCATAGAATCAATCGTTACGTATTTGATGATATGTGAGCCGTATCAAAAGAAACCAAAAACATTTAAAAAGGGTGTTGTAGTGAAACCCATCTTACACAGCGAAATGAATTCACACTGCCAAATCGACTTAATCGATATGCAAGCTAACTCAGATAATATGTCAAAGTTCATATTAGTGAGTCAGGATCATTTGACTAAATTTGTTGTTCTCCGAGCACTGCGTTTGAAAAGGGCTGATGAAGTTGCATATAATCTTTTGGATATTTTTACTACAATTGGCGCACCTAATATGCTCCGTTCTGATAACAGTAGAGTTCTGTAACCAAGTTATACAAATATAATCTGACATATGGAATGACATAAAAATAGTTAACAGAAAACCAAGACACAGTCAGGCTCTGGGATCGGATGAACGTGCGAACCAGGACGTTTAAACTATGTTAGCAACGTTGATGGAAACAAATCAAACTTCAAAGTGGTCTGAAGGCTTGAGGTTTGTACAAGCAATGAAGACCAGGGCGTACCATGAGGGGATATAAAGCGATGTTTGGCGTTCTAACGAAAATGGGCATTTCAAGCTCGGTTGTTTCACGTGATTTAATTAAGAATCTAAATTCCGAAGAAGATTTGGAAAAAGTGTTGATTGCTGGAAAGAGAGGCAGGAGTGACTCAGAATAAAGGTATTAAGGGAAGACAATAGTAAAGGAATCAATCCCATAGAATATTTACAACAAGAAAGTACATTTGGAGCAGGGAATGAAGCAGTAGGGACGCAGCATTCAACCGTAGTTGAAACTGAAACAGCTGACCAACTGCTACCTTCTGACAAGTGTGACGTGACTACGGTAACAACCAACAGAGTCGATAAAGTTGTAACCGCCATCTCTCCAATGGAAATAATAAGCAAGGGAATACATGAGTAGATTTTATTAAATATATAATATAACAATAACAGGTACAAAGAGCTAGAACTAAGTGAGAGTAGATAATACTAAATGACCAGAAGCCAGTTTGAGTTAGGTACAATACTTACCTAGTCACCAACAATCGTTTGCAAAGATAATTTTATAATGAATTGGCTAGGTCAGATCTCCGCCTTTGCGGGTCAACAATAATATAAAAATTGTAACAACAATAGTGGCAAAGAACCTTGAAACAAATGTTAGACTGAGAAAAATACTAGCAACGTCATCTAATGACGTGAGAGCCAACTCGTGACATGTGCAAATACTCAGCAAATGAATGAGTACCAAAAAGGCTCTAACTTTGAATAATATCAAAATCATGAGAGTAACATATTTAATAACTATTTTAAAGTGGCCTCAAAGTGAGCCCAAACAATATCAATAACTAATTAAATAGGCCTATTCATCGTGTGGCACGTTAATAAGAGACACACCCCCTGCGGTACGGGGTTTAGAATAGTCCCGCAGTAGCCCTTGCTTGTCGTAAGAGGCGACTAAAAGGGGAGGCTTCTGTGCAGGACGTACCTCGTGCATGAAAAACTTATCCTAAATCTTTCCTTTCCCCTCCTTTTTTCCTTCCTTCCCTTTCAATCCTTTTTTTCATTCTTTTTCTTTCTCTTTCTTCCCTTCCCCTGCCGTTCAGTCCTGCACAGAGACTTTTGGCCCCTCCGTTGACGACCTCGGCATCTAACACGGCTTTCTTTGGACGATCATTGGATACCACTGCTTTGAGCTCCTGAGTGAAAGTGCGCCGGTTGTAATATCTTAGTAGAAGGGCCTTAGGGATGACAATACCGGGTACCCTACTTTGAGAAAAGACCGGTTACGTTCATGAGGGCCCGGACGTAAAATTGGCACTTTCCTACACCCACTTGCTGCGATGACCTCTCTCTCGGCGATGCCCCAAGCGAAGGTTGTCATGTCTAGCGTCGTATGGGGCCTCTTGTCGGGACAGTTAACAGGGCCATATGTGGTAGTACTGACTTGGACCACCCTGGGTCTACGATCCGAGTACTGTGTAGGTTGTCCCCTAATACGGCATGGCCGATCACCTTGTCACCGCTGGCACCATACTGCCAAATTCTGCTGGCACCTCACTGCCCGGCCCCTCACAGGGCCGTAATATTGATAAGAGGTGGAAACAGGTAAGGCCGTCCAGCCCTGTAATAATAGAAAACCAGGAAGTGGTGAGGCTCCAGACCCGCTTCCTGGTAATGTCTAGAGTCGACGACGGTGAGACCCTGAAACGTGCCAGCCCATTTATCATCGAAAGAGTGATAAATGGTGCTGCAAAGTCAGAGGTTTCTATAAGAAAACTGCGAGATGGCACTGTGATGATCCAGACCATAAATAACGTCCAGACAGTAAACGTAATACGAATAACTGAGATACCGTTTAGCAATTCTGCCCATTTAAAGGTAAAGGTGGAGCCACACAGGTTCCTCAATGTTTGCAAGGGAGTGGTCACTTGCTATGACCTCGACTGCGTGAGCATTGAGGAGATCTGTGATGAGCTTGCACCTCAACATGTTCCCGTAGTTTATAGGACAGTCACAAAGAAGACTGGCCAAGAAAAGAAGACATATACGTATACTCACATATGCGACTGCCTACCCTTCCAAAGGAGGTCCGAGCAGGTTTCCATGTGCTTAGGGTCCGGCCATATGTCCCCAACCCACGGCGCTGCTTTCAGTGACAGGAGTTTGGTCATACGAAGTTGCGATGCCGTGGTAAGCCAACCTGTGCGGACTGCGGTAAAGAGGCTCACGATACACCGTGTGAGTCTCCTACACTGCGTGAACTGCAAGGGTCCGCATTCTGCCTGGTCTCGGGCCTGTCCGAAATGGAAAGCGGAGAAAAAAGTCCTGAAGATTCAAACTGAAAAGAAGATTTCATATGCCCTGGCACACAAAAAATACTTATCCAGTCAAGCTCTGGTATTTCAGACGTCAGATAGTCAGCCAAAATATAAATTGTCCTAACTGCCATTGCGCAGTCAACGTTTCAAAGCCATCTTCCCGACCTGTGCCTCTCGTCACTACTCGAGAAACTCCAAGCCAACAAGCGCCAAAATTTGTGCAGGAGGTGACGCCTCCAATGAGATCGTCTCCACCACCTATACCCCCAAGGTCTCCTCCACGGAGTGCGCCCCTCCCCCCCCCCCCCCCCCCCCCGCGCCCTCCTCAGGGCTCAAAATTATGTGCGGCCGTTGTCAAACCACTCAATCCCACCTCTGGAACTTCGAAGGTTGGGATGAGCGGTGGTACAGGCGAGTTCCACTGGTGCCTTGAGGAAGGACCAGCGAGGGACCGCCGAGAAAATTATTGTGTAGAAAGCATCGAAGGTCTTAACAAAGCCTCCGCACAAGGATCCACCGAACCTGTCTCTCCAGGATAAATCAAAACCTCTCCTGAAGCGGGAGGTCCAGGAGAGACTGGGAAAGGCAAGAGGGCCTGAAAAGGGCCTCAATCAATTTTTATTTTTAAGAGATAATGTTATGGATTGCGAGGCTAATTAAACTTTATATTAACAAATAATGTCGCTACTACAATGGAATTGTAGGGGTTTCTTTGCTCGTTTAGAGGAAATTAAACAAATAATTTATTCCCTGCATCCTTCCATCTTGTGTTTGCAGGAGACCCACTTCCGTCCAACTGGCAACCCAATGCTTTGTGGGTACGATGTATCTCGTACCGACAAGCCATTCTTTGATCGGGCTAGCGGAGGTGTGGCTATACTCGCACGAAGCAACATATACCATAAACATATTAATATCGTATCTGATCTCTAAGTGATCGCTGTCCGAATCTCCATTGCTATGGAAGTGACAGTATGCTGCATCTACCTCCCACCAGGTGAACGTGTTTCCAAGAGGATTCTAGAGGTCCTCTTTATACAACTTCCCGCCCCCTATATCATCTTGGGGGATTTTAATGCGCATAACCTGGTGTGGGGGTCTAATTTTACAGACGCCCGTGGGAGGATGGTAGAAAATATTATTATCTCGGGAAACCTGGTATTAATGAACACTGGGACCCAGACACACTTCTCCACCTTTAATAGTGTATCCTCTGCCATCAACCTAACTTTCCAGAATCATTCAGGATTCTACGTGCTAGAGCTCGCCGTATCATTCGAGAAAGCAGAAGAGAGTCTTGGAGACAGTTTATTTCTACCCTTACAATTTCCACTCCCACAACTAAGGTTTGGGATAGTATTCATAAATTACGTAATAGCAAAAATACCAATAATAATAATAATAATAATATATCTGCCCTCATGTCTAATGGTTCGCTCGTCTTCTCCCCTGTAGAGGTCGTCAATGTATTGGGCTCGATGTTTTTCGCAATCTCTAGCACTGCAAGCTACTCTAACGAGTTCGCAGTGCATAAGCGGAACATCGAGCGCCATACTATTGAGTTTGGTCAAAGTCGGGGGGAGGATTATAACTCCCCCTTTACTAAAGATGAATTGACATATGCACTGTCCCAGGCGGGCAGCACAGCTCCTGGTCCCAACGACATTCACTACGAAATGTTGCGCCAGTTGACCCCTGACGGACAGGCATTTCTGTTGGACCTTTACAATAGAGTTTGGGAATCTCGTCAACTCCCATCGCTATGGAGGCAAATAACCGTTATATCGATTCATAAAAGTGGCAAGGATAAATTGGAGCCGACTAGTTATAGACCGATAGCTTTAACTAGTTGTGTATGCAAAATATTGGAAAAAATGATAAATAAACGATTAATATGGTATTTAGAATCCCGCAATCTGCTATAAAATATTCAATGTGGTTTTCGCCATAGCCGATCCACGGTGGATAATCTCGTCCGTATAGAGACTGCTGTTCGTAACGTATAAAATAAAATGTGTGAATTATTTAATAATCTCCTGTTTATTCATAATCTAGAGAGCCAAAGTTTTAATTTAATATAAAACACAGGCAATTTATGAAATTAGTGATATAAACTCCCCTCCCTCCTCCCCAAAAGAAATAATAGGCAAGGAATTACAAGAGAACAGTGGTTTTATTCAAGAAACAATTAATCAATTTTAAACAATAACAATATGTACATTAGGACTAGAGACTTGCCACCTCATGTCTTTCAGGTAGAATAATTAAAAATTTAATTCTGAAAAGTTAACAACCTAAAGTACTTCCCAAAAATTAAGTCTCGATATAATCCAAATCTTAAATGTCCTGCCACCTCGTGAAAACAATTTGTACATTAATAAAGTTTCAAAGATTATAAAATAAAATATTAATCTTTGAGAGCTCTGCCATCTCGTGGTAACAATATGTACTATAATGCAATAGAAGTTATGAGACATAATAGTAGATTTTAAGTGATCCACCATCTTGTGACAACTAAATGTATTATAATGCAATTAAAGTTATAAAGTACAACATTAGATTTTTTAAGGTTCTCTGCCATCTCGTTGATTTACCAAGCAATTATTTACTCGATAAACGATGCCATCTACCCATCAGCCAGATGGCTATAGCCTATGTGAGAGCGCAACTAAACGCTAGCCGCCAAGCGGTGAAACAGAAGTTACTTCAAAGATTGAAGGAAAATTCAGTTTTTCTAAAGACATAAATATTAATTGAAACGTGGCTACACATTAGCCCGCTAATAAAGGAAAATACCCCCATCCCATTACAGTAATTTACAATTATAGTCTAAATTAATAATTTTGAAAGGATTCTGTAATCTAGCCAAAAGAGAATTAAAAAAAAAAGCATAAGCTAAGTCCTAGCATAGAATGTGTCCCTTACCTCATCCTAAGAAAACGGTACAATGAGTACAGATACAAACAAAACACAGCCATATATTTAGTGAATAACCAGATCATATGTCCACAGAGAGTAGGGGAGGGAGAGGGAAGAGACCGAAAGATTGCAGGCATTCGGGGAACTAGTAGAATGTACTAGAAGGAAAGGGGAGGGAGAGGGAAGTGCATAGAACAGCCCAGGCTTCTTGGGTGTGGCCTATTTTGCTTGCAGACAGCTGGTACCCACCTTCTTTCAGTCAGATAGTGTGTTAGAGGGAGGTCACGGCCAGGCGTGAAGAAGTTGGAGTCCAAATGGGTCGGAGGGTGAGTATTATAACATTTAATTGTACTGTTACTTGTAACTTGTTACAGTGAAAAGGTTGACGTTTTTCTGAAACTACCCTTAGATAACATTTTTCCTGTTAATCTGACAGTTTTTTCCTCGTTAGCTTGAAATTACTATTAATGTAACAAAAACATGTAATAGATTAATAAATTGTTATAAGAAATATGGAAGAAAAAACATTTACAGGAAAAAATAAATGTATTAACAGAAAGCTACAATCAGGAAATAATCTTTCAAAATAATTTAGTCTTCAATTTGTGGAACATCATTCCTTCATCTATTTATGTTAGGGTGTCAGTAATACGCTT
The DNA here is from genome assembly GCA_033556935.1 of Timema podura. Classification (NCBI taxonomy): domain Eukaryota; kingdom Metazoa; phylum Arthropoda; class Insecta; order Phasmatodea; family Timematidae; genus Timema; species Timema podura. The sequence continues at coordinate 53,131,149 of JAVRXN010000013.1, read as the reverse complement.
GGAATGTCAAAGATCTTTGTACTCTCCATGATATGCCTTCATTATTACGTTTTGGTTAAGAAGAGGAATAAGAAAATAGGGGAAGAAAAAAAAGTGAAGTGAATGGTATGGGAAGCCAGGAAAGATTGGATACAAAAATGGAATGAAATGTTGTAAAGGAATGTGGATTGAAGTTAGAAGGTGTTGTATAGCCAGGTAAGAAAAAGGAGAGGGAAAAGACAAAAAATTAGAATAATGGATGAAGAAAGAAGAATGATGAAACCAGGAGAAAAAGAAAATGAACTAAGGATGAGATTATTTTGACAAGATGTTCAACCCATAAAAGGAAGGTGATGAGAGTGAATCAGAGGAGCATAAAGAATTATCAAAAGAGGAGGAAATGGGTCCCACCTGGAAAGAGGTGGCAACGGATGCATTATAGAGGATGAAACCATGAAAAGCACTGGGTGTGCAATAACTTACTGCGGGATTGATAAGAGCTACAGGAGAAGCCGGAATACAATGGTTATACAGGGTGCCGAGAGTGATTTGGAAGGAGAACAAGGTACCAGAAGACTGGAAAAAGGGAGTTATTGTACCTATTTTGAAGAAAGGAGAAAGTAAGAGGTGTACAAATTATAGGGGGATAACGCTGATGTGCCATTGTACAAAAATATATGAGAAGATACTGGAAAAGAGAATAGTAAATAAAGGGAAAGGAAGGTGGAGAAAGGAACAGCGAGGATTTATGGAACAGAGGTCTATAATAGACTTAATCTTTGCCAAACGACAGCTGATGGAAAGAAGGTATGAATTTGGGAAAGACTTGGTAATGGTATTTATGGATGTGGAGAAGGCAGATGTTAATGTGAATAGAAATAAAGTTGGTGGGGAGGACACGAGGATTAACAAACTTTATATTTTAGACATGAAATAGCTATTTTGTTAAACCCCATATTATTGAAGTAATAGTTATTCAACAGGATTTTCACTGTGTTTCAATTAGGCATCTGCCCTTCTGTTCTGTGTTTGTATTGTGAGTGTTTATAGTTTTACTTTTTTTTTAACTGAACTGTTTGGCTTTAGATTCCTTAATGATATGGTGTTAAATTCATGATTTGTTGGAGTAACTTTAAGTCGAATGAGTCAAAGTTTGTAGCTTAGATTATCCTTTCAGTGATTTTTTTTTGTGTTTTTTTTACCAAGCCATGTCCGATCCAAGGTCCATTGTCTTCTGGATATAAGCACAGGTCTGGTGCTGCCCCCCTCCCCCCCCCAAAAAAAAACGGGAAAGGAGGAAATTAAGGAATCTATATCTGGTTATTTTATATCTACGTTACCAAATATTACAAATACCTCTGTGTCGGATCTAGACAAACAACCCTCAGGGATTGTTATTGGAATTGGAGTACAAGGGTGGGAATTGGGGGATATTGAGCTGATTATACCCACTCAACAGGTTGAAAATTTGTGCATGGACGAAAGGTGTAAACCAGAACAAGCTGTTAAAATGGAGACAAATTGGTTTGGAATATAGGCCTACTTCTATGTTTTGTGGAGATGTTTTAGATTCTGATTTAGGTGATGTTCACAAATATGGGATGTTAATGACCCATGCCAGTGGACTACACATATAACTGACCATGCCAGAGAAAAATTAGTGTGTTTTGGTTTATTGAAATTGATTTAAAAGAAATAAAACCCCTGTGAGACAGCTTAAACAGGAAGTTCACTGAACATCAACTGTTTTCTAAGTGAAGTTAAGGTAGATATTTGGTAATAAGATACTAGTTATTGTGGAGTAAATATCAACAGAAACTTTTCAGTGGCCCATGTCTTATTTTTAATTAAGATGAACATATTCAAAACACTCGGGAATGAACACTTATTACTTAAAATATAAGATGAGCGTGAAACACAAACAGAATGGTTATTTATTTAATGATCAAGCAGTTGACTTGGAAAAAATTATGTCTTCCTGTTAGCTGGTCAGATGGGCGCAGCAATGACGAGCCATCTGTCTAGACATTAGAAAAGGGGGTCTCATCAGCGTAAGCGAGTGCATGATAGAAAGATGTTGTAATCAAATGAAGATAATGTATTCATGGTGCCAGTATTGGGTATGACCGGTGCCTTCAAACAATGTCAAAGGGAGCTTCTGTATGAATTTGTCGGGCATACACCATCCACAAGAATCACCATTTTGAACTTGGTGACGAAGCTGGAAAGAACGGGAAGCTTGGTGGAGCCACATACAGCCGGATGACCCAAGATGACATAGGACACAATACAGGGTGTGAAGCAGAGGTTATTGGGATTCTCATGAAAATCTCTTTGGAGGCCATCCCAAGAGGGTGGACAATCATATTCTACCGGTCAAGGAGCAGCCAAACAGACAAAGACAAAGCCGTACCATATCATGGCTGTGTACAAGTTACAGCCACTTGATCTTACAAAGCAAATAGTGTATTGTCAATTGTTTGCTCAATTTTTCACCAAAACCACCACCTTGTTGGACATAACAAGGTTTACTGAAAAGGCATGGTTCCATTTATCCAGCTATATAAGCTCGCAAAATACATGGGTATGGGCCAGTGATAATCCCCACACCATCCACGAAGAGCCATTGCATCCAGCAAAAAGTGATGTCACCGTATCATTGGGCCAATCTTTTTTGAAGGCACGGTGAATACTGACCGATACTTGGAAATTTTAACTGAGTTTGCGAAGGAACACTAATGGCGACACTGTTGGTTGCCCCAATTCTGTTTTGGTTGAAATGACCACGATGTATTTAGTATGTATGTGGTCAAACAATCCTATATTAAAATACACAACACTTATACTACAAAACTACTAGTTTATTTAATTCCATGTACCCCTCACATAATAACTAACTGAATTCAATTTAATGAATTGATATTTAACTATAGTATAAGTTGATACATTTTAAAAATAAAATTATTATTGTGTGGAATGATTTGATTAACATTAATATCAAGATATTTTACTAGACAAGTAGATAGTACAGTTCAAGAAGATATTTTTAAGTTGTAAATTGTAGTCAATTGAAGATGACTGGCCAGAACAGGTCTGATCTATAATGGAAAGAGAGCAGGAAATTTAGACTAGGGAATATTTTTGAGTTTGACATATTGAGGTACTTTCCTAATTGTGTTGAGGCATTGATTTTCAAAATTGGTTTGCTCATTTAAAGTATTAATGTTATTGAGAATAGCTGTTTGGATATATAAGTTCAATACATTCACAAGTCAATTTGTAGATGCTACTTTTGTTAAATGGATTTTTAGGATTGAGATTAGAGTTATGTTTTTTATTGTGTTGTTAGTTTCATAGGAGATTCTGACTTTTTTTTTAATCTCTGTAGTTAAATTTGATCCATTTACTTTGAGTATGGTTTTTTGGAAGATTCGAGATAATAGATTTTTTTTGGTCAAGTGAGATATTTTGTTTTTGAAGAGTTTTATATAACACCAATATAAATTTTATAAACACTAGAATTTAACTTTGTTTCAATATTTTAGGTTAATTTTAAAATATTAATATTTTACTGTTATAGATTTTAAGTAAATTATGTTACCATAGATATGTAAATTAACGGAGTTCCACAGGCAGGTTTTGATGAGGTTGAAATTCAGAGTACATAAATAATCCAACAATTAACATAAAATAGATTTTTTTAAATGTATTTCATGATAACCTTTAAACTTGTTCCATTGCAATATAATATCAAACTTAGGTGTAAGTGCATTTCTTATGTGTTTTACCCCAAGCATTATCAACCAGCTTCTTATTATTGTAACATGTAAAATTGCTACGACAACCAGGCAAGCAAAGAAAGTAGTTTTCTAATAAAATATAAATACCTAGTACTCTAGAGATAAAGAGTTCTCGTACAGCTGAGCTAGAATTTTGTTTTTAAAACCTTAGCCCCATTATTTTTTTATTATCAAGCCAGTAATAGCCACATTATATTTGTAAGTTTATGAGTTGAATTTCCAAAGAAAAAAATAAATTATTTATATATATATATATATATATATATAAATAATTATTTTACTAGAGTTGGCAACCTAAAACCTAAACAAATGATTTTTGAACTGTCATCCTGGTAAAAACCGATCATGAACAAATTCTACTTTAAAGTTCATATTAAAAAGTTTGAACTTTTCTTTATGATCGCTTATTAAAAATATTTATTTTAAGGTAGTTTTCACCATTTCATGTTTGTATCTGAAATCTAAACATTTGTATATAAATAATAGGCAGAATGAATTTTGAATTTGGTTGGATACTAAGTGTTATGTCAAGAACAATATGTTGAATGTCTATTGTTGGTGAATGATTAATTTGTAACATTTAAATAGTAAGTTTTCTTCACTGGCAGTTATCTAGTATTAGTTAGGTCTAAGATTCTTGGGTACAATTGGTGGGTGTTTGTAAATGATTGTTTGTTTGGTTTAATTCAAATGTTGTTTTTCCTTGTGTATAAAACCAATTTCATATATGATTCTAATAATTTATATTAATTTATTAATTTTGATTATTTTTGTGTGTCCGACACCTTAGCTCAATCAGTAGTGTGTCTGCTTGCTGAGCAAAGAGTCTTGGGTTCAATTTTTGGCATGGCCAAAAATTTATCATTGATGAAAATATTAGGGCTGGGCCGATGTTGTTTTGTTGCCAATATCGCTGGTAACTAATGCCGATTTAGTTTTTATTACAATTTTATTACAATTGTGTACAGAAACAATACTCAAAAACAAGAATTATCTGATTTTGCCATTTTTATACTTTTCATGATAGTAGTAGGTTTGTTGAGTAAACGTTTAAATTAAAGTTTTAAGCATTTAAGTTGGTTGGATACATATAAAATAACTAAACAATTATTTACAACAGCGATAAATTGGTACTTCAACATTATGTTTAATGCATTCTAAGAACTGATCTCAGGGAGCAGATTTTGGGGTGCTTAGTAATTGATATGCAGGTGACGTCACACAGCATGAAGAAAATAAAAACACATGATTTCTGAACGCGGCTCTGTGCAGCTAGCTCCTAGAGTACACAATATCACAATAATGAAATCCTGTATCTTGGACGTATTTGTTGTTTTTGCTGTGTGAATAATTAACGGTTAGGTAAATAAAATATAGTTTAGTTAATTCAGCCAACAGAAAAAATAGGCGGTATATAAAATTTAAATAACTCAAATCCAAAACGAAAATTATTTAAATAGATAGCAAAATACTGTGCGCTTGTGCGGGCCTCGGCTTGTACCAAAAGATGTAGATAATATTTCATATTAGGTTGGTATTCAATTAAAACTACGTTACTTATAGCCATAATATAACGTATTTTTAATTTTTTGTAAATCCACAGCAAATAAAATCATAATGGCCCACCTAATATTGTTTTTGATAGTTTTTAACTTTGTTACTTGAGGAAATCTTTATCATTAATATATTTATCAAGTATTTCATAAATTTGAAATAAGCCTGAAGAAAGATAAAATGAATGGTTTATTTTGTTTAGAAGGTTGGTTTTGCTGTTTATTGTAAAATAAAATATCTAATGCAGAGTTAAAGAATTTGTGTTTACATGCAAGAGACTGTATTTAAATATTTTTGTCTAAACTAGGAATTATATTTTCATGACTTGAGAATTTAAAATATAGCTATAGAATTTAATTTTTGGTTCAAAATATCTGCATGATAAAAAACCAACTATCCTTGATCGATTTTGCCAATATCGGCCGATAAATTGGATAGGCTATCGGTATCAACTCAGCCCAAGAAAATATAGGTTTACCATTTCACATTGATAAATTAAAGGCTGGAGACTGGATGTTGTGTCTGTCCTAGTCTTAAGATGGATTATAAGGCATATGAAGCTACGGCAGGCCTAGCAAGCCGGTAGTGGAAAATATATGGCTTGAATAAAAAACTGACTCAGGCTGGAAACAGTAATGGCTGTAAAGTAAAGGTTATTCTTGTGTAGTTAGTTTTGAAGTTTAATTTGGCATAATATGGTATTATTCAGTTCTTAAGACATTAAAAAGATAGCAATAGCCCCTGGGTATTCCTGTTCATTGTTATATAAAATTCTTCAAAAACAAATTTTCTCAACTGACCATAAAAATCTATTGTCTCGAATCTTCCAAAAAACCATACTCAAAGTAAATGGATCAAATTTAGCTACACAGATAACGAAACAAACAGAATGACAAATCTCTTCAAAAAATATGTTAGAATCTCCTTTGGAACTAACAATACAATAAAAAACATAATTATAATCTTAATCCTAAAAATCCATCTTCTTGAACTGTACTATCTACTTGTCTAGTAAACTTTATTGATATTAATGTTAATCAAATCATTTCACACAATAATTATTTTATTTTTAAAATGTATCAACTTATACTATAATTAAATATCAATTCATTCAAATGAATTTAATCTAATTCTAGTTATTCTCTTTCATGCCCTTACATGTTTACAATTTTCTTGTGGTGCTATTCTAATATTTCATATATCGTTTTTATTTTCTATCATTTTAATATCTCATCATTTTTCATAAACTCATATATATCACCCATAAATTTAACATGTTCAAGCATTTGGCTACTTAATGCGCCGCATTATTGCAAAACAACAAGTATATCTTTTTTTAAAATTTGAATTCAAATTAAATCTTTATTTACTTTATATATAATATTGCTATTAAAAAGACCTTTGTTCAATGCATGGTTAAGGGTACCTAAATTAGGGCGACATTCATTTAAAAAAATAAGCCAATCAACAACATTCTCATTCATATTAATTTGGTCATTAGTAGAATAGTTCTAAATTCAATTTAAATTTCCCTCTTGAAGTTTGGCAATAACTGTAGTTTTGAGACTAACACCACATATCTTGAAAATTGTAATTGCTTGATCCATTTTAGTCCAAACAGTTAATGACAAAAATAGAGAACTTTCACCAGTAGTGTGGATGATATTGACACCGACTGAGGTTAAACTGGATATAGATGGGAATGTAAACAAACTCTTACCATAATCAACAATTTTCAGTTTTTAAAATATTGTAAGCATCAGGCGAGGTGGTTAAGATACCATGTTTCTGCCAGATAGGATACTTAATAAAACAATTATAATCAATGTTTAAATCAAATTTCAACAGGAAAACACATTTTGTTGCATAAAGCACTTTACCAGTCTATGAGTGGCTATCGTAACCACTGTAACTAATTTTCACCAAATATGTCACAATATTCTACCTTTTAGGGAACAAAAAAAAAACACACATACACATATTTGAGAATATACACTAATACACAAACAAAAAATAAATGTATTGTGAATTTTCAAAGTATATATTTAGAGCTTTTATGACTTTTCAAATATTATGCTTGAGGAAAAAAAAATTCATATATTTCAAAACTATTTATACTATTAAGAATTAATAGCCAGAGTTATTATTTATGCTTATTAGTGGGAATTACTCCATCTAAATATCATATTCTGAAAATTGAAAAATGACACCTGGACACGGGAATCGAACCCGGGATCTCTGGCTTAGTACGCCAATGCTCTAACCACTGAGCTATCCAGGATTCGTCCTGTGCCCAGGGTCATTCTTCACTCATATTTTAAGGCAGAGTCTATGATGGACTTAGCGGAAATCGTCGGCTACAAAAATGTAATTATAGTAATATCATGAGCCATCGGATAACGCAGCCATCTGCGACTCGGTAGTTGGCTTTTTGCTGCCATTTGCACAATTATTAAATTGTACGGGATCGCACATATTAAGAATTAATAGCCAGAGCTATTATTTATGCTTATTAGTGGGAATTACTCCATCTAGATATCATATTCTGAACGAATCCTGGATAGCTCAGTGGTTAGAGCATTGGTGTACTAAGCCAGAGGTCCCGGGTTCGATTCCCGTGTCCAGGTGTCATTTTTCAATTTTCAGAATATTTATACTATGTTTAAATTAAATGCTACACACTCTGAATATATATCAAATTCAAAAGAATAAAAAGTATAATTTTGAATTTAATTAAAATTGCAACATTTTAAAAAATTTCCAAGAAAATTATTTAAATTAATTTGAAATAAGATTGGTAAAAAAAATCTAGTTTTTTGTTAAAGAAGGCATACAAATAATAATGGATTTCTTCAAAACTGTTATTATTTTTATTATAAAATGTACAATTAATTGTAAAATAATTTTAATTTATTGTTAGTTAAAAACTAACATTTTCAATGAAAATTAAAATTATAGCCGAATTTTTAGCTGTTCACACCTAAAATTTTCTTAACAGTGTGAATGATGTCACTAGCTTGTGGTAGCGTGGCAACTTCTAAACTATTGGCGTATGGCATCGGTATATCAACAGCAGTTATTCTCATGGGAGATGAATCTAAATGATAGAATGTTTCACCTGAAACAGTTTATTTTAAAATTATTTATAAAACATAAAAAAAAATCAACATTCAAATAAGTAATTTAAAAAGAATTATCTTGTGATGTGTAAGTGACCCGTAGAACAGTAATTTAACTACTAATTTCTTAGTGAGAAAATAATGTGTTGTACATGAGATTGCTAGGTCTGTCCATGGATAGGAACATGTGAGTGTGCCTGGTTTATCTCCCGGTGGCCTCTCAGTCCACTTCCTGCTCATTACCAGGCTATGTGCCTACACAGGTGCCACTTCTCCCCTTCAATTTCATCTCCTTGAAAGCTTTGCCATTCTTCAACAAGACTATTACGCAACTGAGCGGAAATTACAAGGTCACATACATACTCCTACTCTTTTAACACTGACAGCCGAGGCAGGGCTTTTTTTAATCTCTCTACTTCCCCCACAGAGAAGAACACAAAGTAGAAAAAAAGAAAAAAAAGAGTCAAATCATGGGGAATAACTTGTTTTACTTGAATTCAGATTTATGGTATTTCCTTATTATTATGTTATAATTATTCTTTGTAAGAAGATGTAAAGTAAAACAGTAAATGTTTTTTTTTCTGAACAAAGGTAGGCTATTTTTGACATAAAAAACCCATATATTATGTATTATTGATGCAGGTTGTCTACTGAAATATGTAAACCAAATTTCATGAATTTTTCGTGACTTTTTCATTATCTACACATCAATATTAATGACCAAAAAAAAGTAGTAAGAGTAAGAAAGAATTCCTACCCACATCCTTGACCCTATTACTGTATTGTTGTCCCTTCTTACATTGTTTCTTACTCATTTTATTTTGTATTTTTCATAGCATATTTAATAATAAAATGTAAGCTATACAGTAATTTACAACTTTTATTTAAAGCAAATATTAGAATGAAATATACTCAACTTATGGCTAAAAATATAAAATGAAAAATATATTATATGTTTTAATATAAATTAAAGAACATAAATTTTTAGGTATTAATTCAAAATAAATATTGGAGAATATATATTAAAAAGCGTATAGCCCAAACGGTAGTAAGACGCGGTGCTAAATATTATTATTATTATTATTATTATTATAATATATTAAACTTGACGAAAAGGAACAAAATAACATGTAAAATATAGGAAATACATTGCCTCACACTTTGAAATAGAAACAATACTTTTCATAACATTAATTACACAAAATTAATAAATATTATATTTATCATTAATATTCATTCAATTTTCTATGAAGTTTTAAGATTTCTTCATCAAGATAATTTAATTTATCTTGTTTGCACCATTACCTTCTTCTTCTTTTGGAGGCGTTTCAACTCTTCTACAACCTGCGTCCTAGAATTTTTTTTTTCATGTTCTTTAGTTTTCAATAGGTTTAGTGCATCCCTTTTTTTAAGGATGCGTGTCATGTCGTACTTCAGTAATCATCAATTTTGTGATCGGTACATTGTTTTATATTTCCGTATGATGAAACAGAACACTAGAAAAATCGAAGGGCAATTAGAGAGGTTTGATGAAGGCTCTCCACTAGACATTCTTTATTTAGAGAAAACCCTCTTTCCACTGCAGCGTTGCTATGAACGAGTGTCAATATCATAGGGAAAATTTTATGAATTCAATATGAACTTCGCCATGAAGAGCTACAACCTCTTGTCAAAAACAAGTCTTTCTTTTCTCGTAGATTATTGTAGCTCTTTTCACCAGTGGAGCTAGTTTGGCTGTAGATAACAATTCTACAAGAGCACATGTTAAACGAGATTCTGCTATTGAACTCAATGCAACTTCAGGTTTTTTTTTTGTGCAAACGTGATTTTATGTTTAATTGGTTGTAAATTGTGACTTAGTCCCTGCAATATTTCCTAAAAGTGAAAACATCTATTTCTTTGACTTTTTTGCTGGCTACTGTAGCACCAAAGCCAAGGTCAATTGTCTTGACAGACTGAATATTTTCCTGTTTTTGAACATCCACCCCTAATAGTTTAGTAGCATTACATCTTTCTTAACAAAACGAGCTGCAATACTGCACATCATTGAATGTAATTCTGAGTAAAGAAATAGAAACAATGGCTCATTCGATTAAAACTTTGTCAAAAAAAGGTTTCAGTTCTGATGCTGCAGATTGCACAAATGCAAGCTTTGCGTGAAGTAAATTATCACTGAGGAACTTTCTTACTTTTTTATAGTTTTGTGATACAGGAAGTTTAGCTTTTACAGCTTCAACATATTGTTTCAAGTGTGGCAATATTGTAAGAGCCCTCTCAATTACTTTTGAGTTCTCAACCCATCTTATCGAACACAGTTTAAGTGGAAATACAGTACATCCCATATGATGCTTGAAGTCAGCGCGCTTGGAAGAGAAGTCTTTAAAGAGGTAATAAAGAGCATGTAGAAAGTCATTCAGATGTCAATCACAAGCATTGTGTGCAGTCTTGTAGCTATCATGAACAACATGTAGTGAGCATGTGCCAATATCGATTAAATGGTGATCATCAGAATCAAAGTTCTACAACATTCTGTAACTCCATTGAAAGTCAGTCAGAAACTTTTTGTTTACATTTGGTCTATCACACTGACTCTGTACTACCTTTGCTAACGACATCCCAAGTTCAGTTATGGAACAAGACAATGCCTTTAGTAAATCCTATCCAGTAGAGTGTCCTACAAAAGTTGAGTTTAAGTATCTGACCTTTTATTGAAATTTTATATAAACTCTTGTCAAAATATACACAGAAAAATTCACCCTTGTTTACTTCCTAAGCAAGTTTATTTTGAGAATAAGGACCTAACCCATATGTTATAATATAGTCTAGTTTATCTGTATGCATCTTAAATTGTTGTGCTACAATGATGTCTGAGAACATGATAGAAAACAAGTCACTGGTGTTGGCACTGCTTCTTTCTGAGGAGTGATTCATAGCTTTCTGCACAGCCCACGAGAGTTCAGCTTTTGTAAGGTAGTTTGTTATTTTCTTTCATTGCTGTGGTGTGAGAGACTTTTATTATCAACAACATTCGAATGTGGGGGAAACGACATCGAAGGTCCTTGCTGTTTTTAGCATGGTGTGGATGTAAATATTCCACTTGTGGTTTCAGCTGGAACAATATTCATGAAAGGAAAAGTTGTCTGTAGTTTGCACTTTACAGTACTATGACAAAGTGGTTGATGTTAGTTGCCTTTTTCGTGTCTCTTCACTGAAGCATAACCACTAATGCTAATTAATGGCAATCATGGATTTGCATAGCTTACAAAATACTTTGAATTCATCTTGAGTTACAGACAGTAGCCATAACTAATTTTTTCCTTTACTCAACCAATTTTCTTGAAAATAACACTTTCCTGGCATCTTGAGAAATATTATCTCGTTTATTCAAACAGCCTAAAAAATAAATTAAGTAAAAATGATAATTTCTTCATTAATAAAAGACAAAAGACAATAAAGATAAAAGACAAGTCACAGAAGAAGGTCGTAATAAAGGCCACACAAAGGGGATCCTAAGAACCCAACAGCCAACAATAAAACTTAAAATTAAAAAAAAAGTTTCTAACTATCCCCTCAGACTGAAATTTTCATTTAAAATTTCATAAATGCTTAACATGTTTTTACTGGAAAGTAGTTGTAAATTTAAGCTAATTTTGAGCAAAGCATAAAAAAATATTCTTTCCTGCATGTTGAACTTGGCTTAGAAAAATTCATGACCTGGAAGATAATTTCATGACTTTCATGACCAGTAGACACCCTGTGATGTTTGAGTTAAGTGCTAGCTACTCTCTGATAATAAAACATCAACTTGTCCTTAAGTCAATAAACTTCAGTGGTTTACTTGTTATATCACCAAAGCAAACTCTAACCCTGATAGTTGGAATAAATACATTAATGTCAAGAAAAAAAACCAAATATCTGAAAATAGTCGAGCTATGATTTTATTTTTATTTGGCAATATAGGACAAATGATTAGCATTTTGACGTCATACATCACTGCAGCTAATAATTAATTGGTGGCATGTATCACTTCTATGCGCCAAGGCATCCAATCAAATAATGTTTTAATGTTGTCCTGTGGAAGAGCCATCCAAGTTGTATTGACTCATGTCAAAGTTAATCAAGATTTGCTGCAACTCTCGTTTGAGCATGTCCACACATTTTCTATGGACGATAAATTCGGTGATCTAGCCGGCCACAGCACAAGTGGGGAATGTTGCTATCCCTGAAGAAGGCATGTGTTTCTGCTGCAACATGCGGTGTGGCATCCTGCAGGTACAGAATGGTTATTGGCTGTAGAATGTCACTCATAATAGTGGTGCGGACTCCTACAAGATATGATCTATTTTTGTAACCAATAACACCCCAGGTAATAATGCCTCGTATTGGTGTGGTATGCCTGGTGGGAATACACCATTCCTGACACCTCTGCCCCTGGCATTTGCAGACACAGATGTAGTAATAATTTCCACCTAAAAAGAAGATTGATACATCCGAAACCACCATAATCTGCCATTCATCGTTCAATGCACCATTTCAGCCTGGTGCTGAGGGGCCGATGAGCTTGCAGTATGAACTGTAGTAACCAGCAACATACTGTTAAAGCTGCGCCAATGCTGTTGATGATGCAGAACACTCACTCAAAGGTATCCTCATGACATGACAATCATTCCCCAGCTTTGTTTGTACATAACATCTAGAGCCTTCTCTTCACGCCCTATGCTCTTCTTTGTACCATTCCCGGCAATCCATTGCAGTCTCTTATGTTGATAATGCAACTTCTATTAAAGTCGCTGATGTGACTGTACAGCTACTTTACACATCTATGAGGCATCCTTTCCCCCTGCTGAGCAAGCAATGACTTGCCGAGACTGTGTTTATATCAGGAGAATGTCTGGTGTATGGTCTGTGACGTGCAATCAGATCGGCCTCTGCTCAGAACGCATGAACATTTTATGAGGCCAAAATGCTAATTATTTCTGTAGTTTTGCATAGCTAACATATCCTGTAAAAATCAAAGTCGCAGCGCAACTCCTTTCAGCTGTTATGTTGTTTCTGAACATTTGTGTATTTTAAAATGAAATTTTTAAAACATTAATCATAGGTATATATAATTCTAATTTATGTTAAGTGTTTAATATAAGCACATTGGGCAAAATTATCAACTTTATTACATTAATTTAAAGCTTATTATTTAGGTCTACTGTATGTTTATTAGTAAGACAAAATCAGACCTAATAGTTCTACCCATCTAGACACAGAAAGAGGTAGTATATATCATACTTTTTAATAACGTTAAAATTGACTAAATAAAAATTTGATAAAATGAGTAGGAATGAACTATAAACAATTCACCCTCATGATTTCCAGCAGTTTTTAACTACCATTTCTAGCTATCTATTAATGTTATGCTACTAGCTTAGTTGGGTATTACTAATAATTACACTAGTTTCTATCTAAATTAAAATGCATTTCTTATCACCTAAACCGACTAAGGTACTAGTCTCATCTGGTGTGATTTCTTATCACCTAAACCGACTAAGGTACTAGTCTCATCTGGTGTGATTTCTTATCACCTAAACCGACTAAGGTACTAGTCTCATCTGGTGTGATTTCTTATCACCTAAACCGACTAAGGTACTAGTCTCATCTGGTGTGATTTCTTATCACCTAAACAGACTAAGGTACTAGTCTCATCTGGTGTGATTTCTAATCACCTAAACAGACTAAGGTACTAGTCTCATCTGGTGTGATTTCTTATCACCTAAACAGACTAAGGTACTAGTCTCATCTGGTGTGATTTCTTATCACCTAAACAGAATTTTTGGTGATGGGGAGATTGTGATTGAAATTTCAGCTGAATGTAATAAGATATTTTTCCTATGTGGTTTCTCATTCTCTCTCTTTGTACAAATGCAGATGTATTCCCTCTAAATTCTACCCTGCTTATTCTTACAGTATTAGTGTTAATATTTGAATAGCCTAGATACTATCAAGGCCTGTAGCATTAATAAACAATATTATAATTCTTACCAATGCCATAATAAATACTAGATTACTTCTAATTACAACTACTGTATATATTATTGGAATTTACAAGCAATCCTCTGTAATACCAGTACATTTACTTTTCAATCATTCTTTTTCCCGATTCGCATTGTTAAAATTAATGTTAATAACTTGTTTCATTCAGTCAAAATTAGTTGGAACTTATTCTTTTAAAAATACTATTCCTTCCTTTTTGTTCCTGCTATAAACCATTAAAAATACTGTACCTTTCTTTTTGTTCCTGCTATAAACCATTAAAAATACTGTTCATTCCTTTTTGTTCGGCTATAAACCATTAAAAATTCTTTTCATTCCTTTTTGTCCCTGCTATATAATTTTATAATTGCTTATCACTCTTGCCAGTTTCCATTTCATATTATGTTTTATTCTTGATTCTTCCTTGTTCCTATGAAATACTGCTTTAAACTGTTTTAAGGTCATTTGACCATCAACATTTAATTACACAGTTTTAACAATTGTATGATTATAAGCTATAAATACCGATTCAATGATTTCAAATCAACAAGGGGTTGTACTTGCTATTTCCAGCTTTTTGTGTACCACTGTTAGACTAAGTAATATATGTATAAGGCTCAAATTTAGTATAACTTGACAATCATATGAGATGTACACGATTAAATATTTATAATATTAAAAACAATAGAATATTAATATTATAAATATTAATATACATAATCAAAATTAATATATTTTAATAATATTAATATTTCATTGAAATGTTTATAATATTAATATTCTATTGTTTCTAAAGTGAATAATTCTAGCGAGCTCCTAGCTCTGTAGGCTGAAGGAATGATTGAAAACACTTACTTTCAACTATTCTAGCACAAATTTCTGAACCAATTCCACAATGAGGCCAGCCTTGCTCCACAGTAACCAAATGGTTGGTTTTAGCCACAGATTGAACAATTGTTTGCTCATCAAGGGGTCTTAAGGTTCGAAGATTAATCACTTCAAGCTCGATACCCACACCTGAGAGCTCCTTTGCTGCTTCCAGAGAAGTCTCAACTGCTTTAGAGTATGTTACAACTGTTAGATGTTTGCCTGAAATTAAAAATAAGATGTTAATCAAGACAAAAACTACCATCTCATATAATTTAACCATCTTTCAGGGAGATGTTCAGATGAAGAGTGGCCATGGGCGTATAAAGGTGGACTTTACTCCCCAACTCAGGAAATAACACCCGTTTACATAATATGTACAAACTTACAAAAGGCATTTTTATTATTAATTTAATATGACACTAGCGAAATACCAATACATGATTATTCCAATATTCACATACTATAGCAAGTATTATTTATAATCTCCTATTGTAATGTGGTATCAAACAACCAGGTATGTTCCTTGAAATGAAACGAGTGAGGAAAGTAGTCACTCCCAATTTGATGCAGGGGCCAGGATAAACAGATTGAACAGTAGCACCAATTGTTTTATATTCAAGCAGTGATTAACCCAATAACAGCTAAAATGGCTTCACTTTAACCTTGTTCCTTATTTATTACAATTATTTAAAATAGATAAAATATTATAACACATATGTGGTGGGGCAGAAAAGTTCCCGAACTGGAGCAAACACGTGCACATCTTGTATTTAATATTAGAGCAGTGTGGTGGAACTCTATGTAAAGACTAAGTCATCGTGTGAAATTGAATGTGAGTAGCAAGAATCTTTGTGAAATGAGATTAACATAAATCAAAATCAGAAAGTGAAATAATGAAGTTCATTAAATCAGGAAATTTGTGGATTAAAATGAGGATAGTTCATCACAACCTCAAGGAGAGTAATGTTGTGGTATATAGAAATTGATACTGGATATGTTCATCCCCACAACTCACAGGAAGTAATGTTGTGGTATTGAAGAACATTGATACTGGATATGTTCATCCCCACAACCTCACAGGAGAGTAATGTTGTGGTATTGAGAACATTGATACTGGATAGTGATTCATGTCATCCCACAACCTCACAGGAGAGTCATGTTGTGGTATTGAGAACATTGATACTGGATGTCACAACTAGGAGAGTTGTGTGATTGAGATGTACTGAGTACAATCCCAAAACCAAGAGTCAAAAGTACATTGACAATTTCACCAAGACCCATGATGTTGTTTTGAAGAAATCTTCTGTGAAACTCATGCTGAACACATTTTTCGACAAACAAGGTGTTATTCATGAAGAATTTCTTCCCCTAAGACAGAGAGTGAAAGGAAATGTTTAGGTTAAAAGTTCTTCAGAGATTGGTAGGGCCACAGTTTGTGTAAAAATGTGCCCGCTCTTTCTGCGCTGGTTGTGAAGAGTTTCCTATTGAAACAGGGCATTGCACAGTATTCACCTGACTTGGCCTCATACTGTTTCCTAGAGTGAAAACAGCCCTCAAAGGAAAAAAGATTTGAAGAAGTTGAAGATATCAAAAGAAATGTGACTGCTGAACTGAAGAGGGTTTTAATCATATTTCTTTTCTCGCCGTTTCCAAAAACTTTTGGAACAATACAAAAATTGTGTTTGATTAGGGGGTAACTATGTTCAATAAAAGCATAATCACTTATATTTTATTTGTTTTTATTTCCCTTCTATCGCTCCTGTCCAAGAATTTTAGTTCCACACCAGGTTTATGCTCAAAATTAAATTTATTATATTTTAAACCACAGAGAGCAATCATTAAATGTTTATAAACACAATACAAGCATATTATTTTGGAATTTAGGTGAGTTCTTAATAAGAGAGTGATAAGTTTCTAAAATTGACTGATAGACCTATATTTTAGGTTAATTTACTCTCCCCATACATAATTTAGGGATACATTGTCATATGATAAAAAGTAATGTGTTCTAAAGATCAGAGTAGCTATGCAAATACAATTAATATATATATATACATACCTGGTCGTTCAATCTTTGCTTTACCAATTGGTAAAATAAAATCTTTTGACAGAGCTTCATCCGACATTGGAAACTGAACTCCATATAAAATTTCATTTTCCAAAAACACAATCGGATCAGGATCTCTTATGGCAGCTTTTAGAAGACCCTTTCCATCTTCTGACGAGTATGGCGATATGACCTGAGGGATAAATTAACAAAAAATACTGTGAAAGGCTGAAAATAAATGTAATTAGGGCACAGACAATGATTTGCTGCCTGAGTGTTGGTATTCATTGACATTTAACTTTAATTACACTCTTGTACTAAATAACTGTTGATACATTAAATTGAGGTGTAGAATTTCCTATTCTTATTTAACACAATACACACAGTAATTGAGCACAACTTGACTGTTACATGAAGTCAACAAGAATGTTTATGTGCACCACACAGTTGCGCACTCACACTGGTGACTAAGCATGATATTTTTACAATGTTTTGACACTACCCCTAAATTAATACTTGTTTATAGTTACACAAATGGTTAGAAATACAGTTAATTTAAGTATAATTAGTTAAAAAAAACACATTTTAAATAAATATTGATTTCAATGAGTGGCGTTTATTAGCACTCCAGTCTTGCCATTCCACTTGCAACATGGTGTGTCTGAAAACGATCACGTGGAAGAGGTTTGGTTAGTATATCCGCTAACTGGTCTTCAGAGGGTATATGTTTGATATCGATTTAGAAGTTTTTATACTTTTCCCATATGAAGTGGTAATGCATGTCAATGTGTTTTGGTTATCTTGTGAAACTCTGGGTTTCACACCAGTCACATTGCACTCTGATTATCAACTGCTAAAACTGTAGCCTCTTCCAATGTTTCCCCAATGTCAAGTAGGAGATGTCTAAGCCAGATTACTTCTTTGGCCGCAGTTGATGCAGCGATGTACTCAGCTTCTGTAGTGGAAAGGGAGAAGGTTTGTTGACGTTGACTAGCCCATATCACAGGGCCATTGCTCATTTGAAACAAGAATCACGAAGTCAAGCGTCCGAGAGGCCAATTAATGGGGGTGGATTCTCACTCCTCGTAAATTCAATGCTATAGCTGGAGGTGTCTTTTAAGTATATTAAGATGCGTTTGACTGCATTCCAATAACTTGGTCCATAGTTTGCCAAATATCTACTCACGTTACCAACTGTGTACATAATGACTGATCGACTAACTATTGCAGCAAACACTAAGCTTCCAACAGCTTCTTGTTAGGTTACTTTTCTTTCTTTATTCTCCCCTTTGTTTGAACTCAACTGAGTGTGTGGATCAGTAGGCACACTGGCCGGCTTAGAGTCTTCAAGATTGGATCTTTTAATTATTTTTTTAATAATAATGGAAATTGATAAGAATAAAGAAAAGGGGAAAAAAAACTAAGTTAATAAGAGTAAATTTAATAAAGAAAGTCCACCTAGGGAAAAAGGAAAAATGTGGGAAGAATCCAATTCACAAAGGTGACATCTTCTTCCTTTGTTCTGTCTTCTAGAGTAGAAGTAGTCACACACACATTTTAACACAGAGTAATATTTCGGCATTGTTGTCTTTATCAAACACAGAGAGAGAAGAGGGAATACACTTGAAACAAACACTGGATAACTCCATTTTGAATTTTAAAAAACTGTTGAAAAAAACACTGTGCCAACTGTTTTTGGGAGTAAAGATAAATTTCTCAAAGCTTGGCTATGGTTAGTATGTATGTATGTATATATATATATATATTCTTTTAAAAAAAGGACTAATTTTTATATATAATAATAATAATAATAATAATAATAATAATAATAATAATGATAATAATAATAGTAATTATATTAATAACAAATTATATACGAGGTTTGACTATTAAATAACCGGACTGATGTTCTAAGAAAGCGTATTTACAAAATTACTCAATGGACAGGTTATCACCTTCAATGTAGTCCCCTCCCCGATCCCTACACCTCACCATACGAATCTTCCACTGTTAGAAGCAATGTTTCAGGTCCTTTTCTGAGAGGCTGTCTATGAGCTTCGTCGCTTTTTCCTTAACAGCATCAACAGACTCGAAACGGGTTCCTTTTAGTTCAGACTTGATCTTCGGGAACAGAAAAAAGTCACCCGGGCTAGATCAGGTGATTAAGGTGGATATTCCAACATGGGAATCTTGTGCTTCGCCAAAAACCTCTGGATAGACTGCGCTTTATGTGCTGGAGCGTTGTCCTGATGAAGAATCCATGAGCTATTCTTCCATATTTAAGGTATTCTTCTTCATTTCATGTGTTCACAAAAGGTTGTCAAAACCTCCTTGTAGTAAACCTGGTTAACAGTCTAACCTTCAGGTACCCAATCAATGTGAACAATCCCTCGGATATAAAAAAAAAACTATCATCATTGCTTTGAATTTGGACTTACTCATCCATGCTTTCTTTTGTCTCGGTGAACTGGGACTCTTCCAATGCATGGATTGGCGCTTAGTTTCAGAGTCGAACTGAAAAAAAATCATGATTCGTCACAAGTTATCACATTTTCTAAAAAGTGTGGGTCATTCTCGCTGTTATGAAGGATGTCAGCACAAATGTTCATTCGAGTTTCCTTTTGATCATTTTAGAGCAAACTTTTTTCGTGTGTAAATGTTCATGTAAAATTTGTAGAACAGTTTCCTTATCGATATTAACTAAGTCAGCAATTGCTTGAATGCTCAGGAGTCAATTTTTTCGAATGATTTCACTCACTTTTTCAATATTAACATAGATTTTTGATGTGTGAGGACGGCCGATCTCTTTCCTTCCCTCCTTAAATTTTTTAAACCAATCGAAACACTTGAGTACGAGATACACACTGATCACCTTAAACTTACATTGACAAATTTTATGTTTCTGTAGAGGATTTCACAAGTTTTACAAGAAACTTCACGTTGACACGCTGCTCACCTTTCACACTCAACATAATTCTGACGGAGCTCAAGTACACGGTCCAATTCAAACAAAGGCTACTGCTGAACTGTCGGTCACATGACCTTGAAATTTAGAAGGTAGAGAAAGAAAAGAACATATATCAATATCTGACCCTGCTGGTTGTTGCTGATACCTCAGGTAAGTGGCAAAAAAATGAGTCCGGTTATTTAGTAGCCACACCTCATATATATATATATATATATATATATATATATATATATATATATATATATATATATATATATATATATATAATAATATGAAAAGGTTATTTCTTATAGAAAGAAAGAAACTATCTTCTATTGAGGCCTGGTGGTAATCTTGATTTGGTAATCCATTAGTGGGCCAGTTCCCACTGTCTGAGTTGAGAACTGTTGCACTGTTTGGGAAATGCTCTTAATATTTTGGTGGTGTAGCAGGTTTTAAAGTCCTGGTTGTGGGTACCAGTATGAATGGGTACAGGCTTGTCCGGATCTTTGTGGTTTGTGTCGAAATGATGATTGTTCATTTGATGTTTGAGCCTATATATTCTGAACCACAGGATTTACATTGTAGTTGATATATCAAGTGTTCTAAGTACTGTAACAGGGAAGTTAATGTATGTGATCTGTAGTTAGTAGTTATCATCTGTGAGTGAAACAATTTGGTTAAGATACAAGTGGTTAATATAATCTAGTTTCTAGTCTAAAGTTCATTATTATTATGTCTATGGATTTATTTAAGTGTACAAATAAATATGTATTTTTAAAACTGTTGTAACATCAAGGATAATCATGGCAGATTCAAACAAGCCAAGTATGTTTAGCTAGACTGGAAATTTGAGTGAAAACTAGCGCAAATTTAAGCAGAACTTTGAAATGTATATGCTAATTTCAGGAAAAACTGAAAGGTCATTGAAAGTGAAAGCAGCAATACTTCTAAACCTTGTTGGAGAAGAAGCTGTAGAAGTACAAAACACACTCAAGCTAACTGATACAGAACGCAAAGACTATCATAAATTACTGGCTCCATTTGACGCATATGCCAAACCAAGGAAAAATGTGCCATATGAACGATTTATGCTGTATTCTCTTAAACAAAAAAATGGGAGTGGCTTTTGCCCATTTTGTAACATACCTTAGGAAATTGGGAGACATGCGAGTATGGTGATCAATCTAATGACATTGTTCGGGATTACATTTTCATTGGGACAAATGATCCTGCATTGCAAAAAGAACTTTTACAAGCTCCAAGCCTGACATTATAAAAGACCTGTGACCTAGCGAAAGTGACTGAGGTTAGTCGGGAGTAACTAAGCCACCTACAAACGTCAACATTGTCAACTCCAGTCCTAAGTTCAGTGCCGGTTGCTGTGGACATAGTGCGTAACTAATTCAAGAGAGTCGTCAATGAGAGAAAAATCCAGAGTCATCGAAATACATATTTAAATATCGCTGGTGCAACTCTACTCATGAGAGACGTCAATGGCCAGCATATGGTAAACAATGCTCAAAATGTGTCAAACGTGATCATTTTGCTGTTGTATGCCAAAACATCAGACAAGTGAAGACTTTGAAACACAATAATAGTGAACCTTTGTATGTAGACAAGATTGCAGTCAAAGCGACTGGAGTGGTTAACAAAGAAAATCAGTATAATATGAAGGTATGGAATAAAACTGTGAAGATTGAAAACAAACTTTTGCACTCTAAACTAGATACTGGTTCAGATGAAAGGACCAGTGATATCTTCGTTTGGGTGTGGTCTAACACGTGGCCGCCATGATTGGATCTGGGTTTGTGCTGTTAGTACCATAGTCATTCCATAGATGGCATGAGCTGGTCTCTTTGGTGGGTTTTGTTTCACCCCTCCCCCTTCTAGTCCACACACTGCCGTTTCTTTCCATAGAACTTCAGGCTTGTCAACTTGTTGCAGTATTTTTATGTTTTTTTTGGTTGTAAGTTAGTTTTATTATCAGTATGTATTTAAAGTTAACTGTTATAATATATTATATAGGTTAGGATTATGTTTGTATTAAATGCCAGATCTATCAAAATGTATACTATTTATTTTGTTAGATAATTAAGAATAAGAATCTAAGGGTGTTATGGATTTTTTTTGGTGGACAGTGTCGAGAAGTGAGTTAAAACGGAAAGGTTTTTTTTTTTACTTTACTGGGACGATCAACAGATACAGGGAGACTTCTCAAAAAAGTGTGAAAAGAGAATGTGTCTAAAGAGGTAAACTTGCGAGCCCTCAATACACAAGTTCACCTGTGAGTGCTCCAGTGAGTGAGGATGAGATAAACCTCATTTTCTTCTTAGTCCCTAGGAAACCACAAGGGATGAAGAAAAGTGCCACGCGGTGAATTAACATTTGGTGGGCTACCACCTCAACTTCACGGAACTCACGGGATGGAAGGTAATATCTACTCAAGTATTTTTTTCACCTTCGACCGGGCCACAGGACTCTTCGGGTTTTTGAGGAAACTCTCCGCCGGTCAAACCAGGAACGCAGGCATTGTGTCTGGAACTTTCTATTACATTGTTGGCTAGGCTGAATAACAGACACCGCTGATCGATATATAAAGTAGATAATGTAACCCCGATCAAATGGACGTTTTAAAGCATTTTTTTACTATCATTACTTTTTTTAGTGTAATTCAAACGTTCACTATTCATGAATATGTTAGTTATTAAGAGGGTATATCTGTGAATTTTAGTTAATAGCCACCTCCATTAAAGATGGCAATATAGATTAATTGGCCTATTTAAAATCTGAGTGTATTGTTATTGTCGAGGCAGATGCCTCAGAATTGACATAAATCTCATCGCATCCTGCAGGGCCGTCGTCAGTTCTTTTGCTTTGATGTTGACATTATCACCCGTCTCAACCGGGTCAGGTAGTATCAGTTCCCTTCTCATTTTATCCCAATTCGCTCTACTTATGTCATACCTTATGCACTTCCCTCTCTCATTTCCATCTGCCACTCTCCCTGTGGCAACGTCGAACAGGATCAGATTATGATCACTTACCGTAGCGCCCTCAACCACCCTCCATCCTTCAACCATGGTCACCGACTCGGCGTTGCATAGCGTGACATCGATGTTAGTAGTCACTCCAGCCCTCCCCCTATACGTGGGGGGATTGTCCGGCTGGTTAACAACCTCCAGTCCGTGTCCATAGATGAATTCCTCAAGGGCTCTTCCCCTTCTGCACGATCTTCCAGCATCATTCCTTCGATCCCATCTAATCGTGATCCGACTATGCCACATAGGAGACTTAGCATTGGCATCAGCAGTAACTATAAGTGGTTCCCCCACATACAACCTGCACACCTCTTCCAACTGATTTAAATATGGTTCAATCGGGTGCCTGAATTGAAAATACAAGTTCGCCACCATAACCCTGCCTTGTCCAGTACCCAGCTCCACGCACATAACCCATTGGTTGCTAAGTTGGGTTATCTTAGTCACCATAATGTCCCGTTTGAATATTACAATCACACTCATAGGTAACTCACCACTCGTGACTATTCTGGCAACCACAGGCATGTACGGAACTTTACCTCTTAGAGTGTAGGGTTCCTGTATGCATACGACATCAAGTTTATATTCCTCAGCCAACTTACGAATCTCTTGCAACACGGTCCTACTCCTCATTGAATTTATTTGGCCAACCCTAATCAACCTTCTATCCATCACGGGTTATGCGTAAATGCATAACACTCTGGCCACTCCAATCCCAGATTAAATGTTTTGCGACCGTGTGCCGCCACGAATTGCTGATACGTGCCCTCAAGACTGAAATCTTCATCTCTCCTTTT
The DNA here is from genome assembly GCA_033556935.1 of Timema podura. Taxonomy (NCBI): domain Eukaryota; kingdom Metazoa; phylum Arthropoda; class Insecta; order Phasmatodea; family Timematidae; genus Timema; species Timema podura. The sequence continues at coordinate 53,106,974 of JAVRXN010000013.1, read as the reverse complement.
AAACACTAGTTTGATAAGATCCAGTAAGCCGTCTAACTCTGTTGGAAGATTCATTGACTTTAACTGAATCCTATCCAGTGATTCTGGCACCGGGAACATGACACTCCCCCCCCTTACATGGCCCAATCTAACCACATGTCTTAGCGTAATATGTAGGGTATTCTTTTCTTCTAGCCTAGATAGCTGCATAGTCTTCTCCAGTGTTCCATACACTTGAGATGGAACATCCCCTTCACCCACAGAACCATCACCCCGCTTCTCCTTATCCTCCTCCCCGTCCTCACAAAATTCAGGCCTGTCCAAGTCTCGCTAAGTCTGGTCAGTATCTGTCTCAGAAGTTCAACAATTTCTGTCAGTTGTTTATTCTCCATGGTCGGTTCATTCAATCTGTCGCCTCAATAGCATTTGGTGCGTCTGACACTCCCTCGAGTTTGGTTTCTTACACTTATCGGTCCTCTTCCTTGACTGACACGGGATGCATATCTCCTTACTTTTACATGCCCTGATCTTATGCCCCCCCTTCCACACCTCCCACATATTTCCTCCTGAATTGGGCATTGAGCCATCACGTGCCCCAAATCCCTACATCTGTAGCAACGAGTTACCACAGTATAGTCCTTAATGGCCACTACTCCAAAGGAGATATACATCCTACTGCCAAGCATAAGTGTCCTAACTTTCCCTGACGTCTCAACCACATGGTTCACCACCTGCCTATCTCTTGGACCAGTCTTGAACTTAGGTTTAAACCCCTCCTCAAACTCCTCCTTCGACAGTTTCCCCCTCAAGTTCTGCTCATACATCAGATGTACTAGGTCCTCAGTCTTTACGTCTCTGTCCACGTCAATATTGTCACCAATGGTTTCCTCCTCTTAGGTTCCTCACAGACCATCGTTTTCGCAAGCTCACTATTCTACATTATTTTCTTTGCATCCTCCTCTGTTTCTGTCTCGACTATTAGCTTAGTCCCTGCCGGTCTTATAGCTCTTATTTTGATATGGTCCTTTACCGGGTCAGTTTGGCCCATTATAGTTCTCTTCATTTTCTCCGTTGACTCCCCATCCCGAGAGGTTACAAACACCTACCTGTAGCTGGGCTTCATCTGCATGACTCCCCCCACATCAAGATTTCCCTTCCCAGCCCCCCTTGCAGCCACCGAGGCATAGGATATCCCCTGACCTGATACACCCCCTACACTGCCCTGCCCCCTTATCCTCAAGTTTTCCTCCTTCAACACCTTAATTTGTCCATCTTTTTATACCGACTCCATGACTATCAGCCTTATTTTCCCTATTATTTCCCCCAAGTTTGCTTTGTTTATTTTCCCATCCTTGGTACACTTGGACCTTATATATTCCTCCATTTCCTCCATCTTCTTTGGTGCTGCCAGAGGAACTTCCTCCTCATCGCTCCCACTCTTCTCTTCTTCTTTCTTCTTCTCCTCTCTCGTTACCTCTTTCTTCTTTGCTTCTTCCGCCCCCTCGGTAGACTCACTGCTTTGCCCTTCTCCTCCATCTTCTCCTTCTCCCTTCCTCTCTCCCTGACTTCCCTCACTTCTCCTGAGCCTCCCCCTTTCCTCTCCGTACTCATTTCCGAGTAGTCACACTCTGCTCCTCATACGTCCACCTTTGACTCCTTTAAGCCCTCCTTCCAGATGCTGGCAGCCCGTCTTTCGGTTCCATGATAGTCCCAGAAAGTTACTAAAAAGTCACCAGAAAAATAACTAGAAAGTTACTAAACAATATTACCAGAAATCTCACCAGAACTAGTCACTAGGCGGTTACCAACTATTCACTTGCACTAAGAATGCACCGGAAGCGCCAGAGATGACCTCTCATGCCCTGGCCTTGTTACAGTAATTTCACTATTTTATTAATAACTTCTGTGGTCCTGGTCCAATTTACACCATTTCCACAACAAAATGTTTGTAATTTTACCGCGGATTTTTCTCACCTAATCCGGTTCCCCGGACCCGCCAGGCAGCTCCTCAAACCGCGGAACACTGCTGCGCCTCCAGCTGGCCTCAAACTCCAACAGGATTTTCTTCTTCTCGTAGCCACTACTACCCTTCACACGTTGTTTTAGAAATTGTTCAATTATTACCACTTTTCAATTTATTAATAGTTAAAAATGCGGAGCGGCCACCAGACACGTCCGCTCAGTGCAACACTGCAGCGGGAAAATCAGTCAATACTTTATTTGACCACATAAACTCATTTAAGGAATGCTTAGAAAAAATCATAGACTTTAATGAAGTAGATTTGAAAACACTAAATGAAGCAAGTGGCCAACTAAACCAATTAAATAGTTCAAAATTCATGTAGTGGCTGAAACAATTTCATTTAATTATGCCACACGTGGACTTTTTTTATATCAAACTCAAGTGCGTGGAATTGCTAGCTTATATTTGGAGAACGCTATATTACAATTTGAGATACAAATTTAAAAAATTAGAAATGGTACCGAAGAGGTTGAAGAACCCGAGGAAAAAAGAAAGAAAACTTCATCCATTGGTGGAGATAGTGCTGAAAAAAAAGTTTGTGACACAGTTCGAGCCAAAATTTAGGATAAATTTGATTTTAAAAGTCACCTAAGTGCAGGAAAATAATTCAATTCAATTTTTTTTAAACTATCAAAAATCTTTTCCTCAAAATGTCTTAAACAAAACTGTTGCATCCTATTTCATGTTAAACGCTATAAAATTAAAGAGTGAATTGGATGTAATTAACAATCGTGATATATGTGCGAAGTTGAGGGTGTGTTATCTTTATTAGTGTTTATGTCACTAAATAACCTGTGTGAGATTTTATCTGAAAGTTTCAAACTATTGGACATTATTTGCACTACACCAATGTCAACAAGTGAATATGAAAGGTGTTTTTCTACCTTAAAACAGATTTAGACTTTCTTGAGGAGTACAATGACGAAAAACAGACTAAATGCTTAAGCAGTTCTATCGGTCGAAAATAAATTTATTAATTCAATTTCTGATTTTGACAACAAAGTTATTGAAGTATTCTCATATATCAAGGAAAGGAGGATGGACTTCATTACAAAATATAATAAATAAGAGGTGAGTTTATATTATTATTAATCATTATTTATTTTCAACTTTGTGCCCTCCCATGAAAAAAAAGTCACGAGCCGCCACTGGTAAATATACAGCACTATCTTGGTGGTACTCCAAATTACATACATTTTTGGAGTGGTACACTATTCAAAAAGTTTGGGAACCGCTGCTCTAAACTACTTGGCTTTAGAAATGATACCTAAACTATTCATACTCACCATGACTTGGTGTACTTCATCTGCTACAATGCCTTGAATAGCCTGGTGCTTTATACTATGCATACTCACCAAGACTTGGTGTACTTCATCTGCTTCAATGCCTTGAATAGCCTGGTGCTTTATACTATGCATACTCACCATGACTTGGTGTACTTCATCTGCTTCAATGCCTTGAATAGCCTGGTGCTTTATACTATGCATACTCACCATGACTTGGTGTACTTCATCTGCTTCAATGCCTTGAATAGCCTGGTGCTTTATTTGTTGCGAGGTGATCACCAATGTCTGGGCAATGTCTTTGTTACAACGCTTTGTATTGCTATCTATAACTACATGATTGGTGACTTTTAAATGGTGTAGTATCAGATCAAAATATGGATTATAGTTTGCATCATTTAATATTCATTGTATCCCATGAGATAAAAAGTGAACCCTGCTTTACTTCTGCTTGATAGCAAACTAATGCACAGATCAATGTGAACACGAAACCAAGTGAGTACTCTTACAGTGACTGAGTGTGCATATTATTCATTCTAAAGATGAGAACAAGTCCAAACTTGTTCACTCCCTATGGCGGAAACACATCTGTCAAGCGACTGCTCATCGGAACTCAGGATTCTGAGTCATTATTATTGAAAATAATTTAATGAAATCAAACAAAACGTAAACAAATATGACATTCACTTGTGTCTATCATATTTGTTAGAATGTGGCATTTCAGCATTGTTGCAGCACCTCAAAAATATTATCTAATTGAGCTAAATTTATATAATTTCCATTTAGGTAAAAAGGAAAATAAATGGTAGGACACAAGTACACAATAATTTATTTATTATTTTTATTTTTAATATTTGGCGAAGTTAAGGCTAGTTTGCCTCGGCTTACACTTAAACACATACGCTCTCAAATAGTATATATTATAGCTAGTGACAAAATTTAAGAAATCAGTCATCTGTAAGCTTTGCTCCTTTTATATATTATATCAGACACCTTAATTCAGTTGGTAACTTGTCTGTCTATTGAGCTAAGGGTCCCGGGTTTTATTCCCAGTGTGGCCGTAAAATGTACCATTGGTGATTGGTGAAATGTGGGTTTACCCTTTCACAGTGATGAATTAACGGCCAGGGACTCGATTTTGTGTCTGTCCTAGTCTTAAGTTAGATTACAAGACATACGAAGCTACGACAGGCCTAGCCAGCCGGTAGTGGACAATAGATGGCTTGAATAAAAAACTGACCACAGGTTGGAAACAGAAGTAGGTATAAATAAATATATATATAAATAAAAATATATATATAAATTAGGGTGCTCCAAAAAAAGGACCTAAAAATCATTTTCCAAAATTCCGTTCTTCCTTGTTCATTTGACTGAAATACATATTGAAGAAAAATTCAGCCAAAATGGATCATATTTAGGGATCGCAACCTCGTGCAACTTTCACTAGTACATCCATCATTCACAGAATTATATAAGCTCAAGCCGACATGTGCATCAAGACACTTGACGAATAGGGCCTAAAGAATCAGCTGGGTGGGATAGTTTTTGACACCACCGTGTCAAACACTGGACTCACAGAGGGAGCATGTGTGCTTATTAAAAGGGCTATCGATCATCCTTTACTATGAGAAGCTTGTCACTATCACATGTACGAAGTTGTTTTAGATGATGTCTTTAAAGAAACCCTCAGCGGCTCTTGTGGACCAGATATTCCTCTCTTAAAACGTTTCAGGACTCATTAGATATCACTCGACGAAACAAAGTTTGCAACCGCCTCAAACGATCTCTTCATCAGTGTCCTTGGTGATCTGCGTGATGAAATGCTTGGTTTCTATTCCACTGCTCTCGAAAAAGAAAGGTTTCTGAAAGATGACTACGCTGAGCTGCAACATATTAGCCTGGTTTTTCTCAGAGGGGTTCCAAATAAACACATTGACTTCAGAGCAACTAGAGCTCTTCATCATGCCAGATGGATGGCCAAGGCCATTTATTCCCTAAACATCTACCTCTTTAGGGATCAGATTCAACTTACCTCTTGTGAACAGAAAGGCCTGCAAAGCACCTGTCAGTTCGTGGCACTCATGTATGCCAAGTATTGGCACAATGCTCTTCTTGCTGCAGAGGCTCCACGAAATGACCGAGCCTTCCTCATTGCAATAACGGAGTTCCCGGACAGACCAGTAGCCAATGTGGCTCTCAAGGCTTTTAAGCGACATCTTTGGTACTTTACGGAATAACTTGTCGGGCTAGCGATGTTTGACAAAGACCTTGACATCGAAACAAAATCCAGAATGCAGAAAAATCTGCTCCTGCTGGCCAAAGCTAAGGGACTTAAATGGCTGCATGGGAAGTTGTGTCACTGCCAGCACCCAAGGTTCCTATATCACAGAGAAAATGGCCAGTATCTTCGATGTTCTCTTGGACAACGGCAAGAAAATGTCAGCAGAGAGCTTCTTGCTCAAGGAACCCAGTCAATGGCCAGAGGATGTAACCTAGAGGCTGCTCCTAGAGAGAGCTGCACAAATCAAGATGATAAATGACTGCGCTGAGAGGGTGGTCCCCTGATCCAGCATTATAATCAGAGTTTGACAAAAGATGCGCCTGGTGGAACTCCATAGAAAGGTGCATGCTAACTTTTCAAAGGGTGCCTTGTTTCAAAAGTGATCCAGAAGTGTTGTGTTTGTATGAAACAAACTGATCTAATGACTGTAACATTATTGATGTTGATAATTTGTTTTTGTTTCAATTTGTGAAGTAAATAAACACGATTTTTCGTATATTTGCTTTTATTTTCAAACATATTCACAAAGTTGAATATGGTTGCGACCCCTAAATATAGTCCAAATGACCAGAAATTTTGCAAGGCTTATCCATTTTATGTAAGGAACAATATCTGTCATGAGGAGAAAAAAATTTGTAGCTTTCACTTTTTTGGACCACCCTAATATAAAAACAAATAACGATTTTTATTTGCCTTATAATACACTTCACAAATATAAAATTAAACAAAAACATTTGAGTCATTTCAAAAAAATTTCAAATTTTCCAAAATCAGTAAACTACTCTTAAATGAGTTTTTTCCTGAAAAAAGTATAACTTATTGTGTTAGTTTTAATGTCAAACACTCCCCAGATATTCTATGCAAAGTATTTTGAGACATTTTTTAAATAATTTTAATTTTCAAAAAAGTCACCCTTAAAATGAGGTCTGGAATAAAAAAAAAACCCTACGGCATGACTATAGCCAAAATCAAGTTGGAACAGTTTCATCTGTATCTCCAGGGACATATAAAAGTACATTATATGTCAAGATTCATTGTAATCTCAATGTATAAAATGTTCTCTCTCTCTCTATGGTAATGTAAAAATGATGGAGTACATAAATCTACAACTCAAGGATAGATTTGGTGAGAGAAAAATAAAGAATAGTATAATTAAAACATACTGTACTGAATATATAGTATGATTACTTAAGCCATGTAAAAATTCTGAAATTTTCTAATCTTCTTTGCCATCTTTCAGGCCTAGAACTAGAAGAATGTTTAAAAAGGTTAAGTTTACGACCCACTACAAAAAGCTGGCCAATAAACTGACCTACATGAAAGAAAAACTTATTTTTTAGATACAGAACAGCAAAATATTTACGAATTTAGGGTTGGAGATAAAGTCCAGCACAAAAAATAAATCATGTTTACAAACAAAACAATATTTAGTAGTATAACAATCAACAGTGTTATCAAAAAGCATAAATATATTAAAATAAAGTTTAACATTAGGCTTAAAAATATCAAGCATATCAGTTATGTATGCACTAACACAAAGTAACTTTAATATGTAACATTCTATTTGATACTATAACTATAACTGGACTAAAACAGGTTTTGTATAATACCACATCTGACACAATAATGTTTACACCCCAAACAATACCAGATTGTGTAGTCACTAATAACAATACCTCTGTATAAGTACAAAAAGTAACACTTAAGGCTGGACAATGTGAGTACCAAGCACCAAAACATTGAAATGCTGTGCAGCAACACCTGCAGCTGCACCATTTGGCCCACGAAATACAATCGGGACATTTACCTGGAAGTAAGAAAACCATGTTCAGGGTTCAATCCCAACTGGATATACTGGAAATGTGGCGATGTCGCTCCTTAAGGTCGTATCAGTTTTAGAAAGGGATTGAGGAGATATGTTTTATTGTTACATGATGTTGAGGTGTTTACATCAAGAAACTTCTTGAAACACTGTGGGAACTTTTACAAGTACTTTTTCCCCCATCCAGTAAAGTTATATACAGTTAATGTTGTAGGGATTCAGAGGAAACGTAGCTGCAATTGTGTGGAGAGAGTAGGAAACTACATTCAGTAGTCACCCTTTTGTTGTAACCATATTTAGCTTGTCAATCCTCGAGATACATGGATATCAAGGCAAGAATGGCTCTATTATGTCCTTACACATACAAATATTTAGTCTTGTCCACCAAACACATAGACTGGAACATGTGGTCCATCACTTCCTGCCTTAACTACCCTAGTCAGTTTGTTCCAGATTGACCAACATAACATATATACATCCCTGCTACATACTCCTTAAGCCATTTGATCACCGGAGCAAGTTTTATAAAAGTATTAAGAATATGTAATTAACAGTTGTGATTTCCTTTCTAGCACTCCCAGTTCCTAAATAATTTATCTACAATATATAATGTATAGGTAGTGTTCTTGTTCAGAGTTCAGTTCAGTCAGTCTATATTTGAACACAGCTCATTATTAATTCCCCTCCAGTGTTGGTTAGGATTAGTGATTTTTATTATTTTAAAGTTAAGACTACATGGTCAGTCAAGCCACACTGTGATATGTGTGTTTAATAATAAGGGCACAAAAATGAAGCTGTAAAGATAAACCTAGATATGTTGTGCCATTTAAGTCCAATAATACCATTCAAACTTAAAATGTATCACCTAGTGCTACTAAAGTTGATCAATTTACCAAATATTTTAATAATAAACTACTTATATGATAATTATTTTATATAAAACTCTCAAAGTCTAGTATTTTAGTAGTTTCAGTTCCAGCACATACCTCCTCCCTCCACTTAAGAGTACTACTATTCTGTTGAAGTGTTTAAAACTTCTCATCAGAACACAATGCAATATGTCACAGTTAAGAAAGTGGGAACTGGTACATCAATAGATCCCAACCCAACCTAAATATTAGTAAACAAGGACTGATTTTAACCCCAGTTGCAACACTAGCACTGCATAACCTCCACAATGAACAATAGCGCAATCTCAAGACAATTTTTAATTTATCAAAGAAGTTGCTACAGCTGCTACTGCTACTGCTAATATTAATACAACTACTACTACTGCTACTACTCCTAATCCTACTACTACTTTCTGAGTAAGATGCAGAGTTGCATCAAAATATTGAAATATTTGTAAATTTGTGTTAGTGTTTTTTACTTTTTTTTAGCACCACGTCTTACTACCCATCTGGGTTGTACGCATATGTACTAATCATTATGCTAATATGTTAGCAATAAGGAAGGATGTATTTTTAGTAATTGTACCTATATTGTGTGGAGGGAGAGTGTAAGACCATTTAGGGTAAAAAAACTCATTCCACCTGACCAAGATTTGAACTTTGATCTCCCTGTCAAGGGCAGTCTAGTCTATTACGAGAGTGACGCCTTAGAAGCAGGTTATAACAAGCTTAATGCACTTATTTCAAACATATTACAATGTACACATTAAATTAAGAGCTCACCTCATGTCACAGAGAGCACCTAGCTCAGTTAGGCTTGAACTAGCCGTCACGTTGCTGTCAAGTTTTCATTTGGAAACAGTGTTTTCTTAATTTAAATTCCAAAACAAAAATTAAAATATATTTCAATGATTACAATTTTATTGTGATCAACTAAAGAATGTAGGACACACTTGGATGCGTTATCTGGTTCGAAGGTAGTAGTAGTTTAGCCATGATGGACATTAATTGCTCGTTTTCAATGGTGGTATAGTATCCTAAGGGGTCATCCATAAACCAACTAACGTTTTTTTCTTACCTTTTTAGCCCCCCTTCCCCCATGTAGCACCATGTAGACATTTAGCCTCCCCCCCCTCCTCCCCCTGTGTTACGTAACTTTTCTCACCAAGAATGAATGTCATTATTTCATAAGATGTTTTGTGATACTAAAGGAGGAATTCAGAATTAATACTTCTTAAAATCCTGTTTAAATCTTGAATATAAATAATTTAGGAGAGTATTATTATTTATGGATAGCTACACATACAGACAGATAAGACAGACAAGTACAGACATAAATACGTCGAGTTTAAATTCCTCAGGTTCATGAGAAAAAAACCTCTGATATATTTATGTTATTGATGTCAGGTTTGTGATCTGAGCAAAGAGCAAGACTACATGCACTACATGCTGAATATTTATTTATTTATTGTCTTTATTTTGCATCATTTTGGCGAAGTTGAGGCTAGTTTGCCTTGTCTTACACTAATTAAACTAAACACGCTTAAAATAACTATAGTGAATATAAAATGATGTCTAAAATTTCAAATATAATCGTTAGATTACCTCCATCCATTCTTTCATTAATCCTTCGTTCATATACATACTCCAGGATTGACTTATAAACAGTAAATAGCCTGGGATGGCCCTTTTTTATAGTAGCGCTCACTACATGATGATGTTAAAGTGCCCACATCCGATGTTTGACGCTGGGGCTGGACCTCTTTCTTAATATTGTGCACTTTTTTTGATAGTCATATCATCTTCAAATAGAAAGCCATCTTAACAATTATAGGTATACAACTTTTCTAAATTATTATTGGATTAATCTACAATTTTACTTTAATTAACTCATCAATACCTAGACTCATGTTTCGTTCCAACATTGATCCTGGATCCTGGCTTCAATCTAAAAAAAAAAAAAACTACATGGCCAATGAAGTGGAGATCGGGGTTTGATACCTGTTGGGTGTACTCAGAGTGCCTTTTCCTAAATGGTTTTATAATCTCTCTCCACGTTAATGAGGGTAGATTACCTCTAGAATTCTACCTTCCTCATTTCTACTCCATTAGATAAATATAATAAAAACTAATTAGAATAACTACAATTTGACTATATCACCCTACAAAATGTATACTTAAAAAAGGTAGAGTTTTAAAGAAATCTACCAGCATTTTCATGGAGGGAGAGTGGGAAACCATTTAGAAAAAGCAACCTTCAGTAGACCTGAATGGTATCTGAACCCCATTTTCAACTGTCTAGTCTACTGAGAGTGACAATTTTGACAATGCAGCCCCCATAGTGTATGTATAATAGTTGCATTTATATACATACACACTTGATTTATCTGAAGGGAAAAGATATAGGCCTAAATACACCTACCTTTTGTAAATAATTAGTGAATTATTTACAAAATTATATAGTGAACATACATAATTAGTGAATAATTATGAAGCTTTACTTTTCATAACATGCTGCTGTTATGAAGAAATAACATTATTGATGAACTCCTAAAACTTGCCTTGAGATAAATTTTGTACTTTTGCTTCTTTCCATTTCACTACAACATCTTTTTGAGACTCTTCCATTATTTTTTCTGGATATCACTTTTTATACGCAAGCAATGAACAAGTCTCCTCCTTTTGAAGAAATTATTTTTGTTTTTGTACAAACACAAGCGATTATTCATTATTCACGGCCTATGCAAAAGAATGTGTAGTAGGAATCTAAATTATACTCAAACTCAACTATACCTATAAATTAATGCCACTTTGACTGACAGCTGTTATCCAACTAAAAGCACATGAGGGAGTCAGTAGATTGGACAAATTTAAACAAGTGTCGTGAATATAAACATGTCATGCGCATGAAAATATGTGTTTTCGAATGTTCTTGGCGTTCATAGTCTTGGGTAGAAAATAACACCTAAGCGCATTTGAAATATTGATAAACAAAAAGTGAATGCTAGACTTGAATTTTCAACGCCACAGATATTCGAAAGTTATCCATAAGTATGTTTATCAAAGGTGAAAACATGAACGGTAATATTATTTTTCAACATTGGAATTTAAATTTTAGACCTGTGTTACGTAACACATTGATGTACCCCTCCCCCCATGTAACAACATGTAGACATTATAGCTTCCCCTTCCAAGCATAACGTGGTTTCTGGACCACCCCTAATCTGTAACATTTCAAAGCCAAGTAAGACCGCATGTGGAATATAATAAAATAAAACTGAGCACACCGTCCACCAAGCAAGAGTTGTAGCAATGGTTGTCCTTCTGAACAATCATACTGTCCACCATGCAAGAGTTGTAGCAATGGTTGTCCTTCTGAACGATCATACTGTCCACCAAGCAAGAGTTGTAGCAATGGTTGTCCTTCTGAACAATCATACCGTCCACCATGCAAGAGTTGTAGCAATGGTTGTCCTTCTGAACAATCATACCGTCCACCATGCAAAAGTTGTAGCAATGGTTGTCCTTCTGAACAATCATACCGTCCACCAAGCAAGAGTTGTAGCAATGGTTGTCCTTCTGAACAATCATACTGTCCACCAAGCAAGAGTTGTAGCAATGGTTGTCCTTCTGAACAATCATACTGTCCACCATGCAAGAGTTGTAGCAATGGTTGTCCTTCTGAACAATCATACTGTCCACCAAGCAAGAGTTGTAGCAATGGTTGTCCTTCTGAACAATCATACTGTCCACCAAGCAAGAGTTGTAGCAATGGTTGTCCTTCTGAACAATCATACTGTCCACCAAGCAAGAGTTGTAGCAATGGTTGTCCTTCTGAACAATCATACTGTCCACCAAGCAAGAGTTGTAGCAATGGTTGTCCTTCTGAACAATCATACTGTCCACCAAGCAAGAATTGTAGCAATGGTTGTCCTTCTGAACAATCATACTGTCCACCAAGCAAGAGTTGTAGCAATGGTTGTCCTTCTGAACAATCATACCGTTCACCAATCAAGAGTTGTAGCAATGGTTGTCCTTCTGAACAATCATACCGTCCACCAAGCAAGAGTTGTAGCAATGGTTGTCCTTCTGAACAATCATACTGTCCACCAAGCAAGAGTTGTAGCAATGGTTGTCCTTCTGAACAATCATACCGTCCACCAAGCAAGAGTTGTAGCAATGGTTGTCCTTCTGAACAATCATACCGTCCACCAAGCAAGAGTTGTAGCAATGGTTGTCCTTCTGAACAATCATACCGTCCACCAAGCAAGAGTTGTAGCAATGGTTGTCCTTCTGAACAATCATACCGTCCACCATGCAAGAGTTGTAGCAATGGTTGTCCTTCTGAACAATCATACCGTCCACCAAGCAAGAGTTGTAGCAATGGTTGTCCTTCTGAACAATCATACTGTCCACCAAGCAAGAGTTGTAGCAATGGTTCTAAGAGCTCGCGGTAGGAAATGAATTATATCACTTTCATCTTGTTATGTAGATAAGTAAATGTTTGCACATCATTTTATTAATGTTGTATATGTATATATTGTGAATGTAGGGATTATAATGCCAAAATATTATGTAAGCTATTGAGGTACAAGTATATTAATTTTGAGATGCTTACATATATAATGTAATAATTTTAGTGTATCTATAAATACCTATTTTGATAGTTACTGCTTATTGTACAAATAAGAGCCTTAAAATGCCCTTTATTCTAAATACGGGAAATTCTCTTAGAAATCCTTTATACACCCATACTGTATATGTCCCCTGTGTATGTTTCTCTACCTCCCTCCTTAGACTAAAGGCATCTCTTCCAAATGTATACCCCATGGATGCTTGTGATAAGGAGGAACAACCCGTGGGTCGAGCAATCTGATATGTTCACACATCAGAGACTGACGACAACGATTTTCTTCTGGTGCACATTCTGTTGTGTGTGTTTTGTATAGTAGCTGTTCATTAGATGGATGTATCCAGGGCCGCCCAGATGGGGGGGGGGGGGGGGAGTGGACAAATAGGGCTGAGCCTCTGCTTACCCAAACAATTTTTATTTTAGAAAAGTTAATAGCATGTTTTTTACTATTTTCTTAATCCCTGGTTTTTTAAGGTAGTTAAAATAAAAGGTTGTTACAATATTGATTATTAAAATTATTTTCTTCTTTCCAATCCTCTAAGTATATTTTTAAGATATACCATTATCGTTGATGGCACAATTTATATACCACATATCGAGCAGCTATCATTTGTTCTCAGATATGTAATACAACGAAACAGAAGATGGGTGGTTAATGAAAGACTCATCAAGCTGATAGATTTTGACAAGAAGAAAGGTGCATATATTGCAGAACGGATCAAGAAAGTCTTGGGAGCGAGTAACTTAGAGCTAGCACAGTGCATAGGACAAGGTTATTATAAAGCCCTAAAATTTCAGGTAAATTTCAAGGTGTAAAAGTAAGAATTTTCAAAAAGAGTCCTCAAGCCTATTTTTCACCATGCAGTGCACACACATTAAATCTTTGTGCTACACATGCTATGGAAACCAGTTTAGAGGTGAAAACATATTTTGGCAATATCCAGCAACTCTACAATTTACTTTCTTTCAGTCCTGCGAGATGGAAAATTCTACAAAATACTGCTAATTTCTCTCTTCGCTCTATATTGAAAACTAGATGGAGAGCAAGAGTAGACGCTGTTGGTCCTTTGATGAAAAATCACAGAGGTGTTCTAGATCCTTTGATTAGAATTGAGGAGGAGCTTAACATGCCGCCGGAGAGCCAAGCAGATGTATCGGGTCTAATTGAGTGGCTGCAATCGTTTCCTCCTTCTCGCTACAATATGTTACAAAGTTATGCAGTGCATTGGTGATAGGAACAAAGTCCTTAAAAGTTATAAACTAACAATGGAAGAGAGAACACAAAATGTGAAGAGCCTGGTGGAGGAGTTTCAATTTTTGAAAGAAACCTGGCCAAATTTTCTTATAGAATCAAAAGAAGTCGCATCGAACAGAGTTGAATGCCTCAAGAATTCGTAAGAAACGAAAATTCTATGATGAGAGAGGGGATGTTGACTACAAGTTTGACTCTCCAGAAACTAGATTCAAAGTGCAGATGTTCATTCCTACATTAGATCTGCTCTTGTCTGAATTACTTAACCTGGCTGATAGAATGGCAGAGTTGTCAGTAGTATTCTTGCCTCTTTTGAACCCAACAGATGGTGTGGACACCTCAGCCATAGCCAATCATGCTGAAGCTTTGAAGGCAGCATATCCTCAGGACCTTCAAAAAGAAGATCTCATTGAATAAATTAGGTTAGTTTACAAAATACGGGCAGAATTGAACTTGTGTATTAGTGGAAATGTGAGCTTTGCCCTTGAACTGCTCCATCGTTTGTTTCAAAATGGTCTAGAAACAGTTTTTCCACAAATGTTCATTCATTTAAAATTCCTAACAGTATTACTTGTGTCAGTAGCATTAGGGGAGAGCGCTTTCAGTAAGTTGTCTTTGATTAAAAACCGTTTGCGTTCAGCCACCGGTGAGGATAGACTAAACCATTTGCCAAATTTGAGCATTGAACATGATCTTGTTAAGGAAATAAGTTTTGAGAATATTATTGATGAATTCGCTGCAATGAAAGCTTGAAAAATAGTACTTAAATGATATGAAAGTGAACGTACTTAAATATTTCAATAAAATTACTAATGTAGCTTAACCATGTTTGAAGAAAACTTTTATATAATATACACAGCTTAAGATTATCTTGATAAAAATAAATCAATTACATTTTTAAAATTTGTAGCTGTGATTCACTGGTACCCGTTCTAGCTATATGTATAGACTATGTACTAACTGCGCTAATATGTTAGGTATTGGAAGGTTAATTTAAGAGGAAGTGCACCCACATTTACATGTAGAAAGAGTGAAAAACCACCCTCAGTACACCCGAGTGAGATTCAAACCCCGAACTCATCATCGGCAGTCTAGTCCACTGTAAGTTGACCTTAGACATTGATAAGAGAAAGATAAGCAAGTTTATGTTTATTATTTTTGTGAAAGGGGGTCCCCCAAAACTTTGTTGCCCCAGGCACCCTGAGCTCTCTGGGCGGCCCTGGATGTAGCTGTTTATTAATATTTCTTTCCATTGCAACAATCAGTGTCATTGTAAAGTTTATTGAAATAATAGAAAATGCCTAAAGAGAAATTGTGAAAAAGTCTATTATTTGACAATGGATTGGTAGTAATAGGAATTTCATAATGGATGGTAGAATAATTGTTTGTCAAGCTAGTTCCAATGAGGTAAGTTACCATTTCAATGGAGGAAATGAAATTGTTAATTTTAAAAATCAAGGTTTATATGAAATATTATGTCTATTGTTAAAAAGTAAACTACGATTCTCTGCAACCGTTTGAATTCAATTCCATTTTCTATTGAAGGAATTCAACAACAACAAAAGTGTAAATATATACCAAGATAAAATATAATGATATTACCAATTATGTTTTTTTTTATCTTAGTGCTCTTGTTCAGTGATACATTGTTAATTTGTATAATGCAGATGAATTCATGGATGAAAATTTTCATTCATATGTTTAGGTAAAATGTGAGAAGTATTATCTAGAACAACAGTAAACAGATCCAAACAATTTTTTCCTCAAGTTAACGATGCCGATAAAATTCAAAAGTAATTTTCCGCTGATTTGTGCTCTGTGATGGTAGCTTCAAATATTCCTTGGAAGAAGCTGGAGAGTCCAGATTTCATTGTGTTTACCAACAAATATAGTAATATGAAGATACCAGACAAATCAACTTTGAGGACACCTACTTGCATTCAACTTATCTAGCCATAAGTTTTTACAACTTGCAGTTTTTCTTTCTGACATATTTAAAAACAGTATAAATTGTAAATTTCTAATAATAACTTATTTGGGCTCCAACATAAATGTGTTTACTTTCCATTTTATTCTTGTTGAAACAGTTTATTTAAAATATCAATTATGAAAAATAACTAACTTGGCTTCAAATCAAAGATATGCAGTAAACAAAGTGTTTTTGGCTTCATGCTGAAATGTACAATAGAGATGACCTGATGACATTAATAAGGTATGTAACATACAATACACTATTTTTAGGTGCATTCACATATTAAAATTGCAGAAAGCATTTCCCACTAGTTCCATTGAGTCCACCTGTCTGAAAGCATTAATGACAAATTGAAAATGTGTTATGCTTGTATGACACAATGTATTGAAAGAATGGAGAGTTTTCCAATATCGATTGTTTTGATTGTAATTAATCCAAACATATGATGATCTGGCATACGTAAAAAGCAATTTTGGGAACCTTCTGGAGCGATCACAGCTTTAGAGGCTTCTTGTGGAAGCTGTAAGCATAATGTGGAGAATAGCAGACTTATGGCCCAGTTGGCATAGCCATCGTTTATAAACTTAACCTAGTATTGCAGACATAACTATATTTAATACAACTGAAAATCTTGACCAGTATTTGGTGTGTAACTCCAATAGCAGTTAATTTGTGTTTATGTAAAGTGTATGCTTGAATATAAGAATGAATAAAAAGTGTTTTTGGTGAGTAATTTGGTGCCTTTTAAACTTTATAATACCCATTTATGTGCCTATTTTGGTTCTTTTAAGTGCCTATTTGCCTGCCCTTTTTTTATTGCCCATAAGTCCACCCCTAGTTACTAATATTAAATGAGATAATCTAAGTGTAATATGCAACATTGTTGTTGGTGGCTACACAATTCTATTATATTTTCTGGGTCATTCTTTGTCAAGTGAACCAATGAAAAAATCTTACCCTCTTGGATATTTTTCAAATTTGGCTCAACTAATGTACCCTCAGAGGTAGTAAAAAATGCAAATTTTCATATTTTTATCTGCAGTAAGTTACAGCCCTTTGAAATCTCAAAAATAAATCGCATTTTCCGCTCCCATGCAATTACAAAATAGATTATTACTCAGGCTAGAAATGAGATAGAAGGCTGGGTATAAAACCCTTTTGTACCTTATTTTATAAACTCTCATTATTATGTAACACCACAGTTTTGGAATTTTTTCAGTTTAGGTCATATCATACAAGTTTGACCTGAATTCTAAAAACATAAAAAATTTAAATTCTGGAAAAATCACACATGAACTGTTTTTACATCATTTGTGAAGTTTCATCATGAGATCACAATATGATCATGTGTTTGTCAATTTTCTAATAGTATTCAAGAATAAACTTAGTGCCGTGTTCTTTGGGCCCTACGCGGGCACTATGTGTAGACTGTCAACTAACATGGACACCTACCTCAGCATCTCTTATTCAAGTATTAAATGTAGGAATAATGATTTAAAAACTCATTAAAATGCATTATCAGCATATAAATTTGATATTAAAGTTATTTCACTGTAGAAAAGCTAAAAATAAGTTAATAAAAAAAGTACTTTTTTAATTATATTTTAAAACAAAAAAAACATGGTGAGTCACTAATCAATACCAAACCATATCATTCAATATGAAAGGCCAAAGGACTCAATCACAGATGTAATGTTAATGGTAGGTTTATATAGCATCCAGGCAAACCCCCCACACACAAAACACATAAGAATAAATAACTGCGAACTCAAAGGGCTACTAAGTACTGATGTGATTGTCATGTAGCTGTAGGCTTCTTACTGCATGTATATATTGTATTGCGCATTTGACCTTGATGGCCTGAACCGAGTTTGTACACTCTCATCTTAGTGCGATAAACCACTGTATACGTCACTTGGCTTAAAGTTGCATTACCGCGGACAATAGTTTGATAACCACTACATTAGTGTATAGGTAAGATTGCAATTTCAATTCACAATTGTCAATTCCTTTGGATAAATATCACTATTTATAGTTCAGAACAGTGATATTATACTAGCATACTAAAATAAGCTAACATGGGGAGGGGGGAGGAGGGAGGAAGGGGAAGCTGGGGGTGAGACCGGTATCTCAGGAAAACAACAAAATATGAAAGATTAAGGACATGTATGACTAAGCAGTTTGCAGTCATGTACAAGCAAGACACTAAGACAGCATCAAGCAACAGGTCTGGGTATTTCATGTTGAAACCTGCATAGTTTGCTGCTTGCAGAGTAAGGATTCAACAGCTAGCATCTGTTGTGCCTTGAATCTCCTAAATTGTTGTCGTTATTATTATCGTCATCGTTGATGTCGTAATAATTATTATTATCATCATCATTGTTGTTGTCATTGTCATTTATTATTACCATCATCATTATCAATATTTATTTAATTAATTAATCAACTATTATCATTAATCAATTATTATCAATTATTATTATAAATTATTATTATTATCATTATCATTATCATTATGTATTTAATTAATTATTATTTAATCAATTATTATTAAGTCATTGTCATCTTTGTCGTTATTGTTGTTGTCGTTTTATTTATTGTTATTATCATTATTATTATCATTATCTATCATCATCATCATCATAATCATAATTATTATTATTAGCACCGCGTCTTACTACCCGTTCGGGTTATACGCACTTACGCTAATGTGTAATGGTAGGGTGATTGTGAGATGAAATGGAGGACCTACAGTTTAACGTGGGATCCGAACCACGGTGGAGGCCTGGCATTCCTCACATTCACAAGTTGTGATTAATAAACGTCTTGTCAGAGGTGAAGGAAGGGTTTGGCAATCAGATAAATCTGTGTCGGGACCGAGGATTGAACTCCGGACCCCCAGCACAGAAGTCTGACACCTTACCCCTAGACGGCCAGGTCATCTCTCCTAAAGTGAATGTGCATTGTGCATTAAGACCGTGAAAAGACTTGCAGCAAGGGTAAATCTCCAACAATGCGATGAAGACCAAATTATGACACCATCACAGCTGTTTACATGGAGTCAGGTCCATGGAACTTTTTTTTAAAATAGTGAACAACACAAAGTGAGGGCAGGTCGGCCGCCTTACTCCCTGGCCTCCGCGCGGCGGGACATCAGTTCTACTCCACGCACGGTTAGTTCTACTCCATGCACGGTCCGCGAGCTTTCACTTTTGGAGAATTCAGCTCTTAACAGTTGTACTGTGATTCACAATGTATCGTTAAAGTAACCAGAAAAATTACATGTGATATGTGTGATTCAGAATGTATCGTTAAAGTAACTAGAAAAATAACTATGCTCTGCTACCATGTAACTCCTTTTTGATGTTAACTCTTCATGATGTAACTTTTCATGATGTTAACTCTTCATGATATAAACTCTTCATGTAACTCTTTTAAATCATTGAAATCATATAACTTTTGCACCTTTTTTGACATTTTATTTTTCTAGTTACTTTAACGATACATTCTGAATCACACATGTCACATGTAATTTTTCTGGTTACTTTAACGATACATTGTGAATCACAGTACAACTGTTAAGAGCTGAATTCTCCAAAAGTGAGAGCTCGCGGACCGTGCATGGAGTAGAACTAACCGTGCGTGGAGTAGAACTGATGTCCCGCCGCGCGGAGGCCAGGGAGGAAGGCGGCCGACCTGCCCTCTAGCGTCACATGCGACGAGCTCACAGTTCAACCCGCGCGGGTGATATGTGGAGTGTGACGTCACACTCCACAAAAGAAGAGAAATTGCTTGATGAGTGATTTATAGTTGCGAAACCAATACTAGGAACCCATAAGTTCCAGAGTTTCCTCCCTGTGTAAGATAAAGAGATACTTACAAAGGTATTTTCAAAGAGTGAGCAATATTTCAGGTTTTCTTTGTCAGGAAAAGGTTTGAAACATATATAAACACTAGGGGGAGGGAAAGGATATGTAACGTGTGAGTACAACAATCAAAGGCAGCAGCTCTATTGGCACCTGCTGGAAGGAACACTTCAAAGAAC
Organism: Timema podura; assembly: GCA_033556935.1. Taxonomy (NCBI): domain Eukaryota; kingdom Metazoa; phylum Arthropoda; class Insecta; order Phasmatodea; family Timematidae; genus Timema; species Timema podura. The sequence continues at coordinate 53,086,794 of JAVRXN010000013.1, read as the reverse complement.
TCTTAAACAGGGATTCTCACGTTGATGTGGGCATTTTCACAATAATTTAGATCATATACAAATCAGTTTAAAATGTTTTTCTTTCAGATTATACAAATCAGTTTAAAGTGTTTTTCTTTAAGCTATACTAATCAGTTTAAAATGTTTTTCTTTTAGCTATACTAATCAGTTTGAAAAGTTTTTCTTTTAGATTATACAAATCAGTTTAAAGTGTTTTTCTTTAAGCTATACTAATCAGTTTAAAATGTTTTTCTTTTAGATTATATACAAATCAGTTTAAAATGTTTTTCTTTCAGATTATACAAATCAGTTTAAAGTGTTTTTCTTTTAGCTATACTAATCAGTTTAGAAAGTTTTTCTTTCAGATTATACAAATCAGTTTAAAGTGTTTTTCTTTAAGCTATACTAGTCAATTTAAAATGTTTTCTTTTAGATTATATACAAATCAGTTTAAAATGTTTTTATTTCAGATTATACAAATCAGTTTAAAGTGTTTTTCTTTTAGCTATACTAATCAGTTTAAAAGTTTTTCTTTCAGATTATACAAATCAGTTTAAAGTGTTTTTCTTTTAGCTATACTAATCAGTTTAAAAAGTTTTTCTTTCAGATTATACAAATCAGTTTAAAGTGTTTTTCTTTAAGCTATACTAATCAGTTTAAAATGTTTTTCTTTTAGATTATATACAAATCAGTTTAAAATATTTTTCTTTTAGATTATATACAAATCAGTTTAAAATGTTTTTCTTTTAGATTATATACAAATCAGTTTAAAATGTTTTATTTCAGATTATAATATATATATTAATATATAATAATTGGTTTTTAGTGTTTTCTTTCAGCTTAGTGAATCAAAAATTTCAATTTAAAAATTTCTTGTATTTGGCCTAAATTACTGTGGTTAACTATCACATTCATACTCTACATTACCATATGTTTTCATTACAGCTGTCCCAAGTGCCAGATATCAGCTGTTGGTGAAGGGATATATTAGGGACTATTTCTAGTAACTTTATGAGCTGTCATCCAAGTAAACTTAGGTTGTGAATGCCGTATAGTTATATTTTATTACCCTCAGTTTGTCAGCTGGGCCAATGTTTGAATGTTAGTTTCAAACATTGTTGGGCGGAGCTTAGCTACCTTTATATTTTATTAAATTATGTACTTCTATTATTTATTCAATCTCAGGGGGGGATTGCCCCCCTCCAGGCGCCCTTATTTCTGCACCAACTTAGATAAACAGTATGTCATAATGTATGTATTTAGGAAAAACCACTATAAATTACTTATTAATAATATTATGTTTTAAGTGAAAAATTATTTACATGAATTCAATTTCTTCCTTTATTTTTGGCTTTCACCAAAACTAGCAATTATTGTTGGCTAGACCTACAGTATGTCATAAATCTTTTATAATCTTGTTTATTAGCAACAAGAAATACACTTGCATAACCTTTTTAGTGTCATCAAGTTTTTCAACTGTTAAAAAAGGGTACTTGTCCACTAGGGTATGCTTAAACAGGCATCACTGACCAAATGTTCACTATACTGCACTTTGCAAAGTTAAATGTGTGTGTGATACTCATACCAAAGCTTCCATGGAATACTGAATACTGAATACTGAAGAAATAGGTGTAAAGGATTGGTTTTAATCTTAAATGACATTTTACTTGCCAATTCCTGATATGTATTTTTACTTTCTCGCTATCTTACAGGTAGAGAAAGTATTGTGATCATTAAATAAATCTAACTTGAGATGTTGATAAATCTCGACGTTTTATGACCCCCAGAATCCGAAAAAGTGTTTTTGAATTTCCGTCTGTCTGTCTGTACCTCCAACTAGAGCATAGACTATTTTACCGATCGGGCTAAAACTTGTTATCTAGGGTTTTCATAGGGTTGCCCCCAGGGGTTTTTGGAATTGGATATCTAACCCTAAAATTAAGGGTAGTTTAATTAAGGGCAAAAAGAGAAAGAATAGATTTTCTCAAAATCGGTTCTAACAATTTTGATTAAATTTAATTTCTAAACATTTATAAATATTCCAAACAAAATGGCTACTCTCAATATTTCAGCAAAATGACCTTAAGGGCTCCGGTCTGATGCGTAAATTATCATCTTTTATCATATCTCTGAAACTATTTGAGATATTAAATTACTTATCATTAAAAATATGTAGATCTTTTTATAATACAAATATTTTATTCGAAGCATATTTTTGTAAAACCAATAACTTTCAAGCTATATGCAAATATATATATTTTTTAACTTTTCGAACACTAAAGGTAAAGTATTGCCACTGTAAAAAAAATCTCACCTAAAATGTTGATGGATGTCGACGTCTTATGACTTCCCGAACCCTAAAAAGTGTTTTGTGCAAAGCCGTCTGTCTGTGTGTCTGTTTAAACTTAAAATTAAGAGTAGTTTAATAAAGGGCGAAAATAGGAAAAAATTGATTTTCTCAAAATCGGCTCTAACGATATTATTTTTTGATTTTATTTTATAATATAAGGCTTAGATATAGTATTTAAAAATCCATAGTGAGAGTTGATTGATAAATTTTGCTAAGTTGGTTGATATAAAACAAAAAAGTAGATCAAAAAGTATAATTATGTTAAATTTATAGTGCTAACATACTGTCAAAATAGTGAACATAACACATTTAATCAAAATAATTCATCATCAATTTATCAGTATAAGTCTAAAATTCACTAAACACTTTAAAAATGTGTCAAGCCTTACAAATCACAAAAGAGGTTAAAAATACAGTGTTTAGTTTATGTGAGTTTATATTTCAAATCATAAAATTTTTTAGGTAAGAAGTTAACATCTGCAAAAAGATAAGATTAATTGGTTGAGTATTAATATATGACTTTAGAAAATCAATATTTGATGAAACTATGCCAAAGTGTAGATAACGATATAGATCTAACAATTTTGATTAAAGTTCGTATCTAGGCATTGATTAAGATTATAAATAAACTGGCTATTTTAATTTTCCCATGAAAATGACTTTTAGGGTACTTTACAGAAGCTGAGATATCCCAATCTCAGCAACTATTTGAGATACTAGATAACTTATCATTGCAAAATTGTAGTACAATTAAAAATAAAAAACTTTTATTTGAAATATATCTTTATAAAACCAACACTTTCTGAGATATTGGCAAATATATTAATACAATTTTGTGAGCTTTAGTTGTAAAGAAATACTACTTAACTCAATAATTCTTCAATGCCATTGCGTAATTAAATATAATTATTATATATGAAAAAAGTGCATTGAGCAAAAACATTTAGTGATAAATAAAATGATAGAATATTAGGAAAATGGTAGAGCACAAATAAAAGTAACAACACTGACACATATTTACACACACTTCAATATTTCGATGCTATTGTAGCATCTTCCTCAGGAAGTAGTAATTAGACTGGACAGGATGTTGTCTTCAGTGATGCCAACTTGATTGGTGAGGATGAAAACTTCTCTTGTGGAGTTGAAATTCCCTGAATGATTCTCTATTGCTCTATGGATGGTAGGTGGTGCTGGTGTAGTTTCTGGGTTGAGATTAGCGAATATTTAGGTTAGGTGGTTTTCTAGATTTTGTGATCCATTGATGTGCCAGTTCCCATCTTCTTAACTGAGACATGTAATTAAATATAAGTAATTCTCTCAAAAGGTTTATGTTATTTTTCCTTAAACCTCTTAGGAGAAATGTTTGTACAACAATGATCTATTTCCATTTTAGACTCAATAGTCAATATTTACATTTTTTATTGGTCAAAATTTATAAATGAGGAATTTAATAGCAATGCGATGACATGAAGATGTGCGACACCTAATAAAATGTCAAAATTTTATTACGATGTGTTGACCCATGGTCTTTTTTATCGGTCCAAACATACAAATGAGGACATTAATTCTTTAAAATAAAATTATAAAATTTAAAACCGGGATTCAAAAAATTTTTTACATAAATATAGTGCAATTTATGCTTGGGTTTGCTAATGTATATTATTTCGTTTCACAAATATTACGAGTTTTGAGTAAATAACTCCATTTTTAAACAATAGAGCGAGAAAGTCCGTGCGGAGTTCCGTACCATTTATCTTTATTAACCATCACCATTGGTGAAAATTAAGTATTCCAATGTATCAATCTTTTTACAGTCACATTATTTTATTATTTTTCTGTTTGCAAATAGCTACACAGATTATTTAGAGTATATATGAAACTAGACATTTTTATATATTTAATTTAAATTCCAAAATCATGATCACATGGAAAATATGAATGGCTCCTTCCCCCTTCTTGAAACATGTGTAATAGCTTACTGACAAAAGCCATATTGTGTTATTTCTCTCTTATATGTTTGGTTCCAACTTTCCCTTCTTCCAAATATAGCTAGTTTTTTAGTGGAAATAAGAGCCATACACATACCATCTGAGAAAATATAAAGTTTACACATTTCTTTGGACAAGATATTCTTTACATAGTCAAACAAATGAGAACACTTCTTTTGATCTCTATTTTTCTTCCACTTCATGATAGTGTCAAAAGCAGTTAACCTACCAGTGTCTCTTATTATGGACTGATATATTAAGAAGTGGCAAATTTTGCATATTATCAAGTGTAACCCCTCCAATATGTTAATGTTGCTTGCACTTCTCAACATCTTTAATATACACTTGTAAAAGTTTGTACTTCTGTGTTTGTGGATGTCCAGCTTTATACCTGCATCAGTTGTTTTACATTATCAAAAATATGATGAATTTTATTGTTGGCATTTAGTTCCTCACACATGCCACAAATGTTCTACTGCTCAACAAAATAACAAGCACATCACCAAACCACCAGAAAAATATATCATAGAATAACATAAATAGATTGAGCTTGATAAATAAATCCTGCCAAAACTGCAGTGCATACTTGTAACTCTGTGACGCTGCAGGATGTACAAGCCTTGGGATAAAGGAATACATTACTTTAAATATTTCATAAACTATAATATAATTGAGGGGTATAAGTGAAAAAAATCTTACTTTTGAGAAGAATGAGTTCAAAGTTATGAGGAAATAAATAATAAATTCTAGGAAATTTTGTCAATACTTGATTTTTTTTAGACTATAGTTTGTAGTTTGATAATGTCTACTATGAATTTATTATCACATGATTCAAAGCCTTAACTTTTTTTATCAATTCTTATATATAATTTATATGGTGTCCAAATGATTTTGTGTGAACAAGGAGTGCAATAAAATGGTTTTCTAGAAAAAATGTATTGTAATAAACTATTCTTAATTTAATGCAGATGGTACTTTATACACAAGATATTAAGATTAAATGATTACACAAAATAGTTTTATCGCTGTAATAAATTGCTCCGAAATCAACACAAAACTGACCATGGTACAATAAAAAAGTAAACAGTGTAACACACAAAATGAAAAAATAATGGATTAACATAAAGAAAAATATCAGTATTATAAAACAAAATTATTCCAAGTCAATCTTTAATGTCAATTTGTATTAATAAACCATCACACTTGATCAGTGTCCGATTCAATCACCCGGTCGGGCTCACCAAACTCAACATCATCCTCATTAGTTACACATTCTTGTGTATCGTGTTGTCTTGTATGCCTTCTGATGTGGAACATTATAACATTCATGGTGCGCTGGAGGCACAAATGGTCCTGCAGGTTATTTTTGGTAGTTCTTCATTTGTCATCATTTCAAGCAGTTTATTTGGTCTCTACCATATTGACATAATTTAAAATTTATTTTAGAAAATTCTGATAACTCACATACATCAGTCTTAAAAAAAAAAAAGTGTGTAAGGTTCTAGCAATTCAAAATGGAGCCACTGCAATGTTCTTATTCCAAGAACAGAGTTCTTGTAATTTTTGTTAGTTGATCCAGAGTAATAAAATATTTCTGGTTCATGTGTACTTAGCCTCAATGGTGGTCTCGAGACACAAAAATTTGTTTGTCGCTAGTTTTCTTTGAATTTTCAATCAATACAAAATTATGGTCACACTTCATAAAGGAGTGGCCAGAAGTGATATACAGTTATAATATTTGTGTTGTGAATCACATATAACCAGACATGAACGATGAAAAAACTTCTATTTTGACCCCCAGTATTGTCACTGAATGCAGTCAAATTAGTTACCAAACTGGGTAGTGATTGTATGAACCTCAGCATTGTCACTGAATCAGTCAAATGAGTTACCAAACTGGGTAGTGATTGTATGAACCTCAGCAGGCATCCATGTGATGCCTGGCTCTCATTTCACATAAACACCCATTCCCGAGATTGTGGACGTAGAAATTGTAGTCCAAACCTGTTAAGTATTATAAGCTCTTGAGAAACCTAATACTGGAGTCGATAGCATTTTTTGTAGATCAGAAACACACTGCAACATGAGTTGCATCGTCTTTAACTAACTCACTCAAGTTATTTTTATCATTTTTTACTGCTTCAGACCATCATAGGTGCAGATCTTTACCTCTTTTTGGCTTGCACCCAAATGAACATCAAAATTGTTGCCTTGAGTAATAGCTGGTGTATCAAGGAAAGGAACGAATATGTTCCTTCACTAGCTCAACAGAGTCCTCAGGAATCTTATTTCCTGGTTTTTAATGACCCTGTTTATCATTAATAACCACTCCAGTTCCTGAGCCTTTCTTATTTATAATAACATTTTGTATTCGCTTAGGTGTTTCACTTGGCGTCTTAGCAAAAAATTATTTACATACTATATACCTGGCAATTTCATAAATACAACTAACAGATTTTTTTTTAACTGGCTCTCTTTTAGCCCTTATTGGATCATTTATAAATATTGAAGAATTTAAAAATAATTACCAAGTTATAATCACTGAGCTCCCAATATTAATTGAATATCTCTTGTTGATTCTGTTCATTGACATTCATGTTGCACTTAAACCTACAATTATGATCATAAAGTTGTACCTTTTCCTCTTTATGGACATTTCCTTTTCGATTAACATACTCTTTACCCTCATTTCAAAGAGTTTGCTGCTGAACCCTTTTTCATTCTTTCATTTGTCTAATTTTTTTCCTGCCAAGTTGAGGATTTTCTAGAACTTCATCATATCCGCTCTTGTTATCAACTTCGAAAAAAAAATTGTTTAAAAATAATTCACATTAATTAGGTCTAAGAACTAGAAAGTCAACTAAAACTTGTTATAGCCTAACCTATCCGTACTATTACAGAAGATTAATTTTTATTTTACAATCCCTATAGTTAAAAGACAAAACACAATTAAAATATCTGTGTGGATAAAATTAATGAATAAGGACATATTATTAAAATTAGTTGTCTATTTATAATTAGAGAACAAATGAAATAACTGGTTATATTCTTAAATTTTTGGATTTTTTTTAGGTTAGATTGAATTAGAAAATATGTAGGTCTAAGTTGTTTAAATACTATTATAGCCTACTACACTAGTACACAAAAATAACTTTTATAAGAAAGTTATTAATTTTAATTTACCGTAAAAAGTTTTCTAATAATTAGGTTTGTTGAGAATAAAAGTAATCAAAGCTACTTACCAGTAGTGGTTAAACCGCAGTCATCATTAAAACATAATGATAGCGCCCTGCGGCTATGTGAGGAACTACACTCTCTATCCAAGAACAAGTTGAGCATCAGAGGTGTTACCCCAAGAACTTGTTATCTGTGGCTGTATATTGTAATGTCTTATGTCGTCAACATGTATTTGTCAGAATAGAACTCGCCTTGTACTGAGTTAGACTGTAATGTAACTTGGCAATTCTTGCTGTAATATCACATGGTGGCAGTGGTCGGATATTGTGCTCTATTTAAGTATAACTAAGGTGAAGTGAAGCGTTATAACATTTATAAAGAACCCAGTTCCATTATGTCGGCTCCTGTGTATCAAATACCGGCTCCAGACCCTTTCGATTTCAAATCAACATTGGAATGGAAATCATGGAAAGATCGTTTTATGCGTTTTAGACGTGCTTCAGGTATGATAAAGGAGGCAGAAGAAGATCAGGTAAATTCTTTGATTTATTTGATGGGCCCTCAGGCTGAAACTATTTTTATATTGTTCAAGCTATCATCAGCCGATCAAAAGAAGTTTGATACAGTCCTTCAGAAGTTTGACAGCCATTTTATTCCCACCAAAAACATATCTTTGAACGAGCACGGTTCCATACTAGATTCCAACTTGAGGGCGAGTCAGTAAGTGATTATGTTACAGATCTTCATACTGTCGCTCAAGATTGCAACTTTCCTGTCACTTTCTATGACGAAGCCATTAGAGATAGAGTCGTAGTTGGTATTATAGATAAAAATCTATCGTTTAAACTACAATTAAATGCCAAATTCACTCTGGAAACGGCTGTTAATTCCGCTATACAATCTGAGCAAGTTAAAAAACAGCAGGAGACTTTAACAGGAGCTAGTCAAGTTACAGCTGACAAGGTTAATGCTACAAATAAACCAAAAAAAAATAGTAGAAAATTTTTTGGTTATAATAGGACCGCTTTTTCTAACGAAGATAAAATTCCAACTAGAAAATCATGTTTTTGGTGTGGGAGTAATACAGAACACCCTAGAACCAAATGTCCTGCTAGAAGTGCTGTCTGTCATCAGTGTCGATATAAAGGGCATTATGCGAAATGTTGTAGATTTAGATCAGTTGATGCTGTTGATATGGAGGACGAGTTAAATGATGGGGAATTTGTCGGCCTTGCCTCTACAGAAACTAATTATTTGCATGATAAATGGTTGGTAAACACTAAATTCTGTGGGAAAGACCTTTCTGCTAAAATTGATACAGGGGCAGATGTGAATATTATTGGAAAAAGTACACACGAGGAGTCTTTTCAATATATGGAGCTTTTGCCATCAAATAAAATCTTATCCGGTCCAGGGGGCGCTCAGCTCATAACTATTGGCAGGATTCAAGGGAAACTCCAATACAAAAACAAAAATATTTTTGAGACATTCTATGTAGTCCAAGGAGCAGATAGAATTATTCTAAGCCATCATACTAGTGAGAAATTAGGCCTTATAAAGAGGATTTCTGGAGTAGGAAAGGCTAATTTTGTTCCAAAAACTGTGTTCCCCAAGCTTTTTACAGGACTAGGAAAAATTAGAGAGCCATACCACATAAAACTTAGAGAAGGGGCTGTACCAGATGCTATTAGTGTTCCCCAACGTGTTCCTTTACCTTTAAAGAAGGTTCTTAAAAAAGAACTGGATAGGATGGTTCAGGATGAAGTCATAGAAAAAGTTGACAAGCCATCAGATTGGTGTGCTCCCGTGGTTATAGTTCCAAAAGCCAATGGATCCCCAAGGTTGTGAGTTAACCTGACTAAATTAAATCAACATGTAGAAAGATAACTTTTCCCTATGCTGGCAGTTGATTATTCCCTAGGTCAACTAGAAGGGGCTAAGATATTCTCAAAACTAGATGCCAACTCAGGATTCTGGCAGGTTCCTCTCACAGAGTCTTCCAGAGCTCTAACCACATTCATCACACCATATGGAAGGTATCAGTTTCTTCGGTTACCTTTTGGGATATCCCCTGCTCCGGAGGTTTTCCATAAGAAGGTCAGTTCTCATTTATAAGGATCGGAGGGAGTGGTCTGCCATTTTGACGATATTATAGTTTATGGGTCAACTATTGAGGAACATGACTCACGGCTTTATAAGGTCCTTTCTAGGCTGCAAGAAGCAGGTTGGACTCTAAATGAGAAAAAGTGTTCGTTTCGGCAAACTACAATAAACTTTCTTGGCCATATCGTATCTGCGAAAGGTGTTTCTCCAGATCCAAAAAAAGTTGATTCTATTCTTAAACTGAAACCTCCCACTAATGTAACTGAGCTAAAAGGATTTTTGGGTCTTGTAACATTTCTGGCCAAGTTCGTCCCAAATCTGTCTGCCTTATCGCAACCTCTTAATGAGCTTCTCCGCTCAAACGTCGACTGGGTATGGGATTGTCCACAGGCTCAAGCATTTGAAAACATAAAGATAGCCATAGCAAAGCCACCTAGTCTTGCTTTATATAAGTGCAATAATGACACTATTTTGTCAGCTGACGCATCATCCTATGGCCTTGGTGCAGTTTTAATACAACGCCAAGATGATGGATCTCTAAGACCTGTTAGTTACGCTTCTCGAACTCTCAGTGAAGCGGAGAGAAAGTGGGCACAAATTGAGAAAGAGGGACTGGCTCTCGCTTGGGCATGTGAACGCTTTTCTGATTTTATTACAGGTATTCATATAACAATAGAGACTGATCATAAACCTTTAGTTCCTATTTTCACCACCAAAGACCTAGATTCTATATCCCCTAGGCTACAAAGAATTAGACTTCGATTGATGAGGTATTCGTTTGAGATTGTTCATGTAGCTGGTAAAAATCTACTAATTGCTGATGCTCTTTCCCGAAATCCACAGCCACTACTTGCTGGGGAAGATGAACTAGCTGAAGAAGTGATTGCATATGTCCAAGAGGTTGTCTCTGGTCTTCCTGCGTCTGATGCTAAATTGGCAGAAATTGTTCAGAATCTACATAAGGATGAGGTTAGTATCCACCTAATGCAGTTTTGCCAAGACGGATGGCCTCTAAAGTCACAAATACCGGAAATGTGCTTACCATATTGGCAACATCGAAATGAAATATCTCTACAAAATGGGCTTCTACTAAAAGGTAATAGACTAATAATTCCTAATTGCATGCGGAAGGAGATAATAAATAAACTACATGAAGGTCATCAGGGGATTACCAAATGTAGAGCACTTGCTAAACAAAGCGTTTGGTGGCCAAGATTGTCCACACAATTGAGAGATCTTGTTGAGAACTGTGCCAAGTGTGCCAAATTTAGGATAAATCGATCAGAACCTTTAATACCTACTATGTTTCCTGAGCGGCCTTGGCAAACAATTGGCATGGATCTTTTGAAGTTGAAAGGTAACTGGTATCTCCTTGTCGCTGACTACTACTCCAGATATCCAGAAATGGCTTTGCTGGAGCGCCTTACTACTAGTTGTGTCATAAATCATCTTAAATCTATTCTAGCCAGACATGGAGTACCTGAAATTATTAGAGCTGATTGTGGCTCACAATGGATCCATAACAATATAATAAATGAAAAGTTTTTCCAGTTTGCTAAAGATTATAATTTTAAGCTTGTTACATCGAGCCCAAAGTACTCACAAAGCAATGGCTTTATAGAGTCTGAAGTAAAGAATTTTAAAAATCATATTGAAAAGAGTGAGGACCCATACAGAGCCTTACTTATGCTGCGCTCCACACCTCTAGAATCTGGTTATAGCCCTGCTGAGCTCTTGATGGGGAGAAAACTTAGGGGATTTATACCAACATTGCCGAGTAACCTCGTTCCCTCACCAGTTAATTTGGACCAGCTGTTCCGCAGAGAAGAACACAGACTGTCGAAACAACAAGAAAACTATGATCGTCACCATGGGGTTAGGCCTCTCACAAATTTGAACCCTGGAACAAAAGTCTATATCACCGACCGGAACCAGGAAGGTACTATAGTGAAGAAACATGATACACCACGGTCGTATATAATCCAAACAGAGGATGGACAATTTAGAAGGAATCGAAAGTCTCTCCAGCCTCTTCATGAAAATGGTCCTCAGGTCCAGCAAGAGCCAGATGAGTTGCCAAATAACAGCTCATCATCTCCAAGAAGAGAGTCAATTCTTCCAGTTCACCCAACACCTTCAGAGGTGGCAACTGAAGTACCTCAACTTGATGGTTCTTCTCCGAAGTCATCCACTCCCGCTCGAAGAAGCCAACGGTCCAGGAAACCTGTAGACCGTCTCGATCTTTAGAGGGGAGATGTGATGATAGCGCCCTGCGGCTATGTGAGGAACTACACTCTCTATCCAAGAACAAGTTGAGCATCAGAGGTGTTACCCCAAGAACTTGTTATCTGTGGCTGTATATTGTAATGTCTTATGTCCACAACATGTATTTGTCAGAATAGAACTCGCCTTGTACTGAGTTAGACTGTAATGTAACTTGGCAATTCTTGCTGTAATATCACAGATTCTATCTGAGAGTCCTTACGATTCATACTGTTTTGTTTGGAAAAAAGCAATTGAAAATGATAAAAATTAAAACTTTTTAAGAAAATAAACTGTACAGTATAAACTACTGTGTATAGCACCAGCCAACCAGCCTTGTTAAAACAATCAGCAACTATTTGGAACACAAGGGGGTATAAACTACTGTGTATAGCACCAGCCAACCAGCCTTGTTAAAACAATCAGCAACTATTTGGAACACAAGGGGGTATAAACTACTGTGTATAGCACCAGCCAACCAGCCTTGTTAAAACAATCAGCAACTATTTGGAACACAAGGGGGTATAAACTACTGTGTATAGCACCAGCCAACCAGCCTTGTTAAAATAATCAGCAACTATTTGGAACACAAGGGGGTATAAACTACTGTGTATAGCACCAGCCAACCAGCCTTGTTAAAATAATCAGCAACTATTTGGAACACAAGGGGGTATAAACTACTGTGTATAGCACCAGCCAACCAGCCTTGTTAAAATAATCAGCAACTATTTGGAACACAAGGGGGTATAAACTACTGTGTATAGCACCAGCCAACCAGCCTTGTTAAAATAATCAGCAACTATTTGGAACACAAGGGGGTATAAACTACTGTGTATAGCACCAGCCAACCAGCCTTGTTAAAACAATCAGCAACTATTTGGAACACAAGGGGGTATGTGCTCTAAACAAACCATCTGATTGGTTTTGTAGTTATTTTTATTTCCACTAGATCCTAGCACCTGTCTGGTATCCATATACATCCCTTGTTGACTAAATTAATACGGATATTTAGTATATATTGATGCATTTAGCTCTATTTTTTTTAAATTGCACTTATACCCCTTGTGCTCTAGACCCCTCAATTATCTTGTTGCCACAATCAAGAAACAAAAAAACATAATAGTTTTATAAATATATTTTGTTTTTTCAATTAGTACAGTGATCCATATTAAGTATTATTATTTTAAGCTTTTGATATCTCGTTTGATTAACTATAGAGTTTTAAGAAGCAAGTAAAAATGATTTCTACAATTCAATCAATTTTGGCAAGGAAATGCTATTTATAAGGTAGTGTTACTTACCAAGCCTGCAGACATGTAGAATGTCTTCGCAGCAGAGTTTATTATGTGATCTATTGCTTGCATAGAGAAATTCATGGTCATAAACTCACAGATTGGGCGCAAACCTCTCTGAAACCAGAGAAATAGTTCAACGTTTGATGTAATTATGAAGTGATTATATCAGCAGTCAGCACACAGCTTACGAAGCTTCCAGTCTTACAGCAGTGAAAGTGGAAAGTTATATTTTACCAAATTGAACCTGGGACACTTAGTATAAAAGGCAAACACAATATAGCTTGAGCTCAGCTGACAGAGTTTATGGTAATAGTTACCCAAAATAGTGTAAGAATATTTTAAAACATGTATTCAATATCTTTTTGTTTAATATTTAATCAAACTTTTTTTTATCAAAGCATCTTATTACATGAAGTCAAACTGTGAATTGGTAAGAATGCACATACACAAGTATTAGTAAACTAAAACATCTTTTTTTTTTAATTGTATGGATACACAATAAGGTCATCGTCATTTAATTGTAACTATATGAAAAATATAAATAATTTATAAGGTTTTTCATATCACAAAAATATATAATATGTTAATAACAGTAATCAATAAACTGGGTGTTAAATTCAGATTAATCTTCACAATTGATAAACAGTATATTTGACTCAACTCTATCATAACTGGCAATGCATTTAATTCAAATTTGAATGTATCAATAGCCTACCATGGCTGTACCAACAGCAATCCCGGCAAAACCCATCTCCGTGATTGGTGTATCAATAACTCTTTTGTCGCCATATTTTTTCCACAGCCCTTTGGAAACTTTATAGGCCCCATTATACTGGGCCACCTCTTCACCCAACAGAAAAACTCTGTCATCTCTTTCCATCTCTTCGTCCAATGCGGCATTGAGTGCATCTCGAACAGAAACCTGAAAATATCAAATAAAAACCTGAGTCAGGACCGTTTTAAGAAAATGTGAGACACAGGACAAAAAAATCTGAGGCCTCCCTTTGTACAGCAGTTTTTCATTTTTAGCACTAAGCCGTTATATATAATACAGTGATACGTACTTGGTACTTATGTTATTTAATAATTTCGCATATTTTATGGAATATTGATCAACCCATTTAATGAATGTACCTTATTAAATGCAAACAATCAATCCAATTAAGTTAACAAAAGTAGATTCCTCTTTGTACCATTGCACTGTTAGTTTTCTGTAGACCAACAATGGAAGCACAATGGTGGTATTTCTACTGTACTGCAGCACATTACTCGAATAACGTAAGTCTTAAATTACATAAAGTTATGGTTTTCAGGGATCTGGAATGCAATCTTATCACTAAGCGAATACTTATTGCTGTTAATTATCTGTACACTATGATAAAAAATTTAGAATAACTAATTTATTTAATAATTTTTGGGGGAAATGTGGCCCTCTGGAATGTGAGGCCGGGGCACTTGCCCTTTTTGCCCCCTCCTAGACGCATCCCTGACCTCAGTCTTATGTTTGCTTACCTGTTAAGTGATTTTGTAAAAGATCTGTTGATTTAGAAAGTTGGCCAGACTGGAATACTACCTTGTGTTGAGAGATATATTGTGAATAGAGTAACAAAGTTGGCCACACATGGAGGTACGCGTTATTTTATTTTAAGTTTTCCCCTGTTTGAACTTTTCCATACATAACATTTAGCGACGATGAACCTACATTATGAAAACAGTACTTCTACTAATTAGTTTTCATTGTATGTGTATTACTTGCAGTTGCGTCAGTTACACCCAGTAAGGTTAAAAATGGCGGATCATGATGTGTTTATTACAATAATAAGTTTGGTTGGTGTTGTCCCTCATAACAAACCACAAGTGAAAACTTTGAATAACTACTTGGAATGGTTGACGGCTTTTTGCAATGTGAATAAAAGTGAGGAGAGTGAGAATGTATCTATGTTAGTAGTTTTTATAGATGCTGCTACTAAAAAACAGTGGGTTACTTTTTGATACTCTACAAAAGTCATATGGAGAGTTGGTTAATGTGTTGGTTAAACACTTTTCACCTGCAAAGTTAATTCCATCAGAACGTTTAAGGTTTTATCACAGGCATCAACTTGTTGCAGAGTCCATTTCCGATTTTGTTATGTCAATCAAATTGATGGTCTAAAAATGTTTCAAAATCACAACTTGACGCCAAGCACTTAAGAATAAGTTAATCTCCGGCATTTCTGAGGAAGCCTTAGTTAAAAGGTTATTGGCAGAACTATCAACATTGCTTTTCGAGGATGCGTGTAGAATTGCCGAAGATTTTGAGACAGTTTCTACTCAGTCTAAAGTAATGACACAAACGGTAAATCAGGTCAGCGACATCTATCAAGTGGGGGGTGAAGACGTCAATAATTGTAAGGCAAGTAGTTACAAAAGGAAAGCTAGGAACACTGTAGGCTCGAAAGGAGCCAACCCACAAGGAAACAGTCTAACCTGTAAAATAACAGCGCTATAACTACAATGTACCGAAGAAAGTGTAAATAGTGCAGGTGTTGTAATAATAATCAAGAAGACTGTATAGTGAAACTTAATTGTTGGATTTGTTTTCACTGTAATGGTCAAGGTCACATTTTTAAAATGTGTCATCTTAAGAAAGTGTATTTTGATAGTTACAGTGCAGAAATTAGTTGCATAGAGACAGTTAGAAGATGTGAAACATCTTTTAGGATGGTAAGTAGGTTGTGATGCGTATACTTGTAAATTCAAGGGAGATCAAATTTGAAGTAGATTGTGGTGCTTTGGTTTCTATGTTAACTTGGAGACTATGTGAAAAATATTTCCACAATGTGCCTATAGAGAAATGTCTGATTAGGTTAAAATCTGCAAATGGTGATAATTACAATTAGAGGTCAGGTATATATTTATCTTTATTTCAACAAGTATGAATATGACTATCGTTTAGTTGTCCTAGATAGTTCCGTGTCCAAGGGCTTGCTAGGATGAGATTTTTTGTATCATCTTAATCCAAATTGGAGATATGAGACCTTATCTAAGCTAGGAAGTGTTAAGGATGTTATTTATGTTCATTTCCAAATATCTAAAGTAATAAATTTATCCTATTAAAAACAAACTTATCTTATTATGTTTTGTATTAATAATTTTCAAGAATGAGGCCTAGCCAATTGGTTAACACAACAATCTTAGGGTTCAAATAGGTTACTTCTTTTCTCGATACATACGCAATATCCCAATATGAAATGTTGAAGATATATTAATACAAAATTGAAAATCAAATATACTATACATAAATGGCACAAACACTTTATAATTAATCGTTCACATGAATAGAGAAGTTCAAAAAAGATTGACATACCAAATACACTTAGCAATTAGGGGAGGTGGCCAAGGGAGGGTTGACACACAAGGAGTATTGATACACTTAGCAATTAGGGGAGGTGGCCGAGAGAGGGTTGACACACAAGGAGGATTAATACACTTAGCAATTAGGGGAGGTGGCCGAGGGAGGGTTGACAGACAAGGAGGATTAATACACTTAGCAATTAGGGGAGGTGGCCGAGGGAGGGTTGACAGACAAGGAGGATTAATACACTTAGCAATTAGAGGAGGTGGCCGAGAGAGGGTTGACAGACAAGGAGGATTAATACACTTAGCAATTAGGGAGGTGGCCGAGAGAGGGTTGACAGACAGAGATAATACCTAGCAATTAGGAAGGTTGCCGAGAGAGGGTTGACAGACAAGGAGGATAATACATTAGCAATTAGGAAGTGCGAAGAGGTGACACACAGGAGGATTAATACACTTAGCAATTAGGGAGGTGGCCGAGAGAGGGTTGACAGACAAGGAGGATTAATACACTTAGCAATTAGGGGAGGTGGCCGAGGGAGGGTTGACAACAAGGAGGATTAATACACTTAGGCAATTAGGGAAGGTGGCCGAGAGAGGGTTGACAGACAAGGAGGATTAATACACTTAGCAATTAGGGGAGGTGGCCGAGGGAGGGTTGACAGACAAGGAGGATTAATACACTTGGCAATTAGGGAAGGTGGCCGAGAGAGGGTTGACAGACAAGGAGGATTAATACACTTAGCAATTAGGGAAGGTGGCCGAGGAGGGTTGACAGACAAGGAGGATTAATACACTTGCAATTAGGGAGGTGGCCGAGAGAGGGTTGACAGACAAGGAGGATTAATACACTTAGCAATTAGGGAAGGTGGCGAGAGAGGGTTGACACACAAGGAGGGATTATACACTTAGCAATTAGGGAGGTGGCCGAGAGAGGGTTGACAACAAGGAGGATTAATACACTTAGCAATTAGGGGAGGTGGCCGAGAGAGGGTTGACACACAAGGATAATACATTAGCAATTAGGGAGGTGGCCGAGAGAGGGTTGACACACAAGGAGGATTAATACATTAGCAATTAGGGGAGGTGGCCGAGAGAGGGTTGATACACAAGGATTAATACATTTAGCAATTAGGGAAGGTGGCCGAGAGAGGGTTGACACACAAGGAGGATTAATACACTTAGCAATTAGGGAGGTGGCCGAGAGAGGGTTGACAGCACAAGGAGATTAATACACTTAGCAATTAGGGAGGTGGCCGAGAGAGGGTTGACACACAAGGATTAATACATTAGCAATTAGGGAAGGTGGCCGAGAGAGGGTTGACAACAAGGAGTATTATAGATCAATATTACATGTCTTGGTCAGAATGACTAATTTGTCTTTTTAATTGTTATTTATTAGGTGTCAACATCTTTTAAACAGCTAATAACTTTGGAGGGAAAATATTTTTACTGTATTTTTTTAGCTCTAAAGTATAATTTGTATATGTTTTAATTTTATATAAGGAAAACATCCGGATTGGTTTGATGAAAATGACCAACCAATTCAAGTCTCATTGCTAAGGATGGCACTAAACTCCTCAAAGGCAGCACTCTATTGGCACCTGCTGAAGGAACACTTCAAAGAACTCTTTAACAGGGATTCTCACATTGATGTGGGCATTTTCACAATAATTCCTCAAAATCCCATACAAGACCACCTTGGCGAAGCTCCTTCACAGGAAGTAAAAGATGCAATAGGACAGTTTAAGAATAATAAGGCAGCTGTCTCAGACGGAATTCCTGCTGAAATATTCAAGGAAGGGGGCTCCGTTCTAACTGAGCATACACAAGCGCTTATCGTCAAGATATGGAACTCTGTAACCATCCCTGCTGACTTAAGAGACGCACTAATAGTAACTATTTTCAAAAAGGGGGACAAGGCTCAGTGTGGAAACTATCGTGGAATATTCCTGCTTTTTGTTGCTGGCAAAACTCTTGCCAGAATTATATTTAACCGTCTGATACCACTCGCCGAAGGGTCTTTACCAGAAACACAAAATGGATTTAGACCCAACCGAGGTACAGCTGATATGATCTTCAGTGCAAGGCAAATGCAGGGAACAAAACCGTCCTCTATACATGGCCTTCATTGATCTCGCCAAGGCCTTCGACTCAGTTAATCGAGATGCTCTTTGGAGGACCTTAAGTTTGTCTAAGAAAAGCAAAAAGGACTGGAAGGACATGTGTAACATACCAAAATTTTGACAAACACACCTCATTTGGATGAGATTTTTGCAGAACGCAATGCAAAGAAATATAATATATTAAAGAAGAGCCAAAGAAGGCTTTTTACCTCAAGGAAACAACTTGTAAGGAAGAAGAAAGTTTTGAGAGAAAGCACTGCTTCAGAAGTAGGTAATCATACATATTTAGAGTGAGAAGAAGATCTTTGATCAGATGAAGACATGAATCGTGCAGTGCAAGTTGGAGTATCATTCCATAGCAAGAAGATCACTGAGCGATTTGTTGGTTGTGTTGAGGAGAAAGTAGGCCGAGTTAGGTTTGATCAACAGGTCAATGATGGTAAATTTTGTTGGCCTGATAAATAAGAAATTCCACTTATTGATTATGAACAAGTGTAAAAACTCCTCAGTACACCTGCACTTGTTTATCACAACGACAGAGTTGTATCCATCAAGTTTAAAGAAGGTTAATTAATAGCTTGCAGCAGTGAACAATAACCTAAATAATCACATTAAAAGGTGATTTATAATTTAAAAAATCTAATTAGAAAGTGATTTATAATCCAAAAAATCTAATTATAAAGGGATTTATAATCCAAAAAATCTCATTCAAAAGTAATTTCTAATATAAAAATTTGTACTTTAAAAAATAAGGCTTTATTCATTTATAAATGTAAAATTAATCAATGCTCCCCTTTTGTGTATCAAATCTCCTCATATTGGGAAGTTTGATATGCTTCGCAAGTTGTTTATCATGTTTATTTTATGTGTAAAATATATACTCCCTAGAGTTTAAACATTTTTATGGTCAAAAATATAAAAAACCACTTGAGAGAATTAACAGAATCAATCTAACATTTTATTTTACCCATAATTAAATTATTTTGTAAAAAGTGTATCAACCCTCCCCTTGCTGGCGACTGTATGGTGGTAAATATTACAAGGAGTACTAGTAAACAGATAAATTTATTGTACCTAGGGACAGCTTGTATCAAGGGACAATGTAATAACTACTAATAAAGATGCTGATATGGCAACACTGCTTATGGTAGTTCTTAAAACTACCACCAAGGCTTAGTTGGATCGTTCTAAAATGAAAAACATGTGTTATTAAAGTAGATTTTTTTTTTACTTTATTGTTTCCAGTGATAAAAAGTAAAAAAAAGTGTGATTTGTGATTGAAGTTACAGCAAAGGTAAGCAATTTTTTTTATATAAAAATAATCATGTGAAAGAATATGGTTTTAGCAAGATGATAATGGATGAAAATCATTTTTAAGTTAGCCTGACCAAGAGTTTAAATTACTTTATTATTTCAGCACTAATGCTTGTACCTTGGAACATGTGTAAAAAATTTACCTTGGGACATCCCTAGGTACAAGCCATTTAGTGTCTTAACAATAAATTTAATTACATATTGTAAAAAAATATACTAAGCAAGTTAATATTAACATTAATAGCTTAGATATTAATAATTTAGATCTAGCTTAATAATTATTATCAATTTTAGAATCATGTCATCACTAGGTTTAACTTAATAAACAAACTTTTTAGAACATGGTTAGCCAGATTGTAGGCCTACAGTAAAATTACACATTTACTATAAGCTCACTAGACATTTAAATGTTAAAGATTGTTGACATATTAATCTAGTTATTTTCATGTTAACTTTCAGGCATGCCAAGAAGTAAATGTAATGATAGCACCCTGCGGTTATATGAGGAACTACACTCTCTATCCAGGAACCAGTTGAACCTCAGAGGTGTTACCCCAAGGACTTGTTATCTGTGGCTGTGTATTGTAATGTCTTATGTCGTCAACATGTATTTGACAGGATAGAACTCGCCTTGTACCGAGTTAGACTGTAATGTAATTTGACAATTCTCGCTGTAATATCACATGGTGGCAGTGGTCGGATATTGTGCTGTATTAAGTATAACTAAGGTGAAGTGAAGAGTTCCAACATATATAAAGAACCCAGTTCCATTATGTCAGCTCCTGTGTATCAAATATCGGCTCCAGACACTTTCGATTTCAAACCAACATTGGAGTGTAAATCATGGAAATATCGTTTGATGCGTTTCAGACGTGCTTCAGGTATGATGAAGGAGGAGGAAGAAAATCAGGTAAATTCTTTGATTTATTTGATGGGCCCTCAGGCTGAAACTATTTTATATTGTTCAAGCTATCATCAGCCGATCAAAAGAAGTTTGATACAGTCCTTCAGAAGTTTGACAGCCATTTTATTCCCACCAAAAACATATCTTTGAACGAGCACGGTTCCATACTAGATTCCAACTTGAGGGCGAGTCAGTAAGTGATTATGTTACATACACCCGCCTCGGTGACGTAGTTGGCTAACGCGCTAGTTGTGTTGAGCTCAACCGCCGAGGATGAGGAGATCGAGGTTCAAATCTCGGTCGGGTGAACTGGGGGGGGGGGGGGATTTTCCTAAATGGTTTTCCACTCTCCCTCCACGCAAATGCGGGTGCACTTAATCTATATTCAACCTTCCCAATTCCTATCCATTAGCGTAATTAGTACTAAAGCGTATAACCCGAACGGGTAGTAAGACGCGGTGCTGAATTAATTAATTAATTGATTATGTTACAGATCTTCATACTGTTGCTCAAGATTGCAACTTTCCTGTCACTTTTTATGACGAAGCCATTAGAGATAGTCGTTGTTGGTATTATAGATAAAAATCTCTCGTTTAAACTACAATTAGATGCCAAATTCACTCTGAAAACAGCTGTTAGTTTTGCTATACAATCTGAACAAGTGAAAAAACAGCAGGAGACTTTAACAGGAGCTACTCAAGTTGCAGCTGACAAGGTTAGAGCTACAAATTAACCTAAAAAAAAAGAGTGGACATTTTTTTGGTTATAGTAGGAACACTTTTTCTTACGAAGATAAAAGTCAAACTAGAAAATAATGTTTTTGGTGTGGGAGTAATACTGAGCAGCCTAGAACCAAATGTCCTGATAGGAGTGCTATCTGTCATAAGTGTCGATATAAAGGGCATTATGCAAAATGTTGTGGATTTAAATGAGTTGATGCTGTTGACACGGAGGACGAGTTAGAAGAAGATGGGGAATTTGTTGGTCTTGCCTCTACAAAAATTAATTATTTGCGTGATAAATGGTTGGTAAACACCAAATTCTGTAGGAAAGATCTTTCTGCTAAAATTTATAAAGGTGCAGATGTGAATATTATTGGAAAACGTACATACGAGGAATCTTTTCAATATATAGAGTTTTTACCATCAAATAAAATCCTATCCGGTCCAGGGGGCGCTCAGCTCATAACTATTGGCAGGATTCAAGAGAAACTCCAATTAAAAAACAAAAATATTTTTTGAGACATTCTATGTAGTTCAAGGAGCAGATAGAATTCTTCCAAGCCATCATACTAGTGAGAAATTAGGCCTTATAAAGAGGATTTCTGTAGTAGGAAAAGCTAATTTTGTTCCAAAAACTGTGTTCCACAAGTTTTTTACAGGACTAGGAAAAATTAGAGAGCCATACCACATAAAACTTAGATAAGGGGCTGTACCAGATGCTATTAGTGTTCCCCGGCGTGTTCCTTTACCTTTAAAGAAGGTTCTTAAAAAAGAACTGGATAGGATGGTTCAGGATGAAGTCATAGAAAAAGTTGACAAGCCATCAGATTGGTGTGCTCCCATGGTTATAGTTCCAAAAGCCAATGGATCCCCAAGGTTGTGAGTTAACCTGACTAAATTAAATCAACATGTAGAAAGATAACTTTTCCCTATGCCAGCAGTTGATTATTCCCTAGGTCAACTAGAAGGGGCTAAGGTATTCTCAAAACTAGATGCCAACTCAGGATTCTGGCAGGTTCCTCTCACAGAGTCTTCCAGAGCTCTAACCACATTCATCACACCATATGGAAGGTATTGGTTTCTTCGGTTACCTTTTGGGATATCCCTGCTCCGGAGGTTTTCCAGAAGAAGGTCAGTGAGCATTTAGAAGGATTGGAGGGAGTGGTCTGCCATTTTGACGATATTATAGTATATGGGTCAACTATTGAAGAACATGACTCACGGCTTTATAAGGTCCTTTCTAGGCTGCAAGAAGCAGGTTGGACTCTAAATGAGGAAAAGTGTTCGTTTCAGCAAACTACAATAAACTTTCTTGGCCATATCGTATCTGTGAAGGGTGTTTCTCTGGATCCAAAAAAAGTTGATTCTATTCTCAAACTGAAACCTCCCACTAATGTAACTGAGCTAAAGGATTTTTGGGTCTTGTAACATTTCTGGTCAAGTTCGTCCCAAATCTGTCTGCCTTATCGCAACCTCTTAATGAGCTTCTCCGCTCAAACGTCGACTGGTTATGGGAATATCCACAGGCTCAAGCATTTGAAAACATAAAGATAGCCATAGCAAAGCCACCTAGTCTTGCTTTATATAAGTGCAATAATGACACTATTTTGTCAGCTGACGCATCATCATATGGCCTTGGTGCAGTTTTAATACAACGCCAAGATGATGGATCTCTAAGACCTGTTAGTTACGCTTCTCTAACTCTCAGTGAAGCTGAGAAAAGTGGGCACAGATTGAGAAAGAGGGACTGGCTCTCGCTTGGGCATGTGAACGCTTTTCTGATTTTATTACAGGCATTCATATAACAATAGAGACTGATCATAAACCTTTAGTTCCTATTTTCACCACCAAAGACCTAGATTCTATATCCCCTAGGCTACAAAGAATTAGGCTTCAATTGATGAGGTATTCGTTTGAGATTGTTCATGTAGCTGGTAAAAATCTACTAATTGCTGATGCTCTTTCCTGCAATTCGCAGACACTACTTGCTGGGGAAGATGAACTAGCTGAAGAAGTGATGGCATATGTCCAAGAGGCTGTCTGTGGTCTTCCTGCGTCTGATGCTAAATTGGCAGAAATTGTTCAGAATCTACATAAGGATGAGACTAGTATCCACCTCATGCAGTTTTGCCAAGATGGATGGCCTCTAAAGTCACAAATACCGGAAATGTGCTTACCATATTGGCCACATCAAAGCGAAATATCTCTACAAAATGGCCTTCTACTAAAAGGTAATAGACTAATAATTCCTAATTGCATGCGGAAGGAAATAATAAATAAACTACATGAAGGTCATTGGGGGATTACCAATTGTAGAGCACCTGATAAACAAAGCGTTTGGTGGCCAAGATTGTCCATACAACTGAGAGATCTTGTTGAGAACTGTGCCAAATGTACCAAATTTAGGATAAATCGATCAGAACCTTTAATACCTACTATGTTTCCTGAGCGGCCTTGGCAAACAATTGGCATGGATCTTTTGAAGTTGAAAGGTAACTGGTATCTCCTTGTCGCTGACTACTACTCCAGATATCCAGAAATGGCTTTGCTGGAGCGCCTTACTACTAGTTGTGTCATAAATCACCTTAAATCTATTCTAGCCAGGCATGGAGTACCTGAAATTATTAGAGCTGATTGTGGCTCACAATGGACCCATAACAATATAATAAATGAAAAGTTTTTCCAGTTTGCTAAAGATTATAAGTTTAAGCTTGTTACATCCAGCCCAAAGTACTCACAAAGCAATGGCTTTATAGAGTCTGAAGTAAAGGATTTTAAAAATCATATTGAAAAGAGCGAGGACCCATACAGAGCTTTACTTATGCTGCGCTCCACACCTCTAGAATCTGGCTATAGCCCCGCTGAGCTCTTGATGGGGAGAAAACTTAGGGGATTTATACCAATATTGCCGAGTAACCTCGTTCCCTCACCGGTTAATTTGGACCAGCTGTTCCGTAGAGAAGAACACAGACTGTCGAAACAACAAGAAAACTAATATCATCACCATGGGGTTAGACCTCTCACAAATTTGAACCCTGGAACAAAAGTCTATATCACCGACCGGAACCAGGAAGGTACTATAGTGAAGAAACATGATACACCACGGTCATATATAATCCAAAAGAGGACGGACAATTTAAAAGGAATCGAAAGTCTCTTCAGCCTCTTAATGAAAATGGTCCTCGGGTCCAGCAAGAGCCAGATGAGTTAGCAAATAACAGCTCATTATCTCCAAGAAGAGAGTCAATTCTACTAGTTCACCCAACGCCTTCAGAGGTGGCAATTGAAGTACCTCAACTTGATGGTTCTTCTCCCAAATTTCATCCACTCCCGCTCGAAGAAGCCAACGGTCCAGGAAACCCGTAGACCGTCTCGATCTTTAGAGGGGAGAAGTGATGATAGCACCCTGCAGCTATGCGAGGAACTACACTCTCTATCCAAGAACAAGTTGAGCATCAGAGGTGTTACCACAAGGACTTGTTATCTGTGACTGTGTATTGTAATGTCTTATGTCGTCAACATGTATTTGACAGGATAGAACTCGCCTTGTACCAAGTTTGACTGTTATGTATTTTGACAATTCTCGCTATAATATCACAATGGTTCTTATCTTTTTTGGGTCACGGACCCCTATGAGACTCTGACAAAGGTCATGAACGTAAATACATAATCAGAAAATTTTGCTTACTATCGTCTCTTTAATACAAGAATTCTACCCTTGTAAACCCAATATCAACCTTTTTTACTGGTCAAAATTTACAAATGGGGATATTTAATAGCAATGTAATGACCTTTAAGATGTGCAACCGCTAGTAAAATTTCAAAATTTTAAACTGAAAGTTGATTTTTTTTTTTTAATATGAAAGTGTCGACCCTTAATGATCCAATATCAACCTTTTTCATTAATCAAAATTAACAAATAGGGCTTTAATAATAATGTGATGACCTGAATATGTGAAACTGTAAATAAAATTTCAAAAGTTTTAACTGGAAGTCAAAATATTTTAAACGAAAATGTTTAATATTTTTGACCCAATATTGACCTTTTTTATTGGTCAAAGTTTACAAATTAGGACTTTAATAGCAATGTGATGACTTGAAGATGTGCAACCCCTAATACTTCGATTTTTTTCAACCCTAAGTTGTTTTTAATCTTTTAGCCAAAAATCGAAATTTTCAAAAAAATTTAAATTACCATTTATTTTACAGGAAGCCAAAAAAAGGTTTACGTAATTATAGCGCAATTTGATAGTTTAATTTATTGCAATGTAAATTTATAACATTCACATAGGCATAATAAAGAAAAAATAGTTACAACAAGTTCTGTCTCTCATTTTTCCTTTTTATGCAAAAAATAATGGTAACTTCAAAGGGAGTTTAGTAAGGAACTGTTCAAAAGAAAAAAGTCAATGAAAAGGGTGCTGTTGTTTTGCTGGAATAAGAAGTTGAAAATATAGAGTAGTCTTCAACAGTGCAGCGCGCATGTCATCTTTGACATTCAATTTATCTTTATTTTTTTGTTTTGATGTCACCAAATGACGAATATCCCTGCCTGTTGAAGAAATAGGAAACTTTGTAATTGAATCCAAGCGTTGATCTACAATTTGTAATATTTTGTCTTGGGTTCACGGACCCCCTGAAGCCCATCCACAGACCCCTTCAGGGTCCATGGACCCCAGTTTAAGAACCCCTGATATAGAGAACATTATTTCCATGCAAAGTTATCATGTATGTATTCTGATATATTTAAATTAAATATTTAATCAAACAATCAAAATATTTTAGTGGGTGACCCTTTTTTGTGTCCTATAGAAT
Source organism: Timema podura (assembly GCA_033556935.1). Taxonomy (NCBI): domain Eukaryota; kingdom Metazoa; phylum Arthropoda; class Insecta; order Phasmatodea; family Timematidae; genus Timema; species Timema podura. The sequence goes on along the minus strand of JAVRXN010000013.1, from coordinate 53,060,399 downwards.
AAATAAGTTAACACTGCAAGATAAGTTTTTTTTTTAAGAAAATATTTCTCCAAAAAAAACCCATAAATGTTCTCTAACCGCTTGGGTTTAATTTTACTGACCAATTTGTTTTAAAACAGACAAAATATATTGTTTGAGTTTGGCTGGATTTGATATGTTACATTACAGTACGTCAATTCTGGGCCCACACTATTTTCTTTACATTAAAGATAAGTGAACTTTAACTGAAAATTAAGTTACACAAACTTTAAGTTGACCGTGATCTCAGCATTTCACTCAAAATTACAACTAGGCCTATTAGGTAGGCTTACTCAATAAATAAGATAAGCTAAAATAGGCTATAGTGTGATGCGGGAGCGGGATTCTTTTTTTTTTTCCTTTGTTTAATTATGAGAAATGTAATGTTTTCTAGCACTACACACACAATATTCTGAAGTTTTTGATTAGGCTATAACAAAAAAAAAGTTCTAAATCATTAAAATATTTCTTAGAAAACTCACCTAATTGGTATTTTTAAGCACGGATCCTATAGTCCTCATTTACTAAAATTTTATTTACTCACACATTAAAGGTTAAGCTCGGTTCATTTTTTTAAGTGAAAACAAATGTTTTGAACATTTTTGAATAAAAAAATATGATCACACGCCAAAATATTTCCTACACAGTTGAGATTATGTGACAATCTGCTTCAGGTTGTTTTGTTGGAGGACCTTCAAAGTATTTTTTTAATAAAGATAACTTAATAAGACATTAGGCTAGTTAATCATTTATAAAATTTAGATTACTTTTAAAAAAAGAAAACCGTAGGCCTACTTGTGGACGCTTTATGTATATTAATAAATTATGTAAATTCACCATTAAGCTATAAGTTATATGGAGGACCATGCCTTGGTCAATTAGGGGTTTTTTTAGTTGGAATTTTTTGACAAGGTTTGTTTTGTTATAATTGGAAACTTCAAAATCCTGTTGTGTTTGTAGGTTCTAGAAAACATTATATTTCTCATAATTTAATACTGAAAAATAATAACGAATCCCGCCCTCGCTTCATATTATCCCTCCAAAATATACTAACTAGAATAAATAATTTGACTTTTTTCTTACTTGTTGGGTGCTGACAACACTTGATGTCGAAAATTTTGGAGTGAGAAATTTCAAACGGCTCTGTAAAGAGTAATTCATTTGGATTAACTTATTTAACAAATTTAATTGGGGTACATATTTACCAAAACTACATTAGTTTAGTTAAATCATTTTAAGATACTAGGCCTATGTTAAAACCTTACCAACAACATTTTAGAATATGTGGAGTACGAAACCTTTTTACTAATTCACCTCAACATATAATAAACCAAATTGTCCTTACGTTCGAAATTTTACCCAGGTAATATTTAGGTATTGAAAACAAACATTTTTCAAATTTGGAGCAAGGAAATGTTTTAGATGCCGTGCTTTCAAAATAATTGTAAAAAAACCCACTGCATGAATTAAAAGCGCTAGTAATAAAGAAATTATAGAAAGCATTATTCTTCTGTGAATTTTATTAAATGTCTTCAAATTCAAGATCTTGGTTAAGATAAAAAAAACAAATATTTATATTGAAAACTAAATGAGGTTATTGTACGTAAGACCAATGCCGAATTTAGGTCATTGATCTCTATACTATAACTGGATGGACATCTGTGGCTGAAATTTTCGAGCTGTCGTCTGCATACCATTGGGTAAGAGAGAAAGAAACTTTCAGGTATCTCTTTCTCTCTTTTACCCATACAAGGCAATGTGGCATTTTGACATCGTTCATTAATTTGATTGATTATATGAGATACATCAATGTGAGAGTGTTAAATAATATATGTTAGTTAAAGCTTTGAAGAGCATATAAAAGTTCAAAACAGGTTATTTTTTCTTTAAATAAGTTGATGTAGCCTAATATGTACGATTATTTTTGAAGGAAGCTTACTTTTAAGGCTTTATCTCGTACCAGAATCCTACCATATATTTGTGTCTAGTTAGGATAAAAGACCTTCCAGAAGGAAATTTCTACTTCTGTTCTAAATTTCCGTTCATCCTACCAAAATATTATATATATGATAGTATTCTGGTACGAAATAAAGCCTTACAGATTGGAATTATTACTTAAAATCCGGGTTTATAGGATACTGTACTTCCTACAAGCCAATAACCTAAATTATCATTTGAACGTAAGACTTCTACACAAAGTGTGTCATTCAAACAAATGTAATACAGTTTTTAGCTAACTTGTTTCATTATAGTTATCGAAATGTCAACATAATATGATTTCTGAAAAAATATGAGCCAACTTAAAAAAACAGGTATTATTACAATAATACTTTACACAAGCCTATAACCTAAGTGATAGTTTGAATGCATGGCAACTATTCAAAGTTTGTCATTCAAACAAATGTAATCAATTTTTAAGATACCTTGTTCATTATATTTATCGAACTTTCAATAAAATATGGTTTTTGAAACCAATATACACGCTAATAACCAACTTTAAATATAAGTGTTGTCGTGGCAGATTGTAAACAACATTGATGATAACTACATAAAAATTGAAATATCTAAGGTTTTATTCGTATTTGTACAGTATTACCTGTAAAACTGGATTGTATATCCTTTAATGTAAATGTTTCTTCAGGAAAGTATGGTATAATACTTCACTATTTTCAAACAATAACACTTTTATTCATCAGAGACATGTTTTCGCATAAGAACATTTTAAAAAAACCGTTAAATCTTTCCCCCCCCTCAGTGTAGCAGACGATACACTTGAGCGTCACGCTTTTGTCCTTGGAATGTGCATGTGTATGTCCATCCAATTATACTATAGAGATCAATGATTTAGGTACGTGCAACATGTGCAGATGCACAGGGTGGCAAATTTTATGGAGGCGGCAAACTAATATGGAAATAAGACAAACTTGAATGTAGCCAGTAAAAAATGTATAAGTATAAGCAAATAGCGATTAATTAGCCCTCTCTCATTATTTATTACTAAAAAACTCTTTAATATTCACGAAAGCAGTGGCAGCACAGTTTAAAACCTAAAAAATTGAAATTAAGTTTTGGTTTTAAATTGAAATTTTTAATTATAAATTTAAATGTACTATCGTGATCCTGTACTCTTTTAGAGGAATATTTCCAGTCAATGAACCGTGAAGTAAACATACTTTATTCTTCACCAAATAGCAGGTAAGATGCACAAAAAATATGGCCCTTTGATGGTGAGTAGCCTTCACCAGCCAATGTCTTACTTGTGTCTTCCCATTATGAAGTTTTTGAGAAAAAGATATTCCTTTTAATATGCCTTTCTTTATCAAGATACTTGAGCGTTGAAGCACTAAATTCTGAGCCCAAGTTTTGTTCAACACTGTAAGAATTTTAATTCTGTCAAGGTAAACTTTTATTTAGCTTTAATTTATTCTTAAGTGATTATTTATTTTAAACTTATTATTTTCAATGGTCATTGCATTGCGTCGAAGGAAACACCTAATAATAATGCCAGTACAGTTATCTTATCAAGAAATTATTATTTTCTTAAATAGAGTTTTGTCCAAATTATTCCTTCCCCGTTTTAAAAAAAACCCACCTTGATCAGGTGTAAAATATTTTGTCATCTTCTAAGAGACTCGTAATGGCCACCCTATACAAGGAGGAAAGAAATTGAATCTGTCAGAATATTGTAATTCGCGCCTAAATACCCATGCTGCACTTTGTTTCACTCTGGTGGTAATCTTTTCAACTACTGTATATCAAGTCTCTTTTGTTTTGTCAATAATCGGTTGTATTTTTGCTTGTCGCTAAAGATGAAGAATTATCACAAACAATAATTCTATTTAAAACGCTTTCAAAAGGTTATGGGCCCTAATGCGTTGTTGGTTCCCTAAAGATAAGACGAATCAGTTTTGTTGTATTTTGTTGCTCGAGTTATCCAAAACTTGCGAGGCTGTTAACGTCATAAGAAAGTGTTTTTTTTTATGAACACATTAAGTTTTGTGTCATAATATTTGAGTGAACATTCTCACGCGAACATTCATGTTCATCAGTTAAACGAAAAAGTGAAGTTTCGAATAATTGTACGCAAATAAGTTTATTTACTTAATAGAGTCCGTTTCTGTAAGAATATACCTTGATCTTAACCTTGAACTTTAGTCACAATGTCGGAAAAGAATCGAAATATCAAGTGTTAATAAGTTTAATGGTAGTAACTACCAGCAGTGGAAGTTCCAGTTGACATGTGCTCTACGCGCCAAAGGTATTTTCAAAATCGCAAAAGGTGAGGAAGCTATGCCTATCGTAAATGCAAATAAGGCAATCGATCTATGGCAACAAAGGTACGCCGTAGCTATGTTTACTCTTACCTCGGCTATGGAGCTCAGTCAGATTGCCTTGATTGAAAATTGTAAATCGTCCTATGAAATTCTAAGCAAACTAGATTCTATTTATGAGCACAGATCAGAAACAAATAAAATAATAGTACATGAGCGTTTCTATCATTATCAGTGGAGCTCGGCCGATTCAGTGGCTCAACACATCGCCAAAGTGGAAGCTCTTGCCCGACAAATAAAAGAGGTTGGAGATTCAGTCAGCGATCTAGCTATCATGACCAAGATCTTGAGTAGTCTACCTCTGAAATATAAGAGCTTCAGACAGGCCTGGCTTTCCATGAGTGAGGACAAACAAACCATCGCCAATTTGACATCCCGTCTGATTGATGAAGAGGCGAGCCTGACTAAGGGGGAAGAACAAGAAACTGCCTTAGCCTCTATAGCTAACCGAGAAACTAAATCTCGTGAACATAAACCACGATTTTATGAAGCAGGAAAACAAAGTAACCAAACCATAAGAAAACTTACCTGTTATAACTGCCAACGTAAAGGCCACCTTGCCCGTGACTGCCGGGGTGAGAAGAAAAATCGATCAGTCTCTGATAGAGGCAGAGCTGACCAGTCAAATTTTTCTGCTTTCAATGTTGAGGAAGCAAATGTATGTATTTCTTTTTCTGAAGATAATACTTGGACCATGGATAGTGGGGCTTCCAGCCATATGACATGGCGCAGAGACTACTTTGACAAGTTTGAAGAGATTAGTGATGGTTATTCTGTGCGTCTTGGTGACAACCACAAGCTCTTTGTCAGAGGGAAAGGTGATGTGATGATACGTAAATTGCTGAATGGTCATTGGTATGACTCAGTCATTAGAGACGTCCTATTTGTTCCGGAACTGAAAAAGAACCTCATGTCTGAAGGAAAAATCACCAAGCTAGGAATGAAAATAGTAAAATCAGATAATTTTGTTGAAGTTTTTGAAAAAGGAAAGTTGGCCGCTTGTGGTGAACGCCAGCCAAATAACCTGTATAAAATGCTTTTTCAGACTCTAACCTCAAATGAAGCCAATTCTGTCACTCAGACTAGTTTGAAGCTATGGCACGAAACGCCTCGGCCACATCAATGTTAGAGCTTTGAAGGAGTTGGTCTCAAAAGTCTTAGCCGAGGGTGTAGATCTGAGTGATGAGACAATTTCTTTTGCCCTGGCTGTGCATATGGAAAGAACCACAAGCTCCCGTTCAACAACCCAAACCACCAGAAGATGAAGGTTGGTGAGTTAATATACAGTGATCTTAGTGTCATGCCAGTCGAGTCTGTAGGAGGAGCTAAGTACTTTGTTACCTTCAAAGATGACTACTCTGGCTATAGAGTAGTATCTTTCATTAAACATAAAAGTGATACATTACAATGTTTTAAAGATTTCTGTAATATTGTAGAAACAAAATACAAGCGAAGTGTGCAAATACTCCATAAGACAATGGTACAGAATACATCAATGTGGAATTTCAGGCATTTCTTGCCTCAAAAGGGATCATCGCTGAGAGAACAAACGCCATACACACCCGAACAAAACCTCGCTCAGAGAGAGATATGCGCACAATTGTTGAAAGTGCCAGGGTGATGCTTTGCAGCAGTAGCCTCCCTCAAGAGCTTTAGGCGGAAGCCGTAAATTGTGCTGTATACATATTAAACCGTACACCTACAAAGCAGGCACATAACTCCACACCCATGGAACTGTGGACCGGCAAAAAGCCTCAGCTGTGCATGTAAGGACATTTGGATGTGAAGCCTATATGCTGGTGCAAAATGAAAGAAAGAAGTTGGATAAGAAATCCAAGAAGATGATACTTGTTGGATATGATGGAAATTCTACGAACTACAGGCTGTACGATCCTGACATAAGAAAATTAGAATATCAAGAAATGTTCTCTTCAGTGAAGCAAAACAAGGTTTTGAAAAACCTATCTACTACGTGCCCACGAAAATTGACTGTGACGAAGAAGCTGAAGTAGAGAGCCAAAAAGACTATGAGACTAAGAAGACATCTCCAGAGCCAGAGCTGGGTGAGCCACCAAGAGGATGAATCATACAAGATGTTTAGGCCTACTCATAACCTCAGACCTCGTAGTGTTTTAAAGCCACCAGCAAGATTCACTGAAAATCTTCTCTGCGTTGAGGAAGATACCCCTAGTACCTATTCTGAAGCTGTTACATGCCCGGACAAATTCAAGTGGGAAACTGCTATGAAAGAGGAAGTTGATGCCTTAGATAAAAATGACACATGGACAATGGTGTCAATACCTGAAGGGAAGAAACCCATCGGCTCAAGATGGGTCTTTAAAATTAAAAGAAACTCTTTGGGTCAGATTACGAGATATAAAGCACGTTTGTGTGCAAAAGGTTACACACAAAAGTTGGGAATAGACTACAATGAAACATTTTCCCCCACGACTCGCTATGATTCGATTAGAGTGCTCCTCTCTGTTGCAGTTAGATTTGACTATGAACTAACCCAATTTGATGTCAAAATCGCATTCCTTAATGGAGATCTTGAATTGGAGATATACATGAGTCCTCCAGAAGGGATACAGGTGGATTCAAATGTTGTTTGTAGACTCAATAAGAGTCTTTATGGTCTGAAGCAATCGTCACGATGTTGGAACCGCAAGTTCGACCAATTCATAAAGGATTTGGGCTTCAGGCAATTTAATGGGAACAAGTGTATCTACAAAGCCGATGTCAAGGGGAATCGTGTCTTTCTAATCCTTTTTGTCGATGATGGTCTTGTGATGGGGCCAATAAAACATCATGTAACGTTGTAATCAATGAGTTGCAGAAAGGTTTTGAGATCACGACATCATCAGTAGAATTATTTTGGAGATGCAGATAAACTACAACAGAGAAGATGGTACACTCTTCATTGGCCAATCTACCTACATACACCAGATTGCCAAAAGATTCAATCTCCAGGACGCTAATCCTTGTAGCGTGCCTGCAGATTCCAGTATTCGCCTACAAGCAGCAGCAGAAGACCAATTAATGAAGCATGTACCATACAGGGAAGCAGTTGGCGCATTAATATTAATTAGCACAGTCAGTCGACCTGATATAGCGTTTGCAGTGGGGCAAGTCAGCAAATATTGCAACAACTTTGACAAAAACCACTGGAACAGTGTCAAGAAAATTATTAAATATCTCAAAGCCACAGCCAATTATGGAGTCATGTATCGAAATTCCGAAGACCCAATTCTATTGTGGGATATTCAGACTCTGATTATGCCGGAGACCTTGATACAAGACGATCGACAACGGACTACATATTCAAGATCTCGGATGATCCTATTAGTTGGAGCAGTACCAGACAACAAACAGTAGCCCCTCAACCACCGAAGCTGAATATATGGCAGTCTCAGCAGCATCTAAAGAAGCTATGTGGCTTAGAACTATGTTCATGGACATCTTTGAAGAAGCCGCTGCACCAACGGTGATCTTCGTTGACAATCAAATGCCATAAAACTTGTGAAAAATCCAGTAATACCACAAGCGTACCAAGCACATAGATATTCGCTACCACTACATTCGGGATCGATTTGAATATGGGGACATCGAGCTGCGATACACCGCATCAAAGGATCAGTTGCCGACCTCCTTACGTAGCCATTACCCCGTGAGATTTTTCAATGACTGTGTGCTGATCTGGTAACCGAGTCTTCCTAAGTGGTGAATTAATTTTGTTTATTTGTTTGTATGCTCAGTGTGTATATATACATATAGTGTTTAACAATGCAACTATGACATTAGTAACTTTCTTTTTGGGTGCTCATTAAGGGAGTGTGTCAGAATATTGCGCCTAAATACCCATGCTGCACTTTGTTTCACTCTGGTGGTAATCTTTTCAACTACTGTATATCAAGTATCTTTTGTTTTGTCAATAATCGGTTGTATTTTGGCTGTCGCTAAAGATGAAGAATTATCACAAACAATAATTCTATTTAAAACGCTTTCAAAAGAATTCAACAATGGGGAAGGGGAGAGAGGAAGGAAGAAGCGAGGCTGGTGATTGTTGAAGAGAAAAAGAAACAAAGAAAGCAGGGACGCGGACTGAAAGCAAAATGAAAAGTTGGTTTTCTTTTTCGTTTGAAGAAAGTGTCGTGTTAATGGCAGAGCTTTGTTAATGCCGATTGCCCTACAGTCGGGCCAGTGCAGGATGGTGCAACGTTTTGGGACCACGTTGATTCTACCAGAACAGGACTGTGAGTAATAGGTGAGATTGTCTGATTGGCTATCATCTAGCCTCTTCAACGCTGGAGACTGCATGCCAGACGCCGTTGACCTGAGGTGATATGAACACGAACGTTAATGGTGATGCATCCTTTGTTAATGCTAGAAACTAAATTTTATTGACCAAAGTAACGACTTAGACGAATCAATCACCTTATCTATTGTTAATTGTTTTAGTATAAATGTATACAGTATATATATTTAAGGAATCCAAATTGTTTATTAAATAGTGGCTTGTTCAATAAGCCCACTTAAACAGCAAGGTTGTATTTTTCCCAACATGACCCAGAGGTCCTAAGAGAGTCCCGTGCTCAAATTTTGTTTTTTCGTAGTATTATGGTTTGTTTGATTTTCCCTGAGATAATTGTAGTAAGAAGGAAATGTTATTTGTGAACCCAAATATTGTAATCACATTTCTTAAAGATAAATGCATAATGTAAATAATAATATATATATATTCCTCCACTTTCATATTAAAATACACATACCAAAATATTATTAAAAATATATTAAAGTTTAAATTTTAAATAAAAATTATTTCACAACACCGTGATCTGCTACACAATTTCGTAAATCGTTATTAAGTTTCGGTCACAGGCCTGGGTCCTTATGAGGTGCAAAAATACTCCCCTGGTGATTGGCAGCTGCATTTTCTGGTCCTCCTTCTATAGCAATCTTATATTTTACTTCATCTTTAGGATACAGAGCTAGAGGTAAGTTAATGTCACTGTTACATAAATTAACACCAGTTTATGTTGAAGATATCTGCTTTGGAACCATTGCTTCTGTGAATGAAGGAACAACTAACTAGTACTACCAAAGGAAGACGAAGGATGATGTACAATAGCATTGCTATTGTGGTAGCAATGCTAAGTCTTGACATTTGGCTATTCATTTCTTACATAAATATTTAGCAACAGCACCCACAATAGTCAACACACGCGAGGCGAGGACTCACGCATAAGTTATAGTTAATAGCGTTACGACACTTACACACGAACACATTAACAATTTTACACAGATATAAATAGAACAACTAGGGTACTGTGTACATGCGAATCAAAAATAAATACTGTATTCAAAACTGGCCACCAGCACAGCAAGGAATGTTCTGTATCCCGGCGTGATCAGTAACACAACATAAACCAAAACATTTGCCAGCGGGACAAACAATAAACATAGAACAGTTGAGATGAGTGTGAGTATGAGTTATCTTGAACTAGTTGGCAAGTGGTGAACTCAGCTCGGTGTGAGCTACTCAGAGGATGTGACGTGTCACTGTGTTTTGAACATAAACACAAAATTTGTAAGCTGGTATTGGCACTTGGCAGGTACTAGGTATGCAGAAGCAAGGGCGCAAGACCTGTTGGGTGACGTATTGTGGGGGGATGAGCCGAGAGCGATACACTTCCATGTGGTAAATGAAATATTAAAATATGAAACACAATTGAACAAAATATTTGCCTTCATTCCATGCCACCCCCTGAAGAGTGGCGCTCTAGGCCCAGGCCTAGTAGGCCTAATGGGAAATCCGGCCCTGATTGAGATGGTGAAAGCTCGATTCATGAGAGAGGCGAGTTGTGATATTCTAGAATTATATTAATATTAGAATTAGATTCTAGTATTCCTTTCCTTCTTCCTTACTCTTTTTGAGAATTCACTTACCTATGTCAACCCCCTTTTCAGCTAACCCATTGGACTGTGGATAATGAGGTTTTGATGTTCTGAATTAAAATCATAATCCTGGGAAAAAGCACGACACTCATATGAATTAAATGGCATATTATCCGCTATTATCACCCTGGGAATACCACGTGTGCTAAAAATTATTTTGAGAGCATCTATTATGTCACGAGATTGTTAAATTCTAAATACTCGTTAAGTTCACAAAAAATCATAAATAAGTTAGAGGCGCCATATGTTAGAGAACTTCCGAATACCCATTTATAGCCTTTAAATTAGTTGCATAACTTGTTATTTTCGATCTAAAAATGTATTTGAATATCCGGTACAGTTCCATAACTTGTCAAGCTCACTGCAGATACAAGTCCAAAATTCGTCATGTCCATTACAAAGCACAGCAACATGACTCGTTATGTCCCATGCTCTTTCATTGCTACCCTATTTATACAGTTCCAATCACCGTTATGTCCAAAGTTGTAGTACAGTTTGTTTTTTGTCAAGATTAGTCAGAAATAACCGTTTTATGTGTTGTAATGTTTGTATTTAGCGATTAGACTGATAAAATAATGGGGTTGTGTTGGCACCCTTGTGAAATTAATCATAATATGGAGGGAAAATTAACAATATTGCATTCTTCTGCTGTTTTACAGTTAGTCAGATTTATTGTTTTATTGCATTAAAAAGAACATTTATTTAATTTTTACCATTGACTCAACATGGAGAATGTGGAAGGAGTTGTGGAGGGTAATTTAAAATTTAAAAGAGAGACAAAGGTGTCAAAGTAAAATGAGAGACGAGCTACAATGTAGATATGGGTGTTGGAAAAAGTATTTGCAAAAGAGGCAAGTCACGGAGAGAAACGACCCCAGATGTTATTTCTAAAGGTGTCATCGCTAATCTTAACAAACTAAGAGATATCAAATCCCTTCTAAAGAACCATTATGGTCCAAATTGGGAGCTGCTTGAGCACCTTGAATTTTACACAAAAGTATTTGAAGTGCAAGAGGCACTATTAGAGAGAGTAGACCTACCCCCAGTAGAAACAGCCAGAAGAAGACAATACTGGAGACATGCCAGTGGAGGAGAAGGATGTATTTGGAATTTAAAACCTAATTGGGGACTAAACCAATGATAAACATAAAGTTATTTTAAATATTTTTAACATAGGTAAAACTTAATTGCTGATGATTTTTATAATAAAGGTGTTTATATCAAAACACTGGCTTTTCTTTAACTAATATTACTAACTAATCAGCCATATTGGCTTAAAAAAATAGGTCCAAAATTCGTTAAGTCCAAAATGCTTTTATTAATTAGAAATAAACTACTAATCTATGATTTCCTGGAGTTATCTCACCTATATCTAAACATTCATTTACATAACCAGCAAAAATGTTACCCTTATTTCTCTATTTGGAGAAAAATGGAAAGTTTTTCCTATTACCCGTAAAATTAAGTTGGATGTACTTAACTAGTTATGGAACTGGGCGACTCGTTTAGTGGGCCCTACAGTCAGTTACATGGTTGTCTACATTAATAGACATACCAGACCAAAAAAATAACTTTCTAATTATGGCTCTAGTCTTTTCCAAATTGAAATGACTCTCATGAAGTAATGTAAGAATTCTAATCCTAAGTTTACTTGGCACAACAATTCTGTCATTTAAGAACAAAAGTCAATCTTCCACATGAAGATCACTCTGCAGGGGCACATAAAGGCGACATTGATCTGGAACATGGTCACTTCTTTGAAGCCAACCTGCTCACATAAATTTCATGACAATATTAAGAACAGGATCTGCTAGAGACTTTGTTCTAAATTCTGTTTTGCGATCCTCACTCATTGGAATATGCCTACTTACACTGTGTAGAATTACACTAAGTCTTGGTTAATTAGGAACTGCACCAGGTATGTAAGATCGTGACAACATATCTGCAATATACATTGTTTTTCTGGGTGTATACTGAACATCGAGATTAAAGTTCAGGAGTCTTTGAAGGCGAGTATAAAATGTTTTACTGCATTATCTTTCCATGATAGCCACAATAGGTTTATGATCTGTCAAGACTTTTAGAGAGCGGCCATATATATAAAAGTGGAATTTACTTGTAGAATAAACTATTGCCAACACATCTTTTTCTATCTGAGCCCAGCCATTTTCAGTCTCTGTCAGACTGCGTGAGGCATATGCAACTGGCTGCTCATTTTGAAGAAGACAACATCCCGGGCCATCTTGTTAAACATCATATTATATCATCAGTGGCTTGAATGAAACAAAATTTGAAAGAACTGGAGCAGTATAGATTAGAGATTTGAGAGTTTCGACACAGTCGGAGTGACATTGTAGCCAATGCCATGTTACATCTGACTTCAGTAGTTATCTTAGGGGAGCTATGAGTGTTGACATTTGAGGTATGAATTGTCTTGAGTAATTGCCCATTCCTAAATACTTCTGCAACTCTTTTTTATTCCTAGGATCTGGTAAACATGAGATAGCTAAAACTCTCTCTGGATCAGGCTTAATTTTGTTTGCAGAAAACACATGACCCAAAAATTTAACCTCTGAGGTCTTGGATTGGAGCTTGTTAGGACTAAATTTAACATTTAAAAATTTTTCACGTTCAACAAGCTGAGCCACAATATTGTCATGTTCTTCCACTGATTCTGCAGCAAACAGAAGATCATCGAAGTATATTACAATACCCTTAATGTTACCAAAGCATTGCTCATTCCATTCCTGAAAATTCTCAGGAGCACAACTCCCCCCAAATGGCAGCCTTAGGAACTTATAGCAGCCCCATGGAGTGGATAATGCACAAAGATCATTAGATTCTTCATCAAGATCTAGCTGCCAGAATCCGTCTTTAAGGTCAACAAGCGAGAAACATTTTTTCCCAGATAATCTATCTTTCAATTGTTCAATCGTTAGAATTTGGAAATACTTGCAACTTTATTTCTCCAATTAGGTCTTGTGGGTCCAAACAAAGTCGTAATGAACCTAAAGGTTTTTCAACAATGACAAGATGGCTTACCCACGATCTGGGCTCTTTAATCTTCACAAAAATTTTACCCCTTACAAACTTATCCAAAGTTGACTTGAGTTTATTGTACAAAGTTGGTGCCAGACGTCTAGGTGACCTAACATTCTTGCGAATGTTTATTTTGCACTTTTTGAGGAATTTTCCAAGACCTGTGAAGATTTCTTCATTCTCTTCTATGAATTTATCTTTCTGACACACTGTCTGATTAATATCAAATTCAGTTTCAGGAATTTCCAATCTAACCGCTTTCACTCTTTTGATTAGATTTAGATTCACACATGCATCTAGACGTAAAATTGTAGTACCGCCAACATCCACTAGTCTGAAATCCGTGTTGTTCACTACATTATTGTACTCACAACTTAGATACACGAAAACTGGAGGCTTTACCTTACAACCTCCATATGCATATGACTCCAGCATTTCATTTGTAGGCACAACCTTAAACTGTTGGTCAATTTGCTTATAAATATGAATTGGAATAATATTTACTTTCAAACCAGTACCTAGTTTAAAGTGCAAAAGTTTGTTTTCAATCTTCACAGTTTTATTCCATACCTTCATATTATACTGATTTTCTTTGTTAACCACTCCAGTCGCTTTGACTGCAATCTTGTCTAAATACAAAGGTTCACTATTATTGTGTTTCAAAGTCTTCACTTGTATGATGTTTTGGCATACAATAGCAAAATGATCACGTTTGACACATTTTGAGCATTGTTTATCATATGCTGGCCATTGACGTCTCTCGTGAGTAGAGTTGCACCAGCGATATTTAAATATGTATTTCGATGACTCTGGATTTTTCTCTCATTGACGACTCTCTTGAATTAGTTACGCACTATATCCACAGCAACCGGCACTGAACTTAGGACTGGAGTTGACAATGTTGACGTTTGTAGGTGGCTTAGTTACTCCCGACTAACCTCAGTCACTTTCGCTAGGTCACAGGTCTTTTATAATGTCAGGCTTGGAGCTTGTTAAAGTTCTTTTTGCAATGCAGGATCATTTGTCCCAATGAAAATGTAATCCCGAACAATGTCATCAGATTGATCACCATACTCGCATGTCTCCCAATTTCCTAAGGTATGTTACAAAATGGGCAAAAGCCACTCCCATTTTTTTGTTTAAGAGAATACAGCATAAATCGTTCATATGGCACATTTTTCCTTGGTTTGGCATATGCCTCAAATCCAAACCATAACGTATTGTAGTCTTTACGTTCTGTATCAGTTAGCTTGAGTATGTTTTGTACTTCTACAGCTTCTTCTCCAACAAGGTTTAGAAGTATTGCTGCTTTCACTTTCAATGACCTTTCAGTTTTTCCTGAAACTAGCATATAAATTTCAAAGTTCTGCTTAAATTTGCGCTAGTTTTCACTCAAATTTCCAGTCAAGCTAAACATCTGCCATGATAATCCTTGATGTTACAACAGTTTTTAAAATACGTATTTATTTGTACACATAAATAAATCCATACTGTATATAATGTCCAAACGACTGAGCCATGTTTTGTGTACTACTATGTGTTAGTTGAAAGACATAATAATAATGAACTTTAGACTAGATTATATTAACTACTTGTAACTTTAGACTAGATTATATTAACTACTTGTATCATAACCACATTGTGTCACGCACAGATGATAGCTACTAACTACAAAGCCTATTGTATTTTTAGAGCTAACGGATATCCTTGGTGTTACCAACTCAACATCCCTGTAAAAGTACTTATAATCCCGAAATGGAACAGTTTGGAGCATATGGAGTGCCTTCAGCAGTTTTTCATTGTGAATGTTGTTGAAGACAATTTGAAAGTGTCCATGTTTATAACCATGATTGGAAATCAAGCATACGGCATTTTGAAAAATATACTGGCTCCAGAATTTCCGACTACAAAAAATTACGATCAATTAGTGGAGGCTTTGCAAACACATTATGGACCAAAGTATTACGTTATTGTGGAACGATTTATGTTTAGTAAACGTGACCAAAAGGAAAATGAATTTATCAGTGCTTATATGGTAGAATTAAAGACGGTATCAAACACAGTGTGATTACAGACAATTCCTGGACAATGCATTACGTGATCAGTTCGTGTGTTGTGTGAAATCTGTATCTATTCAAAAGCGACTTTTGTCTGAGGACGCATTGGACTTTAAGCAAACAGCTAAAATTGCAAGCGGCATGGAATCAGCTGATAATTAATCAAACAAAAATTCTGCGTCCACCCTGGTGAAAATCTCA
Organism: Timema podura; assembly: GCA_033556935.1. NCBI lineage: Eukaryota > Metazoa > Arthropoda > Insecta > Phasmatodea > Timematidae > Timema > Timema podura. The sequence goes on along the minus strand of JAVRXN010000013.1, from coordinate 53,044,798 downwards.
AGAGGAAACCAGAGGAAAAAACCAGAGAAATCCAGAGTAAACCAAGCTCTGGGTTTTACTCTGGTTTTCCCTGTGTTATGAAACAACCAGAGTTAGTCTGGTTCTTTCTGGGTCTCAGGTTTACTCTGGAATTGTGTGTTGACTCTGGAATGCTATGGTTTTTTATTTCGTCATAATTCTCTTCTTTGCATTGGAAAACTCCGGTATTGAACTCTTGATTGGTCAGGTTTGCAATGGAATACTCGGGTATTTTACTCTGGAATGATATGGTTTACAATGGAATACTATGGTATTTTACTCCGGCCTTTGCTGGTTCTCTCTGGTATGCCATGGTATTTTAATCTGGTTCTAGCTGGTTTTCTTTAGGACGCTATGGTATTTTACTCTTGTTTCTGATGGTTCTATCTGAGATGCTACAGCATTTTACTCTGGTCTATGTTGGTTCTCTCTGGGATGATATGGTGTTTTACCCAGGTTTGTGTTGGTTCTGTATGGGATGATATGGTATTTTACTCTGGTTGGTGTTGGTTCTCTCTGGAATGCTATGGTATTTTACCCAGGTTTGTGTTGGTTCTGTATGGGATGCTATGGTATTTTACTCAGGTATATGTTGGTTCTCTCTGGAATGCTATGGTATTTTGTATGTATGTATGTTTTTTAATCACTAGATCTCAGTTTCATGATTTAAACTTGTGAACTAACACATACTATAGCAACCCAGAAAGAACCTGAGTAAAATACCATAGCATCCCAGAGAGAACCAACATAGACCTGAGTAAAATACCATAGTATTCCATTGCAAACCATAATATTCCAGAGTAAATAACAGAGTACTCTTGCAAACTAGACCATTCCAGAGAAAAATACCCGAGTATTCCATTGCAAACTAGAGAAATCTGAAGAAATAAAAAACTAAAGCATCCCAAAGTAACCAAACCATTCCAGAGTAAACCAGAGACCCAGAAAGAACCAGACTAACTCTGGTTGTTTCATAACCGAGGGAAAACCAGAGTAAAACTCAGAGCTTGATTTGCTCTGGATTTCTTTGGTTTTCTACTCTGGTTTCCTCTTGAGATTTCACCAGGGACGTAATCCGGCTCGTTTTCCCTGAGCGGAGTGTGATGCGCAGGCGCTAGAACTTGGAGAAAAAGGCGCTCTGTGCAATCACGTGTGTTACCCTACTCCCCGAACTGCCGCTCTTTCGGCGTTGTGCGCAGACGTCGAGGAGAGACCAATGTACTAGCTTGCTGAAGATGACATCATTGGACTTGTAATACCTCCCTCCCTTATTTTCCCCGCTGGGCTAATTCAAATATAAGCTTGTACCCTGCATGGAAAAGTCACTCTTTGATGCAATTAGGATTTAGGAACTTACAACATGTAAGTGTACATTATGATGGAAAAGTTTTTTTATATATATTTTTTATAGGAAAACTGAGGAACGACTAAACTCTTACTATATTATGTAGGGATTCAATTTTATGTTGCTTTGGCAAATTGATTTATTAATTGTGTGATAAATTAACTTTCTTGATAATCAGATTTGTTTAGGTTACGGGCATATTATGGACTTATGCCTTTTAGTGCTGGTTAGGTTATATTATAGTTTGTTTGGCCATATTTCTAGAGTCGCAATATGTCTAGAAAACTTATATGGTTTCGTATCATATTTTCAATTTCTACGCAAGTGGGAAATTCGTTAAATGATTGTAATATGCTTTTACTATAGACTCTAAGTAAATAAGTTTGTATGATATTATGATGTTTGGTGTGTAGGCTACCCCCGCCTCACGGGTTGTTAGACGAGAATAATGACTTTACTTGTAAATATTGTAGCCAGGGGTATAGTTATGCGCAGAAATTCAATACTGTTAACCTTTTGATCATGATCTCTGATAATAAAACGGCCTTCAGGCCATTACCAATTTCACGCTATTTGTTATGCATTCACATAAAGCAAACCCTAACTTCCTTAACTTGAATGGTTGAATACTTAAATTTACTGATTGTTAATACTGATAGGTTTGGGTACTTGGGTTTTACTGATTTGGGTGAGGGCCAAATTAAGATCCCTTTCTACTCATTGTATTGCAACACCTTCTTTATTGAGAGAAGGGTTGATCTGAAACAACTTTGCTAAAGAGGGTTGATAGCTGTGTTTACTATGAACCATCCTAGCGAGCAACAGCGCAATTTGATGTCCAAAATAACATACAAGTTGGCAGAAAAAGGCAACAAGAGTGAGCGGCTGGAGTTCTTGCTTTGAATGCCTGAGAATCGACTAAGAAACTCAGAACACGCAACTCACACTAGTTGTGGGAAAGTTAGCTGACGGTTGCCCTCAAAACAGTCTTAAATGTAAGCATAAAAAAATTATATACGCACATCATAACTTAAGGGTACGGTAGCATTAAGGAAACTTGAAGTCATTTGTTGGCATTTATTGCAAGCTATCATAATTAAACATATAAGTAACGGTATATAGAGATTTTAAAAGTAAATAACAAAATATAGAAATATTATATATATATATATATATAGAGAGAGAGAGAGAGATAGCCGAGCAGGCTGATGAAAAAGAGTTTTAAATGATATAAGATCATAGAACCATAACAATATTTAAAGTAGAGTGTAAAAATTGTAAGTAATACGAAAGAAAAGGACAATAATACTTAACTATCTCCATTACACATGGGACTGACTAATAGCATAATGCGACTCTCGTCAAACAGAAACATTGTCCATTATAAATCTATCCTCATAACTCATAACCAGATATCTTTAACTTTCCTAAACATTTATAACCTTACAATATATATATTCCCAAAAAAATATTTAATAATTTTGTTACCAAGCTACTAAATTACTAAGTTACTAAACATTACTAAATATTTTGAATTTATTTAAATCATTTTCAACATATTTGTAAGAGTCAAAAATCAATGTATGTTAAAGAAAATAAATCATTAACATTAGTCCTCATATTACAATTTGTCGTTTCAATAAATATCACAAGTTATCTTTACGATTAGTCGATACCAAATGAAAACAATATACAATTAATCGATATCCAATGAAAACATTTAAGACCATATCGATATATACTAGAATAATCGACTTTAAGTTCAATATTGACATATTATGTTATATTTGTTCATAAATCCTCATTTCTGAAATACTATAAATGGCCGAAAAGGTAAATTTTGTAAAATTAAAAAAATACATACATAAAAGTTTAAAGAGTTATTTATACGAAATTGAATTTATATCTTACATTTAGTGATAACGAAGCCTAAGCTTCTTACTCCACCGATCGAGTAAAGCCCAAGAATGCCGACAGTCAGCCCCGCCGGCACTATATATGCAGAAACCCAGAGAACATTGGAGAATAGGAAGAAGGTGGGGAAAACATATGGGTAACAAAAGGGAGGGATGCACGCGGCAATAACAACGTAAAGAACACTCTCCAACCAACTGGACTCTTCGAGAACACTTCTCTTTACTGTCTAAGGTCTTTGGACTGTGTGGTAATGGCTCACTTTGGTGGGCGCGGTTTGAACCTTGCCGGCAGCGGCCAGTCTATAACGTGCTGTTACTAAGTTCACTCGTGTTGATGTGTTCCTCTGCGGCTCGTAGTCCAAGGCGCTGGGACGGTGAAATAGGGTAAGCTGTATTTACTTCTTCAATTTGACTATCTACTTGTAGCCAAATGCTACAACTACTACCTTCTTGAAATGTCTTTTAAAGTTCTCCACAAAATTATATATCATATCCTGATGAAAAGTCACTGTTCGGAACTTTTTAGATGATCTTGAAATATGGTTTACATACTCCAACGAAGTATAGACATGCTCAACTTTTCTCAACTTTTTTTCTATTATGCCAAAACACCTGTCATATGCCCAGGTTCAGGAAAACGTTGAATTATAGTTTTGATACGTCCAGATTTTTGAAGGGTGAAAAGGTATTGCATGAGCGTATGGTTCTCATTTTGAGATGCACAGTTTTCAGAAAAAAGATACAACTCTGTGACACTTTCATTTAGAATGTTGTTTACATAGTGGTTCAAGAAACTGATTGTTTCATTAGGCGTTTTTTTCCCTGTTGCCTCATCATATACATAAAAATGAGCTTTTCATTCTTTGCTGAATGGATACAAAAGTTGACACCCACAATTGACGTAGATAAAAGGCTTCTCCAGTTGTAACCTTAGGTAATGGCAAATGTTGTTGGAAATCAAATGCGAGCACTTCAATATGAGCATTTTCTTTAGCTAGCTGTGATTTATTTTTTAAATCGTCGTAGAATCCTTGAGATTTCTTCAAATGCAGATCTTTCTCCCTATTTAGAAGTGAAAGTTTTTCTTTACTCAAGTCAGATGCTTTCAGTTCATTTTCAAGCCCATCACACTTTTTACACGTATCTAACCTAAGGGATCCAAAAGAGTAGTTAAAATTTGCTCTAAGATATCGAAAGTAAAAATCATTTGTCACTTTTGGTTTAAACGGACTATCTTTATTAGGCTCATCACTCACGTAAATAGTGTACATGTCATTTTCGTGATTTCCAGGTATAGTTAATACATTCTTGTAATATTCAGCTGAGGTGACAGGTAATACTTATTACTACGTTTTCTACTGTAGTGGGAGATACGACGTGGACAACTTCCAATGTGTTCATCAACTTAAGTAATAATCTCCTCTGGTATTAGTTTATGTCTATTAAAGTACTTACCTCGTCTTTTAGGGGTGGTGGTGAATTTCCGTCTTTACTCACATGCTTTGCAATATTTTGAATTCGCCTAGGAGAAATTCCACGTATAGAGGCAAAAGCTTTTTTTACTGACTCTCACTGTGTCGCGTCCCATAAGCAACTGGGACAGAACTAAAGTTATTAAAATTAAGATTAAATGTATTTTGTATAGTGTTGAACCAAGTTTTCAATCAGTCAACTCGCCGATTACAAGAAACAAGTAGACTGGAAAAGTATTTAGAGAATTTGAACCAAAAGTATGCAGCCAGCAAAGCTATCATTAAAGGGTTTTAAAGATTAATGTATATTCTTATTTTCTTAAGTTAAAAAATTATGTTTGATAAAGCTTTAGAGTGGCTATATTTTTGTTAATGTACTCACAATATATGTGTTGGAAACATTTCGGACCAGTCCTTCTCCTGCCTTAGGACGTTGTCTTTGCACATTTTGAGATGTGATTAGGCCCACTAAATATTTGTCTTGTTGTTCCTTATCCCCAATAGTATTGAACTCTTTTAATATATTCGGTCTGGTTTCATTGTTGACATTTTCAATATATTTGAACTTACACTCACAGTCTGGTCCAACCTTTCTAGGGCCTACTTCCTTATTAGCCCAGTTAATATGTGATTTCCCCTGTGCCAAAGCTTTCTTCAGTTTCTTTTTCCATAAATTATGTTTGGATAATTTTCTGGTTTAGTTTCGAAAATGGACATTCTCAACAATGTTATCACTATTCGTATCACTTTCTGAAGACTCATTTAATATAGTTTCATTACTCAACTCTAGTGAAGTAACATCACCCATTTCATAAAACAAATAATGATAACTAATAATTGTCAAATATACGCAGTAGATAACTAGAAGCACAACACTGAACTAGTAAAACAACACAAATAAGAAATAATAAACCAACAATGCTGACTTTCCTAGCATGATACCACCACCACCACCTTGACTAACAAAACATCCCTTTATGTTTGAGACAAAATAGATTCAGTTGTACCCTTCTTGTGACAAACAATGAGAGGTTTAAGATCCTTTTATTGAAATAACTTTCCATAGATTTCTTGGAGCTAAGGTCTATTTGCGCTAGTAAATTCGTATTTTTTTCATAATTATCAGCAAAAAACCTGAAAATGTCAAAAAATGGAGCTGTAAGATTACCCTTTATGTTGCAAGGTCTTTAAATGTTAACGTTGATGAAAATGAGGATTTTTTACCCCTCACTAACGAAAATAAGCCTTAGCTTTTTACTCAAACTGACTTGAATAATATAGTATGGGACTTAGTACTTTGGTCTTACCAAGGACAAGAGTGAAATACTGGGATCGAGATTAAAAATTAAAAAATCTGCTGACACCAGAAACCACATTTTACTGGTATAGGAATCGAGAGGAGGAATTTAGTAAGTTCTTCAAAATGGAAGACCAGCTAGTTTATTGTTGTGACGCACATGGTTTAATTCTTCAACTGGGAGAACTAGCATACGATAATAATGACTGGCAATTATTATTTATTGCCGCTTTGAAAAGAAGTCTCAAAGCAGTTTTATTGCATAATATAAATGCATTTTCTTTGATTTCAGTTGTGCATTGTTTGTTTCTCTGAAAGAAAAATATGAAAATCTTCCATCAATTTTAGTAAAAATTAACTATCAGGAACATTAATAGCTATTGGCTATACCTATAAGGTTTCCGGTATCTTACTAGGCCAACAATGATGGTGCACAAAATGTCCTTGTTTTTTTTATGTGAATGGGACAGTAGAAGTAGGGATACACATTGGACAACGAAAGAATGGCCTAAGACAAGTTTCATGTCGGGGGGGGGGGAGGGGGGGGAATATGTCATTCTTGCCAGTCTAGTTGATCCTAAAAAATTACTATTGTCTCCTTTGCATATTAAACTTGGGATAATGAAACGATTCATAACAGCACTGGACAAGAGTGGTCTATGCTTGAAGTATTTAAAACGACAATTTCCAGTTTTATCTGAAGCTAAGATAAAAGAAGGAGTATTTGATGGACTTCAAATTAGACAGCTTATGAAGGACAGGAAATAAAGGAGATGGAGAGAAGATAGCAGGGACGGTGGAACGTAGCAATACTAGCAGACTATGTTTGGTTCTTGAAAAGAGAAGATACCAGGGACGGTGGAACGTAGCAATACTAGCAGACTATGTTTGGTGCTTGAAAAGAGAAGATACCAGGGACGGTGGAACGTAGCAATACTAGCAGACTATGTTTGGTGCTTGAAAAGAGAAGATAACAGGGACGGTGGAACGTAGCAATACTAGCAGACTATGTTTGGTGCTTGAAAAGAGAAGATACAAAACAAGGACATAAACGTAAATCAACGCTGCCCTCCTTCCAAGAAAAGAAAAAAAAATCTTATTTTCAAACTGTACCCAAAAGGAAAAAAAAAAATTCTAGGTAACAATAATTTTATTGACACATTTAAAATGGCATACATAGAAATTCAAAATCTGGATCATACAACAATAGAAAGCTTATTAGAGCGAATGAAATTAATAGTTAGAAACATATAAGTACTTAGGACAAAGTCGTTGCCTCACTGAGCCGAATCAATGTGCAGCGTTAAGTGCGACATGTTAACATTTAGTATATTTTACAATGGGCACAATCTTTCTTAAAATACAAGCCAAAAGTGCTAACAAAATATGTCTAGAAAAACACGACATTAATAACAAAGTCCCCATAAATTAAAGTAACTAACGCTAGCTAAAACATAACCTGAATAACATGACAAATGCACAAAGTCCCCTTAAAGCACAATAGTGAAGCGCAAGTAATCCAATTTTACCTAAACATAGCTATATGCACCATGTTCCCTTCAATTATAGCGTTAACTAGCCCCACTATGAGCTCGCCGTCTAGCATAGAGGAGCATGAAGCGCAAATTTGAGGGCCACAGCCGCCTAGAACCAAGTGTAATTTAACTCATAATATCAAGCCAATAGAGGAAAGTCGCCTAATTTGGGGTGAGTTCCTAATTTGGGGAAGTACAATATTTGGAGTAAGAATGTGCTACTATCTATCGACGAACACTGGAAATTGAAGGAAAGGACGCTTCCTCATTGTTTGGCTGTTAACAGCGCAATAGCTCCACGAGTATTGGAGCAGACGGTTCTAACATTTTATTTGTGTCCTGAAAGTTTTTGCTAAGCTCGAATAAATTCAAGATTACAGAGTAAAGGTATTTCTATTTCTATATTTGCTAATTTTGTTATAATTGGTATTAAAGTGGCTTTCTTAAGAGGTTACATTTATTAAAATTAGTAACTATTTGAACATATTTTTAGAATGTCAAAGATAATCATTTTATGGAGCCTACTATGGGGAGTCTTAGGTTTCCTTATTTGGGGATCCCCAAATTAAGAACCCAAAACGTTCTTCACAACAATGAATTAAAATATAATTTTATAGTAATCTAATATTTGCTAAAAAATATTAGAATATTTAAAAAAACAAAATATAACGGTAAACCAATTTTAAGATATGATAGTTTTATATTGTCTTTTATATTGAATATAAAAATAATGATTTATTTGTTTATCTCTATAAAGCTTTAATGTCAAATTATAATCTGTAGATATCACTTAGCAATTTTATAAATAACTTGGAGTACTTTTCTTTGAAGACCAGCGTCCCTAAATAACACAACCTTTTTAAACTATTATAAAATAAATATTTACAGATGGCTCCGAGGAAAAAATGGGATCCAGAACAAATGAAGGCGGCAGTTGCGGCCATGCGCAATAAGGAAATGGGAAGTCTTAAAGCATCCCGTGTCTTTCATGTTCCTCAAACTACACTAGAACGCTACGTTAAGGATTTAGATAAATGTCCTAGTGACGTGGTTCAAACCAAAATAGGCAGGAAGCCAACACTACCCTTTGAATTAGAAAAGGATCTCGCAGACTTATGCCTTATTATGGAAAACAGATTATTCGGCCTTTCTCAAAGGGATGTTCGTCGCATGGCATATCAGATTGCTGTAAAAAACGGAATTGCGAACCCCTTCTCCAAAAAGAATGAGCAGGCCGGGAAAAAATGGATGATGAATTTCTTAAGAAGAAATCTACAGCTTGCTGTGCGCACTCCTCAAGGTCTCTCAATGACCCGAGCAAAGAGTTTCACTCCAGAGGCAGTTTCCAAGTTTTTTGATATTTTTGAACCTACAATGGACAGTATCAATAATTCTCCATCTAGGTTATACAACTGTGACGAAACCGGCATATCAATTGTACAACATAAGCACACAAAAGTTGTGGGTCTAAAGGGAAAGCGACAAATTGGAGCACTTCAAGCGACTGAACGAGAGGCTCTTATAACTGTTGTCACTTGTATGAGCCCTGCAGACCACTTTGTTCCTCCATTAATTATCTTCCCTCGAAAGAACATGAAGATGGAACTCATGAATGGGACTCCCCCTGGCTCTATTTATTCTTGCCATCCGTCTGGCTGGATACAAACGGACATATTTACAGATTGGTTTCGTCACTTTATTTCCAGCGTGAAGCCTACTGCGGAGGATCCTGCAATTCTCGTATTAGGTGGCCACTACTCTCACACGAGAAATATAGATGTGATAAACATGGGGCGAGAGAATCATGTGGCCATTGTGTGTTTGCCCCCCCCTTAGCACTCACAAAATGCAGCCACTCGATGTCTCATTTATGGGGCCTTTTAAGACGTACTACGCCCAGGAAGTTGAGCAGTGGATTCGAAGAAATCCTGGACGAGTGGTTACTGTCTACCAAATAGGGGAAATTTTTGGAAAAGCGTACATGAGGGCAGCGACTGCTAGTGGTTTCCACAAAACTGGATTGTTTCCTTGTAATAGGAACAACTTCCGACCTCATGATTTTGCTGTTCTTGAAGAGCCTGAAGAGAACAATGCTGAGAGCCCACAACAGCTTGATGACCTGCAGGAGCCTCAACCAGGGACATCCCATGATCCTGATCCTGTTCCTGTAACAACGCCACCTCAGATAAGGCTTATCCGGGCGTCTAACATCAAATCAATTCCCACTATAAAAATTCAGCCTACTACAAGAAAGTCCCGAACTGGATCTGCCCAGCTCATCACCGGATCACCTTATAAACAACATCTAGCAGAGTCGCAGAAAAAGGTTCCTTCACCAAAGAGAAACGGTAAGACTACGACTATCAAGAAACGCTCTGAATTGAAAACACCAGTTTACCGTCGTAAGAAAAGGGCTGCTAAACATTCGGAATATTCAACAGAATCTGAAGATAATATTTCACTAGTTGATTCTATTGACGATCTTGATTTGGAAAGTGAAAGTGAATCTGATGCAGAGTGTATTATTTGTGCAGGATTATTTTCTGATGACCATGAAGGTGAGAATTGGGTTCGATGTGTGGTCTGCAACAAATGGGCACACACAGATTGTGTTGATCCATTTAATAAACAATGATGTGTGGTTTGTGCCTTTCAAAAAAGAACAAAAAATCACTTTCTTCTTAATAAATAATTTTTTGTGTAAGGATAATTGAACATCCCCAAATTTGGAGCCCTAGGGTTCCTAATTTGGGGAGGCGCATGTTTTTTAAAAAAAAATTTAATCTTAAAATTTGCTCATAAGTGATATTTTCTTTTGCACTAAAGTGAGGGCAATAAAACAACTAATTATGTCTCAAATATTCATTGTATTATCATATGTTTCTTTTTAACTAAAAATATTTTTACAAAATGCTCCCCAAATTAGGCGACTTTCCTCTATATTCTAAGAGAAATTCAAGCGATACCCTAGAACATGCCCATAAAAGGTAATACATTCTTGATCGTGGACATAAGGACCAATAAGAACAAGTCAGGACAAAGGTGCGAGAGAGAGGGGAGGGGAGAACATAACACGTGATGTTGAACCGAGGGACAAGAGCTCCGCCAAAACATGTTAGTCCAAGTTTATCTTCAGCTACGCTGATATGTTTATTTTGTTACTAGACGAACACACAGTCACTCCGCGTGGTGGACTTAGATTGTCCGTGGTCCGAGATACAGGAACACAGCAAAGTCCTTCAAATGGTAAGGCTTTTTGTATAATTTATTTCAAAACGTTACAAGACACTGATAATTTTTAAAGGTATATAGGTAATCAGTTAATATGGTAGAAATAAATAGTTAATTAAGAAAAAGTTATAACGCCCTATATTACACTAAAAATCCACTTTTTTTAGCATCATTTTTGTGATTTGTATAAAACCCGTCCATGATATAGGTAAATGCACTTCAGCATTAAATTTATCCTGTCGGAATTAGTTAAAATCACCTTTCACATTTGAGACAGCAGAAAAAAAGTTTAATTTCGCAGGTCAGTGTTGTCAGTAAAGGAATCTACTATAAATATTTCCAGCATGTTCCATTGCAGTTATCTAACTTAGTTTTTAAAACTGTTAGAGGAGATGGGCTGGAAATAAATGGAATAGTTGAAGTGTGTGTGTGAAACATAATTATGACAATTATGAATCACCATTGGTAGGGGAAGGAGGGGTAGAACTGGGTACCGGGGTGGAAGCGGGTGGCCTTGAATTTGTGTCTAGGGGTGGGAGAATCTAACGGGAGTGGTAGGAATGTCTTCTGTATACCCGTGTCAGTCACAAAGAGAAGATTTGTGAAGATAGGACGAGTTTTGTTCAAGTTACAGTATATTCGTGTTTTTTGTTTAGTTTCATCTTATTTTATGGTTTATACTTTATACCTACAAACAGAGAATACATCATTTTTGGCAATTCGTGGTGAGTACAATAGAAAGATACTTCTCTTAGCTTTTCCCAGATATTATTATTCTCAATTTTGGGTTAGAATTTTCCTGTTGTGAGAGTTTAAAACCAAATTAAGCGTTTGGGGCAGAACCGGCGGGGTAAAATCGGGTACCCGGTTTCACCCCGTGATTATTTGTTACTTTGGTCATTAATGTAATGTTATAAGCCAACTTGTTCAAATGAACAGGAACGTTCCTGAAGTTAAAGAAATGTTCGTTGCGATAGTTATTTTATACGAAATAATTTATTTTTGATGTTTTGGTGTAATGTGATAGATTTGTTATGATTAATAATTATTGAAAGCATACAGTGTTTTATTTAATTATTTTTATTTCGTTTGTTTCAATTAGTGAAGCTTATAACTATATTATGTATATTATATAAGTTATAATTGTAATGAACAATACTAAAATTTAAACTATTTTCAGGCTAAGTACTCAACATGCCACGAAAATATATTCGTATAAGTAATCGCCAAAATTGGTCCGAGGAGAATATTGCGAAAGCAATTGATGAAGTTATTCAAGGAAATATGAGCTATAAGAAGGCATCTTTTGCTTATGATTTACCTCAGTCGACTCTTGAAGATCGTGAAAAAAAAGCCAAAATTGGAGCTTCAGTAGAAGTAGCAGCTAGAAAAGGTTAGGCCGACAAGTTTTTAATATAATTTACATAAATTATAGTATTTACTTTATTGTACTCCTAGCTCACTAATGTTAAAATATTTGGTTTTAGGGATGGGAAACTTCAAATGTGTGTTCACCGAGAACCAAGAAAGGGAACTTGTACAGCATATAAAGTTCATGGAGATCCGCTTGTTTGGTCTCACAACGAGAGATGTAAGGCGTCTTGCTTTGGAGTTAGCTGAGAAAAACGGACTCAAACATAATTTCAACCTCGAGGAGAAACTTGCAGGAGCTGATTGGCTAAGTTGTTTTTATGAAACGTCATCCTGATCTGTCACTCAGAAAACCGGAATCAACTTCAGCTGCACGGGCAATGGGGTTTAATAAAACCGCTGTTTCAAAATTTTATGAGATTCTGGCCAGCTGTTTTGAAACCTACAAATTCCAACCAGGACGTATCTATAACGTTGATGAAACGGGACTAACATCTGTGCCTAAAACACAGTCTAAAGTTTTGGCCCAGAAAGGCAGGAGGCAGGTTGGTGCTCTGACGTCAGCAGAGCGGGGGCAATTGGTAATGGCGGAGCTTTGTTTCTCGGCAGCCGGACATTATGTTCCACCATTATTGATATTCCCAAGAATAAGAATGAAGGAAGAACTTATCGAAGGTGCACCACCAGGGACAATTGCTATATGCCACCCTAGTGGCTGGATGCAAGCAGAAATATTTTTAGAATGGATGCAGCACTTTATCAGTAACGCAAAACCTTTGAAAGACGAACCAGTTCTTCTGTTGCTTGATGGACATGCAACACACGTCAAAAACTTGGCAGTTATTGACATTTCTTGTGACAATGGGATCATAATACTTTGCTTTCCGCCACATTGTACCCACAAGCTTCAGCCGTTAGACGTAAGCTTCATGGCTCCTCTAAGCACAGGAAGTGAAGACATGGCTGCTTAACCTTCCAGGGAGAGTGGAAACGCAATATCAGATCGCTAAATTGTTTGGGTTGGCTTACATACGAGCAGCAACCATGCAAAATGCGATTTCCGGGTTTCAGAAGACCGGGATTTATCCACTAAATCCAAATACGTTCGGAGAAGAAGCATATGCTCCAGCAGACACAACAGAAAGTACTGCTGAAAAAGAGAGTGTAAATCCTGAAACAGATTGTGAGTCTCAACCTGGACCACCTTGTGAGCCTCAACCTGGACCTTCTTGTGAGCCTCAGCCTGGACAATCTTGTGAGCCTCAATCTGGACAATCAGGTCTTGCAGTAACACCAAATAACGTTTCGTATAACTTTAGCGTTTCACCTCAAGATGTAATTCCAATTCCACACTGTGAAAGATCTTTTTCAAACAGAAGAAGAGGCAAAACAACCATCATTACAAGCTCCCCATACAGGAATGAACTGAGGGAAATGCAGAGAGGCCCTGCAAATAAACAAGTAAAAAGAAAATTGTTGACAAAACCTCGCAATCTGAAGCAAGAACAAAGTCGACATTCTAGTTCTTCCGATGAGGATAAAAATGAAACACCATGTCTTCTCTGTAAAGAACCTTATTCTTCTACCAACAAGACAGATGAATGTGTTAGGTGTCTAAAATGTCAAAAATGGGCGCATGAAAGTTGTACCAAATGGGATAAAAATGAGCTGGACGAATTTGTATGTGTCCCATGCCTAAGAAGAAAAAAATTATAAGATCCGGTTTTACCCCATGGCGTATCCGGTTATACCTCATAGCTGGGGCAGAACAGTTTTTTTCCATTGTTCTATATTTGTGGAGGTAGATAATATTTTTTCCTGAACACAGACATTTGTATAGTCAAATATTGTAATAAATACTATTGTCCTTCTCTGTACAAAATTTCAGATTAAAATATTAATTTAACTATTTTTTATGAATTTTTCCCCTTAGTGTCCCGGTATTACCCCTACTTCCCCTAATATGCAAATCAAGAACAGTGCATTTGTTGGGAAGACAGTGTCTTGATAAGCTTAAACCAAATTGGAGGAAAGTGTTTGAACTGAAATTGGTTGAATTGGCAAGCTTGGAAACAACAATTCTCAAGTAAATATCTACGTTGGTTTTACCAAAATGGTGACAAAATTTGTGGATTTCAAGCAAATTTAATTCTAAAAGAAGATGGAATACCTGTCCTTAAAGCAGCATATGATGTTCCTTATGAATTAAAGAAAAAGGTAAAAAATTAACTCCAGAAATTGCAAGAAAAAGGAATCATCAAACAAATCCATAATTCAAAATGGGCAACCCTTTAGTCGTACCGAAGAAAGGAGGATCCAACGATTGTGTGTTGATTTCAAGACAACGGTGAATCCAGCTTTAAAGATTGACCAGTACCCATTAGCTACCTAAGATTCAAGACATATTTGCCAAACTTACCGGGAAAGTGTTTTGTGTAATAGACTTAAAAGAAGCATACTTACAATCAGAAATGAGCCCAGAATCAGAAGAAGTGATGGTTATAAATGATGAATGTGGTTTATTTAAGTATAATCGAATGCTGTAATGAATATCGAGTGGTCCAAGTATTTTTCAAAGTGTGGTGGACAGAATTTTGCAAAAAATTGATGACGTGGTGTGTTGTATCGATGATGTTCTTAAGGGTGTTTGGCCCAAAATTAATAATATAATAATATATATATATATATATATATTAGTAGGTCTTCTTAAACCAAACTTGGATCAGTGTATTAAATATAGATTAAATGTATATTTTAAGCACAGTGTACTCAAAGTTTGATATTTTGGCATCTAATGCAACAATTTTTAGAAAAACCAAATGATGCAACGATTTCATATATGGAATGTTAAAGTACTTGAGGAGGTTTATTAATTGAAAAAAAAATATTATTTCAATGAACCTTCAATTAATTGCGTAAAAAATTGCCAAATAAATGCAATATTCAATTAATTATTTTGTATACTTAAGATGGGGGTGCTAGTGAGCGTGAGTTTAGGGCAGTATTTTCGAAGTTTTATAGCATAAACATTTATTTGGCCAAAATAGATCAAATATTTCTTCTATAGAATCATAGAGTTTAGTTTTCCGCACATGCTAATCTCAACAGTTCTTTAATATCTGTCAAGGGTGTCCTGGAATTTAGTGACAACTTTTTCTCTGCATTTAAAAAGTTTGTCACCAAATGCCGCTATGCTCATGAGAGATATTCAAGAACTCTTGAAATTAGCATCTGCAGAAAGCTATGTTTCTATAGAAGAAATATTTGATCTATTTTTGCCAAAAAATGTTAATGCTATAAAAACTGCAAAATTAATGCACTAAACTGGCGCTCACTAGCACCCCACCTTAAATGTGTTTAATAAATGGGGAAAGTAAATCAATTAATGCCGACTTCTTTTAACTTTATAATGGTACTTCAGTCACATTAATATTCAATCTGAAACTCATGAAAATTGATATGAGCTGAGGTGCTACATATTTTGCCCCCGGATTTTGAAAATATATTGATCCAAACCCGCAATAGCGGAAACAGAACGGCCCGGTTAGAGTAGAGCAGACAAGCTCATCCCTTCTCACTCCAAGCCACTAGCTGTCTGTCCTTGAAAACCATAAATATTCGCCAGTGGTTTTGGCATGTTTGTAAAGCTTATCGCCTGACCACATAACCATCTCTCTTTAGGGATTGTTACCTGGTTCCCCGCCGTTTTCAAATGATTTTTTTTTCAGTGTGGCTGAGTGTGATTGCATTTAATGTCTTTAGGGATGTGTAAGTGTGTTAATTGGGGAAATTATTTTTTTATTATTTTAAAAAATGGCCCCACAAAAGTTTAAATATGGCAGAAGCTATGTAAAAGGTAAAAATAATAAGCATTCCAAGGCAATAAAACGCTTTTACGAAGAAATTCGGAAAGCCCAAACCGCTAATAAGTTGGTGAAATGAATTCAAATCTATATTATATTATTGAACTTAAATAATTAACTTTTTTTGAAAATTCTTTTTAAATCTGGATCTAAATCCGGAACCTCAAAATTACCGCTGAGCTATCTAAGGCTAATCCTGTGTTAGGGTCATTTATCGCTCATATTTTAAGGGTTAGTCGATAATAGATATGTAAAATAGTCAGCCATTTAATAACAATCCGAAACACACTCCATCGTTGATCCAGGGTAGCTTTATGCTGACGTTTGAACAATTTTTATTAATTTTAAATGGTTTCTTGGATATAATTTGTAAAGCAGAAGTCACCAACCTTTATTTAGCTGCAGACCACAAAAATGTTTTACCATTACAGTAAACCGCTTATTAAGTATTTAACAAAAAAAATTTTAGAAAATATTTTTAAGAATTGACTTGAGCTAGAG
This sequence comes from Timema podura, assembly GCA_033556935.1. NCBI lineage: Eukaryota > Metazoa > Arthropoda > Insecta > Phasmatodea > Timematidae > Timema > Timema podura. The sequence goes on along the minus strand of JAVRXN010000013.1, from coordinate 53,028,249 downwards.
ACCACCGAGGACGGAGAGATAGAGGTTCGAATATCGGTGGGGTGAACTGTGGCAGTTTTTCTCAAATGGTTTTCCACCCTCCCTCCACGCAAATGCGGGTTTCACATCCTCTAAATTCAACCTTACCCATTCCTAATCCATTAGTGTAATTAGTACTTAAGCGTATAACCCGAACGGGTAGTAAGACACGATGCTAAATAATAATAAATAATAATAATACATTTAAGAATGACCTTGAACAAAGAACACAGCGTGAGATGAAAGCCTCTATTTGAGTTACGTTTATAGGTATGCACAATTGTGCATTATGTTAAATAAATAAAGATAGATAACTTTTTAGTCATATTGGCCATGAGATGGAATTTGTAGGTAATAAATTCTTCTTCATATATATAATTTGGTAGGCCCGTTTCCGGTAATAGTAATATGAAGAAATGACTGAACAGATTTGACAAACTACCACTCATTTTAATGATTAGGAGTCCAGGCTCTCGGGAAAAATAGTAGTTTTCCACGGAAACCCGATTTTCATAGAGAATTTTCAGTTTTTAATTCTTTGTTTAATCTTCATGGAAACCGCTATTTGCTGCATGAATGTAAATCTCTAAATAAACTACATCATCTTGACTAAAAAATAATAACTCAATCTTCATTAATTGTTGGTCCGAACACATCACATTTTTCTCTTTGAATGCTGGTCATAACGCATCTAAATTGAGATGCCTAAACTGGAGAAATATTTATTTTTTATTGGAATGTTATTATTAATTGGAATTTAAATCAATAATATTGAGTATAATTTGAAAATTAAAAGGTTAAATTGTTAAGTTCGTGAAAATATTGTCTACGTTTTGTTTCGCGCATTATAAAATTGTTTTAAATATATTTTGGTATATATTATAAGCCTAAAAACAATTAAAAATTATTTTGAATAATGTTTTAAAAAATATCCAATTTAACTATCTAAGTATGAGTTTATTGTTCATTTTTTTTCAAATAATGGGTTTTGATGCTCATTTTATCAGATAGTAGTAACACAATACAAATATATAAGTTAAGATATGTTTTCATTTTACCGCTTAGTTTTGAGTGTATATTTAAAATTAGTAATGTTTTGTAAACCCCATATATCCTTTCACATTCTTACAAACACAGTAAGTTCACTTATGTTTCCATGTTGATAATTAATTTTGAGGAAATGATATCACAAATGTTTGAGTACCACATCTATATTTTCACTTCTCTCTCTCCTCTCTCCCATTCTCTCCCTCACACACACTCTCTCCCACTCTCTAACCACACACACACACACACACACACACACACACACACACACACTCTCTCTCTCTCTCTTTAATATAATCTTTTCTCATTCTCTATCCCACACTTTATCCCTCTCTTTCACACACTCTCTACACTCACATACACGCTCTATCACACAATTTCTCTCACATTATCTTTATTCACACACACTCTCTCTCTTAACCTCTCTCTCAAACGCTCTACCTCAACAGCTCTCTCTTTCTCAAATGCTCTATATCTCTCAAACGGTCTATCCCTTAAACGCTCTCTCTATTTCAAACTCTCTCAAAATCTCTGACTAAAACTCTCTATCTCATTCTCTTAAACACTCTGACTCAAACTGTCTCTATTGCAATCTCACTCTCTCTCTCTCTCTCAAATTTTATTTTTCTAACTCTTTCTCTCAAACAATCTCTCTCTTAAACTCTTGCTATAACTCTCTCAAAATTTAATTTTCCCTCTCTGAACTAATCTCTCCCTTTTAACTTTATCTTGTTACCCAAGCTCTAGAAATAGAGAGGCACAAATACAAATAATAGAAAGAAAGTTCTCGACAGATAAGTTAAATGCAAATTAAATAGGAGTGCGCAGTAAGAGTAAGTATTAATGCGAAGAAACTGGTACAGAAAACGTGCACAGCAATACCAACAAATAAGCAAAAGTAAACACGATCCTCCTTCATTAAAAAATGTGAGATATACTGTACTAATTTAATAAATTATAAAACCAGATGGGATGTGCCTGAGTAGTATGTATATCCTAAACTAGGGAAAAGCTTAAGCTAACAGAATTCAAAAGACGGCAAATAGAAAATAAAGTTTTATTTATATATAAAAATATTATTATATTAAATATTATTTTGGACATAACATTGTTGCTTTCTTTCATCTTTTCAATTAAATAAATATAATGTCTTTCCACAAGTAAATTCAAGGTATACCTAATCATCAAGTCCAACCGTTTAGTTCACAATTTAAATTTTACTCAAAACATATTTCTCGCATACATTCCTAATGTTATAGCGATCAGACAAAAAGAAAATAGTTATAAGTTAAAGACTTTAATTTTAACATTGAACAAAATGTAAATTACGCCTATCATTACTGATATCAGACAGTTCATGATAATATCCTTATTAACTCCGTAACAATAAGACGTATATTTTAACACAATAGTTTATAATTTAATATTTAACATATATATCACGCAAAACATCTTGCTTAATTTCGGAATGTTATGACTCAAGGTCCTTCCATAAATAGTTGTAAACAAAATCATAAATTAAGTACTATAGGCTAAGTTTCAATTTTAGACAAAATTATCTTCCCGCGTAACACCATTGTTAATAGTGACATGTTCCAACTAAGTGTCTTTACTAACTTCTTCATAAGGAACATTAATAATTTTATAAGTCTTCAGTTAAATTTATGAAAAACATTTAAAACTTTATAATCCAATTTGATCTAAAGACAACGAAGCTATTTTCCATAACCATGACATATTTCAATGCCCATTTAAAATGACTGTAAAGATCTTTTCATTAACAAAATATATTGATCCGAAAGAGAATTTTGAAAAACATGAATAAAAAATTACGCCGAAAATGAATTTCTCCTTACATTTTACGTGACAAGTTCTCGAAGCCTAAGCTTCACCTATCTGCTTCAAGCGCTGACCAAAGAGTGAAGCCATAGCCGGTTGGGCGGTCTTTTATACGGCGCAACTTCACGAACTAGGGTGACAGGATCCTGAAGGGGGGGAATGTGCGTAGCCATGAATAACATCTACATCTTTCTGGAAGCCTTATCCACTTCCTTCTAGAAAAAAGTCTCTCGTCTTCTTGGAGTTTTTATGTTGGTACTATTGTGGCGGACTCTAGCGGGGCGTGTCCGGACTCTTGAAAGCTCTCTGGCATTTGTTGAGTGGGTTCCGATGCGGCTAGACGTGTTGTTGATTTCTTGCTGAGCCTGGGTGGTGATATAGGGTAAGTACTGCTTTGTTGCCTTGTTGACTGTACTTATAGCAACAAATGCTACAATCTCTCGAAATCTTTCCCACATGCCCTCACATTTTCTCTCTCCTTCACACAATATCCCTACTAAAATTTTACACGCTTTCTTTCTCTCTCTCTCACACACATACACACACGCTTTATCACGCATTCTCCCTTGCCTATTCTATTTCTCTCTCTCTCTCTCTCTCTCTCCACACTCACTCTCCTCACACACACTCATACTCTCATTTTCACACTCACCCACAGACTTAGTCACACCCTCAAAACTTAAACTCTCATTTTCCCTACCACATTCTATCACTCTCTCTATCATATATCTTGTATATAATTTGATAAGCCCGTTTCAAGAAATAGAAATAACGAGGAAATGACTGAACAAATTTTGACAAACGAACACTCATTTTATAGATAAGGGAATCAGGATGCCGGTAGAAATAGTGGCCTAAAACTAAAAACCCAATTTTCCTAGCGAATCTTCCATCTTTTTCTCTGTGTGGACAGTGGTTCATCTGTACAATCATTCTTTGCTTACATCACCATGGAAACCATGATTTGTGTATAGCTGTATATTGGTAAATAAAATATTTGTCTTTGTTAAAAATAATATCAGCTCAATCGTTAGGTACTTGAGTGGTTTGTACAACTAATAGATATAGATCTGGGAGAGGGGTAATTTTAAAGTTCCATCGGGGCGTGAAGGGGGTAAATATACGTTTTGATTCAAATTACACACCGAAAACTAAATATCTAAGAAAAGTTGATAGCCTTTGACGAGTAAACTTTTAATCAAAAAGTGAGTGAGGGCTTATTTATTATAGATCCTTTCCCAATAAAAAGTTTAAAATACATTTTAGTACAGCCATCGCTGCAACGACCAACTAGTTAATATATAATGTTACTTTTTATCATCTCCTCTCTGGCTGAGAAAAAAATAGTATTTGTAAAAAAAAAAATCAAACTCGAGATTTTGATGGATGTCGACTTTTCATGACCCCCTAAATCCGAAAAAGCGTTTTTTTTAAAAATAATGCCAGTCTGTAGCTCTGACTAGAGACAAAACTATTATACCAATTGGGATAAAACTTGGGATATGGGGTTTTCATAAAGTTTCTCAGTTTTTTTAAGATAATCTATCCAATCCTAAAATTAATGGTAGTATTTTTAACTTAGGGATGGAAAGTGAAAAAATAGATTATATCAAATTCAACTCGATTAAAATTCATATATATCGTATAATATTAAAACAAAATGGAAGTTCTCATTTCCTCAAGAAAATAACTTTGAGGGTATTTTACACTTAAGAAAACTTTCAATTTTTTTCATATCCCCGCACCTCTTTGGGATACGAAATAATACGAAATAATCATTTTCAAAATCAAGGCATATTAAATATAAAAATCGTTATTTGAAATTATACTACTATAAAGCCACACAGCTGACTCACTCACTGGCATTAATGTTTACCAACTTTCAGATGAGCTGAAACTTGAAATTTGGCAAACTTATAGCTTCTTTAATATATTACTATCCAGTTTAATCTAAATTAAAATAGATTCACTTGGTGATTGTAGGAGTGGAAAAACTGATTACAGCTCAGACAGACGGTGCAGACCGCCAGTCTTGTAATAAACACGCAAACGTTTAACCTACACCAAATTACGGAAATTGTTGGGTGGTACACCATTCCAAAAGTTTGGAACCGCTGGTCTACAGAATATAATATTTTTCTCTTTCATCATGTTCTTAAATTAACTTACTAAGTTCCGTACGATTGCAAGGTTTGATTAAAAATATCAAGTTCAAGTAATGTAACGCGTTTACAAGTATATTGTGACATTTACCGTTGTCAATTCACACTTTACACATAACACTTTTTTACTTATTTCCAGTTTCCACACGGTAAACTGCTGTGACATTTTGATGTATACAATTAGTTTGCCTTCTTACAGGCACACTTTTTCGTTTGACGCTTTTTTTTTTGAGACTATACACTTGAAACTGGCATATCCCTGGCCATCAAACTTTGATTTCTTATTCACAGCTTCACGAACTGTTACATATTTTTCTGGGATGTCTTTATGAATTTATGTGCCAGAAATCTAGAGGTCACTCCTATTACACTGGGTTGTAATATATTTATTAGATTTTATGAGGCAATTTTTTTACGACTTAATTTGTTTGTTTTGTTTGGATTCTAACGGCATACCATCGGGAATAATTGTACGTCCCACAATTTGGGAACCTCTGCTGTTAACCTTTTTAATAAGCCTTCACTATCTGGGCGTATTGAAATAAGCCTGTAATCAACTAGAATGATTGAGCGAGCCAAGGTGCATTTCCTAACTAGCCTAAAGCTGTATGGGATCGTTGCAATAAGCCTAAAAGTTATAAGACTAATAAGCAAATATAATATTATTTTTTAATTGGCCTGGTTCATTGTAAATTGATGGTACCTTTCCCATTAAGCCGGATATTATAATTAGCCTACGACATAACCTACGATATAATATATACAGATAATAATAAATATATTACATATATATTACGGAAGTTTTTAAATTTGGAAATTGCTGTAATGCTCTGTAGGTGTGATATTACTCTTTTCTTTAACAGTGTATATTATTTTGTTTATGCTCTTTGGTAGAATGTGCAACAATGTCTATCATCTCGTTTCAAATATCTTACGAGTTTTAAGTAAATATATCTTTTTTTATTTATAGTAGCGATAAAGTCTATGCTGTGCACACTCCCCAGCATTTTTAAAAAAACAAACTAGCCCTTTTGCACAAAAAAAATTATACATTTATTTGTGGATATAACTTAGAAAAAAAAGATCTTGCTAGAAAATTACGAAGTTTAGCTCCGGCGGTAGTGTGTCCACCTACGGAGCTAAGGGCCCGGGCTCGATCACTGGCATGGTCGAGAAATTTATCACTGTTGGAATGTGGCGTTACCCTTTCACATGATGAATTGACGGCCGGGGGATGGATTTTGTGTCTATCCTATATTTAATATTAGAGTAATTAGTACAAGGCGTATAACCTGAACAGGCAGTAAGATACGCGGCGCTAAAATAAAAGTTAAAAAAATAATAATAGCACCGACAACCTACAATGCATCATATAACATACTTTGCAAGCCACTACTGTATTAGGTAGATTCAGGTTACAGACGTGTCCAGATGGATACTAACAATATGTGCATTTGTGCACAGAATGTCTACATTAATATTCACTTCCTCCTTTCGATCTCCACAATCATAATCTCTTTTTATGTCCAGTCTCGTCAAATGTTTTTCTCGACATTAGCTCTGTCCAAACAACGTTAACAGCGGTGAAACAGAACAACAATGTATGACTAAACTACAAATGGTCACGGAACGTCTTAATAATCATCTTATTAAGATAAACTGGAATAAATCAGAGTTCTTTAAGACTGAAATAGAGTATATTGGGTTTACACTTGGTTTTGAAGGAATAAAACTACAAAAGAGAAAAGAGATGCAATTCAAAAACGTCCAGCTCTCAAGGATGTCACACAACTCAAATCCTACTTGGGATTACTCAACTTTTATGCAAAATGTATTCCAATGTCATCAACTCTATTACAACCATTGAACAATTTTGCTGTCAAAGAATGTGAAATTTTAATGGACAAAGATATATGAAGAAGCTTTTGAGAAAGGCAAAGAAATGATTATCAACCATAACTTGTTTGTTCTTTACAATCCGGACTTACGTTTATGAGTCGTAACAAAGCATCACCATATGGTGTTGGTGCGGTATTGTGTCATGGTATTGATAATGATGAAAAACCGATAGCCTTTGCAAGTGCTACTTTAACATCAGCACAGAAGAATTATTCTCAATATGGACGAGAAGGACTAGCAGTGATATTTGGTATAAAGAAGTTCTACAAGTTTCTCTAAGGGCAACAGTTTGAAATAATCACTGATTCGCAAGTAGTCCAGAGAATTTTTCGGTGAAAAAATAAATATTCCAACTAGTTGCTGTAAGAGAGATGTCAAATAGGGGATGGCCAAATAAAGCGGGTCCCGAACTTGTGCCTTATTTTAGGAAACGATAAGAAATTTCCACAGTTGAAGGTGTGCTTGTATGGGGATCTCGTTAATTATTACTCAGAGTTTAAGACACAATGTTCCCGGCATTGTGAAAATGAAATTGTTAGCTAGATCAATATGCTGGTGGCCTAGCATAGATGCTGACCTATAAGATAGGCACCTTAAAAGGCTGTGAAACGTGTCAGTTTACTTAAAACCTAGGACCTTACAATTATTTGACACCATGGCCTATCACAAATAAAACATTTGAAAGGGTGCCTATAGATTACGTCAACTATAAAACTCACATGATCTTGGTGCTAGTTGATTGCTATTCATTTTGGATTGAAGAATGGAGCGTTAAAAGAGCTACTGTTCAAGAAAATTTAACCAAATTGAGATAGTGCTTTGCAACATTAGGCATGCCTGATGCGATTTTGTCTGATAATAGTTCACCTTTTAATTCAGAAGAGTTTGTTAGTTTGCCTTAGTAATGGAATCAAGGTGATAAAGACACTGCAGTATCATTCCTCATCAAATGGTACTGCAAAAAAGTGGTTTAAATTGTAGCAGGAAAATTGAAATGTTATACCAAGCCCCCAACCTTCCACTGTTAGTAAGCTTGTTGTTTCAATGTAGAAATACTCGAAATATATTGACTGGGAAGACTCCTACTGAACTAGTATTGCGATTCACACCAAAAACAAGTTTGCACATGCTAAAACCTAGCTTTAGTAAACAACGCAATTCAAATATCCATCAAAAACAACAACCCACTGGAGTTCTTTCCGACAAGAAACAGTTAAATTAAAGATTTCAGGATATAATGAGTTTAGATGGGCAATTGGTGTCGTCCTTAAAATATGTTGTAAATGACATACTTTGTTTACTGTAATGAGACAAGAAAAGAGCGACTTTTCCATGGGGATCAATTGAGTGAAACTAGCATGTGAAGTGCCAAACATAGAACCACAGGCCACGGAAGTACCAGTCATCCCAGAACGACTGTCGGTTTTGCCACAGACGCCTTTAAAAATGCATAGGACACCATCACCTCAAATAGGAAGAAACCTTGGTGCAGAGGGCGATTCAACTCCATTAGAAAGGTCAGTACCAGCTCCGATCCAGCCTATTGCCGTGGAAATTCCGGAGGCACTACCTCATGTCCTCCGTCGTTCATCTAGGAGAACAAAACCTCCAGAGATACGGTATCTTTAATGACATTATATTAGGCCAACCACATGTAACATTTTAGTTTCTTATTATTTTGTAAGGGGAGAGTGCATAGTATCATAATGTGTTTAAGTTGGCAGAATGAGACGGATCTCTATAATATAATTGGATAGACATCTGCAAATAAAATTTTCGAGCAGTCATCTACACAGCCATTATGTAAGAGAGAAGGAAACCTTCAGGTCTCTCTTTCTCTCTTACACCTAAACAAGGCAATGTGGCATTTTGATACTGTTCGCTAATTTTTATGAATATATGAGATATATCAATGTATGATTAGTTAAATGAAATAAATGGGTTAATAAAAGGTTTGAATAGCAAAGATAAGTTCAACACGCACGACTTTTTTCTTTAAATAAGTCGATTTAGGCTCAAATATAAAATAATAATACTTCCTACAAGCCTAAGAGCTAAATTATCGTTTGAACGTAATACTTCTATACAAAGTTTGTCATTCGAACAAAAGTAATCAGGTTTTTAGAGACCTTATTTCATTATAGTTATCGAACATTATAATATGGTTTCTGAAATCAATATATAAGCTAAGAGCCAACTTTAAATATATTGTAATATAGTATACTTCCTACAAGCCTTATAACCTAAATAATAGTTTGAATGTAAAACTATTACACAAAGTTTGTTATTCAAACGAATGTAATTAAGTTTGAAACTACCTTTTTTCATTCTAGTTATCGAACTTTAAATATAATATTGTTTCTGAAACCATTATATAAGCTAATAACCAATTTTAAATATATTGTATCTGGCATAATGTAAATAAATGGGTGTTAGATACATATTTAAATAAATTAAAGATTTTATTCTTATTTGTACAATATTACCTTTAAAACTGAATGGTATATTCTTTATTGTGTCTTCAGTCAAGTAGGATGTAATACTTTACTATTAAAAAAACCTTTTATTCACCAGACACCCGTTTTTACACAAGAACATTGAAAGAAACGTTAAATCTGTTCCGTGACTAGCAAGCAGCCGACAAACTTTAGCGTCACGATTTGGTCCATTGCAAGGGGTGTGTTAATGTCCATTCAGTATTGTGTAGAGATTACTGGACGGAAGTCAGTAGGACAATGGCTTACGTTTTGGTGTTGACGTTTGTTATTTAATTATTTAGTGGTCACTTCAGACCCCGGTTCCAGTACAAAACAGTGCCATTATGCTGAGTTGTGGCTTTACATAAACGTTAGTAGTGTCAGCCACCTAAAATGACACACAACTTGCGTCTTTTATTTTATTTCGAATTCTCTCATTTATGGCAATAGTGACCGATTTGATTAAAATCATTCTGAATATCAGAAGAAGTTCCCTTGAACACCATACTTGTTGTAAATGGTACTTTATTAAGGTGCGGCAGAGTAGAAGACCAAGTTTCCTTTTGGGTATTTCTTATCTTCCTTCTCGAACTGAGTACCTACTTGAGGACAGGGAATACCCCCACCACTCTATTACTTTTACCACCCTGGCGTGTGTCGATTGGTTTTCTGATTATGAACGACAAACAAAGCAGACACCGGCTGGCTACCTCTACCTGAAGTTTCGGGTTCCCAAAGTGTTTAAATAAACAGGCTACATTGAATAAGCTTTGTTCCTATTTCTAGTATACAGTAATTAGAAAACTGCTTTATTTTTCTAGTAAATTTAACCAGTTTTAAATCTGCGTTTAGTGAAAACATAAGTATGCTTATTGCCTATTGATTATTGCAATGTTGTTTGAAAAAAAATTGTGACTAATTATATAATATTATGATTCTCTAGATTTTTAAAATCAATTGCAAAGTTATTCATGCACGTTCTAATAATGGTGAAAAATGGCTCATGACTTAAAAGTATTAAAAAATTTATAGTTGAATATTTATCGTACCCTTTCTGAATATCTACACTGGAAAGTGACTATATAAGCACACGACTCACAAACTAGCGTAATCCTAGGACAGACCTCGAGCTGTAAATTAATCAAAATATTATAAATATTACTCCCCCAACGAGAATTAAACAATTAGCTTAGTAAGAGAACGCGCTAAGTAATCGGCTCAATTATGTAGAGGAGTGGTTCCCAAACCATGGTACGCGTACTACCAATGGTACGTACACTTATTAAAGCTAGTACGCCGTGAGAAGCCAAACAAAACAAGCAAATTCAAGTTGAAAAAGATAATGTCTCATCAAATACGATAAATATTTTACGACCAAGTCAAACCAAAAGGAAAAGAGATTTAAACAGTTATTGGATAGGTAATTATGAGTATTTTTCTATATTTATTTGATACCTGTGCCCTAATATCCATATTGATTGAGTAGAAATGTAAAATACTGATAAATAAAAATGTTTAATCTACAAATGGTGTTGTTTCATTATATTCCTGGGCGCCATTAAACGTACCCAAATATTAAATATTCAGAATTATCTTGGTGGCACTCCAAAATACGGAAATTGTCTCGGTGGTACGCCATTCAACAAGTTTGGGAACCAATAATTCTAGAGTGTAGATGAATGCATAAAAATAAAGGTCTAGTCTCTATTCAAATATTCCTCATTTGATAAAAGTACATAGTATATTTAGGAGCTACTCTCAAAACGGTGTGAGCCAAACACGTATGTAGGATTATATTTTTTACCGCGACATAAAATGAATGCTTCCAAGAGAAACCTCTAACTTTAAATGAACAATAAACACTTTTTATTCACAGTAAGAGACGTTCCATTTGCAATGGCAAAGAGTTTAGATTGAAAATAAGTACCAGCAGAAGAATTCAAATGTGGAAGACTACTTAGCAAATTGGAATTATTTATGAATGACGAACTAGCTCCAGTATCTATTAGCGCAAAACAGGAAATAGAAATAATAGATACTTTAATATGAGTTAAGAGACACATGATAGGATATAGCGTTGTCCGGCAAAGCCATGTCTATATTAGCGCAATGCTAGTTTTTTGCTCTACATTGATTTCTATAGTGCCCCATTTTACCACAATTGTAACATTTTATTAAATCCATATCTTTTCTATGAACTTGTTTATCTAAACCCTGTTTATCACTAGCATGGGGTTTGGTGGTTTGAGTTTGAGAAGGTTTATTATAACTATAAGTATAATTATTTTGGCTGCTAGGACTAGCTCTATTGATTTGTTTAAGCATAGTTAAAGGTGGGTCCATAGCTAAGTACTCATGTTCCGCTAACATGGAACTTTCAATTTGAGATGCTAAGACAAGTACTTTAGCTGCTTCTGAGACTGTTAGGATAAAGATACGCCAGGATTCGTTAGTTAGGAGCAAGTGAGCTGTCACGAGGAGAAACAATATTAGGAATGAAGTTATCCGAGAAAGAATAGTAATACAAAGAGTACATGAGATAGTAGAGGAATCGAGACTGAAATGGTATGGGCATGTCATGAGGATGGAAAAGAAAAGGATTCCAAAGAGAATGATGGAGATGATAGACCACAAAGGAAGCCAAGGAAGAGATGGGCGGAGGAGATAAGAGAAAGTGGGCAAATGAGAGAAGAAGAGTAGTGGAAGGATAGAGGAAGATGGATGCACTTTACCAGACTGACCCGAACACAGACTGGAAACAAGTGACGATGATGACTTTACATTAACGACCTACATGATTTATAAATTACTATCTATTCATGGACTATAACCATCACAATATTGTCTCTGTACTACCTTCTATGTGCTGTGCAATAAACACCAAACCCATGTTACAATTGTATAACTGGTCTAGGAATACTCATTTTCCTTGGACAATCTTGAATTATTGCTCAATCAGATTTCCCAAACTATGGGTGAACATCTAAGGAGTAGTGGCACTGCACATTTGTTGTCAACAGTAAGGTCACGGTCTTACAATAATGTAGTTTTATGTTACCCGTATTTAAAATTCATTGTTGATTAATTTTTATTTATTGAAGATATGCAATTAAATTTGAATATAAAATATTTGGCAGGAATTTAAAACAGATTCAAGTTTAATGAAAATGAGTGTATACATATATCCCTAGCTCCATCTATATAATTATTTTTAAATGTTAAAACATAGGTATGCAGATGCAAGAATTGCTTACAAATAATCCAGGTATCGTTCTATTTACAAAACTTAAACTATGTTTAGAAATGACAAATTTTAAAGATAATATCCCATTAGTTAGTAACGTGTTAAATGGTTTAACACATACACTCAAAAACCAAATATATGATTAACACGATAAATACAAGACCTAATATATTCTAATAATGTGTGGCAGATATTAACTCACGGTGAAATCATGTTGCTGTAAACACCCAAACCTGAGGAAAGTGCCCCAGCTGACTGTTCCTGGAGGTTCAACAAAAGGACATCTTACTTGCTGACCCCACTTCGATGAAATGACAGAGCTGCTTCTTTGTGTTCTCCAAGCCGTCTACTAGCACTAGTTGTAATTCTTTGCAATTTTGCAAACTAACCCCCTTCCCTCCCTTTGTCCAGGTGGACACCCTCCCCGAAAACGTCAGTCCTTTTTGTCCCTCGCTTCATATTTTGGATGGGAGTGCAAGGTGTCATCCTGCCTCCCTTATGTGTGCTTGGCTGCTGGAGCGTTTTTTGTTAATTTACGTCCGAATGTAGCCTACGGTGAACGTAAAAAAAAAGTGTCGGTATCGGGAGAAGACCACCGGATGAGGCGTTGAAGAATCTCTGGCCCGGGAAGCAACCGGCCCCGAGAAGGAAGAAGTTGGCGGCGAGCGTCAGGGGATCCGCCATCAGCGGTAGGCTTGTGCGGCCCGTCCTGGCTGTGGGAGTCGAAGGTTTCCGTTTGCGCGCCTTCGGTCAGGAAGGAGCTCGTGCCGGGTGGCAAGTGGTCCACCAGAGGCTCGAAGGGCGATGCTTTAGCCCTCTCGAGGGGCAACAAGCACGCAGTGGAGGCTGAAGCCAGTGGGGCAACTCCAACTCCCGGAGTCGAGCGTGCCACTGGTCGAATCGAGCGCGAGTCACCTTTGGGTGATGAATCGGAGCAAGGCTGGTATTACCTCCCACCGGGAAGGTGGGCGCAAAAAGCGGCTAACACGGCGAAGCCAGCGGGGCTCCTTCAACTACCGGAGGTGAGCGTGCCAATCGCGGCTGCCACCAGAAGTCGTTGGTCCTTATCGGGGCGATTGATGATTCGGCACTTTCCAGGCCCAACACGACGGCCAGCGTGACTTCACCGATTACCGGGGAGGTGGGTGCAGATGGCCAGGGTGAAGTCAGTGACTACCGGAGGCGTGAGTGTCGTTGACGGACCCACCGGGGCATCCAGCAGTGCATCCTCGGGCCTTGACTCGTTGGTCAGTGCCGGTCCCCTACAAAGCGTCGGCAGCAATGCCGATGCCGGCGGGTCCAGTGGGGCCCCTCCAACTTCAGGAGGCGCGCGTGCCACTGATGACAAAAAATAACTTGAGGCCCTTTTCAGGGCCGACAGCCCGCAAACCGGGAAGGATGGCGAAAGCTCCCGCCAATACGATGGGTAGAAATCTAGCGGTGCCAACGGAAGCCCTGATCAGGAGAAGCCTAACCGTCGTTCGCCGGTAAAGACCGCTGCAAGCGGCACTGACACGAGCGATATCGCAAAGGCCTCAAAAACCCGTATCAACTCCGGCACCTTCCGCCAAGAGGTGTCGGTAGATAAGAAACACCCGGCTCAATTTTCTTCAGACTCGAAAGACCGGGTCACACGCTTCGCGCGTGTCGACAGCTCGTGCGATTCCGTGGATGAACTGTCTTCAGGACCAGACCTCCCGTTGATGCGTGAGGAGTCGAGCCAGGGTTCTGATGATGAGTCTGAGGGTTTTCAGACCGTAAGACTCCGCTGAAGGGGTAAGGCTAGCAACACTAGGAAGTTACCGGGGGGGCGACCCTAACCATTGAGGCGGTAGCTCCGCTAACGAGAGTGAAGGCAACGGTGGCCCGGGGCAGGGTGCGCCAGCATTGGGTAAAGGTGGGAAGCGGCGGAAACCTAAGGGTATCAACATAAGCCGTGCCTCGCCCCAGCCTGGTACTAGTGGTTCTGGGCCAGCTCCCAAAGCCAAGAGAAATATCTCTCACATCATCTTGTGTGATACCCGCCTCGGTGGCGTAGTTGGCTAACGCGCCAGTCGTGTTAGGCCAAACCTCCGAGGACGGGAAGATCGAGGTTCGAATCTCGGTCGGGTGAACTGGGGGTGGTTTTTCCTAAATGGTTTTCCACTCTCCCTCCACGCGAATGCGGGTTCACTTCCTCTACATTCAACCTTCCCAAATCCTAATCCATTAGAGTAATTAGTACTTAAGCGTATAACCCGAACGGGTAGTAAGACGCGGTGCTAAATAAAAAATCTTGTGTGATGTGGAGGACTACTCCAAGGTGGCGAGGGCCATCCGATCCAAGGTTCGAGAGCCTCTGGAGGCGGTTAGGTAGCCAGGGGATCGAGTGCGCCTCCAGTGCGGGTCAGAGGAAGCTTACCGCGCCCTCCAGAGGTTCTTGCCGAGCTTGGGGATCCAGCATTGGTCCTACGAGCTGGGACGGGAGCGACTGGTCAGGGTCGTGGTGAAGGGACTCCTGACACGGACAAACCCTGGCGACATCGAGGAAGAGCTGGTGGAGATGGGTTTACTAGTGAAATCCATCACCCAGATGCTCTCTCAGTGGAAACGGGATCAGAGAACCGGAGAAAGGCAGCGGTTGCCGAACTTCGTTGTCTCTCTGACTCCCGGGGAGCATATCGCAAGGCTGTATTTCATACCAGTCCTGTGCGGGCTCCGCATTAGGGTGGAGAAGTACACGCCTCCCAGAGACCCAGTTCAGTGCAAGAACTGCTTCTGGTTTGGGCATGTGCGAAAGGACTGCCACGCTAACCCTAGGTGTGGGTTCTGTGGTGGTGATCACGAGAAGGGTGGGTGCTCGGAGGAGAGACGATCTCCCCTGAAGTGCCTGCACTGCTCAGGAGCCCACTCCTCGGAGTGACGGGGCTGCCCCACGTACAAGTCCTTGCGGGTGGCGGGGACTGTGCGGGCCTCCAAGGGTCAAGAAGGGAGGATGGATGGTCTGAGCGAAGGTCAGAAGCCCTCGGGGCACGTTGCGGTACGGAGAGTGACCGTGACTTCAGCTCCAACACTAAAGCCACTGGTGCAATCGTTCGCCAGTGTACTGTCAGGGATACCAACCCCTCCACCTCAGGCTGAGGCACCTGCCAAAGCCACCTTACCAGAATCGGTGACATCTGGTTCATCCCTCTCTGTCGAGGACCCGTCCAAGACCGCTACTCTCCCAATCTCAAGTCTAATTTTCCCCTCCATCGCACCCTGCATCTCCATCCCCACCTTCCTGTGCCCTTCCAACCCTTTCCTACCACTTCCGACTCCTACCCCTCTCGCCCCTGCCACCCCCACACCTACCCCAGAGAATGAGAGTGCAAAGCTCAAAAATTGTATTGAGCTACTCAAGGGTTTTCCGGGACTAGATCCATGGAACTTTTCATTGAGTCTCTTGAGGAAGGTCCAGGAATCTCCGGTCGCACTCTGGAACGCTAACGGATTTGCGGGGAAGAAGGCTGAGCTTGAAAGTTTCCTGGCAAAGCATCGTGTCAACGTAATGCTGCTGGGAGAAGCCCACTTGCGCTTCGTAATGAGGTTATCGTTAGTGGAGTTCATCTCCCATCGGAGTGACCGAGCGGGTGATGTGGGAAGGGGTGGAACGGCGGTCCTGGTCCGAAGAGGCCTTGACCATCACGTCATCTCGCTTCCTCCCCTCCAACATATGGAAGCAACGGCTATCCAACTAGTGACCTTTACCGGCCCAGTGCGACTCTTTTCCATCTACTTCCCTCCCTACCGCCGGTTCGACTAGGCTACGAGGACTGACATGGGGGTGCTGCTTCGAGGTACCACACCTGTTTTAATTGGTGGTTACTTCAACGCTAAGCACCCTTCATGGGGCTCTAGGATTATGTGCGTTCGTAGCGGATTGCTCCACGACGTCATAAATCTACACGGCTTGGTGGCTTCTGGTGCCCCCACTCCCACCCCTCACGATCCCCTTGGTTTCCCGGACGTACTCGACTTCATTGTCTCCAGAGGGATCAGAAGGTGGTTAGTGCTGAAGTCTCTAGTTGAGCTAGACTCTGATCACAACCCCGTTCTTGTGAACCTGGGACGCGCAGTGTCCTTCGTAGACCCTCCGAAAAACCCGACCTTAAGCGCACTAATTGGGACAGGTTCACGAATGTGTTGAGAGAGAAGTTGGTGGGACCCACCTCTACCTTTCGAACAGCCGCAGAAATTGATCGCGGTGCGGAGTTCATAACTTCCACCATCAAAGGGTCGCTCGAAGCTTCAACGCCGAGGCACCATCCTAAGAGGGCGCCATTGGCTTCTTTGTCCGATTATATTCTCAGGCACGTCCAGGAGAAGAATCGGCTGAGGAGGGCTTGGCAAATCTCGAGGGACCCGGTAGACAAGGTCAACTGGAGCCGCAAAGTCCATGCGGTTCGTGAGATGGTCCAAGAACACCGGAACAGTGTCTGGGAGGACAAGCTTGAGAGCCTGTGTGTGCAGGACAGGTCCCTGTGGCGCATGACGAGGAACTTGATGCGTGTCTCCACACCAAGGCCACCTATTGTAGGTCTTAACGGGGTGGCCAACTCTGACCAGGAGAAAGCCGATGCTCTCGCCAAGCACTTAGAGGCACAATCTGTATCAATTGACGACCCGTGAGACCCGGTGCACATTGCGCACGTGGCTCAGGTCATCGATGCGGTCTCGTATAGATCCTTGGATGAACCTGAACCCACGGAGGCGACAGAAATGTCGCGGGCGTTAGCCGCTCTATGACTAAACAAGGCCCCCGGACGCGACGGTATCAATAACGCGGTCTTCAGAAAGCTGCTCTTGGAGGCGATTAACTTCCTCGTGGAGTTATTTAACGCCGCCCTGCTCCTGAGTCACCTCCCTGAGCTCTGGAATCACACCAACGTCTTCTGCTTTCATAAACTGGGTAAGGACCTGGCCATAGTTTCAACTTACCGACCGATCAGCTTGCTCGACTGTTTGGGCAAGTGTTTCGAGAGACTTCTACTGACGTAACTGACACAACATGTTCGTTGGTGGACGAGCAGTTCGGTTTTCAGGCGGGACACGCTACGTCTCACCAACTCATCCGGCTCGTGGAACAGATCACGAAGAACTTCAACATCAACAGGCTGACTGGTGCTGTCTTCCTCGACGTGGCAAAGGCCTTCGAGCGTGTTTGGCACGAAGGTCTCCTTTTCAAACACCTCTTCCTAAACCTGCCCTTCTACCTAGTTAAGGTTGTACAATATTATCTATCACACCACACTTTCTCCACTACCTTTGGGAACGCCACATCCCAAGTCAGAAGCATCCTGGCTGGAGTGCCGCAGGTTTCCCTCGTGGGCCTGGTGCTCTTCAGTCTGTATGTGAACGACATTCATAAATCTCCAGACACCAAGTTGGCACTGTATGCGGACGACACGACTCTAGTAGCGGAGTCGTGGCGAGGGCAGCTGGTGGAGAGGCGACTCCATATGCACCTGACACAGTTGGAGGTGTGGCTGACCACATGGAGTACAAGTATTAACGTGGAGAAGAGCACAGCAGTGCTCTTCACATAGAAAAGAAAGTTCTACAGGCCGGCCCCAATCCGGCTGTTCGGAGAACAGATGAGATGGCCGAACAGTGTTAAATACCTGGGACTTACGTTGGACACCAGACAGACCTGGCGACTACACTGCACTGAGACACTCTACAAGGCGAGGCAAAGGCTGGGAATCCTAGGCCCACTGCTTAACAGGTGTAGACAGGGCGCTACACTTGGGGCCACCTGGGGGACACGTATATAAGGAGGATACAGGCGTTCCAGAATGTTTGTCTGAGGATCATTGTGGACACACCTTGGTATGTTCGGAATGAGAGACTGCATCGCGACCTAGATATGCCTACCATCAAGGACCACTTTCGAAAGCTAGCGCAGTCCTTTGACAGACTTTTCGGTGCCACCAATCCTCTTATCCAGGGGCTTGGGAATTACGTCATCGACCCTGGAGGGTGCCATCGATGTCCTAAAGCCCTGCTCGGATGAGATGTGTCAACAGTGGGAGGATCTCACCCAGCCACCCCATAAAGTAGTGTCTCCGCACGTAACTCTAAATCCCCTTATTTGGTTTCCCAACCAACATTTTGCTTTCCCCCACCAATATTAATAATGTTTTCTTTGTTTCAGAAACTTTGCAAAACGCGACAACCCGTCTGTTAGATTCAGAAACCACACGGTGTGACCAATTGGTCGGTATGTGTTGGAACTTGCTCTCGTGATCCCCTTCAGGGTGCATCAGAGGAACAACTTGAACGTAAACCTACTTCGGCGGGCAAAGTAACTGGTGATCACGATGTGTGAGGCGTCTGTCTCTTCTCCTCGCTGCAAATGAAGCCACGTCTGAGACCATGAGTATTTGAATGTTAGAATCTTCGTTAGAGACTTAGTGCTCTTTTTTGCTATGTCCATATGACATAGTTTTGAATGCCAGAGTTTCTGACTTTTTTATATGCCCATAAGGCATAGATTTGAATGATGGGCTTTATGGTTTATTTATTTCGGTCCACAAGACATAGTTTTGTATGTCAGTGTTTCTGACTTTTTTTGCTATGTCCATAAGACATAGTGTTATTTACTAGGAAATGTCACCCCAAACCTAAGGCCATGCTATAGCTTACTTAATGCTTAGGATCACATAATGGTGGAAATAAGATTATCTAACGCTTTGCTCAATGACCCAATTAAGTCTGTGATTGAAACCAGTCCCTAATTTCTCGTAGTGTAGTTTTAGACGGTGCACAACTTGTGGGAGCGCTACTAGTTCATAGTAGTGGCCCGCGGGGTATAGTGTATAGTCTCCGGCTCCCTTTGTATTAGTTAATATATTTATTGTTTGCACTAGTTATAGTATGTCCTAGATTGGGTGGAAGTATAAATATACTATTGAATGTCTAGGCAGTACTAATAAGGAATAGATCGGCAATAGTATCTTAAGAGCCTAGATTCCTGGTAGCTCGCCATATACTATTTGTGAACTGATAGTTATTCTTCTAGGAAATTAATTTCTGTATTTCATAACCCATGCTAGTTAGCTCATTTAACTACCAACACAGTAACTTTTTAAACTAGGACTTTCTAGAATTTGGTATCGTTAACTATTATTCAACTATAATTCATGTATATGCCTTTCAGGTATAAGTCTAGTTACTGCTAGACTGGATAATTATGTATTTTTGATTAACCTTGAATTAAAATTTGCTTCCTATTTATATTGATGCTGTGTTGAGGCAGACACATCTTAGTAGCGGAATGTGTGTTAGTTCTACTTAAAAGAGTTACTTCCAATCGTTCCCTATTGGGATAACTATATTGATAGTAAAAATTTCTCATATTTAACAAAGGACTGTCTAGTGTAAGATCTACTTAAATCATATGTAGTTATATCAACTTGTTTGAATTTAAATAAGCTGATTTGTTAAACTTATATATCTCTCTTATGCTTGTTCCTTCCCATCCTTCACTAAATATATTTGTAAATGTATTCGTCACTTCTTCTATTAGATAGGAGACGGTAAAACTTACTCTATTATATTAAGAATCCAAAAAGTAAATTGCTACACTTACAAAATACACAAGCTATCCCTATCTTGAGCTAGTTCTACCCAGTCCCCCTCCTATCTCTTACAGGCCCATTCTAATTTTATAAAAGCATTTGTCTTCTTAATGGTCTTTTCCCATATTTCTAGATTCTTCCATTCGCACCACATGTCCAGAATACCCATAACCTACTAGACTTGATAATCCTAAAAAGTCTTGTGATGAGTATAGGGTATGTAACACATCATTAAGTAACCTCCTCCACTCACCAGTTGCCTCATCCCTTTTAGAACCAAACATCTTGTAACCTGGTTACAACAAAAGGTGAAGGAAATGGGTACACTCACCCAAGCCTGCCCCTGTTGACACGATACGGGCCCCTGCTGACGCGATACGACTGGACTTCAATTCCCGAGAAACACTCCGCAGCACTTACACGTACAACTGAGCCAGTGTTCTTGCCTCGCTGCTCGCCATGTCTGCCAACGCCCCCTCCCTCTCTTCCTCCAAACAAGTGAATTTCGCCGAGCATGTGCGGTGCGCATTCTGAAATGCTTCTAGACGTGTGTTGTACGTGTGGCTGTTGTTCCTTGGGCCATCTCGTAGGTTCTAGATGCCCCCCTTCCCCCCCTTGTGCGCTCTGAGAGCACTAAACCATCTTGTGTATATAATGGACGAGTCTAGTGAATGGACACGCATTTGCACTATGGACTTTAGGAGGTAAGAGCCTTACTATCTCGTGGGCTCGCTACACTATTCAAAATTACCTTTGGCTATAACTTATTATCTTTCTAAATTATACGTCTCGGACTCATATTATCTTATCATGCATATTCTTTGGTTCAGCGATTTATTGCGATTATTTATTTTGTCACCGGCCGTTATGGCTAAATCAACTTAGAGGGGACCGCTCTGGTTACCCTAGATCATATGTTGCCCGCTTCACGGGAAATCTGTCGGATTGTTACCGGCTATTTATGCTAGTTAACTTAGGGGCCGCGAGCCATGGGTTTTGTATGGATGGCATAGTCTAGTTAACTTAGGCCGGAGCCAGTTAGGCTACCAGTTTTGTATAGCAGTATAGTTACAAAGGTTATAACATGTTATTGTGTCTTGCTATAAACATTTTATGTCTATTAATCTTGGGCCGTGAGCCATATGGGCCCGTGATTCTTGTGTAGGGAAGCCATTATTATGGTGAGGATATCTGGGTATTATGTCTTGAGTAATATTCATGCTTGTTTACAAGGGGCCGCACGCCATTAAACACAAATGTCTGTATGTGGCTTAACCACGGCATTGTTATTTACTTGTGCCCTCTCCCTCAATGAGGTAATATTTATTTGAATAATAAATATTTATAACTCTCTTGTACCTGCCACTGTGTGTTATTTCTACAATAGAGGTGGGGGCAGGTTTCAATCTTCCCAAGCACCTTGTTTTTGAACACCCTGAATTTGTTTTTGGCATGTAAGGTAACAGACCACATTTTACACCCATAGAGAACATTCAGTTAAACTAATGTTTTGTATATTCATAGTTTTACATTCATTTAAAGCAGGCGAGATTAATTAAACTCATTAACCCTGTCAAATGATATGTTGTTCGAAGTATACTCCAATCTTTGTTCTCTATGTGATCATATAGTCTGTGTTCCCTTCTAAACCTATTTTCTTATTGGCCTCTAGTAAAATGTCTGCATTTATTGCCAAACCTTCCCTACTCTCTTGCCTTACCCTAATAGCAGACTCCAAGGCTATATTAAAAAGTGAATCTCCTTGTTTCAAACCATAAAGTACTTGGAAAGTATCTGATAAGTGACATCCAACATATACTTTACCATCGTAGCTCTCAAACATAACTTAATTAGCTTGACCAGTTTTTTTTGGTATCCCAAACATAGCTAAGATTTCATTTAATAAAAAAAAAAAGAATTGTAAGCCATTTTAAAATATATGTAAAATTGATATTAAATTCCCACTTTTTTTTAATATCTGCCAAATAGTAAAAATCCGATCTGCTGTTTATCTGTCTCGTCAAAATCCAGACTGATAATCCCCAATTATTTCGTCTCCATGTGGCGTCAATCTTATTAAAATTATATTGGATCCCATTAGTAAGAGTTTAAAATGTTTTTAATTAGCCATTTACATTGCAGTACAATAAACAACCAAAATACTTGCTAGTATTTATCTATGGTTTAAATTAGGAGGGATAGCCAGCACACTTACCTTTGTGATACTGGAGTAAATTTGTTTAGAAAGAACACTAAAAAACACACAAATACATTTTAAAGGACAATGTGTTTGTGTGTTTTTTTAGTGTTTTATCCAAACAATTTCTAGTCCAGTATCACCAAGATAAGTGTGCTGGCTATCCCTCTTTAATTTAAATAATGATTTAGCCTGGTGATCTATTCCAAAAGTGTGTTACACAAAGTACCATCTAGTTTTATCAACAACAAAAAATTATGATTTTTAATAGTAATTTAACACAAATTATATATGATGCCTTTCTTTATCTTTGCCATGGTTTGGTTTAGCATCGACTGTTTATGATTTAAAAAGTAGCAAGTATCTGTTTTATGAAGAGCTTCAATGGGTTTGTAGTCTGAACTAGCAAATATTATTCAGATTATTTAATAATTCTTAGCAATATAGACTCTCGTGTGTCATAACTAATTAGTCATAAACACTGTTCAAGTCTTTCCTTATACATATATTTTAGTTATATGCATGTGAAAAGTAAAGTATGATTTTGCTAGGAAGAACAGCAAAAGTTAGTTACTAAAGTTACCAATTTTTTTTTAGTATATTCATACATCAAGTATGTTGACTGCAGCTGTCACTTTTGATAGATATTATTAAGACCTTAAAAATAACACAAATAATATAGTAAAATGTCATTAATGTTGGCCGCAAATAAATATGTTTGAATTTTCTCTACTGTTCTTCCAAACCAAATCAGGACATAGGTGTTGCTAATCCATTGGATAGTAAAAAACAAACACACACACACGAAAAATCACATATTAAACCCAGAAATGTTAGTATCTTACTATACACTTTACAATATCCCAGGGAAGAGCTGCCAATACCAGTCCAGGTTTAGAATTGACTTAAAGAACAAAGTAATTGCATTTTTTATTATGTAGTATAATTTATTTTAAAATATGGTGTCATTCATTGGTACTAGGTTTAGCTTCTGCTTTCAACAAGACTAGAAACAGGAAAGTTTTATACGATATTTAATAAAAAAAAAAGAAATAAAGATCAAAACACATTTTCCAAGTATTTTCTCATGTCAGTAGAATATTTTAATGAGTTATTACATATTAATCCTGTATTCCAAAGAGCTGGTAGTATCTTTATCTCAACATCTAATAAAATGAATTACTGCTTGTACTATGATGTAAAGTAAATGATAGTGAAGGAAGCCAATAGTGTTTCTACAATGTCTCATTATACATCTCCACATCTATAAACTCTCAAAGATAACTGGCATGACATTCTATAGTAGATATATAACCCTGCAATGACAGCCTAGTATATATAACATGTGGATTTTTTTCAAGAGTCGTGAGTAAATCTGCAGCCCATGGAAACATGACAATTTTAAACAATGTATCTACATTGGCCACACTGCAAGAAATCGTGCGGCATGTCACATAAAATACTATAGTTTAATTTGAGAAGGACATAGGTAACATTCAAAGCCCATTATAATAGTTTTAAAGGTGGGATTTACTGTATGTTAACAAAATATAATGTACCAACTTTGAAAATGTTAATATTGAATAACACTATTTGATAAACGTAGGGTGTTATAACAAGTGTTCAGCAGATATCTCTAGGCCTGAGTTGTCTCTCCCCCTCATTGAGGAATACCATCATTGCTCGGTAAAGGAAATAAATGCCCAGCTGCTTCTTCTGGCGAGAAGACCATGTCGCAGCCACTCCGTAGTACTCCCCACCACGAGTATTGCACAGGTTGGCCAGCCCCAGCGCATCCAGCATCGCTGCCTCCCGTGTGAATGCTTCTGCAGGGATGATATTCTGGAAGATGTGTAAACAAACCACACCCAGACCACAGTTCCAGATCTTCAAGATACGCTTCACCTGCACAATTTAAAATTAGCAATAATTTAACAAACACAAAAATGTAACTATTGTTTGTATTGATATATTATTTTAGGTAGGCATATGTTTTTTAATTCTGTATGATGATTGAACTCCATTACCTGGCTTTTCTTAGTCCTTTATAAAACAAAGCCTTACTCACACCAATAGGAAAATGCTATAATGTGTCTGTCTCAATAATAGTGGATTGCTGGTGAATCCTGACTAGGTGTAGTTTTTTATAAAATATTTTACACTCGTATCTCTATGAAAATGTGAACATATTTCCTCTAAGTTTTAACTTTCTCATCCCAACTTATTAAGTGTAATGTATAGGCTTGTGCGGGAATAACATCTATAGGAAATAATTTCCCACAGAATTGGGCTAGGACAATTTTTCAAAAATATTTTACAAATTAATAATATATTTTTCAGATTCATATTATGTTCAAACATAGGCCTTTACATTTAATGAAAAATAAATGGACTAATAATATGATGAATAGTAATTTATCTTGGTCAAAAAGAAAACAGTTTTTAACATAAAATTAAAATAAGTTAAATGCAGGGGTCGGGTCGAGAAGAGGAGACAAAACCTTGTTTGAACTTAGAATAAATTTTGCAATCTTCTAGTGCTTAACTCTATAACATTGTTACGCACATCAAATACCTACATCAGTGTCATTGATACACGCTCCTTAATTTTAAATTATTTGAATTTTTTCTGAAAAATGTGAGCAATATTTTTGGGAACGTCCATTAACCTGAGCTTTACCCCCCTTTAAAGTTTGAAGTCCAGCACAGCACCAGTAGTTAAATGTGTTTAGCAATGCTTTAGCAGCATGGTCTCATACATGTTCCTTAACCCGACCAATGGAACACCAGAAGGTGAGAGCTGTCTCTGAGCAGCATGGTCTCATACATGTTCCTTAACCCGACCAATGGAACACCAGAAAACTGTTGAGCAATCATTTTTGGTCTCCATAACTAGTTTCCTTAAATCTGAATCCAAGGAACACCAGAGGTTAAGTGTAGCAATGCTTGAGCAGCATGGTCTCATACATGTTCCTTAACCCGACCAATGGAACACCAGAGGTGAGAGCTATCTCTGAGCAGCATGGTCTCATACATGTTCCTTAACCCGACCAATGGAACACCAGAAGGTGAGAGCTGTCTCTGAGCAGCATGGTCTCATACATGTTCCTTAACCCGACCAATGGACACCAGAAGGTGAGAGCTGTCTCTGAGCAGCATGGTCTCATACATGTTCCTTAACCCGACCAATGGAACACCAGAAGGTGAGAGCTGTCTCTGAGCAGCATGGTCTCATACATGTTCCTTAACCCGACCAATGGAACACCAGAAGGTGAGAGCTGTCTCTGAGCAGCATGGTCTCATACATGTTCCTTAACCCCGACCAATGGAACACCAGAAGGTGAGAGCTGTCTCTGAGCAGCATGGTCTCATACATGTTCCTTAACCCGACCAATGGAACACCAGAAGGTGAGAGCTGTCTCTGAGCAGCATGGTCTCATACATGTTCCTTAACCCGACCAATGGAACACCAGAAGGTGAGAGCTGTCTCTGAGCAGCATGGTCTCATACATGTTCCTTAACCCGACCAATGGAACACCAGAAGGTGAGAGCTGTCTCTGAGCAGCATGGTCACATACATGTTCTTAACCCGACATGGAACACCAGAGTGGAGCTGTCCTGAGTCCATACAAGTTAAACTTAACAGATTCTTCAGTAGAAGGGGTGGGCAATGGCATCGACAGTGGAGCGTTTTAACGGCTGCAGTAAGGTCGGTGGTGGCTAGGTTCTGTAAGGACCCAGTGATGTGGGTATGCTTAACAAGGTTACGTGACTAGTGACTCGTACCGGGCAGCAGAGGTATTGACTTGAGGTACAGAGCAAATGATGCTCGGGATGGTTCAAGATCGAACAGCCACGGGCGTGATCACATGGAGTGGTAGTATGGCCGTGGTACTGCGGTGTGGATAGGAAAAGGGGAAACTCGACACACTATCTTTTCCCTGAAAACCCTGATAAAGCTTAATTGGGTAAAAAATTCTGGGGTAAACTAGTACCCCTTTAAGATCTCTGGGCGGGGAATACTTCAGGACGAGTGATCGACAAAGAACAATTATCAAATAAAACTTTCCCTTTCAGCATAGGAATATGGAATCTAGGGACGATGAAAAGGGCTGGGTAACTGGAAAATTTGAAAATGGAAAGGGCTGGTGTGAACATTGCAGGTTTAAGTGAAGTCCGGTGGAAAGATCAAGGTGGAGTTTCTGTAAATTACACAATGTTCTATTCAGGTGGAAAGAGTGCAGAAAAAGGAGTAGCAATAGTGATTAAAAATGTCCCTAAAGTGATGTGTTATAGTGATGGATTAGTTTGGTGAAAGTGAAAGCTGAACCAATGGATATTTTGATAGTACAAGTACACATGCCAACAACCAAACACTATGATGTTTAACAAGAAGGAAGGGGAAAGTGAACACCATCACTGGTGATTGGAACAGTGTGGTCCGAGAAGAACGGGAACAGAAGATGGACTGTGGAACAGAAACAACAGAGAGCAGATACTCCACCAACAGGTACCAACTAGACTAGATCCTTGTCAAACAGCAGTTCAGGAATGAGTGAAGGATGTGAAGACAGTGACTGATGCTAACATCGATTTGGACCACAACCTGCCAACTAGACTAGATCCTTGTCAAACAGCAGTTCAGGAATGGAGTGAAGGATGTGAAGACAGTGACTGATGCTAACATCGATTTGGACCACAACCTGCCAACTAGACTAGATCCTTGTCAAACAGCAGTTCAGGAATGGAATAAAGGATGTGAAGACAGTGACTGATGCCAACATCGATTTGGACCACAACCTGCCAACTAGACTACATCCTTGTCAAACAGCAGTTCAGGAATGGAGTGAAGGATGTGAAGACATTGACTGATGCTAACATCGATTTGGACCACAACCTGCCAACTAGACTAGATCCTTGTCAAAACAGCAGTTCAGGAATGGAGTGAAGGATGTGAAGACATTGACTGATGCAACATCGATTTGGACCACAACCTGCCAACTAGACTAGATCCTTGTCAAACAGCAGTTCAGGAATGGAATAAAGGATGTGAAGACAGTGACTGATGCCAACATCGATTTGGACCACAACCTGCCAACTAGACTAGATCCTTGTCAAACAGCAGTTCAGGAATGGAATAAAGGATGTGAAGACAGTGACTGATGCCAACATCGATTTGGACCACAACCTGCCAACTAGACTACATCCTTGTCAAACAGCAGTTCAGGAATGGAATGAAGGATGTGAAGACATTGACTGATGCTAACATCGATTTGGACCACAACCTGCTGGTGGTGTACAGTGAAACAAGTCTGAAGATGAGCAAGATAAAACCGAGTTGGGACTTATATTAAGAAGCAAGAATAACATTGTGAGAAATTCAATATATAACAAACACTTAGTGAGGTGATGGAAGAAAGTATAGGTGTGGAAGGGAAGTGAAATTATATTAAGAACATTTTTTTTTCAGAAAATGGAGGAAAGAATGAAAAAACATCAACAAAGAAGAATATATAAGGCTAAACAACAATTTAAGGAGAGAGACAAACAACGTGAACAATACAATGGAGAAGATATGCGATGAGATTATCGAACTGCAAGGAGAAGGAAGGTATGATCTCATGTACCAGAAAGCAAAGGAATTGGTAGTGAATGAAAAGAAAGGTGTGCAAACAATAGGAATAGAAACCCCTAAAGTTCTGATGGTGATGGATAAAAAAGAAACAAACCAAGAAATGCAGATACCACAGAACCATCAGCCTTATATCTCATGTGGGGAAGATCGTGGCAAGAATACTCAACAGGCAAATGGAACAGAAAATAGAAAATGTGATGGAAGAAGACCAATTTGTATTCAGAAAAGGAAAATAAGCCAGAAATGCCATCGGTATGCTGAGAATAATTTCATAGATTGCTGGAAGTCAAGGAAGAGGTCTACATTGGTTTCACGACTAGCTAAAGGTGTTTGAGGGAGTGAAATGGAAGAAACTGATGGAAATACTCAAGAAGATTGGCATTAAATGGAGAGATAGAAGGCTGATTGCAAACCTGTACCTGGAACAGCGAGTGAAGGTGAGGCTGATTTATGGAGAGACCAAAAGTGTAGAGATAGGAAGAGGATGCTGTGTGTCATCCAGTTTGTTCATCTCGTGTGGGAAGTGACTGGTTAGGGAAGCCCTAAAGCAACGTGGCCATTTCGGGATAGGAGGACATGTCTTCAACACAGTAAACTATGAAGATGATATAGCATTGCTAGCCAGAAATAAAGACGAGTTGCAGGAAATGATGGACTGGCTGGTGAAGATAGGAAGAAGATATATCATGGAAATCATCACTTAGAAGACAAAAGTGATAGGGATCTAAAAAAATGAAGAACCGCTGAAAATCAAAATTGGAAAACATAAAGCAATTCAAATACCTAGCAAAACTGCTGGCAAAGGATGCCTACTGCAACAAGGAAATTAGGTCAAGGATCGCCATGACTGGGGATGCTTTAAACAAGAAGAGGTTACTGTTGACCAGCAAGATGAGTTTGGAAGTGAGGAAGAAACTGATCAAATACTACATTTGGAGCAGAAATATGGGGGACTCTTAGAAAGATGGAAAAGAAATACTTGGACAGTTTTTAAATTTAGTGCTAGAGAAGACTTGAGAAAATCAGGTGGATAGACAGGATGATAAATGAAGTCCTAACAAGAGTGGTTTTAAAGAGAACCATTTTGGATGTGCTTCTTTGGCGCAGAGAAAAGTGGATCAGATACGGTACATCATTAGGACGAACTGTCTTCTTCACTCACATTTAACACTCCTGCAAGATGTGCTATTGACATATCACTCACCTTAACACTATTGCTAGCTGTAGCAATGACATACTACTCACATTAACATTACTGCTAGCTGTGGAAATGACATATCACTCACTTAGATTAACAATACCATAAGCTGTGGCAATGACATATCATTCACATCACCAACACATCACTCACCTTAGCACGGCTGTTATCTGTAGGTGACCAACATCACTCACATTAATGGCATTTGAACAGAGCTAATGTTGAGAAAAATCTGAAAGATAGTGTTTGTGTTTTAGAGGAAAAGGTGAAAGTTGATGCAACCATTCTGTTCCATTGAGAACCAATATTTTCGTCAGTGGTGGAGTGACTGGAAAGTCTGGGGGTGGGTAAAGAGTGTCGGGAGGGGGAGGGAGAGCAGGTAGACCGTCTTCTCTGGCTATTATGAATGAAAACTGTAAGTCAAAGACCGAACTAAACCGTCGGTTCATTTTTAAAGTTAACCTTAACTTGATTTAAACACTAAGCTAATTTAGTTTATTTTAACGATGAATGGTGGTCAGGGTTCAAATCCCGAATGGGTAAACAAAGGGTGCATCTTTCTAAATGGTTTCCCTTTGTCCCTCCACAAAAATGTGGGTACATTACCTCTGTTTTAGATATTTCTCATTATTAACAACTAGTGTCATTAATAAAAGTAAAAATATTAATTACACTAAGCGTGCTATATACAGATATGCCGAACTAATATAGTGGAGGGAAATAGGGTGTGGATGTTAAGTATTTAAAGCATTATTGCTACATGATGTTAGGAATGCCAGGCCTCTACCGTGGTTCGGATCCCACGTTAAACTGTAGGTCCTCCATTTCATCTCACAATCATCCTACCATTGCACATTAGCGTAAGTGCGTATAACCCGAACGGGTAGTAAGACGCGGTGCTAATAATAATAATAATAATAATAATACATGATGTTGAATATGAGTATTTGTTGGTTACGGTTATAGCCTCATCTACTTATTATTTGAATTAAAAAAAAATCTGGACACGATAATTGAACTTGGGACCTACAAACTCTGTTTTGATAGTTGTTATAAAACTAGTTTGTTACTCCTGAACAAAGGAGAGAAAATACATTAGAAAAACATTTGACGAGAAAGACATAAAAAAAGAGTGATTGAAAATGTAGGCCTATATGTGTGCTATGATTGTGGAGGTGGAATATTGATGTAGATATTTTCTGTACAAATGCACATATTGTTAGTATCCATCTGGACATGTCTGTAACCTGAACCTAGCTAATACAGTAGTGGTTCTCAAATTATGTTAGGTGATGCCATTTTAGATTGTCGGTGCTATTATTTTTTAAACTTTTTTTTTAGCGGTGCATGTCTTACTACCTGTTCAGGATATACACCTTTGTACTAATTACTCTAATCTTAAATTTAGGATGGACATAAAATCCATCCTCTGGCCGTTAATTCATCACTGTGAAAGGGTAAACCCACATCCCAACATATATAAATTTCTCGGCCTGTTAGGAATCAGCCCCAGGACCCTTAGCTTCCTAGGTGGACGCACTACCTACGGAGCTAAGCTTCATAATTTTCTTTCATGATATTTTTTTTCTAAGTTATATCCACAATCAAATTTATAGATTTTTTTTGTGCAAAAAATCTAATTTATTTTTTAAAAAAAGGTAAGGAGAGTGGACAGCATAGACTTTCTCGCTACTGTAAATTAAAAAGATATATTTACTTAAAACTCGTAAGATATTTTAAACGAGATGAATAGATATTGTTGCACATTCTACCAAAGCATAAACGAAATAATATAGACTGTTAGAGAAAAGAGGAACATCACACCCACAGAGCATTACAGCAATTTCCAAATTTAAAAATTTCCTTAGTATATATACACATACAGTATATATGTTGTAGGTGAATTGGAAAATCCCGCTTATTGCATAAAGCACCCTCAATTTACAATGAGCCAGGCTAATTGGAAAATAATATTAATATTTGCTTATCAGCTTGATTACTTTTAGGCTTATTGCAATGTTGTGAGTAGCCAAACAAAACAAACAGATTAAAGTCCTACAATAAATGGACTAGTAAAATCTAATAAATATATTACGACCCAATCTAACCTAAATTAAAATATATTCAATCAGTGACTGTAGTGTTGGCAACATTGATTAAAGCTCAGACAGACGGTGCAGCCGCACATCTTGTAATAAAAGTAATCTATCTTTATTTATTTAACATATGCACAATTGTGCATAAATATTAACGTCTCACACTGTATTCTTTGTTCAAGGTCATTCTTAAAATTATTTTCTAATTTTTTTCTCTAAATAGTGAATAAGTGGTTTACAACGTCTTGGTAAAACATTTATGTGGTCCGCAGATAAATACAGGTTGGCGACTTCTGCTTTACCAATTATATCCAAGAAATCATTTAAAATTAATAAAAATGGTTCAAAGGCAGCACAAAGCTACCATGGAGTGTTTTTCTGATTGTTATTAAATAGCCGAAGATTTTACACATCTATTACCAAATAACCCCAATATATGAGCAATAAATGACCCTAACAAAGAATTAGCCCTAGATAGGTCAGTGCTAAGAACCTGCTAAATTGGAGGTTCCGAATTTGGTTCCAGATTTCAAAAGAATTAAAAAAAAAAAGTTAATTATATAAGTTAAATAACATAACAGAGGTTTGAAGTTATTTCACCAACTGATTAGCGGTTTGGGGTGTCCGAATTTCTCCGTAAAAGTATTTCATCGCCTTGGAATGCTTATGCCTTTTACATCTCTTCTCTCATCTTTAAACTTTTGTGGGGCCATTTTTAAAAATAATAAAAATTGTTTTTCCACTATTATTACACTTCACACATCCCTAAAGACATTAAATGCAATCACACTCAGCCACACTGAAAAAAATCCTTTCACAATGTCGCACTTGCTACACTGACTTGAAAACGGTGGAGCGCCAGGTGACAATCCCTAAAGAGAGATGGTTATGGGTCAGGGCGATAAGCTTTACACACATGCCAAAACCACTGGCGAAAAGATTTATGGTTTCAAGGACGGAGCTCGTGACCTGGAGTGAGAAGGGATAAGCTGTCTGCTCTACTCTGAACAGACTGTTCTGTTTTATCTATTGCGGGGTTGTATCAGATATATTTTCAAAATCCGGGGGCAAAATATGAAGCACCTCAGCTCGTATTAGTTTTCACGAGTTTCAGATTGAATATTAATGTGAACAAAGTACCATTATAAAGTTAAAAGAAGTCGGCATTAAATGATTTACTTCCCCTATTTATTACACAAGTTTAAGTATATAAAATAATTAATTGAATATTGCATTTGTTTGGAAAATTTTTACGCAATTAATTGAAGGTTCATTGAAATAATATTTATTTCAATTAATAAACTTCCTAAAGTACTTCTAACATTAAAAATATGAAATCATTGCATCATTTGGTTTTTCTAAAAATTGTTGCATTAGATGCCAAAATTTCACACTGTAAGTAAACACTGAGTTTAAAATATACATTTAATCCATATTTAATACACTGATCCAAGTTTGGTGTAAGAAGACTTAATAATATATATGATTATTATATTATTATTTTTGGGCCACACTCCCTTAACACTGCTGCTAGCTGTAGATCACCATCATCTAACTCACATTAACAATGCTGCTAGCTGTAGATCACCATCCTCTAACTCACATTAACACTGCTGCTAGCTGTAGATGACCAACACATTACCAACATTAACACTACTGCTAGCTGTAGATGACCAACACATTACCAACATTAACACTGCTGTCAGCTGTAGATGACCAACACATTACCAACATTAACACTGCTGCTAGCTGTAGATGACCAACACATTACCAACATTAACACTACTGCTAGCTGTAGATGACCAACACATTACCAACATTAACACTGCTGTCAGCTGTAGATGACCAACACATTACCAACATTAACAATGCTGCTAGCAGTAGATGACCAACACATCACTCACATTAACACTGCTGCTAGCTGTAGATCACCATCATCTCACTCACATTAACACTGCTGGTAGCTGCAGATGACCAACATATCACTCACATTAACACTGCTGCTAGCTGTAGATGACCAACATATTACCAACATTAACACTACTGCTAGCTGTTGATGACCTACAAATCACTCACATTAACACTGCTGCTAGCTGTAGATGACCAACATTTTACCAACATTAACACTACTGCTAGCTGTAGATGACCAACATATTACCAACATTAACACTACTGCTAGCTGTCGATGACCAACATATTACCAACATTAACACTACTGCTAGCTGTTGATGACCTACAAATCACTCATATTAACACTGCTGCTAGCTGTAGATGACCAACATATTATTCACATTAACACTACTGGTAGCTGTAGATGAGCAACATATTACCAACATTAACACTACATCTAGCTGTAGATGACCAACATATTACCAACATTAACACTACTGGTAGATGTTGATGACCTACAAATCACTCACATTAACACTGCTGCTAGCTGTAGATGACCAACATATTACTCACATTAACACTGCTGCTAGCTGTTAATGACCAACATATTACCAACATTAACACTGCTGCTAGCTGTAGATGACCAACATATTATTCACATTAACACTACTGCTAGCTGTTGATGACCTACAAATCACTCATATTAACACTGCTGCTAGCTGTAGATGACCAACATATTATTCACATTAACACTACTGCTAGCTGTAGATGACCAACATATTACCAACATTAACACTACTTCTAGCTGTTGATGACCTACAAATCACTCTCATTAACACTGCTTCTAGCTGTAGATGACCAACATATTATTCACATTAACACTACTGGTAGCTGTAGATGAGCAACATATTACCAACATTAACACTACTGCTAGCTGTAGATGACCAACATATTACCAACATTAACACTACTTCTAGCTGTTGATGACCTACAAATCACTCTCATTAACACTGCTTCTAGCTGTAGATGACCAACATATTATTCACATTAACACTACTGGTAGCTGTAGATGACCAACATATTACCAACATTAACACTACTGCTAGCTGTAGATGACCAACATATTACCAACATTAACACTACTGCTAGCTGTAGATGACCAACATATTACCAACATTAACACTACTGCTAGCTGTCGATGACCAACATATTACCAACATTAACACTGCTGCTAGCTGTTGATGACCTACAAATCACTCACATTAACACTGCTGCTAGCTGTTGATGACCTACAAATCACTCACATTAACACTGCTGCTAGCTGTTGATGACCTACAAATCACTCACATTAACACTGCTGCTAGCTGTAGATGACCAACATATCACTCACATTAACACTGCTGCTAGCTGTAGATGACCAACATATCATTCACATTAACACTGCTGGTAGCTGCAGATGACCAACATATCACTCACATTAACACTGCTGCTAGCTGTTGATGACCTACAAATCACTCACATTAACACTGCTGCTAGCTGTAGATGACCAACATATTACTCACATTAACACTGCTGCTAGCTGTTAATGACCAACATATTACCAACATTAACACTGCTGCTAGCTGTAGATGACCAACATATTATTCACATTAACACTACTGCTAGCTGTTGATGACCTACAAATCACTCATATTAACACTGCTGCTAGCTGTAGATGACCAACATATTATTCACATTAACACTACTGCTAGCTGTAGATGACCAACATATTACCAACATTAACACTACTTCTAGCTGTTGATGACCTACAAATCACTCTCATTAACACTGCTTCTAGCTGTAGATGACCAACATATCATTCACATTACACTTGTCAATCTATGGTTTTCCAAAAGTGTATTTCACTATTTTTTAATACTCTTTTTAGGAACATAAGTTATGTTTTTTCTGTAGATTACTCATCTGTACCACCTAAACAAATACATTTAATATACATATTGTAGAACAATAACACTAAAATATGTTTAATATCTCCTTTATACAACACTATTAATATTTGCACCATACTTGCTTATTTAGTTTCAAAGAACAACTTCAGTACAAATCATTGTTTTAATTTCTATAACTATTTGGTATATTCTAAAATCATATTGAATCACCTTCTTGTCTGCCTTAGTAGTGGCTTGACCCCAGATACGGGCAGCCTGATAAAGGTGGGCAAAGGGCCGAGCACGCTTCCCCTTCCCCACATAAAAGATAGATGCAAGGAAGGTTGCCCAAACTTGAGGTTGTGGTAGGTTAGCGCTGCGCTCAGGAAGGTTGCGGGTCACACTTGAGTCCAGCAGTAAGTATGTAAAGGAGGTCCTTTCGATTCCCTGACGCCAACGACGTCCCAGAGCTGGATCAGAGAACTGGCCCACCACCGTCTGCTCCAGATGTCTATATGACAAGATCTCTGTCTGCCAGGCCAGACTCCTCAATGTCTGCTCCAGTTCCCAGCTGTACTCTTGGAGAGGCACAATAAACATTATCATAACAAACTTACAAATTTATTTAATTCATACACTATTCTTTTTTTTTCAGCACTGCATCTTACTATTCATTTGAGTTATGCACCTCACCTGGGTACCAACCATGCTAATGGGTTAGGAATGAGGAAGGTTTAATTTAGAGGAAGTGAACATGCATTTGTGTGAAGAGAGTGGGAAACCATTTCAGAAAAACCACCCTCAGTACACTCGACCGAGATCAAACTTTGATCTCCCTGTCATTAGCAGTCTAGTCTATTGTGTGAGTGACGCCGCCGCTGAAGCAAGTTTTTGTTTGTTTGTTTGTTTTAAATATGGGCAGAATCCTACTTTATTTTTATCCACCTTTTAAAAATATTCTGGGTTATGAAAATAGAAAAATATACTTATTGATGAGTTAGACAAGGTGTAAGACAAGCTACCCCTGAATATAGGCTTCATTTTAATTCTCACGGCTCTTGTTGTCAGTGTTAGCTTCTTCCCAATTCTTCAAAAGTAGCTTTCCCTTCGTGGCTTTAAAAAATAATGAATTTGAAAGCAACAGTGAAACCTATTTTAGGGCTGATTTTACTAATTTTTAATATATTTAATTTAAAGCTAGTAAAAATAGTCAGAATATAAAAAGTATATAACCCGAACAGGTAATAAGAGGTGGTGCTAACACACACATGCACGCACGCGCGCACACACACACGTATATTTTAAATATAAACAACATTTTGTAAATTGGCAAGAGATTATGGTGAAAGCAAGAAAGCACTTTTAGAATAAAATGTACATTAATAGTAAATCTTGGGAGATTGAGTGATGAGGTGAGAGATTGAGAATGTTTGTGTGAGAGCAAGATTTCAGAACTTAATGGGGCTACAGAAGGGATGTCTAACTAAACTAAGCTTACTTCTTTACTAGCTTAATACCTTATTAATTTTACTTATTTTAACATTAAACTATTTTAAAACTAGTCACTTGGATTTTTGCTATGAATTATTTTTGGGTGTAGTTATAATAAACAACCTTCCATTCAAGTCAGATTTTTTTTTTAAAATTAGAGCTTGTTTTGAAAGTTTTATTTATTTTTTTCAAATTTTTGAGATACCGGTAGTAGTAATTTATCAATTATTCTTCTTATATGTATTAAAAATTCAGTGAAATTCAATGCACAATCAAAATAAGATTTATTTTTTATTTAAATTAAAATCTGTACTTCTGTCTTAGATCAATTAAAACATTTGTCATAAAATTTGAAAATATCCAGTTTTTGGAAATACAATTTTTTTGCAAACTTTTAAAATAGCTATAAAAAGTAGTGTCAATTTTAGAGAAAAGGGTATATTTCTTTTCACAATATTCTGAGATTTTGTTTTACAAGTGAATTTCTACATTGTGAGAGATTTGTTGAGAAGAGGCACATCCTTTCAGTAGTCAGTCAAACTCTGTAGCCTTTGGATTCTCAACTATGAGTATGCTGTTGGAATTTTAACCAAGGCAGTGTTCTTTGTTTACAAAAGACTTCAAGTGCGGGTATCTTTCGAATGATCTACAAGAACATCTATATTGTCACCAGAGCCTCTACCCAGAACCATGGAGGGAGATTTGACAAGACATGAACTTATTGGGAGCTGAGTTTGTACAAACACAGACAATTTCATTGTAATCAAACTTTATTTAAATATCTGTTGAAAGTGTTCACAGATATTTCAAGTTAAAAATTTTTTCATAAGGTTTAATTAACATTTTGAGTTCCAAGAGGTTCTTTAATTTCAACAGTAGCTCATGGTATGTTTTTATGGGTTATTTTGTTAGGAACAATCTGGAAGTTGAAGTATAGTGATTAATAAAGATTTCATAAATTTTTATGCCAAGAATAAAACTACGGTGATTTTTATTATCTTTTTGAGTTCAACTTTTAACAATAATAATTTATTATATATATAAAAATTAGTTGATCTCTATAATGTTCCTCAAAAAACACTGTTTCGATTGTGCTGAAATTTAACACAAATATAGCATAGACATCTGGTTAAAATACAGGTATTTTGCTTTGTGAACGCCAAATGCTTTGAGTAACACTATTTTGTCCGTGAGCCGGCATGTTCTTTATGTCCTCTTGCAGCCGGCGGCTTTGGGAGCTTCATCATAAGTTGTGCTAAGAGAGGGTCAGCTGGTCTCGGCCAACGACGCCACCATAAAAAAGATCATCTCCGAGTGGTTTACTAGAAACCACCAATCGGCTAATTCCTACATGCTGAGTGAATAGGGAATATAGTTTTCACAACCGTGTGAAACTATATAAGCTCCTAAACATTTTTTATCTCTGTGATTTCATTGGCTAGGGCTGTGGGCAAAGTTTGTGAATACAACCAGGCTTCATCGGAGAAAAAAACCATAACACGCGCTTGCTACCTTGGACCGACGACGTGATACTTCCTGGATCCTGCATGTAAGATATACTTCTCTGCTGCGTCGTCATAATTTTCTTCCTCAGGCTCTTCAAGCTGCCTTTTTTTAAACACTTAACTCAGTCTTTTTCATCTCCACCCTTTTTTTTTTAACTCTGTAACGATTCAAGTTTGGTAAATCTATTTTTTTTTTCTAGAGAAGTTGGCACTTCTTGTCAATCTTAATTATTGCTTGCTTGAAATGGGACTTCATCCTGTTATCAATTGGTTAAAGTTTGTTAAGTTGAGGCTGGCCCTCAAAAGAGCCCAACTAACTGACAGTCTTGTTTATTTAATGTATATAATCAGGAGCTTATCACCCGGGTCTGCAGCATAAATCATCTTTTCTTGCCTTTAGTATTTCTGTACGTTGTATCTTTCACATTGCACATTTAATTGTTGTTTTTTATTGGTCTTGGGTTGCCGCCCTCATGTACATGTTGTAGGGAACTTCTTATCGTAGCCAATACCACTTATGAGTACATGGGTATGTTGATGAATAAATATGTTTGTGCTTAGTTTTGTCTGCGCTCATTTGTTTGCACCAGTTTTTTGCTTGGTAGTAAGTGACACTAGCGCTACCAGGTAGCAACAGGTTATGTATTTTATTTTAAAATCCAATAAAATTTATATTTTTCAAATATTTTGTCTTAAAACAGGTGATCATGTTCTATTCTCTTAGTAAATGTAGAATTTATTTAACAATTAAGTTCACCAAATCAATTGCAATACAAGTAGATCCTGGTCTACATGTAACGTCTTATCGTACATTTTATAACATCAGTTAAGACGGTCAGGTAAAACTGACCAAAAACCTATGTCATATATGTATGTTGCTCCCTTTCATAGATACCATTGATGAAGTAATACGTTTAGCGATTATTTAATTGTGTCTCATGAAATAAAAAAAAAGTTGTTCATTGCTCATGGTGGTCTAGAGCAGCTATACTCAACCTTTTATTCCCTAGGGCCACAAACATATGTTTGCTATGTTATGCAGGCTACAACATAGTACATTGTACATCATAATATAGTAATGTAAAAATAATGTTCAAAGCATAAATGTATACAAGCGTTTATTTAAAAATTAGTGTGATTTTTGATGTTGAGACAAACTTTTGGACTATTTTAGACAAATCAGGTCTACAAATGCTACATGCTACTTTCAATATGTTATCAAGGTGAGAATCAGTAAGTCAATTCCTATTTACGTTCTTCGCATGGTTTATTTTTGAATAGGATGATTCACAAAGATACAGTGATGCAAACAATGTAAGCCCTTTCTCTCTCTTTTTTCTTTAAAAATAACTTTCAGATTTGTATCTTTATGAACTCGATACATTTGTTAACTAACTTTGCATAGTCATATCCCAATGCAGCTAGTTGTTGCTATTTCTAGGTGCCAGGAATTTTCTACAAGCAACAGACAATTATTAATACTTCGTAAATCCTGAAATCTGCTCTTAAATTCCCTGGATAAGACAGCTAAATAATTTGAAATTATTGTACAGTTTTCTTAAGAAAGTCAATACCATCTTGTTTAACCTTTGTTACGGTTATAAAATTATACAATATTTGGTTCTGTACCTGCTCATAATAGATCTTTCTCTTCATAAGCAATATCTTATTCGCCATCTGCAAAATAATTTTATTTTCACCCTATAAACCATGATTGAGTTAACAAAGTTTTTCTGTAATGTCGCACAGAAAATCAAAAAGACACCACCATGAATCAATCATTTTCAGGTTCACTGTAAATTTCATTGTTTTGTTGTAAAATTAAATAATTTCATGCTGTAAAGAAAAAAACCCGACCGAGAACTTTTCCTCTGCTTAGCCATCACACCGAGGTATGTAAAAGAACGCCGCTATGATTACTGTTAATTTTTTCCAAAATACTTTTAAATTTTCGGTTGTTCAGTTATCATGCTTGGATATAATTCACTATATTTACTACAGTTTTCAACACAGCGTCTGTTTTGGTAATGGAGATACGTGCTGCTAAGTTTTCTTGGTTAATAATACAGTGAAATAAATGATAAGAGATTTGTTAAATTGTATGTCTTTTACAATAGGAAAACAAATCCCTCTTAGGATCCGGTCATTGAAGGACAATTTGTTAATATCAATATCATTGTTCTCCAGAAAAGTACTAATAATATCGAGATACACTGTGTGTTTGGTTTGATTCTTCATAGGAAGAAATTTCAACAACTCTTCATGAATAAAATTATTTTGTATCTAATGAAAACAGATCATTGAGATGTTGCTAAAATATTGGTGCTAGAATCTTATTTACAGATTTTCAAATCTTCTATGATGCAATCAAAAATATGATTTGCAATATCTTCGATACATCTAATGCAAGTAGAATCAGAGAGCTGCATTTTTTTAATTTGTGATATTATTTCACTTTTATTGCTAAATTTATCAAATAATACATTGGAAGCATTGATGAAACATTCCTTCACAGCCTCTGCGTCAGTAAATGGTATTACATGTTTACCAAGTATGTAATAAATTTCATACGATGCTCTTGTCACCATAGCATCTTGTGATATCACCAATGACATAACATTTTGTTGTTGTTGCAATTAATTTTTGAAGAAAGTTAACTTTTGACATCTTATTAAAGACTCGCAAGAAAAAGTGTTATTAAATGATTTGTGTTTTGTGATATTGTGATGAACAATGATATATATTTTTTAAATATAACACTTTCACAACAAATCAAACAAGTTGCCGAACCATGTTTAATTGGCACAACAAAATATTCTTCATCCCAATTGTCTTGAAACACTCTACTTTCATATGCTATTTTTTGTTTATGTTTTGAAGAAGCACCTGCTATTATAATA
This sequence comes from Timema podura, assembly GCA_033556935.1. Taxonomy (NCBI): domain Eukaryota; kingdom Metazoa; phylum Arthropoda; class Insecta; order Phasmatodea; family Timematidae; genus Timema; species Timema podura. The sequence goes on along the minus strand of JAVRXN010000013.1, from coordinate 52,987,122 downwards.
AAACAATACATTACAAAATAGTCACAAGTATGTTGTATCTGTGCCGCATAACTGACACTTGAAATTATAAGAAATAAAACTGTCACACATAAACGTTATTACGCAACTGACCAAACAAACATGTTGTGAATTTGGTCACGAGGAAGGCAGAGAACGCAGACTGGTGGAAGTTTGGAGAAACAGTGAGCAGACATTGTGATGTCAGGCACATTCAAGGTTGTAGGTAAAGCTCGCGCCCGCTTGCTGATCGATCAATTGTTCTCGTGCATCTCAAGGTTTTAAAAACTTAGATTGCCAGATGTTTAAAAAAGTACCTCCTTGATAATAATGAGTGTGAGTGTTTCGAGACGCAGGTTGAGTATGGCTGGTCTAGAGGAAGGTTACTAAAGAGGGGAAGGTTCTCTCAGGTAAATTTGCTTTGGGAATTACATCGTAGACCTGAAGATTGGCGTAATTACTTACAAATGGGTACAGACACTTCTTTGAAATTACTATTACTAGTAGCCCCAGAAGTACCAAAAAATTAGAAATGAACTGAGTAAAGCTTGCAGAACCAGGGCATGGGGTTGAGATCTGTTGCCCATGTTGCCCATTGCTGGTTGTTGGGAAAAAGTGAGGGCCTGCAGGGGGGCAATATGGTAAACCTTGTGACATCATTAGAAGCGGAAGAGACACCAGTGAAGTGGTTGGAGTGCTCCAGATAATAGTAGTAGCTCAGTCGTTCTTCTCCATCACTCACTCTTCTCTCTTTAAAAGACAACATTCTGTTTATATTGGGATGAAATTATTATAAATAAAATGTTAAAAGTACACTTTTTTTAATTATTAAATATTAATATTTTTAATTCTTTAATAATATTCAATCGATTTTATTTTTCCCATTTGTTTTAGTATGAAAAGAGAGGAGGGTAGAATAGAAGGCTGTAGAGTTATGTGTAAGAAATCAAATGAAAATGACAAACCGCTGGTATAAGAAGGAAAGAGAAAGTCTTAAGAACACTAGATACAGTTGAGATGGGGAGCAAAGATCGATGATAGCCATGGACGAAGAAATGAAAAGGCAGACTATAAACATAAAGGTAATACTAAGTGTGTTCATAGGTTGTTGGTGGCAGACATAAAGGGATGGGAATGTAGGAGAAAGGTGGTAAGACGAATAAGGGTATGGAGGCTCAAAAATGAAGAGGACCTTAGAAAGGTAAGAAGCTCAATGCTCAAGGATGAGATGTAAAGTGTAGAGGTTGAATGGGAAAGGTTTAAGAACAGTTTGGTGGGATTTGCAGAGGAGGTATGTGGGAGGACAAGTTATAAGAGGAAGTGGAGGGAGACACCCAGGTGGAATGACAGGCTGAAGGAAGTAGTGGAGGAGAAGAATAAAACATGGAGTTTTAAAAATGGGAATGAGGAAAGAGAGGAAGAATATAAGAAGAAAGGAGCGAAGCACGTGGTACAGCAAACCAGGAAGAATTGTAATACAAAAGAACATACATAGACAAATAACATTGATTATATAATGGAAGATCTTTGACTTAATTTGCCACTGACAAAGATAACTGCGATATAACTCAGCGAATTCAATAAAAATACTTACGTGTCCATTGCCATAAGTCTTACATTTTCAATGTCTAAAAGCTATTTAGAAAAAATAAAAGAAAAAAAAATATTTGTTTTGCACTAGTCGAGAAAAATGTAAGACTTAGGAAAATGACCTTGGATTTGTTATCTTACATTTTGAATTTGATCCCTAATGTGAAAGGGCCAGTGTTTTTGCAGTATTTATTATCAACATTTTTTAATAACTATCCAGTATAAAAAATAGTAGTGGCCGTTTCTATGAGTGGCAGATTTTGACAAACTCTTCATCATTCAAACCGATGTACAGCTGTGCAATGATACAAAATCTGTGATGACTACATTCCCTTTTGGCCAGGAGCTTGGATAGCTCATTCTAACAGAGAGGCTGGTTTCTCTTTACTTGAAACTTGCGTTCACGTTCCCAGAATTCAGCTGCTCAATACTGCTAGCTGTATCCCTTCACCGGCCGAGTGGTATGTGTGACTCGGCATGCTCAATACTGCTAGCTGTATCCCTTCACCAGCCGAGTGGTATGTGTGACTCGGCATGCTCAATACTGCTAGCTGTATCCCTTCACCGGCCGAGTGGTATGTGTGACTCGGCCTGCTCAATACTGCTAGCTGTATCCCTTCACCGGCCGAGTGGTATGTGTGACTCAGCATGCTCAATACTGCTAGCTGTATCCCTTCACCAGCCGAGTGGTATGTGTGACTCAGCATGCTCAATACTGCTAGCTGTATCCCTTCACCAGCCGAGTGGTATGTGTGACTCGGCCTGCTCAATACTGCTAGCTGTTTCCCTTCACCGGCCGAGTGGTATGTGTGACTCGGCCTGCTCAATACTGCTAGCTGTTTCCCTTCACCGGCCGAGTGGTATGTGTGACTCGGCATGATCAATACTGCTAGCTGTTTCCCTTCACCGGCCGAGTGGTATGTGTGACTCGGCATGCTCAATACTGCTAGCTGTATCCCTTCACCGGCCGAGTGGTATGTGTGACTCGGCATGCTCAATACTGCTAGCTGTAACCCTTCACCGACCGAGTGGTATGTGTGACTCGGCATGCTCAATACTACTAGCTGTATTCCTTCACCGGCCGAGTGGTATGTGTGGCTCGGCCTGCTCAATACTGCTAGCTGTATCCCTTCACCGGCCGAGTGGTATGTGTGACTCGGCCTGCTCAATACTGCTAGCTATTTCCCTTCACCGGCCGAGTGGTATGTGTGACTCGACCTGCTCAATACTGCTAACTGTTTCTCTTCACCGGCCGAGCGATATGTGTGACTCGGCCTGCTCAATACTACTAGATGTCTTCCTTCACCGACCAAGCTGTATGATGTGTGACTTGGCCTGCTCAATAATGCTGGCTGTCTCCCTTCACCGACCGAGTGGTAGGATGTGTGACTCGACCTGCTCAATACTGCTAGCTGTCTCCCTTCACCGACCGAGTGATATGTGTGACTCGGCCTGCTCAATACTGCTGGCTGTCTCCCTTCACCGACAGAGTGGTAGGATGTGTGACTCGGCCTGCTCAATGCTGCTAGCTGTCTTCCTTCACCGGCCGAGCGATATGATGTGTGACTTGGCCTGCTCAATGCTGCTAGCTGTCTTCCTTCACCGGCCGAGCGATATGATGTGTGACTTGGCCTGCTCAATACTGCTAGCTGTCTCCCTTCACCGACCGAGTGGTAGGATGTGTGACTCGGCCTGCTCAATGCTGCTAGCTGTCTTCCTTCACCGGCCGAGCGATATGATGTGTGACTTGGCCTGCTCAATACTGCTAGCTGTCTCCCTTCACCGACCGAGTGGTAGGATGTGTGACTCGGCCTGCTCAATACTGCTGAATGTCTCCCTTCACCGACCGAGTGGTAGGATGTGTGACTCGGCCTGCTCAATGCTGCTAGCTGTCTTCCTTCACCGGCCGAGCGATATGATGTGTGACTTGGCCTGCTCAATACTGCTAGCTATCTCCCTTCACCGACCGAGTGATATGTGTGACTCGGCCTGCTCAATACTGCTGGCTGTCTCCCTTCACCGACAGAGTGGTAGGATGTGTGACTATGCCTGCTCAATACTGCTAGCTGTCTCCCTTCACCGACCGAGTGATATGTGTGACTCGGCCTGCTCAATACTGCTGGCTGTCTCCCTTCACCGACCGAGTGGTAGGATGTGTGACTCGGCCTGCTCAATACTGCTAGCTGTCTCCCTTCACCGACCAAGTGGTATGTGTGACACGGCTTGCTCAATACTGCTAGCTGTTTTCCTTCACCGGCCGAGTGGTATGTGTGACTCGGCCTGCTCAATACTGCTGGCTGTCTTCCTTCACCGACCGAGCGATATGTGTAACTCGGCCTGCTCAATACTTTGAGATGTCTTCCTTCACCGACCGAGCGGTATGATGTGTGACTCGGCCTGCTCAATACTGCTAGCTGTCTTCCTTCACCGACCGAGCGGTATGATGTGTGACTCGGCCTGCTCAATACTGCTAGCTGTCTTCCTTCACCGACCGAGCGGTATGATGTGTGACTCGGCCTGCTCAATACTGCTAGCTGTCTTCCTTCACCAACCGAGCGGTAGGATGTGTGACTTGGCCTGCTCAATACTGCTGGCTGTCTCCCTTCACCGACCGTGCGGTATGATGTGTGACTCGGCCTGCTCAATACTGCTGGCTGTCTCCCTTCACCGACCGAGTGGTATGATGTGTGACTCGGCCTGCTCAATACTGCTGGCTGTCTCCCTTCATCGGCCGAGCACGATGTGTGACTCGGCCTGCACAATACTGCTAGCTGTCTCCCTTCACCAACATAGCGGTATGATGTGTGACTCGGCCTGCTCAATACTGCTGGCTGTCTCCCTTCACCGACCGAGTGGTAGGATGTGTGACTCGGCCTGCTTAATACTGCTGGCTGTCTCCCTTCACCGACCGTGCGGTATGATGTGTGACTCGGCCTGCTCAATACTGCTGGCTGTTTCCCTTCACCGGCTTAGTGGTATGTGTGACTTGGTCTGCTCAATACTACTAGCTGTCTTCCTTCGCTGGCCGAGTGGTATGTGTGACTCAACCTGTCTCAATACTGCTGGCTCTCTCCCTTCACCGACCGAGCGATATGATGTGTGACTCGGCCCGCTCAATACTGCTGTCTTCCTTCACTGGCCGAGTGGTATGTGTGACTCAACCTGTCTCAATAGTGCTGGCTGTCTCCCTTCACCGACCGAGCGGTATGATGTGTGACTCGGCCTGCTCAATACTGCTAGCTGTTTCCCTTCACCGGCCGAGCGGTAGGATGTGTGACTCTGCCTGCTCAATACTGCTAGCTGTCTCCCTTCACCGGCCGAACGGATGTGTAATTCGGCCTGCTTGCTCCAAGTAAGGTCTGTCCCAAACGAGCTTACAAGAAGCGTTGGCTGATAAATCCAAGTTGGCCGGCACTGAAGTAAGGTGGTGCATGAAGTGGACTTTGGGCCTATTTCGTAACTATACTGCCATTGGATAGTGCTCGTGAAAACATTTTGAAAGATTGTGCATGAATACCCGCTTATGTTGCATTACCATTGGATAGTCACAAAGACAACTTCAGAAAGTGAATTTGTATACAAGATGGTGTTTATACTGTAATGGTCACTTCTTGGTGCATTATTGAGCGACTGCATGGCTCAACTTCAGATTGGCCAGATGACTTATCACCTACTAACTCAACGATTTAAGAGCATTGTAAATTCATTATTTGCATTTCCATTAAATAAGTATGTAGATACCTCTTTTTGGCCCTTCTCAAGCGATTTATGTCACTTTGGATTCTAAATATTTTTCAGTCATGTTGAACTTTTAACTCGTTTTGAATTTGTTGAACTAAATATTTGAATAGTAACTCTTGGACCTTAAGTAAATTTGAATGTTAAACAATGATAACTTAATTTATCATAATGTTGGATTTTGCGTTTTTCTGCGTGATATGATTTGTTGTCTTTCTATATTGTTCCAGAAGTAAAAATTAGATTAGAATATCTTGTAAGTATTGAGACTAGAATCTTTGATAAGAATTGAGTTTTGAATGTTTTGTAATGATATTAAATTTTGATAAATGAGCAATTTGATCATAATATAGGAAAGTTACTTAACATAAATTGGGCACTTGAGTGGTGATCATGTTTCCCTGTGATGGTTTTATTTCAATTCGTAAGATAATGTTTGTTGTATACTCAAGTTTTTACATATGTTTCTTTCTGGGATCTTTCGAATTGTCATTTGCCAAGTAAAATTGTCATCTACTAAGTAGGATTTAATTGTGTCTAATTGATTTGGCCCGCGTAAGGGTATTAGTTCAAATGTTAGATGATTGATATTATTTATTATGGAAGTTGTCCATATTATTTAAAATTCAATGTCACCTAATATTGTCCTTGAGAGGAGTTTTGCTAATTTATAATTATATAATCTATTTTTGGATTAGATCTAGCTTTGCAAGTTTGGTTATATTTATTTGGTTTGCTAATCTTTAACACCTTTAGTTATAGTCTATTGCTACCCTCCTGTGCATCTGTATATTTATTTATTTCTCTAAATTTTTTTATTTAAATTGTTTCTAAGTATTTTTCGCTACAAAGTTATTGGTTTTCCACTTATCATCATGTAAATGTATTATGCAACCTGATCAAAGAGTTGAGAAGGTTACACCGACGCTTCTAACATCAGGCCTTGGAGCTATATTAGCTCAGAAAATATAAGGATAAATACTACCAGTAGTGTTCGCCAATCATACTCTACACCCCTATGAATTAAATTATATAATCTATGATTGTGAAGCAGTACTTATAATATATGCCATAAATAAATTCGGACAATATTTGGAATCACAACCGTTTGAATTACACACAGATAACTTGGCTGTAGCATGGCTACTTCAACATCCACGACAAAAAGGTAAGACACCTAGGGGTAGCCAAAATCATCACGTCTATACATAAGAAGTTCTTTTGGCACAGTATGGGGAGACACATACATGACAACGTTTGGTCATGTGACATTTGTTTACGAGCCAAACCAGGTCAACATTATAAATACAGTTACTTGTCATCAACAGTATCAGAGTTTCCGATGCAACGTTTGTTCATAGATTTATTTGACCCATTACCCAAATCTAAAAATGGTAATAAATACATTCTTACAACAGTATATGAATTTTCTAAGTTTGTTTGGTTAATACTTCTAAGCAAATCTAAGGATGAGCACATTGTACATGCTTTACAAACTAACAATTTTAAAAACCTTGGTTTACTGTGTTACATAGTTTATTATTATAGTTCTCAATTTACTTCTCACATCTTCAAAAACACGTGTTTTCATCCTGGTGTAAAACATTAGACTACTGTGCCTAATTTATGTGAGGGATCTCATAGAAATTTAAAATCTGCACTCATAGCCTACCAAAATCTCCATAATAAGGAATGGGATTCTAATTTACACTGGCTACAAATTGCCTTCAACAATGCCAAAAAAAGTAAAAATATACACCCACAGAACTGATACTGGGCCATGAACTTTTAACATCCCTGAATCTAAGGTGGTCTTTACTAGTAGACCAAAAGGAAGGCCAGAAGGAATCTTTTTCCACATGTGGACTAACGCACTCAAACAGTTAAAACAGGCACACACACATGTTGGTAAACACCACAAGGCCAGACATTTGATGCCTTATGAGGTAAGTCAACATGTCCAGCAAATTAGTGATAAGGTTGCAGAGAGTACTGGGAGATTGAACCTTCGCTGGTCAGAGACAGTTGTTATTAACACATTAGTGATAAGGTTGCAGAGAGTACTGGGAGATTGAACCTTTGCTGGTCAGAAACAGTTGTTATTAACAAATGTGATAAGGTTGCAGGGAGTACTGGGAGATTGAACCTTCGCTGGTCAGAGACAGTTGTTATTAACACATTTTTGAGTGATGTAATGGTTCAATTATCAGCTACTAAGAGTGGAGCACCTTCGCACCGTGCTCAGGTTTCACAACTCAAACCATGTCCTATTGAGGTAACACCATTGGGATAGGTTTTGTTGTTGTTGTAAGCGTCTACCTAGCCCCGTATCTTTGACGTATACTCCAATTATAATAAAGTAGCTACTTGCATTTATATCTAAGTGTCCATGTTAAAAATAATACACAAACAAAAATTATAGTAGTAGGGGTCAAGAAAAGTTAGTGTAATTGTTGATTCATATGTTGAATACCCCCTCCATCTTATTTATATTTAAGAATAATACTTATGAGGTATTCTAATTAGTATTCTAATTAATATAACGTCACCAACCCCGATCACGGACCGGTGCAAATGTATAGCAACAAAGAACCAAAAACGTAGAAGGAAAGGGCTCAAACTCAAAAAGGAAGAGAGGATTTCAAGGTAGCAGATTAAAACAACAAGTATAGAATGATTATGGTAGAAAGAACAGTAGAAGCTAGTAACTAAAATAATTTTAATATATTCATAAATCAAGTAATGTTATCTACCGCTGTCACTTTTGATAGATATTATCAATACATAGAAAATAGCACGAATAATATAAGGAAATGTTAGCAATGTTGATCACGAAAAAATATGTTTAAATTATCTCTACTATTTTTCCAACCAAAATCAGGTTATACATGAAGACACTATGGAATCAATGACTGCTTTGTGCTGTAAAGGTGGATATTCAAACAAAGATATGGCGGATAAGGCGAAAAAGAGAAAATATGGGAGTAAAGGGGTGTGAAATTTCCCAAGATAGCATATAGGTAATGGGAAATCATAAATGTTTGAGAACCACTTTTCTAGAAGCGGGGAAGAATCCCTTGACCTTCTTTTCTTTGGCTCCTGAAGCTTTCAGAGTAATATTCTCAGAATACACCCCTGTATCTTGAAGAATGTCAAGTCAAACTGAGGGTATGTAAAACAAGACTATAGCTTTGTCAGTGACCAAAAACTTCACGGTTACTTTTAATTTAACTTTAGTGGTTGCATTAATTTCCACCTTCACAAACTTGTTTTATCAATGTGCATATGTGTTTACATACCATTTCCCTGCAGGGTAGGGGTTTGCCATCTTTAATGCTGATTCTTCATTTGCAGTTAGTCCTTTACTCTGGTCACCTTCTCTGATGAATTTTCAAACTTCGCAGAGCAGTTAGCTATTTTGTGTTCTACCTTTTAGATTGATAACATTTGTATGGAATTAATTTCTTGGTTTGTCTGGTTTTGCTTCTTCCTGAATTTCCTGTTGTTTCTGCTGTTGCCACTACTACTTGCCATCCCGGCATTTGAGTTCAATGTGATGTGACGGTGCTTCAATTTTCTCACATCAAGCTCGTCAATGACTAGTTTTCAAGGCTTCCTGTTTAGAGAGGTCATCACGTGATTCTATGGTGAAACAAAGTTTTTGAAGTTAGGATGCAAGAGGCTGGCGCCTCAAACTCCACAATAAAATTCCAGATAATTCCTCGATTTCCTGGCCAAAATCATTTTTCTAGATTCCATATAAGGATTTTTCTGCAGTTGTGAGACTTGAAAAAACGATTCCAACAGAAAATGTTTCTTGAACAAGGAGAGTTTAAGTATTTCTACCCAATATCTAGGTTAGTATATTATTGTAGGTTTCCACAAATCATACCACCTGCAACCTCAAACCATTCCCAGTTGGGAGACTCCGCCACGAGCCACCTCATCCTTCCCTCCTTCCTCCAAAAACCAATTTTAGGGTCAAACCTTGGAATTACTCTACATCCTCATCACACTTTATTCCACTTGTGATGTGAGCTCAGCCACAGGTTGAGAGTTGGACAGTAGTAACTGTACCCAATGGCAGGGATCACAACAAAATATATAACAAAAAAAAGTTGAAATAGTGACCAATTTTGTAAAAAAACAACAAGTGACCTAATTTGCCAATTATTGATCAAAAGCATTAAAAACACAGCCTTTCCCAGATCAAAAGATGTTCTCTGCATAGCAGTAGACATGTGATTGTTTTAATCCTCTACCAATTTGGCCGGGTAAGAACTTAGTTGAGCCACTGGCATTTCAATAACAGCTGCCTTTGAAAGAAAGATCTATAGTAAAAATTCATTAGGTTAATTCCCAATTAATTCATGGCTTTATAATGAGTCATATAAATATAAACATAAGTAATCACAAATTATCTATAGCTAAATTATATAATATATTTTGTTTAAACAATTGTTTACTATTTCACTATACTTCAATAAATTCAACTAATAATCTTGATGGCTATAGTTAAGGATGTGTTTTAATTTAGTTATGAACATGACAAGATAGCCGAAGCTTAAGTTTTTAATATATCTTATATAATCACATAGTTAGTAAAATATAAACCTATATTTTAAGGAGTCTGGATTGTTTTGTGTTTTATTGACAGTTCTTCAGCCCCTAGTGAAACGCTGCTAACGAGAGCTGAGAAACTGTACACCACCGTATGTCTGTTTTGATTACACATTTCTAATACTGCCGCCGGCTGCATTTTGATGGTATGTTGGTATTTTGTCAACTTCATTCAGGGGCACCATAATTTCACTATTCGCAATTGAAATTATTTTTATTTTACATTTGTAAAAGCATCCACAGGCCAGATTTGGCCTGCGGGCCATAATTTGGGGACTCCTGGTCTATGGTATGACTGTGCCTAAGACACAAAAAGTGTTAGCCCCTCCAGCGCTAAACACTGTGGTGGACATCCATTCAAATTAGCTTCCACCTCCAAAGAAAAAGTAGCTATATTATTTATTATTCTTACTAACTTTTGACAAAAAAGACAAAAAAGACAAAAAAGTTACTTTTAGTTAATTAGCTTAAAAAAAGTTACTTTTAGTTGAAATAGCGACTTGTTGTGACCCCTGCAATGGCGGCTGAAAATTATTTGTGTAGCAGGGCCAGTTTAGCAGTAGTATTTTCAACCAATGGCGGCAGAACATTATTTGTATAGCAGGGCCAGTTTAACAGTAGTATCTGCACCCAATGTTGGTGGAACATCATTTGTACGAGGCACATCCAGAAAGTAAGAGTACTGGTTGCCCTCTCGTGCTGTGAGAAATCTGTTTCCAAGGTTGGCAACACTGAGTGATAGTGGGGGTTCTTCTGAACACAACGAGCACAGGCTCACCTTGTTAACTGGCCTTGTAGTGTCCGTTTGGGTGAAATATGTCGATAAATCCCACCAAGTGCGAGGTTCCTTCTCGCTGAAGGAAAAACACCGACTGAATTTTTTTTCACAGATCAAAATTGTTTATGGCGAAGGTGTTATGAACCGAACGAACGTGTTTAAGTGGTGTCGTGAGTTTAATGAAGGCAGAACGAATGTTCATGATGATCAGAGGTGTGGAAGATCTTCCATTTTGACAGATGAGTTGGTGCAAAAAATCTAGAAAACTGTCCGTGAAAACTACCGATTGACAGTGGATGAAATTTCTGCGATGTTTCCACAACTCTCCAGATCTCTCTTACACGAAACAATTACAGAAACGCTGGGATTCGGAAAATTCTGCTCAAGATGGGTCCCAAAACAACTGACAGAGCAGCACAAAGTGAATCGGGTCGCTAGCGCTCGCGAGTTCCTTGAGTGATTTGAATTGGAAGGTGAGGATTTTCTGAGCTCGATTGTGACTGGAGATGAAACCTGGGTGGCTCATTACACTCCTGAGACAAAATGACAGTCATCACAGTGACGGCACACCAGTTCCCCATCTGCCAAAAAATTCAAAACCTCAATTTCGGGCAAAAAAAAATCATGACCACTATGTTTTAGAACCGAAAAGGGATCATTTTGATCAAATTTCTGCCTTAGGGAGAGATGATTAATGCAGCACAATACTGTGAGACCCTAAAAAAGCTCAAGAAAGCAATTCAAAACAAACTGAGGGGAATGTTGACGAAGGGAGTGGGCTTGTTGCACGACAACGACCGCCCGCACACAGCCAACACCACCAAGGCGCTTTTGGACTCATTTGGTTGGGACATTTTGAACCACCCCGTATACTCCCTTGACTTGGCGCCTTCAGACTTTCATATTTTCACCTCCCTGAAGATCCACATGGGTGGAAAAAATTTCAACTGACGAGGAGGTGAAACAAGAGGTCCTGAACTGGAAGAGGGAGATGGCGGGAGAATTCTTTGAGGCAGGCATCAAAAAGCTTGTGCCACGGCTCACAACCTGCATAAAATGGGAAGGCGACTACTTGGAGAAATAACCAACATATTTACCAACAAAAGCCTGTAATTTTGTTTTAAATAAAATTAAAAAAAAATAAAATAGAAAAATCGAGTACTCTTACTTTCTGGACGTGCCTCGTATAGCAGGGCCAGTTTAACAGTAATATCTGCAGCCAATGGTGGCGCAACATTATTTGTGTACCAGGGACAGTTTGACAGTAGTATCTGTACCCAATGGTGGCGCAACATTATTTGTGTACCAGGGACAGTTTGACAGTAGTATCTGTACCCAATGGTGGCGCAACATTATTTGTGTACCAGGGACAGTTTGACAGTAGTATCTGTACCCAATGGTGGTAGAACATTATTTGTGTACCAGGGACAGTTTGACAGTAGTCTCTGTATCCAATGGTGGCGCAACATTATTTGTGTACCAGGGACAGTTTGACAGTAGTATCTGTACCCAATGGTGGCGCAACATTATTTGTGTACCAGGGACAGTTTGACAGTAGTCTCTGTATCCAATGGTGGCGCAACATTATTTGTGTACCAGGGACAGTTTGACAGTAGTCTCTGTATCCAATGGTGGCGCAACATTATTTGTGTACCAGGGACAGTTTGACAGTAGTATCTGTACCCAATGGTGGCGCAACATTATTTGTGTACCAGGGACAGTTTGACAGTAGTATCTGTACCCAATGGTGGCGCAACATTATTTGTGTACCAGGGACAGTTTGACAGTAGTCTCTGTATCCAATGGTGGCGCAACATTATTTGTGTACCAGGGACAGTTTGACAGTAGTATCTGTACCCAATGGTGGCGCAACATTATTTGTGTACCAGGGACAGTTTGACAGTAGTCTCTGTATCCAATGGTGGCGCAACATTATTTGTGTACCAGGGACAGTTTGACAGTAGTATCTGTACCCAATGGTGGCGCAACATTATTTGTGTACCAGGGACAGTTTGACAGTAGTCTCTGTATCCAATGGTGGCGCAACATTATTTGTGTACCAGGGACAGTTTGACAGTAGTATCTGTACCCAATGGTGGCGCAACATTATTTGTGTAGCAGGGCCAGTTTGACAATAGTATCTGTACCCAATGGTGGCGCAACATTATTTGTGTACCAGGGACAGTTTAACAGTAATATCTGTACCCAATGGTGGCACAACATTATTTGTGTACCAGGGACAGTTTGACAGTAGTCTCTGTATCCAATGGTGGTGCAACATTATTTGTGTACCAGGGACAGTTTGACAGTAGTATCTGTACCCAATGGTGGCACAACATTATTTGTGTAGCAGGGCCAGTTTGACAGTAGTATCTGTACCCAATGGTGGCGCAACATTATTTGTGTAGCAGGGCCAGTTTGACAGTAGTATCTGTACCCAATGGTGGCGAAACGTTATCTGTGTGGCAGAAAAAAAGGTTTTAATTTTATAAATTGTCCCTTAAGCAAGAAAATTCTGGAAAATATTTGAAAATACAATAACCCTAGAAGCTATTTGGAGTGGTCCTCACCTGGACAGTTTTTGAAATTAGACTGCTCTACAAGTCTTAACAACAATTTTTTGAAATCTTAATGCCCTAGAAGCTAATTAGAGTTGTCCATGCTTGGAAATGAAAATTAAATGTCTCTATAAGTTTTTTTTAAGTGTGGCAAATAATATAAAATTTATATCATGGAGGGGTTGAGGGCAGATTATTTAATCCCAGAGAGAGAGGGGCAATGCTTCCCAGCTCCCCCATCACTGGCAACACAAAACTATTGTAGACTTCTGGTAAAAATAAACTTGTACATACATTATTTTATAGTCAAAACTTGATATTCCTAGTGGTGTTGTATATATATTGGTATGATCCATTTGCTGCAGATCCAACAATATTATTAACATTGTTTTAATAAATGTTGTAGTTGTCGACAAATAGTCTTCCTCTCTGAATGACAACTTGTTTAAATGCTAACCACCAGTTGATTAACCAGACCAAACTTTATGGAAGCCATGTCAAGTAGGGATATTTCTGGAAATTTAATATCAAAGTTGAGTTTGGGAAAATTCATGTATGTTCACACTTTTGAATAAAAAAATAAATAACTAAGCCTATTGTTACCTTATGGGGTAGGCAAGAAACTGTGCACATAGCTAAAAAAACAACTCCATACATAATCCCTCCTCAGTACTTTCTCCACACTTCCCTATCCTTGCATACTTCCTTCGCTTCAACAACATCCATACACTGAGTCATACATGCTCTTTTATTATTAAAACTATTAATGTTTCCTTTTTTTCACACATTTATCTACAACATTTAGCCACGTCTTACATGGACTACCCCTTACTTTTGACCCACACACTCTACCTTCATATCTTGGCTTCATCACTTGATCCACACTCATCCTCTAAACATGCCCAAATCAATGTAGGACACTTCTTCCACATTGACCAATTGTTCCCTTTCAAACCGCACTCCTTAAAAGCCCATTAATTACTGACTCTGTCCATTTGTGTTTTACCATATACATTTCTTAGATATATCATTCCTACTGCATTCACCTTGCTCTTGTGTTTTTCCTGACAAACCCACGCTTTATATCCATAGAACAATGTTGCCTTTGACACATTTTTAAAAACCACCATCTTTGCTTCTTTAGATAATAATTTATTATCTGCAAAAGTACACGTCATACATCCAACTACTTTCAGAAATGCATTCACCCATCTGTCAAATTTATCATTTGTTCTTCCATTTTTACACAAAACCATTCACTTGTTATAACAGTTTTCAATTTATACTAAGCTTACAGTCCTTTCCTGATCTGTCCTTATCAAAAACAATCATCTTAGTTTTGAAGACATTTGTATGAAGATCTATTCTGCCCGTCGCCACATGAGCTCTGCAAGTCACGTTCATTCTCACCCATCAACATGGCATCTTCTGCATATATCAGCACTCTCACATTCACATCATCCATTTGCACGTCCTCACAAGCATATTTCAAGCAACATTCAAGCCCATTTCCAGTTTTTTTCCATTGTTTCTAGCAAATATTCACTTCCATGTTGTGAAATTTGTCCACCACTTTGAGAAAAACTCCCAAATGTGTTCTCCCACGTCCAACTTTCTGCAATTTTGCGTAGCTTCTTCATTTTATTCAAAAGGCTCACTTTTCAAGAGGGACCTTTTGACTCATAAATTTTGTGCAATTTTTCGCAGACTTTGTTCGCGGCACTGCACTATTTTATTTGCTTTAACTCTAAACGGGTCGGTGGCTAAAACTGAATCAGAATGAGCCTTCTTGTCTGCAACATCCCAAGCCTCTTCTAACACTACAGTTGCTGTGTCACCTTTTGTTACCATCAAATTTTCCATAATCCCAAGCGATATTCTTAATAAGTTCTACTTGAGTTCCCCCAAATTTACATTGGATGAGTGTCAAGTATGAGGAATTTATTTTAAGAAATCCACGCTTACCCTTGTGACAATTGAATCAATATCCTGTTGAGGTTGTGCTAATAAATGAAGTGTACTTTGAAAAAAACCTGCTGTATTGTTGATTGGTAAAAAAACACTTAGCTTTATTCATGCAAATAACTTTTAGGACACTTTCTCAACTCAAGCGTGGATGCCAGACAAACATTGACTAGTTGATAGGCTGGAAACGCTGCATACAGTGTTTAATATAATTATGTTTTGTTTTTAAAGCTATGCAAATAGAAAGGGATGAAGCTCGCTATAACAAAACCATGTTCTAAAATAATTTAGGCTCAAAAGTGATTAGGCGTGCCCTTTGGCTCTGTGATTAGGGGTCCTCACAGTTTTACATAATATATACTCCCCCCATTAATATTACCAGCATTTCAGCCCATTTGCTACAGTCAGCTTATATGATAGGTTTTTTTTCTTTAAAATGTGTTAATACATTCCAATTTTAGAATTTATATGTCATTTCCTGGCCAATTCCCAACCTGATTTAAATTGATCATTTTTATCTATCCCTATTTAATTATCATAAGTTCTTAAATTGCTATAAAAATTAAATGTAAAATTATGTTTTTTACAGTTTAAAGTGTAAATGAATTCAGTTATGGAGGTAGGCAAATGCTTGTACAATTAATTGTACATGACTCGAGATGCTGAGAAGATGGAATTATCTTTTAGTTACTTAGGGATGCAGCTGTATCAAGCATCATGTTATGAAATTTGGAAAATTATACATGGAATAATAATCGCACCCGGGATGTTTGTCCCAGGTTTGGTTCCTGTTGTCCAGGTGCTTGAATATATTTGTAAATTTGAAAACGTGACAGTCAATTAACTAAAGTTTATTGATTTGGTTTAAGATGATGGGGGTAATGATGGGGCACAAGGTCGTGTTTCTCAATATCATGTAAATATATAACTAAAGTGACACGAATAAACCTACCTCTAGTTGTGTTTACAATGGTCGGAGCCACTGTATCATGTTTCTGAAGGTGGTACAGTTTCCTCAGGTAAACCTTCTTTGTGGTATGAGTTATTGGCCCAGGATTTAAACCTCTCCTTTCAAGCTCTTCATATAATACATCACTATCATACACAAAGCTAGCAGGAACAGAGGATGCGATGGACGACGAACAATCATCTAGGAAAGAATAAAGTAATCACCAACACGTACTATTATTAAAATAACACCATTTTTTCATTTAATTTATTAGTGATATTTAATGTGGACCTTCTGAACTGAATTATTATATCAGCACATGAAAATGTTTATGAGCAAGCGCGAAAAGGCTTATCAATTTTGCCCTACCTTCCATGGTTCTTTTACATTCCACACTCAAAATGAGACTGACGGCTTTACTTTCCCTCCGAAGGAACTTGTGCTAAGAAGTTTTATAACTAAAGAACAATTTGTCGACCTTGTCTGGGTTTGAACAGACAAACATTGGGTTCAGAGGTGAGGACTTTACCCCTAGTCCACCAAGATCGATAATATCACCACTGTTTTAGAAAAATCTCTCATGGATGTGCTTAATTATCAAATTTAATCAAAACAAAGTCAGTTTGAAAGGGATATCAAAAACTAAGAGTTCAAGACTTTGTGTACTTTGTTTTTTAATGATAGGAAATCTTTCTCTAAGTTAAATTGTTGCGTATTTAAAACAGACCTTCAAGATGTTTATTATTTACATTAATAGTGAGTCTTCCTATAAAAAAATTGCCAAACCAATTCTTTATTTTCACTCGGAAAATTTTTAAACTAATAGTTATTAGTAAAAAATATAGCTAAATAATGTTTCGTTCAAGTTTTTATTGCAATCTTAGTTCTACCACCCGTGATTCAAAACTGTCTTTTATTATGTAAATAGCACATCAAATTATTTTACTTCAATTTCTTGAACATTGTTTTTGTTTCACGTTTGCAAGAGCTATTTATATGTATCTACTGTAAAATACACAACCATAACTTTTCAAGAATTTATTTTAAATTGTATAAAACATTTGTTAGTAAAATAAACTTTTAACTAAAGAGAAAAAAAACCCACATACAATAACACCTAAATATTACTGGAAAATATATAAGAACTCTTGGCATGAAGTGCTGTAATATATAATATATAATAATAATAATAATATAATAATAAATTAATAATAATAATAATAATAATAATAATAATAATAATACATCGTTTCTAGCCTGTTGCGAGTCATTTTTAGTAAAGTGCCTCCATGTTCCTGTTTCTCCTCCACTCTTGTTGCGCTTTTGCTAAGAGTGTCTTGAAAAAAGTCACAGCTATATGTGCACTTGTTCATATAACCTGAACAGACGGGTGTTATATAGCTTACCCCTTTTATTGGGCTAAAATGAGTAAAAATTGTGTGTATTATACTTGAGATTTTACAGCAGTTACATAAATAGGGTAAAGATGAATAAAGTTGAATTCAGAAAAAATGTATCAACATAATGACTGAATTAACTTTCTGAACCTTCCTATATTATACATGTATTCTTATTCTCACTATATCTCTGATAAATATCTAGAAATAATAGTGGGCTGGTGTGCTCAAATGTGACCAGGGAGTTGGGGGTGGTTTTTATAGTGCTCTTTTCTATTTCCTTTAGGGCAATTCCATGTCAAATGATTCCACTTTTATCTATGTTTGAACCCACCTGGATTTAAATTAAATTTAGCACAATTGTTATTCTTACAAATATGTTTAAAAATTTCATAACTTTCAGTTCATTAGTTTTTGAGCTCAAGATTTTAAAAATTTAAATAAAGGCCAGTTTTGAGCTTTGCCTTCCATCAAGATTTATTTAATTTCTTTGGTTATAAATAAAATAAAGAAATGAAATAAAAACCATTTTGTAGGGATTTTATTGGTATTTAAATGATTTCACATGCCCACATAAGGGAATTTTAAAAGGTCAAGGTCACAAACTCAACATTTTGTCTTATTATTTTTTCACAAAACTTGTGTTATAAAATTCTGAACAAAATTTACTAATTCACCCATGCTGAATTTCATGTTTGTAATATGCATCGGCATTTAGTTATTGGTAAAAAAGTACAATGTATTGCCGAGTGAGACAACGTATCGAGGTTTAGACAATGCATCGCCAAGAAGGACAATGCATTAATGTTTGAATTTATTGCATTTTTAGCAGTTTATTTATACAGAGAATTTAGGGCATGAAATATCAATAACAGGGTTCCAACGCCCAGTTGACCATATTATTTTATAGCTGATGATTAGTGACTTTAATTTATTTCTTACTTGCAGTAATAAAAAACAAGAAACTTGAGAAGGTATGACACACTAGATCACAATTATTTTAGATCGGGATCAAACCTATTAAAAAAAATCAATATATTTATTTAGATTGTATTGCTTTAAATTGGCTATGATATTTATTGTTCCACTTATGAGCTTGACTTGCCTCTACCGAGTTGTAACTATCTGAGCGAAACAAAGAAGTTGTTCACCTAGCTAACAAGTTCTAAAATGTAGCCTGGTGCACAATTTGATTGTTAACGTGGAGATATGTTTTGGACTCATGAATATAACTAAAGTGTTGCTAGCAAGTTATGATCATTTTTAAAGTGCAATTATTCTTTCTTAGTGCTCACAAAGTTAATTATGTACAAACATGTGTTTATGTAAATACAGTAAACCTTGGATGCGAGTAACTTGGTTTGAGAGTGTTTTGTAAGCCGAGCAAAAATTTTCAATAAATTTTAACTTGATAAACGAGCGATATCTTGCAATACGAGTAGTACTACGGTTACGCTTTGTCTGCTGAGCAGTGTCATTGGATAGGTTCTTTGTTAATGTCGCACAAAAAGAAAAATATTTGAGTGAGTCAACATATAGCAGTGATTCCGTTAGTGACAGTGAAAGTAATCCTAAACAATAACACACCTCCTTCTCTCATCTCTCTCGTCCACTTCACACCAGCCACCATTAAATTTAATTAATAAATTTGATTACAGTACTGTTACATTTAAATAACGAAAATAAAAAAGGTATTAATCATTTTTAGATTAAATATTTTTGGGTTGTGAGACGAATCATCTGAGTTTCCATTATTTCTTATGGGGGAAATTCACTTTGATATACGAGTGCTTTGTATTACGAACACGTTTATGAAACAAATTATGCTCGACAATCCAAGGTTTTACTGTAGTTATTTTTTATTTCATAATCATTGTTAATATGCTTATCAACATAAATTATGTGCAAAACATTAAAAAAAACTTTTTGTACTTATCAAAAAAAATGTATCAATTAAAAAACTTGGTAGACCAACACCAAATATTATCCTAGAAAAACTGATAAAAACCAAAAATCGTGAATTTACTTTTAAAGTTCAACAAACAAACTCACAGAAAAACATGATCGGCTATGTGGTTGTGTGAAAAATATATTGTTCTGCTTTCCATGTCTACTCTCTGGTGGTGACTGATCTTGGACTAATTAAGGCATGATTGATATAAATCATTTGAGGGAGCGAATAAGAAGCAAAAAACATTGTTGTTTAACATGATCAGTTATTTAAATTTGACTGTACTTGGGAAAACCACAGCTCGATTCTGGCTGCAGAAGATCTATCGAAATAAACAATGAAAGGGTGACTAACAATACAATGTTTTTAAATATTGTTCTAAGCTGTATTCGACTCTGTGGCCCTTAAGAGGTCACGACGAAGCTGATTCTTCTTCTAGCCCTGGAATTAACTAGAGAGTTGAGTGATGCGTTGAAAGGGCCTTTAGCATTTTTAAAGGTATCTCTAATTAAATTCAGAATAAAATACTCCAAGTGCTTGCCATGAAGAAAGTTCCAAAGAAATTAAGAATGTCACTTTTTTGGCTGTCATAGCTGATGAAACAAGATGCCTCGTATACTTTTCCAATGGTTATAATTTACAGGCACATAATAAATGGAAATATTTTGGAGCTATGTAAACCCTCTATTTATGGTGTTCAGGTTAAAATAAAGGAACTATCATAATGGTGCTTATGTTCACTGCCATGCACATCAACTAGATTTAATAATGTCAAGTGTAGCTTCAATTAATTGCAATAGCCATATATTTTTCGTCAATTTAATAAGATTTTGTACATATTCTTTAATTCCCCTAGAAGAACAGTTATTTTAGATGAAGTTGTGGGTATATGCTTGCCATGATCAGTGTATACAAGATCAAACAATAAATACAATTTGTGAATTTAAAGAAAAACATATTAAATGCATGGACACAATAGAAAAAAGGATTACATTAAACATGTAGCTACAATTTAACACGCGTCTGGACTAAAAGGAATATTAAGGGATGATGTTTTTATATTTTGGATAACCACCTACAAAAAAGGAAAAATGATCCAGAGTTTGTAAAAAACAAAACACAAGAGAACATTTCCCAAATTAGATAAGAAAATAATGTAATTGATGGTTTTAATGAAAATAAAATAAAGTAGAGACAAAATGAGAGCAACAGCTGTAATAAAGAGGTTTGTGACATCATCATCTGTCAAGCTAAATACAGATGTCAGGGATGAATTTATAAATATTACTGATGCTTTAACTCTGTTCTCACTTGTAAATGAAAACAATTTATGTGAACTTTTTGTAGAATGTTTAAAACTTCTAAATATTATTATAATAATCCCAATGACAACGGACAAAGCAGAAAGATTTTTTCTGCACTACTTTTTAATAAATAGCATGCACGCTATTGCCATGCTGTTTGTTGAAAAAAAACTTTACAATGAATATTTCAAACTTTAACTCTAAAAAGAATGATAAATTTGAAAAATTTAAATAATGAAGAATGAAGTTTTTATTCAAAACAGATTGTTGCATGCTTGTTGCATGTTTTGTAAATAATTTTTCCATTTATTAATGTTGTACTTGCTTTATTTTAAGATATTTAATTACTGTACCTTAACTATAGCTAAGTGTATTATACTATGTACTAATGTAAAATGTTAGCTAAGTAAAATTATATGTAGATGTTGCAGGATTGTTGTATAATCAGCCTTATTATAAAAGTACTAGGCTTTTTACAAAATACCATCTTTTTATTGAGAAAACGTTTTTATCTCTATTAGGCTGAGGAGACATAGCCTTTTTGTAAAACGGCATCTTCTATCGTGACGCATCATCTTTCATGATACAGAGTTAGCTACAATGGATCAGATTACAGATCTCCTGAAGCCTCATTAACCTCCCCACCATACAAAGTGAAATTAAAAACTACACACACACTTCTAGAACTCTACCTAACATAGTTCATATTAATAAAAAAAATAAATGTTTAGTTGGAGAGTGGTTGAAAAATGTTCAAGCAAATTGTGAATAGTGAGTTTTTGTATATTATGTAAAAATATTAATAAAAACCAACTTAAAAATGTATATTTGTTTCGGGGATCCCCACAAGACTCTTTGTGTACCCTCTTTGGGAAACTCCGGCCTACCGCTGGATCCTTCGTCATTCACGATAGACAATATCACAAATTGTTATATCAGTTTACGGATATGTTTTTTTTTTTTTTTTGCGATATCCTGCTCAGCTCTAGTGTTGGTGTGGTGAGAAATAGGATGAGTCTTCAGTGTTTCCTACACTAATAATACTTAACTTGGGTTACTTGGCAGTAATTCAAGTCTTATAAGAATGTATCATACATACCTAAACGGTGACCAGCTGAAAGACAAGCCTCTTGATGCTCTGAAACACTGACAACAACATTTATATTGAAATTACAAATTAAATAGTACAATAGCACTACAATTTATACATACATATTTGTATATCCACTAAAGATTGTACATTAGGGCTGAACAGTTGCTAGCTACCAATCCAATCGTCGGCCAATTATGGAACAAATGGCTAAGTGAACGATCAGCATTTTGAAGCCGATTGTGTAAACCAATCTTTTGAAATGTGTCAGTTTTAAGCTGGGTAGTCTTTTATAGTGGGGGCTGTTTACTGGTCATGTTTGATGGCTTCAAAGTGCTAGAGGGTGGATTTCAAGGTCAACGCTTTGTCAGCAATAGACAAGAGAAAGTGATATTATACTGCTAGAGGGTAGATTTCAAGGTCAACACTTTGTCAGCAATAGACAAGAGAAAGTGATATTATACTGCTAGAGGGTAGATTTCAAGGTCAACACTTTGTCAGCAACAGACAAGAGAAAGTGATATTATACTGCTAGAGGGTAGATTTCAAGGTCAACACTTTGTCAGCAATAGACAAGAGAAAGTGATATTATACTGCTAGAGGGTAGATTTCAAGGTCAACACTTTGTCAGCAACAGAAAGAGAAAGTGATATTATACTGCTAGAGGATAGATTTCAAAGGTCAACACTTGTCAGAACAGAAAAGAGAAGTGTGAAAGAATTAAGTAAATTTAAGGGGTGACAATAAAAAAAATTCAACATGATTCATGACTATTGCACTGCTCAGATAATGCTTAACCATAGTTACATATTTTATACATTTGATAAATATTAACTGAAATTTGTTAGCTACACTTTATGAAAGAAATTAAAACAAATTATCAGAATCTTAGCCTTTGAATAACTTTATTTTGGTTTTGAATTATTGCCTAATGGCTTGGAAATGTATATATTTGGGCTAGTTTTGAAATAATTATTAGTATTTAATAAATATTTTGATTCCAGTTTCTTTAAAAAACATATTTGGGGCTTAGCCTGGAACCATTGATTTAAATACATGTTGAAAGGGGACACTTGGGTCCCATATGAAATCACCTAGACAAAAATTACTTAGATGCATGACCAATTTTGATTTTTTTATAGTACTTGGTTACTTGTTTAAAGTTCCTCTAACTTATTTTTCCGGTCCGGCCATTTTTAGAACATGGCTGACACTAAAGTTGACTTTAGATGTTTACAAACACTTAAATATCTTGCGAACTTGGGATAGGAATAATTTTTCTTCTCTTAAAGTGGACTACATTTTATATTTGTGGGAGTTTTGTCTAAATGTAACCTTAGTACAAGATGTTTCACTCGCTCTTGGCTTCTGAGTTTCCCTTATTACTTTCAAAATGATGGATATAATTCAGACAGACATACTTTGGTGTATGAAAAAAATGATGATCTCATAGCAAATGTTGAAAGTGGGCACCATTAGCATCAAGGCATGCCTGCATACTCCTCTCCATGTTATTGAAGGTATTCACCAACAAATCTAGATTATTTCAGTTCCATGCGAGTCTGTGATGTTTTGCGATACACATTCCCTTTCAACATGCCCCATAAGAATAAATCTGGTAGAGTAAGGTCAGGAGACCTCGGTGGCCATGTCCCTTAGAAATGACAAGATCTTCAAAGAAGAAAACCATTTCAGCCTGACATTGGAGGTGTGGCAGGTGGTACCATCTTGCTGAAAATAGCCAGTATGGAGTTCTTCATCCTCCAACTGATTCACAAACAAATTGAAGATTTCCATATTAAATGCGGTATCTGTCGTATGGCAGATGATGGGGCAATAATGTGGCGTCGCGACAAACCCCACCACACCCCAACTTTTTCATCATGAAGAGGTTTCTCATGCAAGATGTGAGGATTCTCACTAGCCTACATATTGGTATTCTGGGAATTTACGTACCCACCAAGCTTCGTCGGAGAACCACGTGTAGTCCAGTATTCCTGGATGTGCATCGACAAACTGCTGGAACCAAAGACAGTGAGTCTCTTCTGTTTGTCTGGAGGTTTCAATTCATGCGTAACAGTAACACGCTCGTTGACATGTGCTTGTGGAAGCCCACATCTCCTCTGACAGTTTATCCAGAGGTCAGCAGTCTGTTTTTAACTTCCTGCACCGTTGTTTCAGACAGTTTCGGACGTCTTCCTTCATGGACATCCAACAATATTCCCATGGTTTTCAATTTACCCATAGATACTGAATAGAGGATTTTGCTGGTGGTTTTCGAACCCCAAACCGCACTTTAAATTGTTTTTGGCACGCCTTTATTGATGCAGTTTTCCAGTATGTATGTGCAGACAATATACACGTGCTGTTACAATGTGTATCGCTTCATACTCTGACTGTTGACGATCCCATAAAAACATCAGCACAGTCAGATACGCCACACCAACTGTCGAGGACAGCGAACATGCAATTGGTCTTCCCTTCATGGAGGCGCAACACACGTGCTAGAGAGTAGCGCCGCCCGTCAAGTCCTTCTGTCACCCTACTTCTCATACACCAAAATATGTCTGTAGCAGATTTCACTGAATTGCGTCAATTATTTTGAAAGTTATAAGGGAAACTCAGGGGCCGAGAGTGAGTGAAACATCCTGTAGCTGAAATTTAGCCTAAAATATAGCATAGGTTTTGTTTATAAATGCAGTAGCCTTTTAAAAGGTATGAAGGGATCTTCAAATTTTTGCAATTTTTTGACCATGTTCAAAGTCTTAGAATGAAAAATCTCGGGACTCTTTCTGACTAAATCAAGGCAAAGAGTATTCATAGTAAAAAAAAAAGTGTGTGTTTGTATTAAAAAAAGCATAAAAAACATTTAGCTATACTAATCAGTGTTTATGGGATAGAGGACTGATAACACAAATATAAGGAGTGTGTGTGTGCAAAGTTTGTTATTTCAATTTATTTGGACCAGACCATTGATGTGTATTGTTAAAAAAGAGTAATTCTGATTGTTGTATAGAATTTTTTGCTACATTTATAAATTTATTAATTTTTCAAAGGCCTACCACTTTTTTTTTGATCCATACATTCCACATTCATATATTTGCTTCATCACTCGATCCACACTCATTCTCTCAATATGCCCAAGTCAACGTAAGACCCTTATTTCACACTTACCTATTGGATTCTCTCTAAAACCATAGAAGTTTTTCCCACACATATTTCTTAGATATTTCATTACAACCACATTCACCTCTCTCTTGTGTTTCTCCTGACAAACCCACACTTCACATGCATTAAACAATTTTGCTGTTTACATGATTTTATGTAGAGCCATCTTTGCCCCTTTTAATGCTACTTCATTCTTTGCAATATTCCACATACATCCAAATACTCTCCGAGACACATTCATCTATATGTTGATTTCACCATCTATCAGTCCATTTTTACAGAACATTCTGCCCAGATACACAAAATAAATCACTTATTCTAACAGTTTTCAATTTATACTTAGCTCAAAATCATTTCATACTTAAAAAAAAACAATCACCTTAGTTTTGGAGACATTTATACCAAGATCCATTTTGCCTGTCATCATAATCAAACAATGTAATGTGTTGTGCTAGTATTTTCATTCTCAGCCATTAATACGGCATCATCTGCATAGAGCAGCACTCTCACCTTCACATTGATCAATTGTACACCAACCGCGTCCTCACAAGCATCCCTCATACATTCATGAAAACATTAAACAACCATGGAGATATACCACAACCTTGTCTAAAACCCTGTTCAATACCAAACCATTTTCTCACTCACCCGATCATACACTTCCTCCAGATCAACAAATGCACAATAAACGTTCTTCCTTGCTGCCATATATGTCTCAATCACATGTTGTAATGCTAATATCTGGTTCATGCAACCACTAACTTGCACGAAACAATATTGCACACCAAAAAATTTTATCCACAGTTTTTCACACACCCTTTCAATGAGAACCCTGTCAAAAACTTTGTCTGGAATACTTAACAACTAATTGCCTTATAATCCTTACATTCACTCTTACTGCCTTTGCCTCTGTACAAAGGAACAATGATAGCATTCTTCCAGTCATCAGGAACATTTGAAATCCCAGCACACAAATTGAACAACTCACACAAACTGACAACTAGGACCCACACTTAAACATTTCACTTGTGATACCAATTATGCTTGAAACTTTGCCATTCTTTAACACTTTCATAGGTTTTAACATATCAATCTCATTCATTCTTTCACTCATATTATTTTATCTATTTTCTGCTACAGTAAAGTCACAAAAACTCGACCTATTGTGGATTGAGATGGTGTTGAGTTATTGAAATGTCGAGTTTTATGAATAAACTTTCATAAGATGCATGTTTACTAAGTCATGTTTACTAAACAAGGATGAATCAAAGTATAGCATCGAATATTATAGGTACAGTTGTACTGTACTGTAGTATTGGTCGGTACAGTAACAGTAATATATGTACAGTACAATATGTGTTAATATATGTGTAGTATAAATAAATGCAGTACAGTAATGTACATATAATATTGTATTGATTCGATAACACATTATCGAATTGGAAAACTAGCAAACACAGCACTTGTAAAAACAGAACAGCACAACTGTTCCACTCGAGTTACACAAACAAACTGAAAGATTATACAGTTGAATGAGCTTGGATTGTGATTACTGGCGCCAATAACTGTGTTCACGTGCATTTTTTGAGTTACATGGAATGTTGAGTTTCCAAGACTGTACTGTACATTCTCTAAGAACTTGACTAAGTGGACACTAGAGTGGGTTTGCTTGTGTCATCATAGGTTGAAAGGTGGACTGGTAGTGTGTTCGGTCCACTAAGCATTCAATAACGTTCTTGCATACCACCCTAAGTTTTCACCATACAATTGCTCAAAATACTCCCTCCATTGCTTTCATTCCGTTTTCATCCTAATTCTTACCAAGTTCATTCTGGATGCCATAGGCCTTTCCTTGAACTCCTCGTTTCATTCTATTTACCCACTTCTAGAACTTCCTTCAAAATCATTTTCAGCATTCTTTCTCCTTCTTTAAATTTCATTTTCACTTTGATATGTCCCACAACCTCTTACATTCTGTTTCACTCTTCATAACAATAATTAGTTTGTATGCTTCTTTCTTTTCTCACACAACTTATTTCACCTGTTCATTTCACCATACATCTCTTTTTTAAGTTTCCCACCACCGCAGATCCACACACATCTTTCGCGCATTCAACTATAGCCTCTTTTATTCTGTTCCAAACACTTTCTATATCATTATCATTTATTTCAACATTCCATTCATGCTTTTATTGTAACAGTGCCATTGTAATCCCTCCCCACCCCTTTTAAACTGGATGGTCATGGCACAGTTGGCGGGTGCAGCTCGGTAGTTTGTGTACTAGTGCGAGATGGGTGGGGACTCGCGAGGCACTTGGGTCGTTAAAGATACCGCTCGCTTGCGGGCAAGGTGTGACCAGTTCAAGGAAGAAGACGTGTTATAATGTCTGTCAATCACTTTGTTTGGACAACAAACCATGATTTAAGTTGCAATGACTGTTTTTCAATCAGTGGATCTCAAGGCTGGGTTTTACTAAACAAATCTTCTAGTAAAGATGTAGCATTTCCTTGCTACAAGTCACGAGTAAAAAAAGGACAATTCAACATATACATCGTCAACACTCACCCTATATCACCGTCTCGGACTAAGGAAAATACACATCCAGTCACATAATCACCAAGTCAACAACTGCCGGCCCCGAATAGAGAGTCAAACTTCGCCCGCTAGAGGCCGCCGCCTTGCTCAACGCCAACCAACCAGTTCAAGACCAATAAGATGCGTTCAGTGCCGTCCAGTGTTTTTCTCGAAGAAAAAAGAATGTTCTCGTTGCTATGTACCCCCCCTCCCTTGTGATCCTTCACCCTGTGATCCGTGTTCGACGAATTTGCGTACCATATAAAAGACCGTTTGTAATAGATAGACTTTACTCTTGGACACGGCTTGGAATTGGGAAGGTGAAGCTAAGGCTTCTTAAACATTTATAATGTAAGGATAAATTTATCTTTCGGCTTGATTAATTTTTTAATTTTATTTATAATTTTTTCTAAATTCCTTTCTGGCACTTTAACTTATAATATTAATATCATCCTGGGTTCTTTAAAAAATTGAACTTTTGAGGACTACTTGCGTAGTGAAGGAAACTTCACGTTTAAGTTATTTAGAAATGTTTATGTAATCATTGACACTAAATATTTAATGTTATACTCTTTTGTTTTGGGAAATACTTTAAGAACATTATCTTAGTAATATTTAACATCAGCTATGTCTTGGGTTAGGTGTTGTCTGACATGGGCATTGTAAGTAGTATGGAACTGCATAACTAGCGGCCATATGTAAAGGGAAACCTTTAATTAATTTTATATTTGCCATAAAGATTGAAATTAATTATTTGTTTATTGTCTATATAGTAATTGTAGATAAGAGTAGGCATGCAGAGTTACGTGACCATTTTGGACCTTGTTACTTGTTTGGAAAAGTCGAGTTAAACTTTTGAATTGTTTATAAAAAATATGGGAATTACAAGGTATCATAAATCTAAAATTAGAGCAATAAGAGGGTAATTATGTAATGGGATGGTTATGGCCTCTGATACCGATTAACTTCTAGTGTAAGTAAATAAATAAAAAAAAGAAATATACACTTTGAATAATGTTATTTTTTGTGTCAATAGGTTATATATAATGCTAACCGCTTATCCGATGTATTGGAAAGATCGTAAAGTAAAACATTTAGCGTTTTTTTAAAAACTGTAACCGCAGATCACTATTGTTTATTAATGCATTGAATAACATTCTCGATGGTTTCTACATTTTATATATGTTGTTACTAGTTGATATAAATTTAAATAAAACACTATTATGGACTTGAAATTTTTTAATGCTATTTTTTTTAATCACGTTATCCTTGGGTATAATTAATTACACTTATTTTGCAAATCTTCAATAAATATTTATATAGTATTTGTTCTTAAGGTTTTTGAAGGTAGACCGTGGTTCTTCTTCCCACAATTAGGGATGAAGTTGCGTGCTCTGGAGACATATGACGTCCCAGAATTATCCTAAGCAAATTATTCACACTGCTCACTCCTATTATTCCTGTTTGAGTTTTGCCGCTTCCCCTTTGAACTTTTTTTTTTTTTTTTATTTGTACCCCTCCTTTTTGAGTAACGGGTTACAAAGAGTACGCTCGAAGATTGAGTTTCATGGTAGTAGAGCCTCTGCTAATATTGAGTATGAATAAAAAAATGCCTTTGATGATAGTCAACCGTCAACCAGACAAATTCAACTACAGTACGGGACCTCAGAGCAACAGCTGAGACAATAAGTGTCCGGGTGAACATTTCCATGGCATTAGTAGCCTGGCCAGATAAACGGCCAGTCCTTGAGAGGGACCCCTTAAACACCAGCTTGGAAATCAGACAGCACAGGACAGGGTGGCAGCACCTCCAGTTCACTGGGACAGTTTTCCTTTATCAGCGGGAACGTCCAACAACCAAACCAATCAACTGGGCAGTGACAAGGGTGTGTATGTACAGTCCAAAGTCTTCGAGTGAACATCACATTTTCAAAACATCAGGAAATGTTTGGTCACAACCATTTTCAAAGGACAAACAGGCGACATCAAGTGGTCATCTATGTAATAAACTACTATGTAATGGTTTATTTGGGATGCCCTTGACAAACAAACAGGATTAACATGTTTTGTATTCACTAGAGTCTTGATAGACTTAATAGGTTTTTTCGATGGTATTTGATAAAGTTTGCAAGATATCCTTAATTAATATACACACAAAGATGTATCATTAGTTTGCAAAGTGAAGGACGGGTCCTGCCACATAATAGTACATCTTAGGTTTTTTGTTAAAGATAGAAACATGGAAAGTCACAGGTTAGAGGCGAATGAGTTAGACTGTGTGATCTGTATTAGGGTGGTGGTGTGCCAGAGTCAACAGTAGAGGGCATGAGACAACAATTTTCAAAATTGTGGGGGAGAGAAAGTGGGAAAAATGTAATTGGTTGAACTGGGCAAATGCCTATCAATAGAGCTAAAAAATACCCACAATAGAGAGGAAACTTAATCTACTCTTTCAGCTGGTAGAGAATTCAAAGCTCCTTCCTTATCTCCAACGAGGACATTTCAAAATAAATTCACGACACCTCCAACAACGGGTAGGTTAAATAGGGACAGAGGCCATAGGCAGTGATAAACTTGTGCTTAAATGCTAGCAGTTACACAAGCAGAATCAATGCTAGGTAACCTTATCGATGCCAAAAAGGTAACGGGATACGTGAATTCAAAGAAAAGGGATCTTTTGACTTTCCAAATTTGGACAAAGGGGTGAGCTACCCCGAGGCACAAGGTCAGGCAACCTGGTAGGCCCCTTAACAGACCCCGTCATGTTTGATGGTAGGGATAGCCCCTGAAAGAAATAGCGTAGGTATTCAAGCGTTCGAACCAATAGGAGAAAATAATAAATATACCTTAATTTCAAGAACGGTCAGATCCTTTCAAGTTTTAGAGTGATTAACAGAGCCAAAGGCCTATTCATTAACACACAGGGAAATTTTGACTGCGCTGCCAGAATTGTTTGAGGAGAGTCGTAGGGACTGGTTAAGAAACCACTCCAACGTCTGACCAGACAGGAGTGCTTTTCTAAACAGTTTCAAGCTTAGATTTTTCTCAGAGGAGTACTTAGAAAGATTAAAGGATCTAATTAGAAACGGTAGACAAAAACCCTGGGAAATAGCCATCGATTATTTTATAAGAGTTCTAACCTTAATTAGGCATCACAGAGAATATTTCCAGAAGGGAAACTCAGTAGACTATTTTCCAATTTAAGACCAGATATTACAGATCCCTGGAGAAGGCATGCAATTGGTAGAAAAATACAGACAAAGTCCATACAGTATGAGCAAGCAAATTCAGAAGTCTGGCAGTACTGTCAGCAAATCAGACCCGATTATGATCCTAAAAATCAAATGCAGCAATTATTTTACTCAACATTCCACACTCAAATCCAGTTCCGGTCAAGCCAGGGAGTCCCCAGTGGCTAGAGGAACAAAGAGACAGAGTGGTTTTACTAAACAAAGGAAATGTTTTTTTTATAGGTCACCACAATGTCCGTATGAAAGAGAGGTATTCAACAAACTAAATCATTCCAAGGAACTCGGAGCAGAGCCTCTGATGGAAGCATCATGTGCATCAATTTCAAGGTGAAATTGGCAGTTAAGATTTTATGTTCGACATGGTTTTGGTCATACTGGGGAGAGAGATCTTAAATAAGTATAGAATGTGGATTTTCCCCTGCAAAAGCAAGATTTACTTCCCATACGACAGGTTTGGCACTTTGGTCAAACTAAAGGACTTGACTCAATCAAATTCATGTATTTTTTATTAGTCAGTTAGAGAAAAAGAGACAGGAGGTAGTCCAAATACCCGATGAGTATAAAAATGTGATAAAAGAAGAACTAGGGTACACTAATATCCTGATACGTGACAAAAGGTTGTCGGACAAAGTATCCGTTATGTTCAAGCCATTTTACTTCACCCCCCACAAATTTGAGGTTTTAAAACAACATGTAGAGGAGCTCAGGAGAAAAGGGCTTATCAGGGATTCAACATAGTAATTAATTTTATTATATTTTAAGGAAGGTACAGGAAAGGCAAAGAGAAAACTTGTAAAAGGTATGAACACAATATGGCCTTTACAATGGAAAGAATAACTCAGTCAACACTTGAGAGGTGACTCACAATGCAACTTTCTACGAGAGGGGGGAATTAAGGGGAGCAAAGCAAATTTGTAAAGAATGATAAGACACTTAGATAGAAACATGTAAAAGGAATAACCTCATAAATGGAAAATAAGTTTGCCTTATAGATATATATTATTATATGTATTCACATCCAATGTCAGTTTCCTGTGATTGTATGACTGTACTTTATGTTAGTTCTATTACTTGTTCCTATCTAAGTGTCCTATCATTCTTTACAAATTTCCATTTGCTCTCATTATTTTGTTTCCTCTTTTAGGAAGTTGCGTTGCAGGTTTTACACTGCCTCCTGATGAGTTCAGATAGAAAGAAACTTGACTCAGGGAACTGGGCTGTAACAATCACTTTTCTTCCAAAAGGCAGCCCATACCTATTTAACCAGTGGCAGCAGTGTAAAGTATCTAAAGTGTGAACTGTGTTCTTCTTTTCTTTGTAAAAGGCATATTGTGTTATATCTAGGAACCTTTCCTGTACCTTCTACTAAATATAATTGAAGTGAAAAGAGGGTTTCCTTACCTCTTGACAGGTAAGATCCTCTCTAGAAGTGCGACCCCTTCCTCTTGATCCAGATAGATGTACTCCTTGGAGAGGCTATCATACTCGTTGCACGTGGCATAGTCTCCATCCATACTTGACAGCAAAGTATCCTCTACAGCAAGCAGTGATGGTGTCATGTTGCGAGTTCCCTCTATGCCACAGTTGTACAGGTTGCTCCGAGTCTGTCTGACATCACTACTGTGAATGTGTAAAGAATCTACCAAGATGTCATCTGATTGGTTGGTTTTATAACCAGAGCAAACAACCAGGTTATTGTCACTAGTGACTTGTACAGCATCATTTGTGATATCGGAGTTGTTGACGATGTTACCAATTTCTCTACTTTTACAAACACTTGTGATTTCATTCAAGAGTTCTGGGAAAAACACATTTTGGTATTGATCTGTTGGGTTTTGATTGTCAAGTGTTTCATGTTCTTTTGTGACTTCTGTCTGAAAGAAAGATATTTTATTTTGGTCAGCTGCAGCATATTTATTTAAATAAATATGTTCTGCAATGGATTCTTCTGTTTTTAAGCAAGTGGGGGTATTTTCGTTCACAGTGGCATCTTGTATTGGTAGATTGGTAACCGCGGGGTTAAATAACTGATCTCTGCTAAGTGATATATTTTCAACACTACTGCTTCTAGCTGAAGAAAGGGTTAATGCGGTTTTTAAGGAAAATCTTCCTTTTTCTTTTAAATGCAATACACTTTCAAGTTCTGAAAGCAAGTTAGATGGCGAACATTTCGCAATACAACCATTTAATGAAGCAGCATCTTGCATTGTCATGGGATCTTTACTGTTTTGAATTTTTTTTTTACTTTTATCTTCAAAATGCATATCTTTAACTAAAGTGTGAGTGTCATCTCTGTTATTTTCATAAGTAAGTCTTTCGCTATATATTATACTGGTTAAATGTTTATCTTCACACAAAATTGTGTATGGCTCCTCATAGTATTCCTTGACTCCAATGGTGGATGAAATGTGTCTCTCAACATAACTAGTGTTACCAAGTGGTTCGGGTGTTGTTCCATATTCCAAACAAGTATCCCCTCTGGTTAGTATTATTTTGTCTAAAACAAAGAAAACAAATCAGTAATATGACTACTTACTTAAATAAAAGTATGTACTTTAGATTATAAATAACAAGTTACTTATTTATATTATGTAAACATGGTAATTTACCATCATTTCTTAAGAACTCACTGGTTTGATTACCGTATGAATACACTAGCAAACAACATTTTTGTTTGTACCTATGAGTTATAAATGGCTGATTCTAAAGGAAAGTAATGTGCCGATTCCAAAAATATCCCTAATTTTTGTGTCTCGCATTTACATAAAAAGACAAACAGAATTTTTTTTTAAAGAATAACCATTTTTGGTACCATATAATACATATATTATGCAATCTTTATTATGAATTTTTTTCATGCATAAATACAAAAATTTTATAGACTTTTATATCATACATGGTAGTATGCACATTCTCTATAGCAGGAGTGGCTAGACTTTTTGTTATTAGGATCTACTCTAAAGAAGAAAGATCCTTTTCAATCTACTACAGCTTTTATCGTTTGTTTCATTGGTAAAAAAAAAATGTAATAGTAAAGGATGTGCGAAGCTTCAAAAAATTCTAAGCTGAAGCGAATCTTGGTGTACTTTGTATTCGATTTGAGCCCATGTTTGGCTTCGGCAGCTCTTCGAAGCTTCGTCTATTATTCGAGGTTAGTGATTATATTACACTTATATTTTACAATAAATAAAAATGAAATGAAATTACCTCAAGAAATAAAATATATTTTTATTGTTTTGAGTTTTGGAACAAGTTTTTTTTATTTACTTGATGGAACTTGGAAAATTTCCTTAACACTTTGAATTTCAAGACGCCCATAGCATTAAACTGCTAATCACCTTGATCACAAACATTGATTGGTACCAACTGAAGATGAATTTATTCCTCTTGAAAGTGTAGATTAAAATAATTCATGAAAGTTATTTTAAAAAACGTATGCAAATAATGAGTACTTATAAACCAGAAATTGCTGTTAATTTAGATAGAACCTTAGATAATTTAGTAAAAATAAAATTAAATAAAATCTACAACATCAAGCTCATATTATTTTCGAGATCGGCTATAAGCGCTTTCAAAATCAGAACCATATTTATTTTAGTAATTCACATGGCAAGATTTAAATGGATTAATAAATCAAAAGTCTCCTTATCGATTGGTAAAACAGAAAAACTAAAATTTGTAACACTGGACTTTTCAAACCTATAAACGCTGAATTAACTTAAACTCATATTTTTCCATAACATTGTTCTTGTTCTCGAACGGCCATTAATTCTTGTGCTTTGTTAATTTGAATCTTATGTGTGAAAGGTTAGTAAAACACCATGCAGGGAAAATACAATGAGATTAAAGCAAATGTATGTTTGTTTTTTAACTACTCGCTCAGGCTGTACACATAAAGTGTTTTTAATATAAAGGTAAAGTGAATATAACATTTATATGTTGGTAATAAGCTACAAATATTAGTGTTAAGAAATAAATGGTACGGCGCACCGCACAGACTTTCTCTCTCTCTCTATAAACTCGTAAGATTTCTGAACGGAATAATGTACATTGTATCATCACCACTCCACATAAGAACACGCATAAAATAATATACAATAATATATATTCATTGGAAAAGAGGCGCATCTTTGTCCACCTTAGAACATTTCAAACAATTTAATGTCTTCCACAAGGGTCAACACTTCGTATTAAAATTTCGATTTCTGGTTAAAGTTTTAACATTTTATAAGGTGTTGCAGATCTTCAAGTCATCGCATTGATATTTAATTATTCATTTATACATTTTGACCAATAAAAAATGTAAATATTGACTATTGAGTCTAAAATGGAGATAGATCATTGCTATGCAAACATTTCTCCTAAGAGCTTTAAGGAAAAATAACATACTTTTTTTAGATACTTACTTATATTTAATTACTCTATGGCATTGGAGAATTATTGCGTTAAGACTTAAGTAGTATATCTTTACAACTAAAGCTCACAAAATTGTATTAATATATTTGCAAATATCTCAGAAACTGTTGCTTTTATAAAAATATATGTCAAATAAAAGTTTTTTTATTTCTAATAGTCCTACAATTTTGCAATGATAAGTTGTTTAGTTTCTCAAATAGTTGTGGAGATACGGAAATTAACGCTTCTGTAAAGTACTCTAAAAATCAATTTCATAGGAAAATGAGAATAGCCAGTTTTTTTATAATCTTAATCAATGCCTAAATACAAATTTTAATCAAAATCGTTTGAGCAGATTTTGAGAAAACCAATTTTTTCTCTTTTCGCCCTTCAGTAAACTACCCTTAATTTTAATTTTTTATAGACACACAGACAGACAGCATTGCAAAGACTATTTTTTAGGGTTTTGGGGGTCATGAGACGTCAACATCCATCAACATTTCAGGTTAGTTTTTTTTTACGGTCGCAATACTTAAACTTTAATGTCCAAAAAGTTAAAAAATTCATATAATTGCGTGTAGATTGAAAGTTATTGATTTTATAAAAATATGTTTCGAATAAAATATTTGTATTATAAATATATATACATATTTGTAATGCTAAATAATTTCATATCTCAAATAGTTTCAGAGCTGCATCAGACCGGAGCCCTTAAAGCCATTTTGCCGAAATATTGAGAGTAGCCATTTTGTTTGGAATATTTATTAATGTTCATAAATGAAATTTAATCAAAATCGTTAGAGCCGATTTTGAGAAATATCGACTTTTTCTCCTTTTGCCCTTCAGTAAACTACCTTTAATTTCAAGTTTTAATAGACACACAGACAGACGGCATTGCAAAGACTATTTTTTAGGGTTCGGGGGGTCATGAGACGTCGACATCCATCAACATTTCAGGTTAGTTTTTTTTATGGTCGCAATACTTAAGCTTTAATGTCCAAAAAGTTAAAAATATATATATATATATAATTGCGTATAGATTGAAAATTATTGATTTTATAAAAATATTTTTCGAATAAAATATTTGTATTATAAATATATATACATATTTGTAATGCTAAGTAATTTCATATCTCAAATAGTTTCAGAGATATTATAAAAAATGTTAATTTACGCATCAGACCGGAGCCCTTAAAGCCATTTTGCCGAAATATTGAGAGTAGCCATTTTGTTTGGAATATTTATTAATGTTCATAAATGAAATTTAATCAAAATCGTTAGAGCGATTTTGAGAAAATCGACTTTTTCTCTTTTTTCCCTTCACTAAACTACCCTTAATTTTGGGGTAGATATCCAATTCCAAAAAACCCTCGGGGCAACCCTATGAAAACCAAGATATCAAGTTTTAGCTCAATTGGTAAAATAGTTTAGGCTCTAGTTGGAGGTACAGACAGACAGACGGAAATTCAAAAACCACTTTTTCGGATTCAGGGTGTCATGAAACGTCAAGATTCATCAAAATCTCGAGTTTGATTTTTTTGACGATCACCATACTTTCTCTACCTGTAAGATAGAGAGAAAGTAAAAATACTATACTCTAGGTAGAATATTAAAATCATATAAGTTCCAAAGGTTAGTATCAGAAGAAAATCAATGCGCCAACCAGAGGCTCCTCATTTTCCAAAACAAGAGATGATATGACTTCATAATTCTTTTATCAGCCTCCTAAATCTGAATAGGACAAATATACATAACAAACTACGACGCTATGAAAGTCTAATTTAAAACCCCGCCTTCAATTAAATGATGTTTAGCAACACTAGTGCCTTGTGGGTGTGAATTAAACTATCTAGGAATTTAGTTTTCAAAAACAAATATTTCCATCTGAAGGCGGCCGACAAAACTAATAAATAAATAAAAATAGCGCTCTCAGGTGGGAATTGTTGTTCATCGATATCTCTTTCCTTTTTGGCAAGTGTTTTTGGCGCAAATGGGTGAATCAAGGTTTTAAAGAGGCCTACTTTAACACTGAGCAGCAGACAATAAGATAATAAGTAGCATGTTGGAAATTATGGACCTACCATTTGTACTGCTGCAATATTTGGTGGAGAATTTGACCTTCTCAAGGATGACTTGGAGGAAGAAGTCGTTGAATTCACTACATATGTAGAAACCACATATATAAGAGGAAGACCAGTGGAAGGGCTGTTCCATCTCTGTTTTCATCTGATACATGGAACGTCCTTGACCTTGTATTGAACGGTTGGCAAAGAACAAACAACTCCGTTGAGGGATTTCATTCAAAACTTGCCAAAGTAGTAGTCACCCCCCACGCTAACACAGAGAGATTTCTGGATACTATAAGAACTATGCAAAGTGAGACTGAGACTATGACTGTCCAGATGAAAGGAGGACACACAAATTTTAAAACACCCGTTTCAAAAAGATATGTATTGAATCAACCTAGATTTGATCAAATTGTTTGGAGCTACACCACTTTCAGAGAGAACGGCGAGCTCAAAGTGTACCTCCATGCTTGTGCCTACCACCTGAAGTTATACAGTAATCCTGCACAAGAGGAAGATAAATGATTGACTTCAAACCAGGCCACAAAGTCAATAACACATCTATTTAGTCACAATAGTCTGACATTCAAAGAAAATAAACATGTAATATAATCAATACACTCTCTACCCACTTACTTGTTTTTTCACCTTACCTGTTTCATTTGAATTCATTAAACGAAATAGCAAATAGGATGCTATTGGATGATCTCTTTTTGGACGTTAATTTACAGGATGAAAAAGGAAATTGGACAAAAAAAAAAGGGACAAAACTGACTGGACGAACCTTCTTATAACCCATAAACTAAAATCAAGGGACAAAGGTACATGCAGAACTGTGAGGTCAAACATAAAAGGTCTTCCTATTGAAATGAGACCACAATCATGTAAAATTAAAAAGGGTGATGAGCCGAAATTTTGGGTGAATGCTAATAAAAGTATAATTACCTGTACTTGGCACAATATGAGGAGAGTGAACCTTATTTCTACTGTACATAATAGTGACACTGAATTAGTGCAATTACATTCTAAGGGGAAAATGGGTTCTGTAATTTGTCTAGGCCCAAATTGTTGACTCACTACAATAAACTTATGGATTAGATAAATTTGACCAGATGCCTACAAACTACAGGTATACCCCACAAAAACATAAAGTGGTACCATCTTCTTTGTTATATTTTGATTGAGACAGCTCTTGTCAATGGACAAATTACTTGCATTATTGTTAAAAGTAAAAAAAATTATCCAGAACAAATTATCAGCATGCAGTGATTGAGGGTCTGTTGCTAAATTACAACAGACTTGTGTCTGCTAAAAGAGATGATTGGCGAAAGGTAGAAGTAGAGAGGATCAAATAAGAAGAGGACTGCAGGGACAATTGTTCTATAGGTGTGCAAGAGACCTGCTATGGATAAGAGAAGTGCTCTTGAAGTACAAGGAAGTGTACCCATTGTCACATGCAGCAGAAACATGGAGAGTGAATGTAAGAGAGACTAGGAAAGCATGTTAGCCATCATGAGGAGAAACAAGATGAATGAAGTTAGAGAGTGGGGGTGCAGGGAGTACATAAGATAGTAAAGGAGGTAAGACTGAGATTGTATGTCCATGTAAGGATGATGGAAAAAGAAAGGATGCCAAAGAAAATGTTGGAAATAAAGTATGTATCAAAAAGACCGCAAGGGAAGCCAAGAAAAAAAAATGGAAACAGCTAACAGAAAGTGTGCAAGTGATAGAAGAAAAATGGAAGCAATTAAAAGAGGAAGAATAGTGGAAGGATAGAGGAATATGAAGGTATTTTACTAAATTGACCTGTCCACAGTTTGAAAACCACTAATTATAGTGAGTTAAAATGCATGGATTACTACTATTATCTATTAATGTAATGCATTATTGATTACAATATTTATTTATTTCCTTTGTAGATTATTACCAAGTAAAAGTATCAACTTCAAATCAAATAAGAAACCATAGGAAATATTTCATCTTAAAATCCAAGGGGAATATTAATGACTGCGATAGTGATAACAACACAATATAATTCTTTAACTAATATACTTGAAAAAATTGTAAAGGAAGATGCAAGGTCTACTGTCCACAGAACTACTAGTATTGGGCTGCAAGAACATAAATAATCTACTAAACAATTGTGTTTGTAAAAATATTTCACTTGTCAAAAGATGTTTCTAAATTTGTTAAAATTTTTGTAAATCATTTTCCAACATTTGATATTTATATGGTCAACTGCTGATGATCTTACTCAAGGTAACGGTGTATTTGACAGAGTCGTCAGAGAGTTTATCCCTCAGTCTGAACCTGTGGAGCAACTGCAAAACATTCCAGTGCCTCTCTTGAAGAGCGTAATGGAAGGCATTGTTCCTATCCTCGTCCAACAGCCAGGGGTCTCCTCCATTCACCAATAGAAGGTACAGGAGACTTACTTTACCCCATGCAGCAGCCACGTGGACTGGTGTCAGTCCCTCCACTGATCTAGAACAAACATAAAGACAGTATGTACGCTGGAAAAAAAAACACCAAAATAATTATTCAAAGAAGCATTTGCGTTTACAGCCCTAAATGAACTATTCACACTTTTGACAACTAACCGTTCCAATAATGCAGTGTTTTTCTAACTGAGCTATTGATATCACCAGTTCATTCCACATGAAATCATATAATGAAGTAAACACTTCTCAAATTTGCATTTTTACTTTCTCTCAACACCTTAGAGAGAAAGTATTGTGATCTTCAAAAAAATCAAACTAGAGATTTTGATAAATGTTGATGTTCCATGACTTCCTGAAACCAAAAAAGTTGTTTTCGCAATGTCGTCTGTTTGTACTTCGGGCTAGAGCCAAAACTATTATATCGATTGGACTAAAACTTGGTATAAGGGTTTTTCCATAAGGACCCCCACTCCCCCAAGGGTTTTGGAATTAGATATACAACCCTAAATTTAAGGGTAGTTTAATGAAGGGCAAAAAGAGAAAAAAAAAAATTCTCTAAATTTGCTCTAACAATTTTGATTAAATTTTATATCAAGACACTGTTTATCATTATAAACAAGATGACAATTCTCATTTTATCATGAAAATGACTTTGAGGGTAGTATACATCTGGGAATTTTTCCACTTTTCATCATTTCTCCGCAACTATTTGAGATACAAAATAACTTATTATTGTAAAGTAATGTAACATGTGTAAAGTTTCATCGATATTATTTTGTATTTTGTTAAGGAAATATACTGCTGGAGTTACAATAGTGACCTTTCCTCCACACCACTCACATCAACTGCAACCCCTAGATGTCGTGTTGCGTAAATCGTTCAAAACCTACTACAATGTTGCAGCTGACAGCTGGATGATGATTCACCCAGGGTGAACAGTGTCAATATATGATATTGCTGGAATTGTCAGAATTGCCCATGGGAGGGCATTGTTTCCACAGAACATCATGTCTGTGGAAGTTTACCGCCTGAGCCAAGACCATTTGGTGGCTGAGCTGTAGTCTAGAGATGTCTCATTTCCTCCCAATGCTACTGTAGGTGAGCTTAGATCCAAACTATGTGGGGAGATTAATGGGACCGGGAAGGCTACAACTGACTTGGGTATGGATGGGGATGCAAGTTAGGATCCACCTGGCCCTGCGCCAATCGTTCCGCACTCGCCCCCGATATTCACTAAATGCCAGATTAAGGTCTTTATGGACATCTTGAGTCATGTCCCTGTATGTGATGGACAGGATCACACCACCCTATTTAAATTTTTGGTTGAGATAAACAAAGATTCATGCTTAAATTGGTTAGTAAAACTTATTCTTGAGATCAGTTATCGAACTTATTTTGGATGCCTTATTACCTAGTAGAGTGAGGGAAAAATTATGTAGGGAGGTTATACACCTGTTTCAGTCCTCCCACAAGTCTAGGAGGAACTTCATGTTATCCATTACGGAGGCGGCTCAAGTGCTCAACAGTGGCCTCATGGAGCACCAGCTAGTGGACATTATTCTTGAAAAAGTCTCCCCCTTACCAGGCAGCACTTTGTGTTTACAAACAAACCCACTACTGTGCAGGAACTCTATTCTCTGGCCTCTATTATGGAGGGCACTCTACTCTCAGATAGTGATAGGCAGAATCGGATGAATAGAATCGATTCATTCGATTATTCCGAATAATCGATTCTTTCAAAATCATTTGAATTCAAAAATCATTCGAATGAAAACAGTAGCTGACTTGACTAGCTGGCCGATTCATTCTCTTACCACTCCCTTGCCAGAAG
Source organism: Timema podura (assembly GCA_033556935.1). NCBI lineage: Eukaryota > Metazoa > Arthropoda > Insecta > Phasmatodea > Timematidae > Timema > Timema podura. Next base: position 52,945,458 of record JAVRXN010000013.1, on the reverse strand, counting down.
TGCCGAGGAAAAACCATTTCCTTTCATTTCCTTTAAATTTTACCTTCCTAATCAACTAAACGCAAATAGCATGAACGGTTTGAGAGATAATTTTTTTTAACGTTGACTTAAATTTATTAAATAGATAAGTATATAACAGTACTTTTTATGTATTTAATAAAACATTGCCTGGCCGTAATATTCAGATCGTATAATAATTGTATTCAATGAAATAATTTTATATTCTTATAACACAAAACTTACGTCGTCGTTTGTCGAGTAGTAATTGTGTGTTTGATTCTAAGTGAAGCTTTCAGGAGGCATATAATTGATTCTAATATTCAAATCAAAACTATTTCATCACTTAACCGATATATAAATAGGATTGTAAGGTTATATATTTTTTATGTTTAGGAAATATTAAAGGGTCAATTATTTTGACTCTTTTGAACACAAAGGGAAACATATGTTCTTTATTTTATTATTAATCACACATAAAATTATTTATATTAATTACGAGGTACTTCTGTGACTAATGCGTTCACTGTATAGTATTTTGTTGTGGTTGTACTTTGGTCTTTGACACCGGCACAAGTAACTAAATACATTAATAGAAAAGTGTTGATAAGCAGCAAACGCAAAGGAATGCGTGTTGGGAGATTCTACAGTAGGGTGACGAGAATAGTAGCACAAAGCAAAACGAGTAACTAGTAACTACTTTTAGTTAGAAGTAGCTAACATTCGATTATTACCGACTCTTTATTACTTCTCAAAATCATTCGAATGATCCTTTCGATTAATTCGATTCTTTGAAAAAGAATCGAATGATTATTCGATTCTTAAAATCATTCTATTATGCCCATCACTACTCTCAGAGAAAGAGTATTTGATGACACATGCGCCGGCGCCAATAAATCACGGGCACACGGGTTCGACTCCCGAGCCTATTAATATGGCATTATCTTTGGATCCTGTGCCTTCAAATGTTCAAAATGGCAATGTTTCTTGAAATAGCCTTGGGAGTTCTGGTGCTAGGAGTTTTGCGCCGGTTGACCTCTCGCGTATTAGGTGTTTCTGTTGCCGGAGGGTAGGTCACATACAGGGACAATTTAGAGGGGGAAACTTGTAGGGTGTGCCCAAAGTCGTGGTTCGGTCGCGCCTACTCATCCTAAACTACGTGTTCCCACCCCTGTTGTCACGATTTAGGTGAGTAGGGAGATATGTTCTGGTCTGTTATACCCGGGGAACAGCCATTCCTTTGTTTTACATAGGTTTTTACAAAAATAGACGGCAAAGTGAAATCGATTATGTATCGAATCTTCCTAAAACTCACGCTGTGGCTAACGGGCAAAGTATAGTGGTGGACAGAAAGGAGTTCTTTTCTATCAAAATAGGTATGTTTTCTTGGAAACGTCCATTCTTTGTTATCTCGGACCTGCCATTTGACATTATTCTTGGCAATGATTTCATGTTTGACACTAAAGTTATATTTAAGACGTCTAGATATGTCCTTTAACTTCGAGCTGAGCGTAAATATTCCGTTTGGTGTCGAGGACAATACTTGAGGTTTATTCACGATTGATAGTAAATGCATGGCGATTAATCGCTTTCTAAGTCGGTTCGCTGATATCATCACTGACATATGGGGGAAATGTGACATTTTGCCATACAACATTGTGGCGCAGGACTATATACCTGTAAGATCAGGTCCGTACTCCTGTGCACCACCTTAATTGGAAATCTTCAGAAACCTTATCCAGGATTTAGAAAAGGAAGGAGTTATTCATCCTTCCAAATCTCCCTATGCGAGTCCTGCATTTATCATCCCTAGGAAAGGTCAAGGGCATCGCCTGATTGTAGGCTATAGAAAACTCAATAAAAAGATTGTGTTTGATTCGTACCCCATGCCCAGTATTGAATCCGCTTTCCAACACTTCGTTGGGGCCAAGTACTACAGCCTGATTGATTTGAATGCCAGTTTTCTCCAATGCTTCTTGAGTCTTAAAAAATACACTGCATATATCACCCCCTGGCAGATTTATGAATTTAATCGCGTTCCCTTGGGTATTAGCTGTGGGGGGCAAGCGCTCAGTAGAGTATTGAACCACATCTTAACTGACCTGAAATATTATTTCGTATTAAATTATCTGGATGATATTTGTATATACAGCAATTCTTTTGAGTACCACTTGTGCCATGTGGAATCCGTGCTGAGGCGCCTGCGTGAGGCCAGATTGACTGTCAACCTTGAGAAGGTGGCCTGGCCAAAAACTCTATCCCTTACCTTGGGTACATCATCTCCGAAGGAAACCTCTTAGTCGACTCTGGGCGGGTCAAACCTATCTTAGACTTTCCTGCTCTGAAGAATATTATGGGTGTTACGATTCCTGGGTATGTGCGCCTATTATGCCAGATTCATCCTGAGCTTCTCTGACGTTGCTAACCCCCTGAACTCCCTGAAGAAAAACGGAGCTACATTCACTTGGGGACACACCCAAAATGAGGCTTTTGTCACGCTCAAGAGCCATCTTGTTTCACCAGCCGTCTTGCGCATGCCTGACTTTTCTCTCCCCTTTTAACTACACGTCGATGCCTCTTCAGTAGCTCTAGGGGTGGTTCCCTCTCAACTGACCCTCAAGGGTAGTAGGGCGGTAGCATTCGCTAGCAGGATCCTGAACTCCGCTGAAAGGAAGTACAGCATTTATGCAAAAAGAATGTTTTAGCTGCGTGTACGGTGTCTAGAAATTTGCAGATTACCTGGAACTCCACCAGTTTGACTTATTTACTGACAACATGGCTCTGAGTTGGATGTGTAACCACCCAAAACAGCCGGGGTAAATTGGTCACTGGGTTTGGAAACTGTTCAGATGTAACTTCACTACGCATCACATCACGGGGAAACTCAATGTTGTAGCTGACACTTTGTCGCACATGTCTGAGGATAAGGACCCCGTTGGCAATAGTGAGGAGGGGAACTCTCTATCTGTCATCCACACCATCCCGGAATCTTTCATTTCTATTAGGGACCATCAGTTAGAGGACCAATTTTGTGTGCAGATTGTCAATAGGATTAAGACTGGAAAAAGAGTGGGTGGTTACGGCATCCATAAAGACCTCCTTGTAGTTAGAATAAAAGGTAACCTTAAATATTTTGTTCCCGAGAAACTTAGGCAGATGTTGCTCAAATACTTTCATTACTCCCTTCTTGGTGGCCATTGCGGCGTTCTTAAAACTGAATGGAATATTTCAAAAGAGTTTTTCTGGCCTCATCTGTCTAGAGATGTTAGGGATTGGGTGCGCAAGTGTGAGCCATGCCAGATGGTGAAGCCCACCCGCAATTCGATTTCACTCTGCATATATAGCTAGGCGGCCATGGGAAAAAGTTTTTATCGACTTTGTGGGACCGCTGACTCGCTCCTCCCTGGGTAGCACTTCTATACTTGTTGCTATGGATGCTTTTTCCAAATTTGTTGTTCTTATCCCACTTAGGAATATGAAGGTGATGCCTACTGTAAATGCACTGTCTAGGCATGTATGGGCGATTCTTGGAATCCTGAGGGTCGTTGTGAGTGATAATGGGCTATGTTTCAGGTCTAGGGCCTTTGGGGATATGTGCTTTTCTTGGGGAATCAGACATGTGACTACCAGCCCCTATAACCCGTCGCCTAACCATGTGGAGCGATTCAACCGTAACTTAACATCGCTCTCACTATCTTCCACCACCAAGATCAGTCCTGCTGGGATCAGCACATTGACCTTTTAAACGTTGCATTCGAATGCTGTGTTTCACGAGTCAGTCAAGGCAACCCCTTCCTCGATCTTCCTCAACAGGGATTTGAACCACCCCTTGCTGGCCAAATTGGGATGTTGACCACCTTTTAAATGATGCTGACGATCACTCTTATGAGGAAAAATGCGAGCTGGCTTTTGAAAACCTCCAAAGGTCACAGAAAAAGTTAGCGTACCCTTATAAACGAGGATGTATCCCCGTCATGTTTAAGCTTGGAGACAAATTTGTATGCAAGAGTTTCCCTCTTAGCACCGCTGCCGACAGGTCCTCGGCAAAACTGGCTTATAAGTGGAGTGGCCCATGGTCAATAGACAAGTTACTTACTCCTGTATCTGTGATGTTAGATGTTAAAAGAAGTGGCTGACCCCTTCTTGGTCCAAAGAGCGCACATGAGCCACTTGAAAGCAGTAATGTAATATGTTATTGACCTTATTCATGTGTGTGGTGTCTTTTACAGTGTAAATATATTTAATATTGTATATAATTTATTAGTGTTACTTAGACATAAGAATATAATTGTGCTTGATGAACAAAATATAAAGAGGGGGCCCCCTTTCATTTTTTAATGTGGCTTGTTAGTGTCGGGACATATTCCCAGCTAGAAAACCTGCATTTGAATGCCTAAATTTGAGACGTGTGCCTGTGCATCGCTTCGACCAAGAAATACAGTGAGAAGTACTCGCTCTGGGAAGGACTACACCTCTGGGAAAATATATTGGCAGTCCACCTATCCACACCATTGGGGGACTATCACCTAGCACAGAGTTGTGGGTACTCCGGTGGCTTCTGCCAGAACAATCGGTTGGACTTGATAGTGGCAGTGGCAAACAACGCTGGTGTAATAGACTTATGGACTTGGTGGAGGATAGAGTAAATATGTGTCTATTATATGTTCTCAGAGACGCTAGCTGTTTTCTCCCATTCTTCCCTTGCTCTCTGCATCTGGAAGCTGAACCTATGCGGAAGATCCTTGAGCTTATTGTGACATGGGCAGCTCTAAGCAATCAGGATTGTCCGAGCTGCATGCTGATGATGTTATCAACACGTGTGGCTTATGTTGGGAAGGACATGTCTGAATGAGGGCATGCATAATGAGGGTCTGCCATGGAGTCTGCTGATGTGGTCGCTAGGTGTGTCTATAGTCCTCGTAGAGGCAGCCTGCTAAGGCCTGAGACGAGACTAGAGCCTTCACCATCTTTGAGGCCAGCTTTGAATGTCGGAGGAGGTGCCCCTCCAGTCGTTAACCTAGAGCTGAGGATGTATTCGTCTTCCCCAAGGGGAGACATTGTAACCTTGTTACAACAAGTAAACAATTAGAGGTTGTTACACTCACCCCCCCTGGCCCCAGTTGACTCGTCTCAGCAAGACCGCGACTATACAACACATCGCGGCACTGTCTAATACTTGACTGAATCGAGGCCCATGGTTCATTCCCCATTTTGAGTACCGAGCCGCGCCCAAACAAAAAATGAAGAACGATATGCGCCAGCGTGCTGCGCTCTATCGGCAGTGTTCGGCAAAATCATAGAACTGCTATTTCCACACGCGCCTGGAGAGGCGTGGTATGACCCAGCATGTTCTAGACGCCTGCTACCCCTTAGTTCTCTCTCACTCCTATTATTTCCGCGTCTTGAGAACACGTGATATATTCATGGGATATATAATGGTAGGATTTTGTAATTTAGTCACATATTACATATTGGCTTCAAGGTGAGCGACGCTGTCATAAGCTGATTAACGTTAGAGTATTCTAAATTCCCTTTGGACTTAATATATTTTTAATTTATTCAAAACTATCGTTTTTGGACTTAAAAAATTTAAACTTATTGATTATTAACATGGAATTCTCATCTGGTTGACTTAGTAAATTTAGGCTCTTAAAGCCATGGAAATATTTAAAATCTTTGCATGGTTAATTCAAACCGTATGTTCTATCTTTGCATTATGATCTCTTTGGGGGACATTTGGTTCCTGTGTTTTTACTTGAAATTTCTGCCTATCCACCTAGCGGATTTTCTTTTACTCTTTGGGTACTGGCCATTTTGGGAAGGTTATTAATTGATAGTGTCGTTCGTCGGCTCTACTTATTTTAATATTTTGTAGAATCAATATCATCTTGTTATTTAGTGAGAGATTATTTAATATTGTTGGTAAAGTTTAAAGTCTATTGTTTGTTAATTAAAGATGGGTTTGCAAGTCGGCGAGATTGTACTGTAGACTTCGTTTTAATAATTAAATGTTTGAAGTAAACCGTTTGGCGGCGTCGTTATAAAAATTAATGTTTGATGTTTTGGCAGATGGTTTCAAATATAGTCCTGTTCAATTGAGAGGACGATTATTTTAATGAAGCCATATTATTATCTTTTCAACTAATTGAGAGCTGCCAATTAAGGCAATTAGATAATTATTTTGTATTGTATCCCTGATTAGTTATTAGTGCCTAGGATCTCTGATTTACCTGTAAATTACAACTATGACAGGGCTAAGGGATGTCAAACAAAGTTGTTATGAAGGTCAATTTAAAATATATTTAATGTGTTTTGAGCCGCCATTTATGGGCGAGAGTAGGAGTCTTGCAAGTATCAAATGTTGATTATCTTTAGTTATGACTAGTGCGAGACAGTCCTGCCAACTTGTCACATTGGAACTTACCTTTCATTACTTCTCTCATATTGTATAATGCTCTTGTTGACTTTAATTACTTTCAATGGTTCATAAAACCTATGTGTGGGAAGTAATGCATGTTCATTTCATACTTATTTTGAGCGCCTAATGCTTTGAGCTGTCTCACCTATCTCATTGAGTTGTATATGTTTGTTACTTGAATAAAATAACTCTTGTTACCATCCCTGGCAGTTATTTCTGAGTGATGATAAAGGGGTGGAAGAGTTGAGACATGGTTATTTTTCTGGTGGTTTTGTAGGCAGGAGCATTTTGGTAGTTTACAAGCGGTCCTACTGGGATATTTTGTTCATGAATTTTAGGGAGTGAAGTAAAAATTGGAGCCATAGGATTTGTATTTAGCAGCTTAACGTGTCTTTAGGATCAATTATAAGATTTATTTGTTGTATTAATTTTTATATTTTATTAATTTAATAAACATTACTATTGTTATATTATTTCTTTGACATAAGCTTATTTTCACAAATATCAAGTTACTTTCAAATTAAAAAGTCGTTTCTTTCCTTGTATATTTAAGATGTCTATGTTAAGATAAAAGCGGAAGAAAGTCTTTGAGGTGCACCAGACCATTTATTTAATAGTTATCAACATCTGACAAATTGTAGTATTTTAGATCAAAGTATTCTAGAGCTAAACAGCTTCAAAATTTAGGAAAAATGTTAATTTTTCTTTCAATTGCAAGTATTGAAATATTAATATTTGGGGTCTTATTTAAGAAACAACGACCATATAATCACCATTTTAAACCTCTTAAGTATTATAGTTAAAATTCAAAACAATAATTAGGCGAATTTAGGGATTATAAAAATTAAATTTGAATATTTTGAGAAACATTAAATTTAAAAAAATTCTCCTTTTATTCTTATGTCTTTAAGCATAGACAAGTCAATTTTTAACTTTGGATATTCATGGGATCAAGTTATTGATCATTGAAGCAAACAATTCAGACAGGACCAGTCTCTATGTGGACCTGTATATGATTAATAATCTGAACATTTTTATGATATTGTAAAATATATTTTAAAATACAAGTATTCAAACATATTGTTGTAGTTCACATTATCTAAGGGTATATTAAAAGTTTATTGCTGTAGCAATTGTAGGCCTACAGTTAAATTTTAAATCAAACTTTAAATATTTTTTTGGCCACAAAAGCAAATGTTCTGAGTGTAAAAAAGGAAGTATTTACAAATAACCAAGTTGGCCTGATATTTTAATTGAATAACCTACAATCTTCTTTTCCATGAGGTGTGGCCTGTAAACGCCATGAAATACTTGTTTCGAAATCTGTTTTCATGATAGAAAGGATTTATAAAGCATTAAGCAAAGTAAGTTATAAATAGAGCCTGGATTTGTACGCTAAATGCATGATCTTTTTTCATATCTAAAGGTATGCAGAAATGATATACTTTGTAAGTCACACCTTAACAGACCATTTGGGCATTTGAGAGTACATATAAATGCATTATCCGAGGGAAAATAATTTAGCATGCATATTTTAAATTCTTAAGGTAAAAATGCATATTTTACTCTTAACTATCATATTAAATTATTACTTGTTATCTCTCTATCATCAAATAGTTACTAATTAATTAACAACTTTATGCAGTCAATTGGATGTAAAATAAACAAAACTGGTGTGTGTGTGTTTTTATGATATAATATTGTGCACATAAGATTAGGGAATTTCTTATGAGTTGTGATGCAGTTAAGCAAATCCAATCAGTACTAGTCATGTCATCATATGATGGGTGGTTCCTCGAGTTATCAAGAATTGTGTCACTTTTAGACTGAAAGTTTCAATTGTGTGTTGATACAAGAAGGTAGATGTGAATGTTTCATTAGTTTAATTGAGGAATGCCACCCATAAAAACATCACAAACTGTCTTGCTATGTAAATATGTATACGAGTGTGGAAGTAATGTTTTTGGTGAAGACGGCAACTTATTGTTTTGTCTGGTATGTGAAAAGAGTGTTTTTGCGAAGAATAGATTTGAAGTTGTGCAGCATATGAATACAGTGTGTCATAAGGACAAGATTCAGAAGAAATCTACTCTAAATCAACAAATGATTACAAGCAAACTAAGAGAACAATCAAGTTCAAGTGACGATTTTTCTAATGACTTGTGTTTAGCTTTTATTGAGCTACAACATTCCATTGTGGAAACTGAATAGTGTCCATCTTCGGAGTTTCTTAGAAAAATACACAAACAAAAAGGTTGAGGTCGAGTCAACATTATGCAAAAAGTGTGTGCCACAGTGTTTGCATGATGAAGTTTGTAATATTTGGGATACATTGAAACAGAAAACATCTGAATACTATAACTAACATGCTTGGTAGAATGACAATTGGTTGATTGATTGAGTCTAAGTCAATTAACAATACAGGGTATGAAAAAAGAAAAAACGGGGTGGTTTAATAAAAGGGAGATTGTTAACACATAAAAAGTTATATGCTAAGTCAATTAACAATATGAATTTATGGAAGTGATAAAGAATTAATTATTCAAGGATGAAAATTGATATGTCAGGAATCTAATCACTTATAAATATATAAATTGTTCTCCTAAGAATCACCTAGAAATTGTTCAAGAGAGTCATTAACTATTTACAGTTTCTGTTTTCAATAAAATTCTCAAAAAAAATTTCTAATAATTTCATTTCTCTATAGAATCTTGTTCAACTACCATTTTTCCTAATTTTTTTAAAATTCAAGTTGCTCTTGAACAATTTCTAGGTGATTCTTAGGAGAACAATTTATGTATTTATAAGTGATTAAATTCCTGACATATCAATTTTTATCCTTGAATAATTAATTCTTTATCACTTCCATCAATTCTGTAACGACCTTAACTTACCAGGAAGCGTGATAAAAAAGAGTCAAGGAGTTACAAGAGAATAATAGTATTTATTTTATTTGTTATAAGAGTAACGGATGATACATAATAGAAAATACAAATGTAGCAATATTGCTTAAAGTTAGTTAAGTCGAAGTTTGAAGTTAGATTAAATATTTTATAAGAAACCAAAATGACTAGCAGGTCCCAATCTAGAAACTTTAATATAAACATTATGTCCAATAAATATTAAAACTGACTAGAGTTTAAAGTTGAAGATATCAACATACATATATTTTCCCATTTATCTAGGAATAAAGTGGAAGACTTTAATACAGACATTTCACATTTAATGTGAAAATAGACTAAGCTTTAACATGAGAAATTTTAATGTAAACATATTATTCCAAGAAAATTGACATGACTTTAAAGAAAAGACTTTAATATATAAAATGGCGTCCCCGTAAATATACATCAGTCAGCCAACTGCCTATGGCCATTATAAATGACAAGACGTCGCCCATATACCAAGTTTACTCGACAACCTAAAGATGGGTAAATTAACAGTGTACAAAAACATTACAATACTAAATATATATATATATACATATTTCCCAGAGCACACTAACGTAAAAACCATAATATCAACTGAGCCCGCCAATAACGGTGTATATACCCCGGGCACAGTAATGACTTGGATCCCAAGATTATGTAATAAATTTATAATAAAGTTTGCCAGCCTCTCGAGCTAACGATCTGACAAATGACGCAATAGAGTAGTGAGTAATACAATACAACATCAGAAGGATGTCTTACAACCTCAAATAAGCTAGCACATATCTTACAATAAACACAGTTAGGGTAAAATCAAGTACCACGTACCCAAAGTAAATAAACACAAAATATGCAGCCAAAGCTAGCATCCCTGAAATATATTCATTTACTAAAGTCGAAAATGATTTAACAAAGGCGGTAAGAGCGCGGCACTGAGTTTGCCGACTGGCGGCGAGTAAAGAAAGTTTACCCATGAACAATGGTTTTGGTTCCCCCAAGCAATTAAATAGAAATAAAACGTGGCTAGAAATCATCCACGCCGAAACAGCAAAGAAACCATCCAGAAAATTAACAATCATATTAAATACATCTGAAACAATAATTTAGAAAAGATTTCCCCATTTTATGCCGAAATAGAATTTTGGATAATACAATTAAATCTAAGCTTAATCCGGCACTCTCACCTTATAATTCAGTGATACAATGAGTAACCACGTAAAAGATACATCGCAATATATAGTCGACACAAATATCTGATACACCCACAGAGAGAGGGAGAGAGGGAGGGAGAAAATGGAGTGGAAGAGGGGAGACAAGCAGCGCTTAGGAGGGATAGCGGCGACTCCAGGAACAGCTATAAACTCCGAGAACCATCGAGGTGGCGGAACCGGAAACTCCACTGGTCAAGTTGCAGTTCCTCGTTTGTTTCTGGGCGGGGATTCCATCACGAGTGGACAGTTGGGCGGTATCTCCATTTAGTCAGTGGGATAGTGTACTAGGGAGAGGACGTCGCGGTACGTGTGCTCCATTGTTTGCGTTCAACACGGCCGAGGGTGAGTGTACTCCCATTTGATTGAATTAGTTGTTCATCTTTTTGTAACATCGTTACAATTCATATTGTTAATTGACTTAGCATATAACTTTTTATGTGTTAACAATCTCTCTTTAATTAAACCACCCTCTTTTTTCTTTTTTCATACCTTGTATTGTTAATTGACTTAGAAGTGTATCAATCAATCAACCAATTGTCGTTCTACCAAGTACGTTCCTTATAATATTCATTCTTACTTCTCCTTACTACAAATTAAAATGAATTTAACTAATATTAGAAAACATCTGGGTTTCAATAGATGAGACAACAACGTAACAGGACAGTGTATGTGGTGCTGTAGTTGGTGCAGTGAAAGCAGGTAGCAAATATCTGGGTTTCAATAGATGAGACAACAACGCAACAGGACAGTGTATGTGGTGCTGTAGTTGGTGCAGTGAAAGAAGGTAGCAAACATCTGGGTTTCAATAGATGAGACAACAACGTAACAGGACAGTGTATGTGGTGCTGTAGTTGGTGCAGTGAAAGCAGGTAGCAAACATCTGGGTTTCAATAGATGAGACAACAACGTAACAGGACAGTGTATGTGGTGCTGTAGTTGGTGCAGTGAAAGCAGGTAGCAAACATCTGGGTTTCAATAGATGAGACAACAACGTAACAGGACAGTGTATGTGGTGCTGTAGTTGGTGCAGTGAAAGCAGGTAGCAAACATCTGGGTTTCAATAGATGAGACAACAACGTAACAGGACAGTGTATGTGGTGCTGTAGTTGGTGCAGTGAAAGCAGGTAGCAAACATCTGGGTTTCAATAGATGAGACAACAACGTAACAGGACAGTGTATGTGGTGCTGTAGTTGGTGCAGTGAAAGCAGGTAGCAAACATCTGGGTTTCAATAGATGAGACAACAACGTAACAGGACAGTGTATGTGGTGCTGTAGTTGGTGCAGTGAAAGCAGGTAGCAAACATCTGGGTTTCAATAGATGAGACAACAACGCAACAGGACAGTGTATGTGGTGCTGTAGTTGGTGCAGTGAAAGCAGGTAGCAAACATCTGGGTTTCAATAGATGAGACAACAACGCAACAGGACAGTGTATGTGGTGCTGTAGTTGGTGCAGTGAAAGCAGGTAGCAAACATCTGGGTTTCAATAGATGAGACAACAACGCAACAGGACAGTGTATGTGGTGCTGTAGTTGGTGCAGTGAAAGCAGGTAGCAAACATCTGGGTTTCAATAGATGAGACAACAACGTAACAGGACAGTGTATGTGGTGCTGTAGTTGGTGCAGTGAAAGCAGGTAGCAAACATCTGGGTTTCAATAGATGAGACAACAACGCAACAGGACAGTGTATGTGGTGCTGTAGTTGGTGCAGTGAAAGCAGGTAGCAAACATCTGGGTTTCAATAGATGAGACAACAACGTAACAGGACAGTGTATGTGGTGCTGTAGTTGGTGCAGTGAAAGCAGGTAGCAAACATCTGGGTTTCAATAGATGAGACAACAACGTAACAGGACAGTGTATGTGGTGCTGTAGTTGGTGCAGTGAAAGCAGGTAGCAAACATCTGGGTTTCAATAGATGAGACAACAACGCAACAGGACAGTGTATGTGGTGCTGTAGTTGGTGCAGTGAAAGCAGGTAGCAAACATCTGGGTTTCAATAGATGAGACAACAACGTAACAGGACAGTGTATGTGGTGCTGTAGTTGGTGCAGTGAAAGCAGGTAGCAAACATCTGGGTTTCAATAGATGAGACAACAACGTAACAGGACAGTGTATGTGGTGCTGTAGTTGGTGCAGTGAAAGCAGGTAGCAAATCCTTCCTTCTGAATATTCAAGTACTTGATCAAGTAAATCATTCTATGGTTGCAAATTTTTTTCAATGACTTGTTATTTGTCTTGTGACCAGGTGGGGTACAGTATGGTGATGTATTAATATTTCTCAGGGATGCTGCTCCATATATTGTTAAATCGGCAGGTCATAATGGACCATGAACTAATGTTCCTGGTTGATGTGATATGGCAGCTCTATCTGAAACGGTTTTTTCCACTAATGTGGGTCAAATCATCCGCTTTGGTGATACATTTAGATCTATTTATACTTTCAGAAACATGCTTGAGTGAGTATTTTTATTGAATGCCACCTTAAACCAAGATAGTTTAGTGTCCCAATGGTGGTGTAAAGTGAGATGGAACGCGATTAAGGCTGACTTTAAATTTATATGACTACGCTCGCACAAGTTTGGGGCCGGATAGTATGGAATCATGGTGATGTGTTTTATTCCAAGATAAAAATACACATTTTTGAAACTAATAGAGAGAAAATGACTACCATTGTCCAAGACAATACAACACTGGATGCCAACATTTATTAATACTTTGTGTTCCAACTCCTTATGTAAGATCCTGAGGTGGCATTCCTCAATGGAATAAACCACATGAATTGTGGGAACATGTCTACCACAGTTATCAAATATTGATTCTTGTTTAATGTCCTTGGGAGAAGTAAAAAAAAAAAAATCAATAAAAATTCTCTACATAGGAATTCTGGTTACTTTAAAGACAAGCATGACCCCATTGTGTCTTTGGGCTGGCTTGGCAAGTATTGAATACTTTTACTTAATCACTCAAGTACCTATCCATACCCACCCAAAAAACTTTATTCTTACAAAGGCAATCCTCGTTTTAGCTATGCCTATATGTGCGCTTGCTGGTGATGTGTGGTAATACCGGGGCTGTGTAGTTGGTAAGCCAAGCCTTTATTTTTCCACCGTACGATTCCAACTCCTTCAGAAATGGCCAATGTAATAACATATTTACTGCAATAAAATTCTTAAGTATAGATGCCTTCATGAGAAGCTTCTTTGAATTTGGGAATTTATTTTTAAATAAATTTGTCAATCCAAATTACAAATACAGTTTTGGTCATAAAAAATAATGTCTACATAAAATCAAAAGCCTTCACAGGTTTTCCAGCCAAACTATATTTTAAAATGTCCTGACTTTTCCAGGTTTTCCAGAGCAAATTTACAACTTTTCCAGTCACTATATTATAAACATTATTGTATTAAAATCACAACTAAGTGTAGTAGTTTTAGACCCACAAACACATTTTGAAATTGTAACACTCTATGAAGGAGTTAAATGATGTCAGCCTAAAGCAATGGGCTAGTGGGTTGTGCGATCTAAGTTAGATTTCAGTTGGATTATATTTATACATTAGATCACCTTACACGGGCCAATGAACTAATGACTCAACTTTGGCTAAAGACATGCAATAGAGGGGTGGAAAGTTGAGATGATAATTCAATGTTGACTTGTAGAATTGAGATTAGTATACTCAACATGGACAACTGTACTAAAAGAAATTCACAGCGAGTATAAACTGGAAGAAAAATGTTATTTTGACAGTTGGTTATTGTAAATGAAAATAACTTAGGCCTATTATTTTAGTTAATATGTGAAAATTCCAGAAATTTGATCAAATTCCCTGACTTTTCTTTTTTTTCCCCAGGTTGCTGGACACCCTGCAGTTCACTTCCTCATCACTGATCCTCCCACTTCTTGAGTAGCTAGAAGTTTGAAATTTGGTATAGGTGTACATTAGGGCGGAGCGTAAAAACTTTTTTTTCGAAATTATTTTCCCGCTAGTGCGGAAAAGTTGTGGATATGTTTCAGAAACATGTGTAGAAAATTTCAGATTAATCAATGAATATCTTCCGGTTCCACTTTGGGTTCTAAATATACGAAATTAGTCGAAAATGATGTAAATTTTCAAATTTTCGTGACTTTTTTAATTCCAGATTTTTTTTCCCACTAGCGCGGAAAAGTTGAAAGAATATATAAGAAACATAAGTGCAAAATTTTGGAGTAATCAATAAATATCTTCCGGTTAGACTTTTGCGTCTTAACACATTCTCTGGCGCGCGTTTATCATAGCAACCTGCATTGGCCCGGCAGCCATGGTTACGCGCCAAATGTTTTCGATATTCAATTCATTTATTATAACAATTATATACTTCAGTCTAAGTTCTTCGTATTGCATTGCACTGTTAGCACTATCTATCAGCTTAGATATAAAATATTCAGACTTGCTTAAAGTTGAATGGTTCATTGATAGATGGTATTATAGTAAATTATTGCAATGAATGCCAGGGAACTTTCGGGCAGCCATAGACGTTGATCAACGCCCACGCTAGAGACAATAGATATCACTACCCTCCACTAAAAAGATTGCACAAGCGAAATCAAGGCCATCTGCGGGGAATTTCCCCATTAAGTTCAGTTTTCTCATGTTCGATCATTGTAGTTTGATCGTTGGTTGAATGTTCTGCTCGTGGCACGTTTGTAATACAGGTATTCATTTGTAATGTCTAAATTTTATTGCAAAATAGTACATGTGAAAGTGTTATCGGATTTTTAATATTGTGTTGAACTAGTAGTGTACTTAAAAGATATAACGGAGAAATGTCGCAATCGTCAGAAAATGTGAAGAAGCTGAAGATAAAAAGGCACAGTAGAGGTGATGTTTTTTGTCCCGTTTTTGGGTATCCAGCAGAATTAAGTACTCGCGTTCTACCAACATACGAAGATATTATGAAGTACTTTTTGTTGGTGAGAAATGAATTGAAAAAGAATACAAAATCTGACCCACCTGTAGGGGCGATAGTGGTTTATGTGGCTGAAAAGGCTGAAACAATTTGGCAGGCTGCCTCAATTCCAACAGTTTCTAGGGAAAGAATAATCAAAATGATTAGATCATTTAATGATAAATACAAGAGCATGAAGAGATTTCTCGCTAAGAAACAGACGGAAAAGATTAAGTCCAAATTACTAATTTTCCAATCTGAATCAAAACAGCGTTTGTTTGATATTTGTTCTTGCAAGTGTGCATCTCTCAACAGATGTAAATGCCCACGTGAAAGGAAAGTTCCAGACTTAGAAAGACTGTTTCTTGAGGATTAGAGGACTTCAAGAAAAATGGTGATAGGCCCAGTTGATATTGCAACAACACATAAACTTAGGAAACGAACGTATAGGTTTGAAAAGGAACAGGAAAGGTTCTTAAAACAGAAGACAAGTGAAAACGCAACCACAGCTTTTTCATGTGAAGATTTGAAGTTATCTCATTCTTCTGATCTTGTTGGTGAGCAACAGTGTCAGGATCTTACTTATATATCTTCAACCTCATCGCAATCGAATGTAAGTGGTAAAAGTATATCACGAACAACCCGCCTTCCAGCCCTAGCTAGTGCGTGCGACAGAATGGGAGTGTCCGACAGAGCTGCGGCAACAGTAGCAAGTGCACTTCTTGAAGACTTAGGAGTTGTGACACATGACGACATGTCCCATGTTATAGACAGGCATAGGATAAGAAGGAAAAGAAAGAAATATCGCATGGAACGCCAAGCCCAAGATTTCAATTTATTTGGCACCAATAACTTTAAAGGACTGTATTTTGACGGTCGAAAAGATCAAACTTTAACTCAGAAGAACATTGAGGGGACGCTGTATCAGAAAAGAGTGCTTGAAGAACACGTGACACTAATAGAAGAACCTGGCTGCAAATATGTAGGGCACGTGTCACCAATAACCTCTTCTGCTAAAGACATTACTGAAAGTATAATGACATTTTGCAAAGAACGTCATATTGATTTCACTACACTGTTAGCATTAGGAGGTGATGGAACCCCAATAACACGGGAAATAAGGGTGGTGTTTTCCGCCGTATAGAACTATTTTGTAAGAAATCCTTACATTGGTTCGTGTACCAGCTTCATGGAAATGAGCTACTGCTCAGGCATCAAATGCAGCACTTGGATGGCGATACAACTGGCCCTAAAACGTATTGTGGTCCAATTGGAAAACAGCTTCAGAATTGTGAACTTTTACCTGTTGTGGACTTTAAGAAAATTGAGACCGCAGTTCCTTCTGAAGAAAAAACTGATATGAGCACAGACCAGAGATATTTGAGGGATATCTGCACTGCAGTGACAAATGGTGTGTGTCCTAAGAATTTGTCACACAAAAATCCTGGAAATCTTTCTCATGCCCGCTGGTTGACAACTGCTAATCGAATCTTGCGTGTTTATATTGGTACACAGGATCCCTCCAAAGAACTACAAGCTTTGGCTGAGTTTATAATGAAGGTTTACGCACCTGCGTGGTTCAGAATCAAATCGCATCCCAATTGTACAGATGGACCACGAAATCTTTGGAAAACAATTCAAGCTTCACGTTATCTTACAGACAATCTGAAGCTAGTTGTGGATCGCGTCATCCAAAGAAATGGCTACTTTGGTCATCCTGAAGAAATAATCCTTGCAATGCTTGTTGACCCAGACCAGAATGTGCGAGAACTTGCCCTCCGCAGGATTTTGAAAGCAAGGAAAGAAACGGGACCAGGAGTTCGTGTGTTCCAAATTCCTGAACTGAACTTTAAAGCTAAATCTTACATTGATCTCATAGACTGGCAGAATTGCCAACTAACGGAACCTCCGATTACCACTCACTTGTCGAACGAAGACATAGTGCAACTGATAAAGTCTGGCGAATGTCCAGTGTTGGCATTGGGAAACATTAACTACCCGTGCCACACTCAATGTGTTGAAAGAGGAGTAAAACTGACAACAGAAGCTTCCCTTGCTGTCATCGGAGAGACCAAGCGTGATGGATACATCAGATTCAGAATGGAGTCAAGGTGTGTCATGCCATCGTTTGAAACAAAACACCAATATAGAGTGAAAACAAGTGAATGAAATGCGCTTGATGCATATTTGCAACTTTTATTCTGGAACTCGAAACACACTTATTTCTATAAAGTTTGTGTTTTGCGTGGGTAGTAAGATTTTTTGTTTAGTGCTATAACTATTATTTACGAATATCTAATTTTAGTAAAATAAATGTCTAAAGCTTCCATAAATAAATGTTAACGCTAAAGTTTTTCATTTCTCCCTAAATTTTGACCCCTAATTTTCCTATATTTTTGCCTAATTTCGTATATTTCTACCTCAAAATGGAACTGGACGATATTTATTGATTGCTCTAAAACTTTGTACTTGGGTTTCCAATATATTCTTCCGAATTTTCCGCGCTAGCGGGAAAAAAAATCTTTAAATTAAAAAAGTCACTGAACTGTGAAAATTTACATCATTTTCGGCTAATTTCGCATATTTAGACCCCAAAGTGGAACCGGAAGATATTTATTGATTAATCTGAAATTTTCTACACATGTTTCTGAAACATATCCACAACTTTTCCGCACTAGCGGGAAAATAATTTCGAAAAAAAAGTTTTTACGCTCCGCCCTAGTGTACATCAGAAAGAATTTAGTAAACTAACAATCTAAAAATCAGTAATTTCAAAATGGGGCTCCAGGAAAGAGGGGAGGGACTATTTTTATTAGAAAAAAAATTTTAGATGTAGTAGAAAATTAAAATTTGCCATATAGGTAGATAGATCGTTTTAGATAACCAAATTCATATGTGGTTATAAAATTATTAGAAGTTAGTTGGAAACAAGGAGATGGGGGGTTTAAAATTTCTAGCTCTAACAGAAATAACTATATCTCTGTGTGGTATAAAAGTGAAATCCAACAAGCACTGCTGATAACCAAATAAGTCTTAACATTTGAATTTATATGTGGGAGTTCGGAAAAATAGCGAGAGCAAGGGTGCTCCAAATTTAAAAGTGGAAGTTTCAAAGTGGGAATTTGGAGAAATATTTTCTAAACTAATATAAAAAAACATATCTCTCTATCTTTCTGGAAGAGAACTGAAATTTGTCAATCAGGCATAGGGACTACTCCAAATAAACAAGTCAGATGGGGGGAGAGGGGGAATGGGGAAGTACCGTATATACGTAATAAAACTACTTTTAGTGGAGGAAGAAATTTAGAATTATTCCAGAAATGTAGAGGGATAGCTCAAAATAGCAAAATTATTGTTACATATTTTATCTTTTTAACTTTTTAATAGGGGGTTTAAAAATTTTCAAAACTAAAACCATAAGCAACTTATCAGTGTGGTAGAAGAATAAAAATTGTGATATAGATATAAGGACCATCCCAAATACCATAAAGGTATGAACATTCTTGAATTTAAAAATGAATGACAAAGAAATGGGAAGGGATTCCTAACTAATGTAAAGGGAAAAAATAACACTTTTTGATATAGTATAATATTTAAATCTGTGTATTATACTATCTGATATACCTGTTCATCGCATATAGAATTTATAACGTAGATTTGCTATATTTAGTATATAAAATTAACAATAGGGAATAAGTAACCAAATCTTAAACTATGTTTAAATGTTAAGCCTTTATTGGTTTAAATTGGTTAACAAAATGATTTATAAACTGAACATATTTTAAAAGCCGACTTCATCTGAAGAACAAGTTATATCTTCTCTATACACAATTTAGGACTCTAGCCTGCTGTGTTAGTAAAAAATAAAGACCAGCACAGCATAAATGGTTGTTGGAGAATAGAAACAAATTAAAGTTACAGAGTAACAGGGTATATAAGGAATTTTTCATTTTCAACGTTTCTTGCTTAATTTGATCCTCTATTTTGAATCTTCCACATAAAATTTTCATTTTTTAGACTTTCATAGAAATCATTATCTTAAGACCTATTGGTATTCCAAATTTTAGATTTCTAGGAAAATTAGAAGTGTTAGAACTCATTCACACAGATAAATATAAAAACTATATTGAATTAGGATGTTCAACATCTACTCCTTTTAGATGATTTATTATTTTACAATGTCAAGATTACCACGATAATCCTACCAAATATATCTACCAATAAATTTTAAAAACAATCTTTGAAACGAGACATTAATAAGCTTATAAACTGAGTGCACAAATGAAAGCAATCCATAGAAAATGCAATGTTTGCCTGAGAGCGGTCATAAGATACAAGAAAATAAATTATATACATTGCTACAAAAACAATTTGAAAAAAAAAATAATTTGCATAAACAGTACTGAGTTGGTGAAACAATAATTAGTGATTTTTTTGTTTACCTTTTTTGACCATAAAATTCCTTCGATAAAAGGTTGAACATTATATAATGCACTCTCACGCAAAATTAAGCCTTAACTAGATGGTGAATGTTAACCTTATCCTTGATATCATGGTAAAAATAATCAGGCAACTTGCGGCTAGTGCATGTCATCATGGGTGGAGCGACTCGCATTGTTACGATGTGCAGGAAATTCAAACAAAAATATTTTCATGACTTTGTGATCAAAATATTGAAAATTCATGACTTTTAAGGGACTTTTGTGAACTTTTTTGCAATTAGTGACTTTTCGTCACTTTTGTGTCCCAGTAAATGAAATAATAGGCAGTTAAATAGAAATATTAGTCCCTGTAATTACCTATCCAATTTTATTTCTCTACTACAAATAAAATGTTTTTTATAGTAATTTGTAAAATTTTTAGTTCCCTATTTCTTGGATACCATTTTCGAATTTAAAATTTTCATTATTTGGGGTGGTCTTTGTACCTATCTGATTAAAATATTTTAATTTTCTACTACATCTATTAGTTTTTGAGATTTTAACCCCACTTCCCCTCTATTTTACAAATTGTGATTGTAAAATTAAGAAACTATCATACATTTCTAGTTAGCTAAGGTAGCTCTTCCATTTTCCTGACAAGTTTAAATTGTTTACATTGACACCAAATATATATTTTTTTTAGGTTTTGTAAATTTCTATTCCCCAACTAACTCCAATCCACCCGATACTTGTTTTGAAATTAAAAATGTTCAGAATCTTTTATTTATTTGAAGTTGTTCCTATACATGTTTGTAAATATTACAAATCTACTACTATATGAGAAGGGTTTTATTCTGTTAGCTAAGGAATTATTTTACAGCTGGTGATGAGGATATTGGGGTTTGAATCTTGGTCGGGTGTATTGTGGCTGGTTTATGTTTAATAGTTTTCACTCTCCCTCCACGCAAACATGGGTACATCGGCCTGATATCGAGTCCATGGTGGTTGCGTTATTCGATAGCTCATGAACTTGATTAATGAAACATTTGTAGCTGACAGTTTACGCATGTCTATAGCAGAATTTGCATTAAAATATGAGTGAAGAATGACCCTGGGCATGGATAGCTCAGTGGTTAGAGCATTTGCATACAAAGGGTTCGATTAAAGCTCCCCATTCTGATGTTCAAGAAACACAAGTTGAGGCTTATTACACACTCCAGAGTTCCTCATACCACTCCTAATTTCTAGTAAAATAAATACCTGACTAGGATTCAAACTGTCAAAGTTACCAGAGCTGGTTAGTCTATACATTGAGGCATAGCTCCTTAAAGGTATCAAGTACCGCATTGAGCCGAAGTCAAGCCATAATAATTAATATAATGATATACATGGGTCATTCCATCATTACATACTAGGTTTCATACAATATTTATCATAATATTATTATGTGTACTAAAGGAAATTGTATATTTTTTGTTTGAAAAATACCAATACTATCTATATAACATGATAAACTAATATTTTGACAAAAAACATTTTTTTTAGGTGTCAAAAATTATTTTATAGTTACAGACTAACACAAAAATATATTTATAATTTTAAGCAGTAAGAAGCTTTAAAAAATCTCTGAAATATTTAATAATAGCTATTTTAACATACACAACAGGGTGTCCAGCCAAACTAAATTATAAATTCCCTGACTTTTCCAGAGTATGTTTTTCTAGCCAATATATATATAGCATTTCTGGCCAAATTAAAGAAGAGTTGCAGGAAATTATGGACTGGCTGGTGGAGAAAGGGAGAAGATATGGCATGGAAATCAACATTGAGAAGTCAAAAGTGGTGGGGATCTAAAAAATTGAAGGGCCACTGAAAAACAAAATTGGAAACCAGGAGTTGGAAAACATAGAGCACTTAAAGTACCTGGGAAGTCTGCTGATAAAGGAAGCTTTCAACAAGAAGAGTTTTATTGCTGACCAGCAAGTTGAGTTTGGAGCGTCGCACTAGCTTTGAAATGTGGTGCTGGAGAGAAGAGTTGAGAAGATCAGGTGGACAAATTAACAAGTCCTAGGGAGTGTGGGTGAGAAGATAACTATTTTTGATGTGATTATTTGGTACAAAGCAAAATGATTCTGACACATAGTTAGGAGGAACGGTCTTCTGAACACGACATCATAGAAGGAAAGGTTGAGGTAAAGAGGAGTTTAGGAAGGAGGATTCAACTAATATATGACTTGAAGGAAAGAAGAACATTCTGGGAGCTGAAGGAGGAGGCAGAGGATGGGGTGCATTGGCGGTCTAAGTTCACTGACAAAACGTAAGGAACTTGTCATGAGACAGAAAAAAATAAAAATAATAATAACAATAACAACAATAATAATAACAATAATAACAACAATAACAATAATAACAATAACAATAATAATAACAATAGCAATAATAACAATAACAACAATAATAATAATAAAAATAATAATTATAATAATAATAATAGTTGTGTATTGTAAATAAACATTCTCTTTGTTTCATTGTCAAAGCCGCTTTATTGCTCTGTGTTATCATTGCAATGCCATAATGCTTGTTATTTTTATGCAAGATAAAAAGTGTTGTTTTTCAAAGTGTTGTTTTTCATAGTGTTGTTTGATAAATAAAACCAACAGTGTTGTTTAATAAATAAAACCAACAGTGTTGTTTAATAAATAAAACCAACAGTGTTGTTTAATAAATGAAACCAACAGTGTTGTTTTAATAAATGAAACCAACAGTGTTGTTTAATAAATGAAACCAACAGTGTTGTTTAATAAATGAAACCAACAGTGTTGTTTTAATAAATGAAACCAACAGTGTTGTTTAATAAATGAAACCAACAGTGTTGTTTTAATAAATGAAACCAACAGTGTTGTTTAATAAATGAAACCAACAGTGTTGTTTTAATAAATGAAACCAACAGTGTTGTTTAATAAATGAAACCAACAGTGTTGTTTTAATAAATGAAACCAACAGTGTTGTTTAATAAATAAAACCAACAGTGTTGTTTAATAAATGAAACCAACAGTGTTGTTTTAATAAATGAAAACCAACAGTGTTGTTTAATAAATGAAACCAACAGTGTTGTTTAATAAATGAAACCAACAGTGTTGTTTTAATAAATAAAACCAACAGTGTTGTTTAATAAATGAAACCAACAGTGTTGTTTTAATAAATGAAACCAACAGTGTTGTTTTAATAAATGAAACCAACAGTGTTGTTTAATAAATAAAACCAACAGTGTTGTTTTAATAAATGAAACCAACAGTGTTTTTTTTTTTATTTGGCACCGCGTCTTACTACCCGTTCGGGTTACACTATGGATTAGGAATTGGAAGGTGAATTTAGAGGAAGTGAACCCGCATTTGCGTGGAGGGAGAGTGGAAAACCATTTAGGAAAAACCACCCCCAGTTCACCCGACCGAGATTCGTACCTCGATCTCCCCGTCCTCGATGGTCTGGCTCAACACGACTGGCGCGTTAGCCAACTACGCCACCGAGGCGGTACCAACAGTGTTGTTTAATAAATAAAACCAACAGTGTTGTTTTAATAAATGAAACCAACAGTGTTGTTTAGTAAATGAAACCAACAGTGTTGTTTAATAAATAAAACCAACAGGTTATGGGCCCAGGGCGCTGTAACAAGGTTCATCTTGCATAGTAAAATAAATTATCTTGTGTTTAAAGTGATGAGAAGTGAGATAATATATTAAACACGTTTTTGATGCCTGAAATCATTAAGTTTTTCAAGAAATTAAGATGGCATCTGGATTATCAATGCACATTGAAAAACTAGGAAAAGACAATTATGACACATAGAGACAACACATTCAAGCAATCCTTCTAAAGAACAACCATTGGGAATACGTCAATGGAACTATTCTTAGGCCAGCAACAAAGAAGGGTGTCGAGGCGGCAACCATCGCCGTGAATGTCCCGCTAACGGACATGCCAAATGCAAACTCAACATATATAACTAATGTTAGAGCAACGAACAACCTGAGTGAACTTGAAAAGTGGCACAGGAGGTATGAGCATCTAAATGAACATGACTTGCATAAACGTGTTCAGAAAGCGATGGTTAGTGGAATAGACTTTAAGAGCTCAGAACAATTTTCAATTTGTGAAACTTTCATCTTAGGAAAGCAAGTTGCTACGCCTTTTCCAAAAAGGTTTGAGTCGAAGAGTGAAAGATTACTTGAATTAGTGCACTCAGACGTTTGTGGCCCCAGGAGAATAAAGTCTCACAGTGAAAATTCTTATTTCACAGCGTTCATTGATGATAAATCTAATTGGTGGATGTACATTTTCTGAAAAATAAAAGTGATGTGAAAAAGGCTTTCGAAACTTTCAAAGCATCAGAATAAAATCACCATGAAAGGAAAATTCAAACTTTGTGGACAAACAACTGTCTGGAGTACTGCGTAAAAGATTTCACATGTAGGCTATAAGAAGAGAACATACAGTAGCAGAAACCCCAGAAGAGAATGGCAGAGCTGAGCGCATGGCGGGGATGGTGGGTGTGGTTTGAAACCAGGACTTTTGGTTGCAAAGCTTATATGCTGAATAAAACTCCGAATAAATGAAAGTTTGATCCAAGATTCCAAAGCATGTATTTTTGTAGGATACTCCGCAGAATCAAAGGAATACTGAATTTGGGATCCAAAAAAAAAAAAAAAAGGGGAAATAGTGAGAAGTCGAGATGTTAAATTTTTTAGATAATTTGAAACTGTTGAAGTTTTGAATGAACATAAGGAATCTGCGAACTTTGAACATGCTTACTTCTATGTTGATAACAGTGTGGAAGACACTATATCTGAAGAAGCTGATGAACATTTAGATAAAGTCAAATAAAGTGACCTCATTAATTCTGATCCTGAGGTCAGTGAGAATAACCTCCAATCAAATAATTCAAATGAATTTCTTTCAGAAAACCCAAGCCAAGACTGAACAATGACTCAGAACAAGAGGAGGCCTGGTCAACCTAAATTGGTTAAAACTGGCAAGTTGGGAAGACCAGACAAATTATTTAATTTGGTAGTGCAAAATCCTGAAAGTACAAGCTTGGCGTTTGAAGAGGCGGTAAATCTGACATTACAAGAAGCCTTAGAAGGACCATATGCAGCAGAATGGCAGAAAGCGATGGAAGCTGAGTTTAATGCTTTGACACAAAGCAAGGACTGGACATTGAAGCCACGTCCTAAAAGTAAAACGGTCATTGGCTGTCAATGGGTACT
This sequence comes from Timema podura, assembly GCA_033556935.1. Classification (NCBI taxonomy): domain Eukaryota; kingdom Metazoa; phylum Arthropoda; class Insecta; order Phasmatodea; family Timematidae; genus Timema; species Timema podura. The sequence continues at coordinate 52,920,296 of JAVRXN010000013.1, read as the reverse complement.
CAGGATAAAGTATGAACCATATGGTAAAGTCGAATGCCGCAAAGCTAAATTGGTAGAGAAGAGCTATAATCAACGTCCCGGGATCGACTTCCATGAAACTTTTTCACCAGTTGCTTGACTTAGCTCAATAAGATTAGTTGCTGCTTTAGCATCAGAGTTGGTACTTACTTTGTACCAACTTGATGTTGTAATGGCCTACATAAATGGAGATCTTGATGAGAAGATCTATATGAAGCTGGCAGACAGTTTCAATACCCCTGGAATGGAACATCTAGTTTGTTTGCTTGAAAAGTCTATCTATGGACTGAAGCAGTCAGGCCGTCAATGGTTTAAAAAATTGCATTGGGCTAAAAACAATTAAATATTGATAATTGTGTGTCTACTATATGAATGATGTTTGTGTGACTCTTACTGTGGTTGTCTATGTAGATGATTTAATCATCGCGACAAACAGCAAAGAAGCTTACACATAATTAAGAAATGATTTATCTCAAAACTTCCAGATGAAGAACTTAGGAAAGCTGCACTACTGTTTGGGAATTTTATTCAAACAAGATGATAATTCAAAGTCAGTCACTATATTACAGAGATCCTATATAGATGATGTTCTCAAAAAGTTGGAAGCAGAGGGAATGAGGGATGTTCAATACCTGAAACTCATTGGTTCTATGGTGTACCTTGCAGTATTGACAAAACCTGACATTGTGTATACAGTGAGCTTCTTGAGCCAGTACAGTCGAAACCTGGGAAAGTACACTGGGTTGCAGTAAAACGTGTCTTGTGATACCTGAAAGGTACGAGAAACCATGGACTAGTCAACAAGAGATCGGGTGCTGAACTGATTGGATATGTGGACGCAGACTGACGACCGAAGATCATACATAGGCTACATTTTTCAAGTGGCAGGATCGGCCGTGATGTGGGAGGCAAGAAAACCATTCCACTATAGCTCTTTTGAGCACTGAAGCAGAGTACATGGCTCTCACGGATGCCGCAAAAGAGATAGTTTACTTGCAGAACCTGTTAAAAGATATTGGTTATTTTAGTGTCGATGCAAAATCAACCCTCGTCTATTGTGACACTCAAGGAGCAGAAAAGCTCATGCATAATCCCATGTACCACTCGCGTACCAAACATATTGACATTCGGCATCACTATGTACGTGAAGTTTTCGCACAAGGAGAAATCAATGTTAAGTACATACCAACGAATGAGATGAGAGGTGATGTTCTCTGCTCTGTGCGGACCAAGCCAACATAAGTGTGTACAAGGAACTGGAGTGAGCAACATTAATATTTTATCACGCGTTTGAGAGGGGGTGTTGTAAATAAAACATTCTCTTTGTTTCATTATCAAACACAGGTTCTATTGCTCTGTGTTATCATAGCAACACCATAAACTTTATTATTTTTTATGCAAGATAAAAAGTGTTATTTTTCATAGAATTGTTTAGTAAATAAAACCAATAATAATAATGAATTAAGTATATTACAAACATTGTTTTATTAAGCTTGCAGTTTAGTGAAATAATACTTTTGGACACATACATATTCTAAAATTGTCAGTCGAAGCCAGGCGGGAGGAGCGGCAACAATTATGGCACGTAGCAAGAAGACGCCTCCATCACCAGACAGCTTGAACAGGGCATACCAAGAGGCTGGTCTACCCCCTCCTATAGATGACACGCTCTACGAATGGGCAGAAGAAATGACAGTCAACTGGAACCAGGAAGATTGGGACTTCCTGGAACGATCGAGGCCTGGGACCTGGAACAAAACCTCTCAACATCACCTCGCATAGACGACAGCTCTGCAGGAGTAGAAGTTGAGGAGGAACATCAGGAAACACCTGAAGTAGGACTACCGAGTTTAGACACACTAAAGACATGGTACGAGCAAGCAGCCTCAATGCTGATAGAGGAAATACCGCCAGTAGAAGACATCGAACAAATGGTGGAAGAGCTTGGCATAAGGATCATGGAGGAAGCACAAGCGTAGCCGGGGATCCCCAACCCTAGGATCCCGGTCAACAAAGACTCGGCACCCTCGGACGAGATCGGCCCGGAAGAAGTAGAAACAGGCGACCAAGAACCCACATCCCCGTTCCCGAATCTAAACAAGGAAATGCGAGAAGTCCTTCTGGAACAAGGAGCCGCCTTCATTCCCCTCTCGGAATGCACATACCAGACGCAGGCTGTCAAACCAATCAAGTCCATCGTCTGGAACAGTAAGGTCCGGTTCGCGAGGATCAAGGAAGGCGCATACATCCCGAAACCAACGAAAGCTCCACACGTATTCATCACCACCAAAGCGTCACCAACCATGGACACCGTCATCAGCGACCTCCTGGAAAGCGGCATCCTACGCAAAAGAGAAGACGTGTGCGACGCATTCCCGCTGTTCGCGATTCCGAAGGCAAACAAGGGCATCAGGATCATACACGACATGTCATCATGGACAGAATACACAAGGACGCCACCCTTCTCTCTGATGTCGGCAGGAACAGCCATAAACAAGATCCCTCAAGATAACTGGCTGTGGAAGATTGATCTGAAAACGAGCTTCTACCAGATTCCTGTATCAGAAGGATCGCAGAAACACCAAGGAGTCTACTACCGAGGACAAAAGCTGGCCATGACACGGCTTCCCATGGGCAACAGCTTATCCCCGTCGGTCCTGCAAAGGATTTCGCTAGAAGCTATCCACGCAGTTGAAGAAGTCCTGACATCCACTAAGGGCATCACCTACTTGGACGATTGGTTGTTCTACGGACCGGACAAGGAAGAGCTGGAACACGCCCCAGAACTGATTCAGATGTTGGGATTCACCATCAACATAGAAAAGTCGTCCAGGCAGGCATCGTGAACGCTGACTTACCTCGGGTTCGAGGTCGACACAAGGAACTCGACAATGACGCTGTCAGACACGACAAGACAGAAGGCGGGGGGGATACTCCTCAATCACACTAAGAAAGCCAGTGAGAAGAGCAAGCAGAGGATAGGCGGCTACATGAGCTGGGTCGGGTTCAACCTGAAATGGCCGGCTTACGCTGTGGCGCGACTCTACAGGGGCCAACCGGCCGTCGCCTTAGACCTGATAGGCCTGCCGAGGTGGAACACCTGTTCCTGGAGGATGGAGGACCAACCACCGGTGCACGCCTTCTTGGACGCTACTCCTTGGAGTATCGCTGCATACAACCCGGAAGACAACTCGGCGTGGATCCAGAGACTCAACTCGGCAACAGAAATAAACCAGGCGGAAATGAGAGCGGCCCTCCTCACCCTGAGATGGCAGCACAAGAAGAACACCGAAGATCAGAGACCGATACTGCTGGGAACGGACAACACCACAGTGTTACATGGGCTACCTACAGGCAAAGGATTGGTGTTCAACTCCACACCGGTAAGAGCCCTACATCTGTACATGTCAAACATGCTCCGTCACAGACAATGAAACACGTTTTGGATCGACACATAGACCAACCCGGCCGACATACCATCCAGAATAGCCCTACAGGTCCTGTTGGAAGAAGAGGCAGGAGACGCAAACATATTCGACACCTCAACGGTGCCGACATCAAAATTTGATCTTTTGTATATATAAAATTGTATCCCTTCCTTGTAAAAATTGTTTCTTATCAATAAAGGCTTTAGCCGCTGACTCCTTTCGCCTCCTTCGGCTGTCCCTCCCGGGATCTTCCCAGTCACACCGCGCTCTCAGTCCGAAAGAGAGTATAAAAGCGGTGGCTGGGAGGACTCAGGAGGTCAGTCGGAGCCAGGCGGGAGGAGCGGCAACAACTGTATCAAATTGTATCACTCTATGAAGGGGTTAAAGGATATTAGTCTAAAGCCATGGGTTGTTGGGTAGAGCGATGTTAAGTTAGATTTCAGTTATAATTTTTTGATGTATTAAAAAATCGTCTTGCATGAAAAATGGTTGTTTTGACTAATGTAAATATAAGTTTTGGATTATTTTGGTGAACATATAAAAATTTTTTTAGAAATTTGTTCAAATTCCTTATTTTTTCTGGAACAAGCAAATTCCCAAATGCTTCCCTGTTTTCCAGGTCATTGGACATCCTGTTATAATTTATTCCTATATATCCATTACAACATATTATAATCATAATATTAGCAAAGTATTTTATGAAAAACGTTGCATTTATCATAAATAAATAGTTACGAATTAACATAATATAATGGTCACAGACTTCTTGTCCACTTGTGTAGTGCATTAATTTAAACAATATTAATGATAACAAACTTTATCTTTAATAACTAAAGCCTCGCAAGTTTGTGATCAAATAAGCGTGTATATTATAATAGGGCTTTATTTTATTTAGTGAACTTGATTTAAAGAGGCATGATAATAATTTTCTGGCTACTCGCACCAACCTATAATTTTTTTTATATAGAACTAACACCTAAGAACTGTTCTTGATTGGAATTTAGAATTATTTTCACTGTGCATATATTTTGTAAACATATGATACTGTCAAACTTTATTATTCTACATAACATTGTGAAAAATTGGTTTCAATTTAGTGTAAATCAGCATAAGTGTTTTGGTGCAACCGAGCTTATGTCGAGGTCATTGGAAAAGGGACCTCAAAGATGAAAAAATACATTATTAATATGAAAGAATCATTATTATTTACAATTTCAAACTGATTTTACTGTAGAGCTTTTTGTTAGGGTAACTGAAATTTGACCATCTAATTTTCATCACAAACAAAAATAGCTCAACCAATGAACGAGAAATTAAATTGCTTACTAATATTCACATTTTCTGACCGCAATACTACTACAGTATGGTTGCCAGGTTTTCTTGCTGCGGTGCCCTCATAAAGGTGGAAAGGGTATTTTATTATTGCACCACTACAGTAGCCCCATGGCTTCTTTGATGATGACTGACAGTTCACAGCTGACAGCTAACGGCTTTGAAAAGCTACAGACCAAATTATGTATCCCTACGCCGAACCATATGATCTGCAAAAAACATGTGTTTAGCAGCTGTCACTTCTGACAGTCAAAATTTAGGTATATACCTAAATGTTGACTGTCAGAAGTCAGCTGTGAACTGTTAGTCAGCACCAAAGAAGCCATGGGGCTACTGTAGTTAGCTGTATAACAATACTAAAGATAATTCAAAGGCTGCAAAGCCATCAAATTCGGACTCCTCTGATTTTCGACTGTCCGACTCCAACTTATTCATAAATGTCTAAAGTATGTTATATTCTGAAAATTGAAAAATGACACCTGGACACAGGAATCGAACCCAGGACCTTTGGCTTAGTACGCCAATCCTCTAACCAGTGAGCTATCCAGGAATCTTCTGTTACCCAGGGTCATTCTTCACTCATATTTAAAGGCAGTTAAGATATGAGTGAAAAATGACCCTGGGCACAGATGGCTTCCTTCACCAAAACATTGTCTCGCCAGATGCCCCATTTTACCGCATCAAAAGCACTGCCTTCTATCCATCATAGATGACCACTGTTTCCCCTTATTGGATCTGCGATGCTTCATTAGATGAGCTTGCTTTTTAAACTTGAAACAAGGCTTCCCTTTATGTATGAAGAAAATTCTTCTACGACTGCTTTCCTCCCTCTCTTGGGGTTGATGATCGACTTCCCACACGTCTATCGCCCTTTCTACTGCCTCTATGAAGGTCTTAGGTTTTGCCAACATAGTAAATTTACCTATTTCTCCTAAAGGTCAATTTAAAAAAGAATCTGGGGCTCTCTGGTTAGCCTTTAATTTAATTAATTCATCCCAGACTGTATCATTCCCTAATTAGTATGTATTGACGTTAATTCTCTTAATCCTGTCCGCAAAACATTCTACACTTTGTGCCTTAAGATGCCTAATTTTGGTCAACTGTGCCCTAAAAACTCAGCTTGTCTGCTTCTTTCTGAACCTACCCAGTAAGGCTCTCTTCAATACCTCAACATTGTCATTTTCTAAACATCTTGGATCTGAAATTGCAAACTCTAACGCCTTTCCTCCCAACCGTAGTTTAGTTACAGCCCTTAGTTCTACATCTGACCAACCAGATATTATTGATGCGTGACTTATTTTCTCAAAAAACACTAAGATGTTGTCTTCTGCTCTCCCATGGAACACTGGAATAGTCTGTAACAATGTGTCAGTATCAGTTCATTAACATTATTATTCTTCTGAGCCGCTTCTAGTCTAACATTCTCTGCCTTTACTCTATTCAGCTCCCCTCTTAGTTGATTAATATCAGTTTGTAGGTCAACCTTCACCCTCATAACTTCAACTAAAGCCATGGTAATTGTGTCTAAGAATTCCTACCTTTGTTCTCCACACCTCCTCTCTACAACTGATGAGGCACCATTGATGGTTTGGACAGCCTCTCCTCGGAGTTCTGCTACAGCGCTATCGTTTCTCCTACACATACTGATCGTTGGATAACGCGGTTGTTTTCCAAAGTCTTTAACTCCCAAATTGGTTCTTGCAATAGTAGTACTATGTACTATTTTTGATGTTATTATCAGGGAAAAAAAAATAAAAAGGCCACTGACTAAAACCTCACTTCTGTCAGCAAATGTCACCACCCCCTACTCAAATGTGGGCTTACTGTTGTCAGGATTTATTGTGGCCGAGGATAGGGGGATGGGGTGGATTATGATTGTGTGGGTTGGTAATTGACGTTCGACTTGGGTTTTTGTGGTTTTTATTTGTACTACTATGTATATTAAAAACGTGATAGTTATGAGAAATATTAAAAGATATGAAAGCATTTAAAATACTATTTAGAAGCTTGGGGCAAAACGAAGTATTGCAAGGAATAACCATTGGCCTGATTCACCTCTAGGTGATCCTACATGGTTGATGAACACCGGTACCCTGGGCTCGAATGGTAGCCCTCCCCTCCAATACAGGTACTGTTGTGCCCGTGCCCTAACCCGCGCTTCACCAAAAACGGGCAGAAAGACCCCCCCAGACTCGATGGTGATTAGTCAGCCATGATAGCTGGATACACCACTTTTTATTCTGCCTTCTGGCCTAGTTTCCCATAAGGTATGCTGACACACTGTTTATGTGGTCAGCACATAGGTTCTATTTGTTTACAAGCTAATCACAACAAGAGTTGTTATCATTTTACCCAGCCCCCAAAAAAACCACCTGGGTTTTATTTTTATTTTTAAAATTATATTTTGCAGACAAAACAATTGTCTGATTAATTTTTGAAAATAGTTAGTCATTCTGTTGAAAACCTTTTGGTTCAAATCCAATAACAATACATTGATTTGTATATGGTGTTATACACAAGTTTTGAAATTACAGATTTTATACAATAGACTAAGCTACAAAATATGTTTTAATTAGTTGAACAAAATAATATGTTTAGCTAGCAAATCACTTGAGATAATATTATTTTAAGGTACCTACACTGTATTAATGCTAGGCTCTAGAAATATTACTTTTAAAAAACGCAAATGAGTAGACAAAAGTTGTTTTTATCTTTAAGTAAAGAAATCAACAAATCAATTGTGCAGCTGGCATGCCAGTAATTTAATGCATGGATTCCCCTCCCCCTTCCCCCTCTTTCTATTCCTTTTACACAAAGTTTTTTTTCTACCTGCTTGCTTAAACAGTATTGTTGCCAAGAATTACATTGTTGCATTATTGTTTTCTTCTATTATGTCTCTTATTATTCCTTTCCTTACTATATTAAAGTTAAAATATGTTTCTCCTGATCCCAAATAATTACTATATTTGAATTATTGGTTTAATTAGATTACATCATACCTTTAATTAAAACCCAAACCCCCCCACCCCAAAAAAAAACCATATAACCCAAATGTTTTTTTAAATAACCTTTGTTTTTTTCAACCCTGATCACAGCACCATGCAATACTCGTTTTGTCATTCACAATCCAGAACACAACAATATTAAACAAGCACTTCTCTCAATTTAAGCTGTGTGATTACATAACAATTATTTTAATAATTATAACAATTAATTTTCAATTAAATGTAAATTATATTTTTTTACATCAATTACTGTTTCCAACCTATGTTCTGGGTCAGTTTTGTATTAAGTCCCTATATTTTTCCACTACCTGTTTGATAGGCCTGTCATAGCTTCATATGCCTTGTAATATAACTTAAGACTAGGACAAGTACAGCATCCAGTCCCCCTCTCCCTCCATTGATTTATCAATGTTAAAGGGTTAACCCATATTTAACCAATGATGAATTTTATGGCCATGCTGGGAATCAAAGCCGGGACCCTTAGCTCAGGAAGCAAGCACTACCAAATGAGCTAAGGTATCGAATAATTAATTGTAAACATATTTTCTAAATTGATAATTGCGTGTATATAAAAAAAAGAAGTAGCCTATTTGAACCCTAAGGTTGTTGTGTTAACCAATTGGCTAGGTCTAAATCTTGAAAATTTATGTTATTATAGTACTAGTATAAAACATAACATGAATTTGTTTTTAGTAGGATCGAGTTATTACTTTAAATATTTTGAAATTAACATAACTTTTTAATTGTTCAACTTTTGTATTAAATATTGTTAAGAAATTAGGTTGCATTGTTTTAAAATAATCTTAGTTACAGAGGTGCTTGTGTTGATATAGATTCTGTCTGGGTTAAGTTTTATTCCCTTGATTATGTGTCCCTCCAAACCCAGCCGATAAGAATGAAGACTATACATAATAATCAATCTGATAGGAAGACTCTAAAAGAAAGTAGAACAATGTTCCTAAATTAGCAGCTGTATTCCTACCACTCAAGAGCGATGTTCCTAAATTAGCAGCTGTATTCCTACCACTCAAGAGCGATGTTCCTAAATTAGCAGCTGTATTCCTACCACTAAAGAGAGATGTTCCTAAATTAGCAGCTGTATTCCTACCACTAAAGAGAGATGTTCCTAAATTAGCAGTTGAATTCCTACAAAAAGCGAGAGTGGTGTGAGACGATTATTTTGTTCAAAACAAAAGCTTTTAACTAGGGCTGTCAAACTCAATTCCTCAATACCCTCGATTATTACTGGTATCGAAAGAATCGAGAATCACTCTTAATATTAAGATTCTTGCTACTTTGATTTTTAGCTTTTAATAAACCTGGCAACTAAACAACACAGCAAACTTCAGAATAGGTAGTCAATTATCTTTCATATTAGTTTAGTTGACATTTCAGTCAAATGACGGCAAATTGTAAATACACCGTAATGGCCCATATATTGTAAGACCCTAACATGTATAGATGCAGTTATGGTGGAAGACTTTGAAATTTTGTAATGTGTGAAATGTGTTATTCTTTCCGTTATAAAATCTGTAATTTGTTTTTTTGGTTTTGATGACTTTTAGTGTGTTTAGTAAATTGACAAGATTGTGAGATTAAACTTTCACACAACCATGTTTTTTATTTAATGAGAGAGTCCAAGGTTGTCAATGAAGGGGGAGTAGGGTATCAAGCAAGTTAGATTTTCTGTATAATAACAATTTATTAATAAATATCTAAAAAAATATTGTCCTTTACTGAAAAAGTTTTTATTTTCAAACAGTCCTACATAAGTATTTTAAAGTAAGTGAAAAATGTTAGCCTGCACATAGAATACGAGTACAATTTTCGGAAGGACATTTTTAGGAGAAAAATATCGCATTATTTTTGGGACAATATGATACTTCCTACTGGCGTAGTGAAATCTGTGACAATTAAGTCATTTCCTGTTCCTGTTCTTCCCATGAGTTTATAACGATGGTGTTTTATTCTTGTTTTTTAATATATTCAAAATTATAATTGTTCCTATATCACTAGTGTTTTAGAATTAAATAGGTTTATCTTTCAGAATTTATATTAAATTAAATCATATTCACAGTGATGTCCAAATAATTTGTAAGATTTATGTTGAAAAATTCAGAGATGTGTTGATTTGGTAAAATAGTCTTCTGTATGGACTAGGATTTTTTATCCAGACAAATTGAAATTTAACTACAGTGTTGAGTAAATAATTTGTCAATAATTAATATTTAATTTAATTTAAATAGGACTAATGACGTGTGTGATTGATATTTTTAAAATGACAAGTGAAGTTTGGGGACACTTTAAGATTAGTGGAGAGGATGTAAACTTTGCTATTTGCAAAATTTGTGCCTCTAAAATATCCCGCGGGGGTAAAAGCCATACCCCCACCAATATGAAAAGACATTTAACATCTAAACATGGATCTTTTATTAGTAACTTTGCTAAGCAAAGAAAAATTTAAGCTAGGGCAGAACAATCTCAGTCATTATTTTCATCTACTGAAGAAGCTGCAGATGACCCTGAAGTAGCAGAAACTGTTTTTATCTACAAGTTCTTACTCATCTTGTTCCACTTCATCCGATGATGGTAGGTCCACTAGTTCCACTACATTATCTGCTCCACTTCCAAGACCTTGACTGTGCATCATTCCAACCAATATCAACTTATATATAGCAAGTCAAAATTCAAACATGGAGACCATCTTTCTAAAGAAATAACATTGAAAATTGAAAGAATGATGTGTTTGGATAGTCAGCCCTTCAGTATTGTTGAGGATAGGGAGTTTAAGGATCTAATGGAGCCATTTTGCTGATATAGTTATTTCTCAGCTATACCATGAAACAAGACAAGGTGAAGATTTGCTGAAGAACGTAGAGTATGCCAGTTTCACAACAGACATGTGGACATCATCTGCCAATGAAGATTACTTGAGCTTAACTTTGCATTTCATTGATAATGATCTGCTCACTATCTGTGCATAAAGGTGATGATAAAATAGCTCACACTGGTGTCAACATCTCCCAACTTTTTTCAAGCAACACTTTTAGAGTGGAGCTTGGAGAATAAGATTGTGGCCATTGTAATGGGAGACATGTGTTTAGCTCTAGAAACAACTGGCTACTCGCACACACACCTCCAACTGATTGTCAAAGATGGGCTGCTAAATTCTAAATTAGTTTCTTCCGTCTCTGCTATATGTACACGAATTGTGGGACATATCAAACACTCCTCCCAAGCAACAAAGATATTGAAAAATGCTCAAACCCTCTTACAATGCAAGAAACGCCACCACCAGCTCATTGGAACTTAACACTGCATATGATGAACCGTTTACTGGAACAAAAGCAATCGGTAGCACTAGCTGCTACAGATTTAAAATTACCAGTGGAGTTATCTGCTTTTCAGTGGGAGATCATGAAGAATGTTGTGGACATTATAAATGTATTTGATAAAGCCACATTTGCTGTCAGTTCATCCAAGACAACAGTCTCAGAAGTGATACTGATAGTTAACAGCACTCGCCGACTGCTAGAGAAACCAGCACCAGTTGGATCCGGCCTTCAGGGAATACTAAATGACCTGCGTGCTTCTCTTCTCTTGCGCTATCAAAGTGTGGAGACAGAAGATATTTATTCAATGGCAACTCTTATAGATGCCCGTCATCTGGAGCAGGCCAAAAAACACTTGATTAAAGAAGTGCAAGCTCTGAACAGCTTGTCTACAGATTAACAGGTTAGTAGTATATTATAAATGCAATGTAATTTTGAAGAAGTCCTATTTCTAAAAATAGAAGGCTGCTACACTGATAAAGTAGGTTTGACATTTTCATCTATATTTTTATAAAACTTATAATATGTTGTTAATGTGTTTCATAGGCAAAACCAGCATATACACAAACAACAGGGAACCACCCAATGTGGTCATTTTACTCCAGTTTAATGGAAGAGGGCACAGTATCTACCCAAATCATGACAGCTGCAAAGGAAGTGGATGCATACCTGCAGTAACCCTTCATACCCCCAGATGCAGATGCCATCAAATATCGGGAATCGAGCACAATTTCCCAAGATTAAAGAAACTTTCCAAAAAGTACCTAATAACGCCACCAGAAAGTGTTTTCTGAAAGACTTTTTAGTACAGCTGGTCTAATATGTGATAAAAAATGAAATCGTTTGGACCCTGAATGTGTTAAGATGCTTTTTTTAAAAATAAAAACCTTAAGATTATTCCTTCAGGGTGCATTTAAAGTTTTATTTGTGACAAATGCTAAGTTAATATATTTTTACTATATTATTTCTTAAAATTTAAAAATTAAGTGATGTCTACAATTATCTTGTTTGTTTACTTGTAATCAGTATGGTACTTAAGTTTTCTTTTCAATGACATTAATTCAAAAGAATGCACTTTCATTTAACGATTCTATTTGCTGAAATGAATAGACTTGTATTCTTAACAAATGTTAATTATACCTTTTTTATTTATTTTTTATTTACAAATATTTTATTCAATGAGGCTTTGTTTGTAGGTAATATTACATGTTTACTATACAGTAGTGTAATTCCAAATTATTTTATTATTTTGAATATATGATTTAATATTTGGTAAAATTTATATTTGTATTTGTTAAAAATTAAAAAGCATACATTTTATTACTTAGAATATTTTTTGGTAAGTTAAGTTATGTTATGAAGTTGAATACCTAAATATATTTTATATGAGGTTGGATGCTTGGAAAAATAATGAAAAAAGAAATGTTCAAGAATCAGAATCGAGAAAAACCGGTATTGTGACATCTCTAGTTTTAACGTAATAATTCTACTTTTGCAAGGAGTGTTTTGTCTGTAGACTTAAAGTTCCCACCATTTCTACTTCAAAACAGGGTGAAAGTGTATCAACATAGCAAGGTTTTATTGTCAAATAGTTAAAAGAAATTTTAAAAAGCTACGGGTCTAGTACGTAAACACATGCAGCGGAAAAAATGTGATTACAGCTTAAACAATACCAAACAGCACTATTATTTACACAATGCTGTTGGGAAGCACTATTATTCACATAATCCTGTTGGGCAGCACTATTATTCACACAATGTTGTTGGGCAGCACTATTATTCACACAATGTTGTTGGAATGTTTGTTTGTTGTAAGACATTTTTCCAACAGCTTCTGTTTGTATACTTAACTCGAGCTTTCAAAATATTTGTCAATAGGGGATGTTGCGCAAAAACTGTTACATAAAAGTAACTTTTTAATATATAATAGGAGATAATAAATTATATAACACCATCATCCCGGTCACAGAGATCCGGAGAACCTAAACTCATAATTATTAGAAATATTTATAATTAATAATTACAGTGTCAATTCTAACCTAAGTCACATTCTGTTGATGCTTGAAAGGTTTGATTTTGTTAGTTTAGGATAGTTTAAAGTAATAAAAAGGATAACTATTATACATAATAATACTTTATTATCACGGTACTTACCAAGCACTTAACCCCACCTTTAATGCATAGATACACTAAAATCTCTAACAGTAGGTTGGTTTTTTGTTGTTTTTTAACCATCTGGGTTGTACGCCTATGCACTAATTACTTTAATGTGTTAGGGGTTATAAAGGTTGAATTTAGAGGTAGTGCATCCACATTTGCATATAGGTAGACGGAAAACAAGCCTCAGTGCACCCAACAAAGATTGAACACCGATTTCTCAGTCATCGGAAGCAAGTCTATTGCAAGAGTATCACCTTAAACCATGTGACCACCAAGGCGGGTAGTTGGTTAGTAATCAAATAAACAATATAATGGTGGTAAGAAAAGATGACATATTATATTAAAATTTAAAGTATCATGAGTAAACACCCATTTATGTTAGGTACTAAAATTTTAGCCAATTGTTTAAAAATATAACAAAAGTTTTCAAGGTTGGTTCTAGTGATCAATTACAAAACTCTTACCTCTCTTCCTTTTGCCTTTATTTAGAAATATAAGCTAATGTTTTTATTTTAAATGTTTGGCCCTCAACAGATATATATAAATGGTATAACACTAATTATTGGACATGTTAAAATTAGTTGTAATTTGTAAATTATATTTTATTGAAGCACAAAATATCCAATTATTGATTCTCAGTAAAACCTGTGTCATTGGATACTGTCTTGTCAGCCATCAAAGAGACATCCAACACATTACACTGTCTAACCATTAAATAATAATACACAAACAAATATAGTGTACGTGCAGATATAGGGAGAAAAAAGGCAAATAAAACATATTTGAAAGATACATTTAAAAAAAAAGATAATTTATTATTTTTATTAAAAAATGTCCTATATTTTTCTTGTTGTCAAAAGTGACAGCTGCATAACACACAAAACATATGTTTTGGTGTAGGGATACGTTATTGTAGTCTAGTAACTTTTCCAGAACTATTCTAATGTTCTTCCTACGGGGATCAGAGCCATTGAAGACAATCACAGTCTTGATGCTACTCACACTTTTGCCCAAGTGCTGACACACTAAATATCATACTTCATAATGTTAACTTAATTGTAATGTAATTCAAACTGTTAGGTCTAACACTTTTTTTAAATCTACTTCTATTCTACATGGAATTTACCAAATAATATATTATTATAATTTTCTACTCTTTCAGCTCATATGCATGTATATTAATCATGTTAATGTGTGAGAAATGAGGAAGTGTACCCACATTTGCGTGGAGTGGAAAACCACTCACAGTACACCTAAATAGGATTTGAACCCTGATCTCCCCATCAGAGGCAGTCCAGTTTGTTGCGAGTGTGACACCTTAACCATGTGGCCACCTAAGCAGGTAATAGGATAATAGTATTCATGAACCAAAGAGAAGTGTGAAAATTTAGTTCTTTATATTATAACTACATAATAATAAACTAGGACAATAAGTAGTTTGAATGCATGTCCCCAAGCCCAAATTAATTTCTGAATGTACCACTGGTTTAAATTATTATTAATCAAAATAATGTGAAATAAGAAATATTTTTATGGCTTAGAGAAAAACTCAACATCTTAAACATACAATATGTGCTTTTTAATTGTTATATTTTGTGTTTAATTTATACTTTACCTTATATTTGGGTTCCCTCCATATTTTAAAATCAATTTTGTTATTTCAATTCCATATGCATCCGCATTACTACCAATGGCAAAGTGAAATGAGGCTATGCCATACTCCGGGATTATCAAATTTGGATCTGCACCTTCTTGCAGATACATTGTTATATCGCTAAAAAAATATAGATATAAAAATGTTTTAGTCCAAAGAACATGACAGGTTAAAAAGTAGAAAGAATATAAGGCTACATGTTGTTTTGATTGTATGGATTAAAAACTAAAATATTAATTCATTAAGTCCAGTTGTGTCTGAAGAAATTAAATAAAAAATATATAAATGTTATGTTTGACTAATTCAAAAGTAATCTTAATTTTATACATTCCTTATTTTCTTTCACGAAATCACACACGTATTTGCTACTCACCTAAGGGTAAAAGTGGAGGGGGAGTTTAAGCTGAAACATTGGGAGCCACTGACTCATTGTCTTTGTGCTATCAACAGTTATTTGTTATGTTCAGCTAATTTAGGGATAGAGATTCTAGATACAATACCTTCCTTTATGCTGCATGGAATGAGGGTTGGGATAGTGAGTAGCTTGTCAACACTTCAGTAGGGGCCTGGAGACCATTTAAGGTGTTTGAATCCTGGAGAACATTTAAGGGGTTTGAAGCCTATTACATGTATATCGTGGCCTTGGCAACATATGAAGTATGACGTGAACTAGGCAAAGGAGTGAGAAATCTGACATGGCCCTGGGAAGAGACTTTTGACGTAGCAGTGGGAATCACATATCACAGTGGAAAGGTAGGTGGAACCCTTTTTTACTGAATCTAACATTATTCCTGAACCCATTTGCATCCCATCTTCAAATGTTTCATAGCTACTAAGCAACAGTATATATACAACTTTTTTTTGAAGGGGGAAAAAAACCATTTTTGAGAAAATGGAAGCCAAATTATTGATAACGATTTTTTTATATCCTTTTTTTAATACAGCCATTTAATATCTCATATGAAAGAGCTATTCAAGACCTTTCCAAAAACACTTGAATCACTTCTATAGGTAACCAGGTTACTGAAATATTCAATGTTAAAGTTAACAAGATGGTAACAAAATTGGTTGAAATCGCAAATTTTGCACCTCTATAACTTCGCACAAATAAAAAAGATATTGACCAGAAATTTTTCATAGTCACATATCTCAGGTGTTTCTTTCAGTATTCCAAATTTAAACAAATCTAAAAACACAAGGTTGAAAAGTGCCTCAACATTGGTTAATTTGACATGGAATGCCCCTCATCAAGCCTAACTTTATATGAAGTGTGGGAAAAATGACTTTACTCCGCTCAACCAATGAAGTAAATTTCACATTTTCCTTTCCAGTAATGTATAATTTCCTCATAGGCCATTCCTTGACTTTGTAGTGGTTCTTGGTGTCTCGGCTGTCCCACAAGCACAAAAAACAACAGTATTTTGTGAATCCATCCTGTAAACCTGTAAGCAGTGCGACAACTTTTAAATCACAGCATATATGCCACTCATAATCTATATATTTGATTCCCTCCATTAGCAAAGCCATGCGTTCATAAGTTTCCCTCATGTTCACCGCATGCACCAAAGGAACTGATGGAAGTTTGTTGCCATTATGCAATAGCACTGCTTTTAAGCTTGATTTAAATGAATCAATAAATACTCTCCACTCATGTGGATTATGTTGAACACACAACTCCATCATCAAACCATTCACGTCTGTGCACACACACATTGAATGCTTCATTTCAAAATATCCAGACAAAAGGCTATTTCTTGTTCTAAAACTTGACATTTTTGTACCTTGCTCTAGTGTCTAGAAGGTTCCATTGTTGCAGTCTAGAACCCAACAGTTCAGCTTGCTGTTTAGAAAGTTTCAAATCAAGGACCAAATAGTTCAGTTCCTTCTGTTCTATGAGGTGAGGCGATCTGTCATGAGTTTCAGGGATGTACTCTTCCAAAGGTTGTGTATCTTCTGATTCACTTTCCTCCTATGGTTCTGATGCAGTGGTTTGCAAGTGACAAGCACGAACAGGTAAGCCTTTCCCATGAGGCACAGGCATATAAACTAAAGAAACATTCAGATATTTAATTGTATGTTTAGTTTTACTGGAATGTCCTGCAATATTTGTCAGGCTAAAATAACAGTCCACATGATCTTTTGGCTAGCACCAAACCATTGGAACAGAAAACGGCATGACTTGGTGATTTTCTTTCATCCATTCTATAAGGGTAGTTGTGCAATATGGGATATAAAGGGTTTATCCTGATCTCCAAGAGCACAATCAAAGCACAGTTTATAAGCCTTCCTAACTAAGTCAGTGATTGGCTTTCTTTGGGTTTTTGGAGTGAACTTACAACATACATAGCAAAAGTTATTGGGGTGGTTTACACAACCATGAAGTTTATCAGTTGCCATTACGTTAAGAACACTGTACTAATTATAACCTAAAAATATCAGAACATCTCACTAGTTCACACAGGAAAAGCAAAACACATAGTAACACAAACTAAGGTATCAATAAAGAGAAATATACAAAGTGGCTAACACCATCCAAGTTTCAACACTCACTAAACAGCAGGGCTAACGTGGCTAGCTGAGTCACCTCTAACGGCCAATGGCAGTAGCATTCGTCCTCAACTAAATTGCCCTGCCCCCTAGTGACTATTTTTAGAACTTCTTCCATCATATATTGCATCCAAATACAAAGTGCAACCAGCATAGTCAGTGATAATTCATGGAAAAAAAGAGAGCACGAACAACACAAAAATCTAAAAAATAAAATAAAAAATAGTAAAAATCTCAAATATCTTAAAAGCCTTACGTGACAAAGCATTTTCGAAGGAAGATTCGGATTCTACAACCAATAATACATATTAAGACACCAGATGCAAAATGGCTGTTAATCAGTGATATCGACGTCAGGAAAATATCAAATACAGTGAACTCACGAAAGTTCTTCCAGTCAGCACATCTACATACCCATTGGGGCACCCGTGCTACACTAGGAATATCTTGAAATGGTAAGAGCAGAATTGAAAAATGATCGCTGCCCCAGAGTTCCAGGTAAACCCCCCAGAGGAAGTAAGGAACAATCCTGAGGCTACAAAAGGTTTGGTCGATGGCAGAGGATACACCTTTAGAGATGAAGTGGGTCTGAGTCCCAATGTTCATTAACCCCAGGTCACACGTGACAAGCATATCTTCTAGCATTCTCCCACGGACTTCTGTAAAATTACACCCCCACAGTGGGTCATGAGCGTTAAAATCCCCCATGATGATATAGGAGGCAGGAAATTGTGCCAAGAGGGCCTATAGGTTTATAATGGTAATCGATTCCCCTGGTGGGAGGTAGATGCAGCATAATGTCACCTCCAAAGCAAGGAATATACTGACAGAGCTCAAATTTAGATCAGAGACAAAATTTATGATATATTTTGTTACATGCTAGTATAGTCACACTTTGGTTTTCATGATCAAAGAATGGCTTGACGGTTCAATAACTACCGTACCCATGAAGCATCAGGTTATCAGGAGGGCAGAAGTGTGCCTCCTGTAAACATAAGATAGAAGGTTGCACAGAAGAAATCAGTAATTTAGTCTCCTCTACACGAGCATAGAAACCCAAAAAATTCCATTGTAGTAGGTAGCGACATTATTTAATGATATTAAATTTATTTAGCCAAGCAAGTCATAAAACTATCCTTTTTCAGGAATCACCACGAAATATTAAATAAACAAAAAAGTTGAAATAGTGACCAATTTTGTAAAAAACAACAAGTGACCTAATTTGCCAATTATTGATCAAAAGCATTAAAAACACAGCCTTTCCCAGATCAAAAGATGTTCTCTGCATAGCAGTAGACATGTGATTGTTTTAATCCTCTACCAATTTGGCCGGGTAAGAACTTAGTTGAGCCACTGGCATTTCATTAACAGCTGCCTTTGAAAGAAAGATCTAGAGTAAAAATTCATTAGGTTAGTTCCCAATTAATTCATGGCTTTATAATGAGTCATATAAATATAAACATAAGTAATCACAAATTATCTATAGCTAAATTATATAATATATTTTGTTTAAACAATTGTTTACTATTTCACTATACTTCAATAAATTCAACTAATAATCTTGATGGGTATGGCTATAGTTAAGGATGTGTTTTAATTTAGTTATGAACATGACAAGATAGCCGAAGCTTAAGTTTTTAATACATCTTGTATAATCACATAGTTAGTAAAATATAAACCTATATTTTAAGGAGTCTGGATTGTTTGGTGTTTTATTGACAGTTCACAACACATGTCAAAGTTTTGTAAAAGTTGTTATGAGTCATATAATCATCACTTTTAAAAAACCTAATTTAACTTTGCTTTCTTTTGTTCACAAACAGGGTTTATAATGTTTGATTGTTTCCTTTCCAGTCCCCCCCCCCCAAATATTTGTATTTGTTCTTCTCTCACCTTCAATCATGGCTTGTGCAAGATGTATTTTCTCAAAGTCCTTCAAAGCTTCTTTCTGTTTCTTGTTTGCCTCTTCAAAAAGTTTGTCACTGATTCCTTTTTTCAAATTAGCCTCTTTGTGTGCACTGTTTAACTCCTCTTTTGTTTTATTAATATCCATTTTATGTTTTTCTATTGCTTCTTTTTCCTCAATTTATGCTGCAGCTCATTTTCGATCTTCCTCTGCCTTTTTTAAGTTCTTCTTCGTTCTTTCTTTCCTGGCTCACCAGCAAGAAACCTGCTAAACTCTACTTCCAGTGCTTCTTTTGCATTTTTGTAAAGAAAAAAGTAGAGATTATTTGATTTTTTAGCAAGAGATTCTGTTAGCTTTGAACAGTGCTTGCAAGACAATATTAAATCTAGTCTGTCCGAGTTGTAGTTTTTGGGCTATAATTTGTGGATTAAGTGAGTTTAATCCTTGCACCAATTTGTGCCTCAATGGGCTCTTCTCTTGCAATTTTTTAACAGTTGTTATCACAACTTTCTTACATTCCATTTTGAATACAAGAATGTATTTATCAGATGTTTACCTTCTTTAGGTGTTTCACTGTACTGAACCCAAAATTAATGTGTTTCAACTGAAGTAGATTTTCACAACAATTAAGATCCAGAGCAACAAGTTTACTACCACAGTCAGCAGATTTAACAACCATGGCTCATAAGACTTCTTAAAAGGGTCATGGAGATCACTATAAAAGTAAGGAATAAGGGGCCTTGCAGACTGAAATTTTCATTGGAATGGTTCCCATTCTCCAGCCAAAGTCTTAAAAAAGAGAATTTACATTTGAGAAATTTGTCGTCTGTGTGCTTTTATGAGACTTTCCGTCAGTTTGGTATGAGGCAATTTAGAGGTGAGTACACATTTGTTTATGTTAATAACTACAATTAAACCTTGTTCTAAGTAAGTGACAGCTTACAGTACCTATAGTATTTCAGGGGAAATAGTCCAATGCCAGTAATAGTAGTAAAACTGGCCCGACGAGCATAAGAATCCTTAAATATGAAATAAATGAATGGCTCATAGGAAAGTATGCAGTACCCAACCCACACTGTTTGCACCTTCCAGTTTTTACACTTGGCCCATCCATAAATATTTGTAGCAAATTCTTTCTACATGAAGATCCCTAGCCTTCATTAAAATGCTCTAAAAGATCTTGGGCTTTCGCAGAACCCAGTGTGTTTCATTACTGAGTGGACACTTTTTGCCTACTAGTGGTATAAAAAAATATAATATTACTGAAAATTTCTTAAAATATTTTTATTATTTGTGTTATGATAATGATCAAGTATGAATAAATAAATTTTTATTTAATCGATATAGTATTGGACACCAACAACTAACCCTTTTATTTTCTGAGGTAGGTAGATTTTTTATTTAAGTAAGTAAATACCCAGGAACTGCTCAGCAGTAATACGAAAACCTCTTCTCTCAGGACCCCCAGACTTTACCTAAAGTTTGTTTTTTAAATTGTTGGACACTTACCAAAGGACTCCCTAGAGCTGATTATTATTCCTGAATTGGACATCCAACCGACAGAAAATATTTATACTTGGGATACAATGTTTAAATTTACCGTGTACTATTAATATGGTAAATAAACCAATGACACCATGAAATTTATATAGTGATTGTAATTATTGTGAGAAAAAAAATCTTTAGATAAAGAAACCCTACCTAATAAGGCATGTATCCTATGATATTAAATAATATAAGTATTGTGAAGCAACACTTGAAATATGATGACAAAACAGAAAATACAATTATGAATTATTACAGAAGTATTCCTTGAAATGAAATGATAATATAATAGGTTTAATTTAGTTTTATATTAGATTCAAATAGTGAGTTCTTTAAAAAAAAATGACTTGACACTTCTAATAGTTGGATGATGATGGATGAATTATTTTATCTCACCCAATAATATAGCTTGGTGATTTCAGGCTCCGGTAACAATAATATGATCTAGGTTTTATGCCTCACATATTCTTCTTGAAACTATCTCCTGCCCTTCCTTTGACATTTGAAATTAAAAATGTCCAAAACTAATGAGCTATTAAGTATCATATGAAAGCTTATAATAAGCTATAAAACTTGTTTTCTCCAGTAATCTATCTAATTTTAGTACATTAATAATTTATTTCATAATTTCATTTGAGCAGAATATTGTGATTTTTTTGAGAACTTTTAGGGCTATAACTTAAAAACTATAATGCAAATAAAAAATCTAGAAACTTGGATTTTCTACTGTATCTGGGGGTAAATTATGTGAGCCAAATATAAGAGAGTGAAGAAGCTGGAAATTGCGCTACAGTCATCATAAATATGAGTGCCGCCGCATATAACGAGAGTGAATAATTGAAATTGTGCTACAGTCATCATAAATATGAGTGCCGCCGCATATACGAGAGTGAAGAAGCTGGAAATTGCTCTACAGTCATCATAAATATGAGTGCCGCGCATATACGAGAGTGAAGAAGCTGGAAATTGCGCTACAGTCTCATAAATATGAGTGCCGCCGCATATACGAGAGTGAAGAAGTTGGAAATTGCGCTACAGTCTCATAATATGTGTGCCGCCGCATATACGAGAGTGAAGAAGTTGGAAATTGCGTACAGTCATCATAAATATGAGTACTGCCGTATATACGAGAGTTAAGAAGCTGGAAATTGTGCTATAGTTATCAGAAATAAGCGTATTAAGTGGCAAAAAAAAATATTGGTTGCTTGACCATTTAAAAAAAAAATTCGTGTTAACCTTATATGTTGACAGTTTAAAAACACTATTATTCTATTTTTATTGACACTGGTTTCAACATGACAGCCATTTTTTTAATCATGGCACACAGCATTTTCAGCATTTGTAAAGGTTTGCGGCAACTTCATTATCTCAGTTGTGGTTAAGTCCAAAAAACATTTACAAAGACTATGATGTTAAGCACCTTTGAGGTTACAATTTTGTTAAGATATAGTATTCTTCTAAAAATTTGTCTTCATCGTCAATTTTAAGGCCAAAGTTTTGTAGGCCATCGCAATCGCTAAAGTCATTTTCAGGATTATTTTAAAGGCAGTTTATTTAAGAATTGATTTTTTTTTAAAGTTCAGATGGAACAATAATCTATGCTAAAATTATTTGAAGTTTGAGAGTTTTGTGTTTTTTTTTCTATAGGGCCACAAAGATATCCTTTTTTTAAAATATCAACTTGAGGGTTCAATATCTCTGGTGAACAGTTATTTAAAAATCTTAAATTTAGAAAAGTTAAGGTACTTTATGTTAAGTAACTTTAGTTAAAATTTTGAGTTTGAGATTCATGTGGTTTAAAAGATACAGCCTGGCAAAAGTCATAAAAAAAATTAAATAATTTGCATTAGTTAAGTTATGCTACATTTAATTTTTTATTTTCATATTAAAAATGTTAGTATTTATGGTTTAAATTATGCAACTAAACATAATTAAATTTTAAGCAATTCAAAAATGGATTTTAATTGTTTTACAGACTTGTTAGAAGAAAAGGGGTGTTTTAAACAACAGTTAATTTAGGGTACCTAAGTATGTCAAATATTTGAAATAGGATCATAATAGATTATTATTACTTAGAACAAGTTAAGCTTTAAAATACGCACATTATTTTATTTAGTGTATTTGTTTAACAGCATTGAAATTTCTTAGCAAAGTGTTTCAAAAATATTGTGCGAGCACCCAGTTGATGTGGATAGTTCTGAGTGGCTGAGCTTTCTCAGCACGTTTGTCAGTGGCACCCATACTTTGTCCTCAGGTGACATCTTGAATGAAGTTCTAGGTCCTCATACTCTTCTGACTTGGACAGTTTCCTCAATGTGTGTCGGCAGTGTGTTTGGAACATGCGCACTGCTACAGTGTTGTGGTCCTAGTTACTCTATCACTAATTACACATACATTGGCAGATAATCTCATCGTTTGGTTTGTAACAACATACAAATGGGTGAACAGTTGCTTGTTGGTTTGCCCAGTGGTAGCGTTGGATCTCATCTTGAACTACAAAACTAAAGTTTTCTGCAAAGTCTGCAAGAATAATACATCCATATTCAGTGAATTCCTTCTTCTCTTCTCTCAAGAATTGAATTTGTAAGTTTGCTATGAAATGGTGAGTCTTGAGTAAAACAATTTTTTTGATAAGGGACTGAAAATATTCTTCGGTTGGTTGAACAACAGTGATCATTTCTGTAATATCTGTTGGAGTCCACTGTTTAAATACCTACTATATTATCTGGCATGGCATCAGTTTGTTCAAATTCATGCAGCATATCTAAGAGGGCTTCCCTTCCTGGACAATTATCACATTTGCCCATCAGTGTGACTATTCATGTCACAAACAAGAATGTCAAGAAGGTTCTTGTAATTGATGCTAAACTTTGCCCCATTAAGCATGAGCTTAATATTTTGATGGTCAATACAAACGCAGGAATAAACTGACTAGGGTAGTTATGGCAGGGCGTGATAGACAACATGTTCCAGTCTAGTACATTATCTTTTGTCCTAGTTGGCGTCAGCACATGTGTTTAGTGGGCAAAACTAAATATTTGTATGTGTAAGGACATAATATATAGTAGTTGCAAAAAAACGTTTTTGCCATACTTAAAACTTTGTGAAAAGGAAGTATATGATGAAATGCATGTACTTCAACAATTTCAACGTTCCTACACCACGATGTCTGTGTAATATGGATGCATCCTTGCCTCATTTTTGATACAATATATAGTAAGGTGGGGCAAGAGTACACGTCAGGTAAGGGTACGCATCGCTTTATTTCTATTTTGGCAAAATAGCAGTTGGCCACACTGTTTTTTGGTTTTAGGAAGGTGTCATGGCAGATAGGTTGTCAACATAGTTTGAGCTGAATCTGAAAGCACATTTTCAAACAATACGGTAAGTTGTGATTTTAAGCATTCTGATGTAATTTGGCAATATTTAGCAAAAAGTAATATCTACATAAAATATTTATTAAAACTAAGATGTATTATTATATTTCGAAAGAGCTGCTTTTAATGTAAACAAAAGTGTCCACATTATTTAAGAAGTTTCTCACTAGGCTACAGCACTTCCTGGTGAGTTGTAAAACTATGAGTGGGGCAAGGGGACGCACGAAGAGGGGGGCATAAGTACGCATTGCGTACTCTTACCCCAACTCTTGATTACGAGTATTTCTCGCTTTATATCAATCCAGTGAACCATTATTTTCTGAATACAAATTAATGTATAGCTTTATTACTACCCTTAGTAGATAGGGAAAATCAGTGGCGAAGCGTGGAATCTTTCCAGGATACCAAAAGGTTGTTTAAGACATTTAGGTATACAAAAATAAATAAATACATATATGTTTAATGTTAATGTATGTGGTCTAATTTATATTTCAGGACTTATACAAAAACAACTAAATGTAAACCATGTACTGAACAAATGCTTAACAGAGCTAAGCAAATCTTCAAGATAGATTTTCGAAACAACAAATGCAAAAGATCTTTAAATAAGTGAATCTACTTTGAGAAAACGTTTAAAAAAAGTAAGTTACATGGGATTTAATTAAACTTTTTTAAATTTAAAATCAAGTTTGTAAACTATGATATAAAATACACCTTGAATTAATTTTATTACTGTTTCAGGGCTTTGGTGTAAATAAACTGGGCAGGTTTGCAAAGACATTTGACGAAAGACAAGAAAATGACTTGGCTAAGCATTGCAAGGACCTTGATGCGTGTTTTTAGGATTGACATTAAAAGATTTAAGATGATTAACACTTGAATATGCTGAGATAAATGGAATTAAAAACCCGTATGATAAAGAGACGAAGTTAGCTGGTAAAGACTGGGCATACAGTTTTATGAAGAAATTTAATTTGACACTCCATATTCCTCAAAAGACTAGCCTTGCTCGAGTGATGGGTTTTAACAAAATTCAAGTGGATGCTTTTTTTGACAATCTTGTGGCCTTAATGTCAAATTTAAGTTCCCGTCGACTCGTATTTTAATGGATGAATCGGGAATAACTACAGTTCCAAATAAAGTTCCAAAAGTTGTTTCTAGCATAGGAAAGAAAGCTGTTGGTAAAATTTGTCTGGAGAGAGAGAACAGCTTATAACCATTGTTTGTGCTGTAAGTGCCACCTGTGATAATTTTTCCAAGAAAAAGAGGAAAAGAAGAGCTAATGAATGGGCCCCTCCAGGATCAGCTATGATGTGTTCTGACAGTGGGTGCATAAACGCAGAACTATTTAAAGACTGGTTGAAGCATTTTCAGAAAAATGTAATTGCAAGTTTAGAGAGTCCCGTGTTGCTTATTGTAGACAACCACACTTCACACATGAGTTTGGATGCTGTGCTCTTCTGCAGAGGACATTCTATTCATCTCTTGTCCATCCCTCAGCATAGTACTACTCACAAGCTGCAACCTTTGGACAGATTTTTTTTAAGCCACTAAAAGATTTTTACTCACAAGCTTGCGACCAATGGTTATTGAGTCACCCTGGGTGTACAATTTCCCAATTTCAAGTCGCGCAACTTTTTGGCAATGCCTACCAAAGATGTGCCCCAATGACTAAAGGTATTAATGGATTTAATATGTGTGGTATTTTCCCTGTCAACTGTTATGTATTTTCAGAAGAAGAGTTTATTCCATCTGTTGTCACGGACCAATCTAATGGCTCATCAAACGCAACATCTGAGACTCGGCCATCAAAATCTTTGGCTGCCAAAAGAAATTCTCAACCATCAACATCTTCAGCTGATACAAGATATTCTCAACCATCAACATCTTCAGCTGATACAATATATTCTCAACCATCAACATCTTCAGCTGATACAAGATATTCTCAACCATCAACATCTTCAGCTGATACAAGATATTCTCAACCATCAACATCTTCAGCTGATACAATATATTCTCAACCATCAACATCTTCAGCTGATACAAGATATTCTCAAACATCAACATCTTCAGCTGATACAATATATTCTCAACCATCAACATCTTCAGCTGATACAATATATTCTCAACCATCTAACATCTTCAGCTGATACAATATATTCTCAACCATCAACATCTTCAGCTGATACAAGATATTCTTAACCATCAAATCTTCAGCTGATACAAGATATTCTCAACCATCAACATCTTCAGCTGATACAAGATATTCTCAACCATCAACATCTTCAGCTGATACAAGATATTCTCAACCATCAACATCTTCAGCTGATACAATATATTCTCAACCATCAACATCTTCAGCTGATACAAGATATTCTCAGCCATCAACACTTGTGGCTGACACAAGAAACCATAAACCATTGATCTCTTTAAACTCTGTATTAGTAACTCAACAACAAACGACTTATCCAGTAGACTGATACCATTCCCTAAAAGAACAGAAAATCAAAATAGAAGAAAGAGAGGGCAAAAATCTCAAATCATAACAGGGACACCATTTAAAAATAGTTTATTGATAAAAGAAGAAAGTAAAAATGCTATTGGTCAGGCTAGGAAATCATTGTTCAGATTTAAAATTAATAATCCAATTATGTCTCTCTCAAAAAATAATAAAAACAACCAAATCAAAAGTTGATGAAGACATTTTCTGCCCGGGCTGCGAAGAACAGTATGAAGATCCACCTCTAGAAGACTGGGTGCAATGCAAGAGTTGCAAAGAATGGTGGCATGAAGCGTGTTCTAACTATGAAGGGTCAAGAAATTTATGTGTGACTATTGTTAAATAGTTTTAAATAACTTTTAAAATTGTTTCCCAACTAGATTATAAGTCAAGGAAATGGATTTTTCAATGAGATAAGTTTGTTATAAAAAAAGGTAGGTAGAATAGTTTACTTTCTTCAATAATGCCTATAATGCATTTTTTATGTCTTGTGAAGTTTTATAATGTAAAAGTCTGTATCATAATTTTTTTTTATAATATTTATAATGCGTACTTTTATCCCAGAGCAAACATATACTATGGGGCAAAAGTATCGTTTTGTCAAATTTTGTAATTTTTAAATAATTGGTTAAAATAATTTTTTGAAAAATTATTATAAATTTTTACTTCAATGACAATAAAATGTAGATAGTTATCCCAAAAATTGACATAATTTAACAAATATGTTTAGCTTATACATGTGTTTTAAACGTTACGTGCGTCCTCTTGCCCCACTTTACTCTATGAACTTAGTCCCAAGGTAAAAAACTGGTCACTTCATATAGAAATATGACAAACTCTTATTTTTAGCCCTATCTTTCTTCATCTACAACTTCAACATTTGTCATGGAACTTTAGTGAAGATGATCATGGCAAAGGGCCAGAAGATAGAGGAATTTTGAAAAGAGTAGCTGACCAGGCCATGGCTATGACTCATGGTAGAGATATCCCAGATGCAGATATTTTGAGTGATGTGTTACAAAAATCTAAGTAGGGTAAGCTTAATGCTTACATTTTTTAAATAACAGAAACAGATAGTCAGAAAGTAAGAAAATTGTTCCATCTGTTTTAAAACCAGAAAAAAAAACTATGTTTACCCAGCCAGTGGTTTGGGATCGAGTCAAGCCGAGTGAACTAAAGCTACATGTCATGAATTGTTTTGATTGTAGTACATCATCACAGTGTAAACATTTTACTTCCACACCACCAGACTGGAGCTTTTTACATAACAGCAAAATTGTAAAGGTTGAAAATGAAATCTCTTCACAAAGACCTAGTAAAAGATATGACCTTATGGCTCAAGAAAACCTGACCAAGGATCAAGAGACTATCATCAGAAACCAGTGGGCTGCTGTCATGTATTATAGGTGTTGTTGAGTTGAACAAGGAAAATGTTCTGCTCATCAGCTTTATGAATTGTTCTACAGATTGCAAATTCTATTGGCTGAAACCACCTTACCATTAAAATGTTTGTGCAGAAGAGATTGTGTGCAAAATAAAGGATCCACCAATGTCTGAACTACAAGTCAGCATTTTGCTTTATTGAAGGCTGAACATGATTGCTTTGATTGCTTTGATAAACTTGCAGTAGTGTTAACTTGTCTCTGCTATAAACTCACCTCTGTTTCTAATTATATTTGGACAAATTACAGTACCCTATTTTAATTGAATTTACCTGTTTAGTTATTATTTTAACTTTATTGTCATTACCATCCCCAACGTAATTAAAATCTATGTACCCAGAATATATTCAGGAAAAATGAAATATATGTGGTCGAGCTGAATTTCATGTTTTTATATTTAAAAACTAATAATTTCTAAAGAAAGGTGCGAAAAAGGACAATTAGGTCAAGCTCATTAAAAAGGGAAAAAAGGGAAAAAAATATGTTGGTATGTTATACTAAAGCAGTGTATGTGTTTGTTTTTTTTTGCTAAGTTTAAAAAACATAGAATATAATTTTTTACATTAACATCATGAATATTCTAAAATTTACACTAGTTTTCAAGTGTGATAGCTATTTCAATATATTCAGGAATGGATAATCCCATGTCAAATCAACACACTGTTTGAGACAGAAATTAAATGAAATTTAGGGTGCTTAATGGTCCTATGGTGTAGTACAAAAATACTAATTTATAAGGTCCTGTGTTCATTAAGTGAAATGCTAGAGCTATGTAAAGTTTTTTATTTTTGCTTAAAAATTGTTGCTAGATTTTTTTTATTTTTACTTAAAAATTGCTACTAGATTTATTTATTTTTTTGCTTTAGTTGAGATATAGAGCTAGGAGATGTCTCATTTTAAATATATTTAAGGAGCTTTCAAATGATATGCAACACTACTAAAATACTAAATACTACTATTATAATACTAATATTATCATTTTTCAAAAATCCAGCTCAAAATTTCAAAAAATGTTTTCCAAAAAATGGACATTTTTTAAATTTTGAAAAAAAAACCCAACTCAAATCTAGTTCATATCTATCTGTAACTCTCTAAAAAGTATTTTTTGGGATCATAATATATTAGAGTTAACAACCTGTATACACACGATAAAAATAAATTGTGAACCTATCAATTTACATCACACTAACTCCCCTCCCCCACACACACATTGTGTATCTCTTTGGATTTTTCTATTTATTATATTATCTGAAAGTAGTGATCCTTTCTATCTGAATTATGTTGGGAGTCATACATTTTTTTGTAAAAGATATACACGATTCAATATGGTTTCAAAATCAAAAATAATAGTCACACACACACACATATATATATATATATATATATAGAGAGAGAGAGAGAGTTATTAGTTGTATCTTTTTAAAAAAACTATAATTCCCATGATTGTTTAAGTTCCTACCATTTCTACATTTGTGGATACATTTTTAGTCTTTTCTTGAGCTTGAAGAGCTTGTTGTACTTCCTGAGCGGAGAGGGTTCACTTTACACAGGACATATGTCGATAGAATCCACAGAACATCTAGATTTTTATGGTAAGCCAATGAAGAAGATGGACCAGCTGGGAAAGGAATGTAAACTTTACTTCCTCTTCCTGTTTTGCTAAAACATAGCCCAGCCACCAACAGTCACTCTAGAGTGCAATGACATAACCACACATTTCACTAAAGTATGTTCAACTGATGTTTGAGTAAAAGAAAAAGGTTTGACCAAAATCTTTGTTTCACTTGAAGGTATGAAAACATGTAGCTTTTGAGTTCCAGAAATAATTTGTGCTTTGCTGAATCGATCTGTCGAAAATTGGTTTGTTGTAATGTACTTTGCCCATGTGACAAACGTAAAGTCAATTTTAAAAATATTTTCTTTCGCTCATTCTTAGAGTTGTCTCGGCATCATTATTGGGCCTCGTATGGTCTTTGGAGACTTGCTCTAGCTGCCAACCTTTTCACGATCCCCCCAACACTGTCACATGCCACTCAGCTTCAATGTTGAAATCTGTTTTTTGATTACATAAATTCAAAAAGTTCTTGTTTTTATATTGTGCAACAGAGCCATCTTAAAAATAAAAGATTCTTTTAGGCAATTTCTCAAGTCTGCTCTTCAAAAAGTTTCAGAGTTTTTGTTGCAGTATTGTGCTCAAGAGACTCTGAAATCACAATAAAGCTGGCATTCTCAATTTTCTCACCTGCTTTAAAATATACAATAAATGGATGCACTGTAGTTTGATTGCTGGTCCAATGATAGGACCCTGCTTCATCTTGTGCAGCAAAAGAATAGTTTTCTGTAAAATTGCACACAACAGCAATTTATGA
Source organism: Timema podura (assembly GCA_033556935.1). Taxonomy (NCBI): domain Eukaryota; kingdom Metazoa; phylum Arthropoda; class Insecta; order Phasmatodea; family Timematidae; genus Timema; species Timema podura. The sequence goes on along the minus strand of JAVRXN010000013.1, from coordinate 52,889,682 downwards.
ATTGGACAAATTTTCTTTGAACCAATTCATAAATGAACTTTGTTGTTTAGCTATAAAGCCATGGCGAAGTAGAACAGAAACTTTCTCACAAAATAGGATGACAAATTCAGGGGCATTTTTTGCAACATTTCTAAAGTACATCTGTAGCAGTCGATTGATGCTGGATTGCATACTATCTTTACAAGGACATCTTTGTAATTTTTGATCTCACCATTTGTGATTGATGGTAGCTTGGCATTTTCAGTCATGAGTTTGATATTCTGATATATGGTACTCATACAAACTGCATGTGTACCACTTTGGCCATCTAGAACACAATTATTTGACCATAGCTCCGCAAATTTTGAAAATCCCACATTTACATTTGGAGACTTTTAAATAATTTGTACACCTCTTTTAAATTATTTAGCATTAAACGTTTGAAGACAAAATTTTTTTAGCCAGTGCTGTTCTTCATGGAAACATAGTATTTCATCCCAGGCATGGGTCTGCTGACTCCATCGTTTTCATAAAATGTTTTTATTGTTTTAGCTGTTTCCACAAGTAGAGTTTTTCCAGGTTTCTGATCTGGATAGAATTCCTTTTTGTTTCAAAAGTTTTTTTGACTGTCTTACCATGTAACTTGGTGCATTAAATTCTTTCACCATCTTCCGGACATTCCAAGATTCAGATAAAATAGTCAGAATCATAAGCTCTTCTTTTCTGTTGGTCGAAGTTTGGAATTTGGTTTTCAAGTGACCTAAAATAGTTTTTTCTTCTGATTCAACATCACTATTAGATGATTCTGCATTGACAAGAAGTTTGCACTTTACAGCAATATTAATTCTTTTAACTTTTCCTGTAGAATATCATTTAGATTGTGCTTTTTTCTGGTTGATAGGTTCTGGCTCCTAGGTTCTGGAGGGATTTATTAAGTGTTTTTAAAGCTTCTGAAGGGAATTTTACATCAAAATGACTATCACACCATATACTGCAATCGTAACCTACATCCTGACTAATACTTGGAAAACATTAATTTTTATATCTTCTTTCTTCATCTTGCTCAGTTCTTTCCTTCAACTGTCACAAATTTTAGCTGTCATTGGTGTTTCATGTTGTCACTTTGGTTTTTAAATGGATTCATACTACTAGCGGTCTATTTTTAATTCATTTTAGAAATGTAACTCAAAAACTAACTTACAAAACACTGTTTCACATGATCACTTCACACTCACAATTAATTAAACTATTCACATAAAAATCAACATAAATAAATAACAGACAAATAGAAGCAAGTTGTCTTCAGAAACTCTGCTGGTAGACTGAGCCAAGTTCATTAGTGTGGAGCGCCAACACAATTTTCTGAGAGCATTGTTTGTGGAGGGTCAATAAACTCCTATTGTGATATTAAAAGGTTTGATAACATGTTAACAACCACTGAGTCACAACAAGCAGAAAGAAAACTCCATGACTCATGTCTAGGGGAAGTGGGGTGGGGTTAAGAATGGCAAGGCCAACAAAGATAAGCATGGATTTTAAAGATTGAGAGAAGGATGAAGGTATTTTCTAAACCCTATATTCTTTAAATATGGAAGGTCAACTACTTTTTGCAGGAAAGCAAGCTAAAGAAAGAAAGGTATGTGGATGGGAGAAGTTAGCAAATTGTAAAGAGAGATCTGGGAAGAAGGGGGGAGAGGGTTTTGGTGAGAGATTTGGTTTTACAAGTTTTCTTTTTAATATCAGCTGTTTGTAAAGTATTCCCTACATTTTAAACACCCTTTTCAACATTACTACATTAACTAATCTTATTTCACATCACAGGGAAAACCATCACTATTCGTATTTGTTGGTATTCGTTTGAAATTATTTGACTAAAAAAAGTGCTTTTTCCACACCCCTAAGTTTAACTCAACCATGATGCAAAGGGTATGGTATATAATCTTATAAATATTGCACAAGAAATAAGCTGTGAAAGAAAAAATTTTTTTAGGTTCTATTTACAAATTCTAAACCCATTATTTTCTTTTGGTCAAATGTATAGCCTACCTCTCATAGCTTATAACCCCATCATGATTACAAAAAAAAAATTATGGATAGTTACAGATAAATAAAAACTAGTTTTAAAAAATTTTCTAATTTTTTAAAATGTCAATTTTTGAGAAAATCGATTTGAAAATTTTGAATGGGATTTTTGAAAAAAATTAATTTATTAAGTTTATTGTGTTGCATATCAAATGAAAGAACATCAAAAGATATTTAAAATGAGCCCCATATGAGCTATGTAGACAAATTAGGTCTTAAGTTATTGTACGGTAATTTGAGAGAAACACGGTAGACAGTAAAGTGATGTTTTATTTTATTTCAAAGTCCTGTAACTCTAGAATTACTGTATGTAGGGAACTTAAAATTTTGCACTGATTAGGTTCTCTATAAGGACTAAAAGTTTGCCAGGTTTCATGAAAATCAGGACAAAAAAAAGTTGTGTTGATCTGATATGGAATGACCTGAATAGTAATTTTTAAAAAGAAGCTGAGCTGAATTTCATGTTTTTATACTTAAAAAAAAGTTTTGAATAAAGGTTGCAAAAAGTTACAAACAGATCACACTCATAAAGAGGTTAAAAAACATTTTTAAAAAAAACCTTAGGAATGTTTTACATAAGGGGTGTGGGTGTTGTGTGTGTTTTTTTTTTAGGGGGGAAAAATGCATTTACGCACAGCGTGTCGGACTGGTTTGGCACGAGATGTTAGTGTGACCAACCCCTACCGACTAAAAAACCTGACCCTCTTCTCCTCGCCTCTATTACTCCCCCACGGAACCGCCGCTAGGCATTACTTCGCGGGGGGAAGCATTAGTTGTTGTTCTGCTCTTCCTTCAGTAATTTGGCCTCTCCTACTTCCCCATTCTCACCTAGGTATTGGCGGCGGGATTAGGGATATCCTGGGATTCTTCCTTCCTGATTCTTTTTCCTCCTCTCCTGCTCTTCGTGACGTAGGCCCTTGAGGATTTCCTTCACATAACGTGATTGTCGCCTCCCACGCTCCTCTGACGACAGCATCATATCCCCTAAGTTTTCAGGCGTAATCTTTTTTTCTACTATGACCTCCAGGTTTTCATGCTGGGTGTCATACCGAGGACATGTGAAGAACACGTGCTTGGCATTCTCCTCAACTCCGCGACAGGTGGGGCACTCCGGGGAATCCTCATACTTAAACTTGTATAGTATGCCCGGAAGCACCCGTGTCCCGAGATCATCTGTGTCAGGTAGTAATTGACAGCTCCATGGCTGCGGTTATACCACCTATCCACATCGAGAATCAAACGGTAAGTCCATCTCCCCTTGGTGGAGGCATCCCACAGCCGCAGCCTGCGTTTGAGACTGCTTCGCCGCTCCTGCCTCTTCAACTCCTCTGCACTCAGCGATGTTTTACCTTTACGACGATACAGGGTCTTCCGCTCTTCCGCCAAGACCCCAATTGGCAGCAATCCGGCGATAACGCAGACGGAATCTTCTGACACCGTGCGGAACGCACTTGTTATTCGTAACGCGCTCAGCCGGTAGACTGGTGCCACTTTACGATGGGACTCCTGGACTGTCGGTGCATCGGCCCATATGGAAATATCATATGTGAGAACTGATGTGACGACTGATGACAGGAGAGCTCTCCTTTTCTGTTTGGGGCCTCCCACATTGGGCATGAGCCATGATAGAACAGCCCCAACCACAGACGCCTTGGCACTGGCATGCTCCGCCTGCTGCTTAAAGTTGAGTCTCAAGTCGAGCATCACCCCCAAATACCGAATGAACGGCTGGGACGTGATCTCATGTTTACCCGCTTGCAGTTAAATTGCCTCAAGCTTCTTCCTGCTGGTGATCAATACTGCCTCGGTTTTGTGCTCTGCCAGCTTCAGGCCAACCGACTCCATTCACCGGTGAATCCTCGCGAATGTGACCTCGAAGAGGTTGTTGATGTCCTCCAGGTGTTTTCCTACAATGACAAGAGCGACATCTTGGTAGCACGAGCTTCAGGAGTCCATCATACATAATGTTCCACAAGAGAGGCCCAAGAACAGAGCCCTGAGGTACTCCCCCAGTTACTCGATACTCTTGTGGGCCATACTCCGTGTCGTACTTGAGGACCCTGTCGGTGAAGTAGCTAGCTACCATCTTCTGCAAGTATCCTGGAACATCCATCTCCTCGAGCGCCCCCATGGTGCAGTCCCACCTGGCTGAAATGAAGGCGTTCTTGATATCGAGCGTCGCTACTATACAGTACTGCTTCTCTCCATTCTTCCATCTGTCCCCGGAGATCGCATCCCTTGCGAGTTTCACCACCAGGTCAATGGCGTCGAGCGTGGAGCGCCCTTTGCGGAAACTGTACTGCTTATCTGATAGTTTTTTCTCAGTTACTTTCTCGATTCTCTCGTGGATTATCCGTTCCAGGACTTTGCCAGCTGTATGAAGCATGCAGAGTGGACGGTAGGATGAGGGTTCGTCCGGCGGTTTCTTCCCCTTGGGGAGGAGCACCAGTCTCTGCTGCTTCCACTTTTGAGGGAAGGTGCCCTCTTGGAGACATGTGTTGTACATGTCCAGGAACATTCCTGGCACTGCGTTGATGGCTGCCTTGAGCGAGACGTTGGGGATACCGTCCAGCCCTGGGGCCTTCGTGTTTTCCACTTTCGCGCACGCTCTCTTCAGCTCTTCGGCTGTCACCAGTGGGATCGTATCCTCCTTGTCCTGCTCGATATAGTAGTCGCATTCGGGCTGCCGTAGAAAAAGCACTGAGACGATCTTACTCAGTAGGTCTGGGCACACTGGCGGGGGCATCGGCTGGCTCTTCAGCCGGGTCATAACCACCTGATATGGCCTCCCCCATGGATAACCTTCCACCTCTACCAGGAGCTCCTCCCAGCACTGTCTCTTACTGCACTTGATGGCTTTGGCGAGTCGCCGCCGTGCCACCTTGTGCTCCGCTTCCAGCTGTTCGGAATTCGGTTTCTCTCGGCCACGTTGGGATAGTCTCCTTGCGCGAATACATGCCTGGCGGAGCGAAGCAACAGTGTGGTTCCACCAATACATCGGGGGACGCTGGTTTGTGGAGTGCTTTCTAAGCATCGTGGCATTGCAGCCCTAGGTGACCCGCCTCATAACATCCTCTACTCTTTGCATGGTGCTGCCCTCTCCGATTGGTCCATCGTCGAGTATTGTGCGGAACAGGTTCAGGTCAAACATGCTGGTCTTCCAACCTAGTGAGATTTCCTTCTTTGGTGCCGGTCCAGAACTTCCCCGGTCAACCGATACCTCCCAGGAGATCAGTCGATGATTGCTATAGTTGTAGACATCAGTCACCTTCCACGAGCTGTTCCTTCTTCCGAGACTGCTGCTGACGAACGTAAGCTCCACAATAGACAGATAGGACATTGCCTCCAGTAGCGCTCGACCTTTTGGGTTTGTCTCCTTACTCCCCCAGTCAACCACCCAAGCGTTAAAGTCTCCCGCGATTGCCACGGGGAAGTGCTCTTTCGCGTCTTTGACCAGCCTGACGAGGAAGTCGGTAAATTCGTCGAGAGTTAGGCTAGGCGGAGCATAGCAGCTGTATAAATGGATATTCCACAGCTTAGCCCCGACAAAGCCCTTCTCTGTGCTGTTGACAACGTCCTGGAAAGGAAATTAACCGCAGGACCAGATTACAGCTTTTTCGGTGGAGTCGGACACCCAGGATTGAGTGCTGAGTTGCCTATATGGTTCCAAAATGGCCAATAGATCTGGCTTCAGCTCTCATACAGTCTTCATGAGCAGGTCCTGTGCCGCCTCGCAATGGTTGAGGTTGTGCTGAAGTACTCTCATCAACGATTAGTGGTTAGCGCCTGTAGTGCCTCCTTAAAGACTGCGCACCTGCTGCTACCGGCTATGTGGTCGCAGTTCACCTCCTTCCCTTTTTCAGTGCAAAGGATGCAGCGCGTATCCTTTGTGCACTCGGCAACTTTGTGGCCGTTCTCACCGCATCCAATGCAGTGCCTGGATCTGTCGACCTCACTCTTGCATCTGGAGGCGAGGTGTCCAAAGTGCCAGCACTTAAAGCACTTTACGGGTCTTTTCACTTCTTTGATGCAGCATCGCACCCATCTAATGCGAATCTTTCCCTCCTCGCTGATGATCCTCCGAGCGTTTTCAGCTGGAAGCCTAACGGTTGCTATCTGGGTTTTCCCGTACGCTCTTCGCAGTGATTTAACTGCTTCTGCTGTTATCTCACAGTTCCCCACCTGCCACTTTTTGGAGCGCGTCTGCAACTTCCCTCTTTGTGGCTGTCTCCTCGATGTCCCTGATCTCAAGGTCGACTTCCTGCATCTTGCTCATGACCTCCGCATCTTCTTTGAGAGCGTCTGCCATCAGTCTCCTCAGTTTGTCAGTCCTGGCACCACTCTTCTTGTTGAGGACAATCAGAAGCTGACCAGTGTTTGTCCTGCGAATCTTCTGGATGCTATCTCCGATCATTTCCTTGGAGACATCTTGCTTGACTTTCAGAGAATGTCAGCGTAGGATTTTCTTTCATTAGCTCGGATCACCAGTGTGTTAGATAATACTGTCAACGATGCCCGCTGCTTCCCGAGTTGCTTCTTTCTAACCTTTTTTTGCACTTCCTTCCAGCCAGGAGCTCGGTCTTCCACAAGTTCATTTGTGCATTGATGCTCCATCGAGTCATCGCGCTGTTTCTTTTTTTTTTCACCTTCTTTGTTTCCACTGAGGCCGGGGTACGTATTAACATTCCCTAACCCAGCACAGAGCACCACGCATTTAGAGCGATATGATTGGCTCTAGGTCTTAGCGCGGTGTTCAAACAGCGGTCAATCAGCGCAACAAAGACATAAGTGTTCTTGCACATAATATACTAACTAGGAGTTTACCGTCGGCTTCGCTCGCATTGAAGTTAGGTAAATTATTTTTTCCAGTGAAACATATATACTAGAAAATACTCAATTTCAGACACGTACTATGAGGCGAGGATTTCAGGTGAAAGAGAGAACGCAAATAAAATGCATCTATGGTCACTCGGAGTATTTTATTACTAAGATGTCATGATCTATATTTATTATTAAAATGTATTATTAAAATAAAATAATTAAATACCGAAAAATAAAAAAATAACAATTTAAATACACTCTAGGAGACATTTCAAACATAATAAATAGTTACAAAATAATTTTTTTAAACATTTAAATACTCAAATATAATAGATAGTTACAAAAATAATAAAAACATATTTAAATAAACTTCAAGAAGAGGTTCAAACATAACAGGTAATTATAAAATAATAATTAAAAAAGATTTAAATACACTTTAAGGAAAGGTTCAAACGTAACAAATAGTTACAAAATAATAAAAACACATTTAAATATACTTTAGAAAGGTTCAAACATTATAAGTAGTCATGCAAATTATTTAGAATACATTCATTACATTAGAAGAGTTCCTCCCATTAATTAATTCTGAAGATATAACTACAGTAAGATAATATTAGAATACAGGTTGCACGGTATAATGCGCTAGTTTCGTGTTAAACAAGACTGCCGAAGACGGGGAGATCGGGGTTAAATCCCGGTAGGGTGCACTGATAGTGGTTTTTTCTAAATGGTTTTTCCCACTCTCTCCACACAACTTTGAGTGCACTTCCTATAAATAACATCTACATTATCCCTAACCCATTAGCGTAATTAGTGCATAGGCGTATAACCCGAACGGTTAGTAAAATGCAGTGTTATAAAATATATATGTTACTGTGAATGTGCTTAATTCATTATTTTGTAAAATAACCAGTGAATATATAGAATCACCGAAAGCAATGGTTTATTTAACAAATTATAGGATTTATCTAAATTTACCAATGATTTTATTAATTTTCCAATGCAGTTTGGTGAAAGTATGAAATATGAACTGTATTATCTACATTTACCGGTGATTTTTTTTTTAATATCTTGTGTATAAGACCGTAGCCAGCCAATAATTTTCGGGGAGTTCGGTGGGCCCATCCCCCAATTTCCGGAGGCTAGAAAAAATTCTAAATAGTTCTAGAAGCTATCTGAAGTGTTTTTATGGCAACATAGCCCCCTAACTGCCGAAGGCTAGGGCAAATTCTAAATACTAAACACCTCTAGAAGCTACCCGAAGTGTTTTTTTTATGGCAACATAACACCATAACTGCCGAAGGTAAGAAAAAATTATAAATTCTAAACAGTTCTAGAAGCTATCTGAAGTGTCTTTTATGACAACATAGCCCCATAACTACCGAAGGCTAGAAAAATTCTCAATATTAAACACCTCTAGAAGCTCTCTGAAGTGCTTTTTATGGTAACACAACCCCCTAATTTGTACTTGTATCTTAATTTTAATATTGTTTGAACCATAAATAAAGCCATAAATGTTTTGTTATATCTGGATAAAAATATTGAACATAAATCCAAACCAACCTAACCTAACCTAACCTAAACTAAAATAAAATCGTCTAAGATTATCTAAACTAACCTAACTTGCCTAAACTAACCTAACCAAACCTAATCTTGACGTGACATATTAACATTCACTGGGGGTTGATGGTAGTTTCGTAAAATGTTCGGTGATTATGTGAAATAGTAAATATATTTTTTACATTCCCCAAGTGAACCAGTGGATTTGTAGAATCACCGGTGACTTTACAAACTCATCACATTCAGCACATTCATAGTAGCATATGTATTAGAGCACAGAAAGTGAACATTATTAATGCGTTTTGATATGTGATACATATATACAATGCATATTATAGATATTATAATATATTATATAATATATTATCGGTACTATAATATTTTCACTAAAGATCTAAACATATACCATAATGCATATATAGTCTTTACTATAATATATATACAATTTAGATGTATGCGACGGATATATAAATTATATACATAATAATTATACATGCACACTAATTTTGGTTGGAAGAACGGTAGAGAAAATTCAAGCATATTTCTTTGCGGTCAACAGTGATAACATTTTACTATTATAGATATTGATAATATCTATCAAAAGAACAACTGCAAATAACATCAATTGATGTATGAATATATTAAAATGGTTGTAACGTGACACAGCGCGTGAGAGGAGAAAGGCGGCACAGGGGAAAGAAAGAGAGAGAGAGACGGTGCGGTGTAGGGACCAATCATATCGCTCTAAATGCGTGGTGCTCTGTGCTGGGTTAGGGAATGTTAATACGCGGCCGGGGTTCGCTCTTTCCGTTTCCCGCCGCTCCCCATCAACTTCGTCGACTTCGGCGTTAGAGCTATACTTCCCGTAGCCATTTCCAAGTCATTTCTGTTCAACGATGGCGAAGTCTGAGCAGTTCTATCCAAAGTATGTCGAGGGGCCGAGGGCTCCAAGACTTCCTCGTCCAGCTGCCGCATCCTCCTGAATGATCCAGCAAGGCTATGCGCAAGGGAGTGCATCTCACTGTTGACGTTTCTCCTGCCCTCCAGGTGCTTCAGCAACTTAGCGATCAGCTGTTCGTGCCTCTCCCACAAGGTTTGTCTTTTGCTTTGGCACTCGTCGTGCTCCTCCTTCGTTCCACTTGTAGCATATGAGGCCAAGTGGTCCACCTGTTCAATGTGACGGTCGCTGGCTGACGACATCCCGGAGCCCGTCTTTTCACTCCCGTCGGACGCCGGTACTGAGGTATCCCTCCTCTGCACCGTAAACGTTAATTTCGAACCTAAGTTCTCCATAATTTGTTTTTTATTCGGGGTCTCTTCCCCTAGCTGGATTTTTGGTCCACCCCAAGTATTTTGCTTTCCTCAGTACCCGACATATCTGCCGGGCATTCCCCTATCCGCTACCTGGGGAGGCACCCGACGCGGGACCCAGCAAACCCCACACGGGTGTGTGTGTGTGTGTTAGATTAGTCTTAACCAACAGGTTAGTTATAGGTTGTTTTAGAGAAACTGTGACTTTTATCCAATAAATCAGAAAAGGCTGCTTAAATTTATAAAAATCTCATTTCCCCTTTAAAGTTAATAAAGTTGTCTTGAGGATTAAGACAACATAAGTGATGACATTGTACGTAAGCATTCTCCAAAATATTGACAAGAAAGTAAAAATGTGTTTGTTAATACAGAATTTAAAATCCATCCAGCAAAAGATCTATTTTAATAGAATAATTTTTGGGACCCATTACAAGCTCTCCTTGATACATTAAAAGTAAAATTAGGTATTCTTAAAAATCGTTATTAAATACTGTATTTTTTAAAATCATTACTATCAAATGCTATTTTTATTATATTAGAACCATTTTTAATATTGTTTTATTATAGGCCTACTACATGCAGAATTATATTTTTTTTTCATGTTTATGAAAACTCTCAGGTAGTTTTACTAAAGTTAAAGTGAATTATTAGTTTAAAAAAAAAAAGTGCATTTAATAATGAATGTAAGATCAAAATATGTTTTTCCATAAACTTGCTATGTGAATCGGTAAATGGACAATTTGGTAACGCTAAAACCAAGACGGTAACGTGACATGATTGTTTTTTCATTCAGTGTGTGGACTAGTGGCAAAACCAGGCATTAAGCTCTCATTTCTGTTTGAGGTTAGTTTTCAGTGAAACATGTGTACCATGTGTATCACATTTATTAATCGGTAAATTATAATTATTTATCCCCAAGTAATCAACGTGACCAGTTTGTCATTTATAATTATGGTACGATAAATTTCTGTAGAAATTGAAAGATCACGTTGGTAGAGTGACTATGATGATAAACCGCAGCAAACATGGAGACTACAGTAATGTTTCCCACGCTTTACAAGTGTTTCCTAATGATATTGCACCCATTTTACATTTTTGCAGCCTTTTGTGATGTACGTTAGGGATAAATGTTATCGAACTGTTATCCATCCCTTCGGCTTCGGGGGTAACTGGTTGATGTCACAACGATGATGATGTCGTGGTCAGACATGTGTGGGTAGGAAAAAGGTCTGTGAGAGTGTTTCGGCAACGTTAGTCGCGGTGGAACGGAAGGAAGTTCCGGCAACATGAGTCGCGGTGAAACATGAGGTAGTTCCGGCAACGTGAGTCGCGGTGGGAGGTAGGGTGATGGTGGAGAAAGAAAGGGGGTTAAACAATATTGCTCTTTCTTAACCTATGACAATTTAATAAGCTCTTTCGTAAAAGTGGCGCACCCATGTGGGTCACCACTGATTGGCCGAGGATGACTGACCTGCCTGACCGAGGAATCACCGCACCGTATTAAATACCCTCCACTGCTGCCTGGCCTTGTCCAATGGGAGAAACAGGGGCTTCCCATTGGTGCATGCAAACTTGAGAGACAGTGCCCATCACGCAAGCCAAGAGAGACAGGAGTTCTCTTTGGCGCTGAGGAGAGTGAGTAAATTGTCACGGACGGCTTAAAGAAGATGGTTGTGGAGCGGTCTAGGCAGTAGAGAGGGTGGGTCGCGCGCGCGGCCTGTTAGTGCGGAGGAAAGAGACAAGGGCCAACTGAAAAGTGAGGCACAACAAATTAAAAAACGCTGTTTTAACATTGTTTTTAGTTTTTAAACTGTTGTTTATTGTTGTGCTTTATTGACAATGCAATCAAATATTTTTTGATATTTTATTTTTTGATTTTTTTATTTCCATGAGGACAGTGTCATTGTCATAATGCTCAGAAAAAATTATTTTAAATATGTTTTCACTATTTTATGTAATAAACTTACTAACTATATCAAGAAGGAAAGAAGGAAAGAAGGAACTGGAAATAGTAACAGGCTATTTTACAAAAATTAATTATTTACTATCCCTTACACCCACGATGCCTGAAACTGTCCCATTTTGTGATTTTGACCCATAAATAAAGATTTGCATTTTTTTAAGGCTGTTGCAGTGGTCGGAATAATCGTCACATGTCAGATTCGCTTTATATTGACAAGTTTATTAGTTTTATCTTTAAGGGGCTTCCCCCACTAGTTTTTTAAACCGAGTGACCCCTGTGTTCGCATTAGAGACCTCAAAAGGGACAACCCCTCAAAGCGGTAGAACCTATGCTGCTCCTCATAGCAATATTTTATTCTTACTTGCTATCTTACTGAAACCTGTTGACAGAGTTTAAAGCTCGTTCACCAAGGCAGTTTTGTAGTAGGAGGGAAAGGGGGAGGGAGGAAGAGTAGTCCGTATCCATTCCAAACTTCCCCAACCTTGAACCTTATTTCCTTTAGTTTATTGTGTGACAATACAATACACTTGTCAGAAGTGAAAATGTGTTACTGTGGTCAATTACCGAACCAAGTGACCAAGAACAATCCAGTAGCCAGTTGAATCTGGACTAAAATATAATATAGGGGCAAAAAAACTTACCAAAATGTACAGCGCTGTTGGAGTATAAACCGAATGGGTAGTAAGACGCGGTTCTAAAAAAAATACAGTGCTGTATCCAGAATAAGTAAGGGGTAGGGTGGAGTGAATTATAATTAACACACTTTTATTTTGCCCCGCATCTCATACCCGTCCGGCCTATTTGCATTTTAATCGAAAAGGGCAGGGATATATAAGGTAGAGTTCAGAGGAAAGGTATTTGTAATTGCTTGGAAGGAGAGTGTAAAAACTATTTACAAAGAACCACTCTCAGTAAGCCAACCATATATTTAAACCTTGACCTTTCCGTCATCAGTAAACAAGTCTACATGAACTTGATATTTAGCCCACCAGTATGGGTAAGAACACAGTCATGAAATAAGATTCATGATCAGATGGTCTAAAGTGTCATCTCACAATAGGTTGGATTTCCGGAAGAGGTAAATCGGAGTTTGAATCCTGGTTGGGCTTGCAGAGGGTGTTTTTTTTACAAGTGGCTTTCCACTTTCTCTCAAATATAGCTTCCTCATACTTAACACATACGATTTAGTTATAGTTCAGATACGTATAACCCGAACGGGCGTGAGACGCAATGACAAAAACTTGATGAAAATTTATACTATTTAAAACAATATAATGTGAATATGAGGATATGTAAACATTATCGGTGGTCGCTATTGTTTACTGCATCACTCTTGTGTTGGACTGGATGGCCAGGGTGGGGCTATTGGAGTTTGAATCCCGGTTAGGTGTATCGAAGTGGGTGAGGTTTTTTTTCCTAAATGGTTACCCACTCTTCCTACACATAATGCGGGTACATTTCATCTTAAATTCTACTATCCTTATTACTATTCTATTAACATGATTAATGAATTCAAGTCTACCAAGACGCGACGAGAAAAACATAGGCGTAATAAAAAATAATATATTTAAGTATATCTTAAAACTCTATAATAGTTTTATTTGGGTCATCATCCAATCCATTAGAAAATACTTTTGAAAATTACAAAAATGAAATAGTAAAATTCACTAGCTAACAAGTAGTTCCTATGTAACAATGCTAATCTTTCTAACAGGTTCTAAATAAAGTTTTATCATTTCATAAGCATGTTTTATCCTCCTTAGGTGAGGTTGTATTAACAGTATAGAGACAACCAAAACATCACAATCACAGTTTATGTTCTTCTCCAGGTATTACTACCCGTTAGGGTTTACGTCTATGTACTCATTACGCTAATAGATTAGGGATATAGTAGGTATAATGTATAGGAAGTGCACCTGCATTTGCATGGAGAGAGTGGGAAACCACTTTTAGGAAAAACCTCTCTCAATGCACCCAACCAGAATCGAACCTCGATCTTCCATTCCTCTGCAGTTTAGTATAACATGAGACCGTGCAGCTACCAAAAATGGTAAAATATTTTTAAAATGGCAATAGTGATTTGGTTCTAAATGGGTATCTTGGGAGTGTTTTACATGCCAAATAAAACTGTATATTTGTTTTTTTGAATAAATAGTTATTTATGGGTAGTTTACGTATAAATGATTTTTCAAAAACTTGAAATTTTTTTAGAATGGCTTTAGCGATTTGATTTTAAATGGGTATCTTGGGAATGTTTTACATGATAAATACCACTGTATACTTGTTTTTTGAATAAAATGTTGTTCAAGAGTAGTTTACTGATGACTGATTTTCTAAGAACGTGACATTTAAAAAAAATTGTTTTAACAATTTGCGAGTGTTTTACGTTACAAATGACAATGAATAGTTGTTTTTGGAATACAAAATCGTTTAAAAAGGGTTGGTAAATCATTATGGATTTTTGAAAATTTGGATCTATTTTCAAAACGGCTCTAATGATTTAGTTCCAAATCGATATCTTGGGAGTGTTTTCATTACCAATATTATTGTATACTTAGTTTTTGAATAAACGTTGCTATGAGGTAGTTTACTTATGAATGATTTTTTTTTAAACTTTATATAGTTTTAAAATGGCTTTAACGATTTGGTTCCAAATGAGTTTCTTGGGGGTATTTTACATGAAAAATAACCCTCGGTACTTATTTTTGGAGTAGAAAGTAATTTAAAGATATTTTACTGATGACTGAATTTTCAATAATGAGCTAGATGAAAAAGTTTGTATGATAGTACCATACCATTTATTATGTTTATTTGTAGTGGTAGCTATTCCTGCTTAACGAATTTCAGCTATTTACCACACAGAGAAGTAAGTGAATATATTGACCTCCCCCCCCCCCATCCCACTCCACCCTACCATTTCCTTAAAACTCCCACTTAAGTATTTCATATTTTAAGATTTATTTGATTAAAATGATTAAGATTAAGATGATACCTGCTAGACAAATTTACATTTTTCTATTACACCAAAAAGGTTTTTCTTTTTATATAGAGAGCCTTGTAACCCCCGTTATACTCCCCCCCCCCCCCCCCCGCGCTATTCCCATATTCCTGAGGACCCATTTTTAATATTTAAAATAATTATTTGGCGTGGTGCCATTTACTTTACTCCTGATTTTCATTTTTTTTACAAAAGGTTTTTTGAAAAAACGCACTCATTATGTGTAGGCCTAAATATTTAGTCATGAGGTAAGCAATATAATAAATCCTGCTGTAAGGTAAGCAATAACGGCCCAAAAATATCTGATGCAGGATATCAAATAAAAATGTATGTAATTACGATTTATAATCATATATATTCAAAACTGTCTTTCTTGCATAAAACTAAAAGCACTTCAACAAAATAATATTTAAATGTATATATATATATATATAAATTTTTTTAAATATGTTAGTTAGCATTAGTTTTGAAAAAAATTAAAGCTTAAAATTGTTTTAAAATTAAATTTAAAATTTAGAAATTAAATAATTTTAATTAAATTGTATTTGTATTAATTTATTATTATTAAAGAACAGTACATATGGATTAAAATGATAGAAAAATCAAAATAATCGCTTCATAAATAAAGGTTTGGCAAGTTTTCTTGCAAACCCTTACAACAATGAGGATATAGCTGTAGCATTCTTCGCACACAAAACCTAACAGACCTCTGGCACTCTTTTCGTGCGAGTTCTGGAATAGGTGTGGCACTAAGAGGGTTAAGAATTGATTGCAGTCATTATAATTATATATAATATATCACATACTTATATTATATTTTTACATCATATATATTTATATATTATATATAAAATTTATTATATTTATTATATTTAAATATATATTATAATATATAACATATATAGGCCTATATTATATGATGTATAAAAATATTTAAAATATATATAGGTCTATTATATATATTATATAAAATATATAATATATATTAGATAGTTCATTAACACACAACAAAAATAGTTAATACCAGTAAACCCTTGCGAAACTTTCACACATTCAACCTTCCTCCCCCCTCCCAAAATGGTTTAGTCTTTTGTTGGGTTGTTGTAATTAAATACTCATCATAGCAAAAAGAGTTTATTTTCAGTAATTGATACAAACATATTGTTAGATTTTTCTTTTAACTTAAATTTTAAACAAATAATGTGTTTTAACGTAAACCGAGTATGGTATGTCAGAAGTTGGTAAAAAATCTATTCACTGATACCTTATTCATCGCTGTAGGCTTTGTATTAGTTGGGAAAAAGGGATGTTGACAACAGAAATAATACATAGGATATTTTCCAATTTGCTATTTTTTTTTAATTGTTGTGATAAAAACCTTTTAAAAAGTAAAATACTAAATGTTTTGATTGCTAGCCTACTTTTTTTTAGGATCATTTGGTAAATAGAGTGTGTAACTTGCAGAAATCTGCTAAGAACTGTTTGCATATTAGAGAGAATTATTGATCTTAGTGAGAGGCGACTATTGTTGAAAAACTCTTTGTTGCTTCAGGAATATGGATGGAATTTCACTTCTGTGTGAGCCAACTACAAAACGTTCACTCACCATCTAAATGAAATTGCATTCTGAGCTCTTTCTTTTTTTCTACCTAGATCCCCCTTTCTTTCACCTTCACATCTTGATGTAATTTTGGCAGAATGTCACCTGAACCACTAATAATTTAACTAACACAACTACACCAGAACAATAAATTATGTATCCTATTTGTTTTGAATTGTAATCGAAGATTAACAAATAACAACAGTAAAAATAACTCTGAGACAAATGAGCTGTGTTGTTATTTCATTGAAAGAAAGATGGCAATTTTTAGACTTGGCTATGAAAAGGTAAAAGAGTAGCATTGTGTTCTGTGACCAGCAGGCACTCATCCTGGACGCTATCTACTCTTCAAAGAACCTTTTAGTGAATATAAATAATGTCTGTAAGTAATGTGGCATCCCCAGAGCACGTACCTTGTCGTATAAATACATACATTTAAATTTAGCTACTGTTTTAATGGCAATAGCTGTTTTGCTATATCTGTTACCGCCACCCCACCACCCCGCTGTTGAGAAAAGAATGAGTTATTCTTTTTCTTTTATTCACAAAAGGTCTCGCTTCCCCTCTTGCGATAGTTGATGCTTTCAAGTTTGTTGGAGATGTCATCAGAGACATCTAGCGATTAAACTCTACACTTCATGTGTAAAGACAGTTCCATAAGAGCAATGTTATTTAAAAATCTAAACGTGCCAAAATCTAAAATATCAAATCTGTAGCTCTGTAAAAATTACCAAACCTAGCTTGAAGTGTTTAGTTCCAAAATAGGCTAATATTATTTGTTTAAGTAAAACGGTTCGTTTGAAAAAAAATATTTGATCAACAACATGCAGAACATGCTACAGCACCCTCTTCTACACCCTTAAGTAGATATGTGATCATTAGAGAATGTTATCACTTTGAATCTAAAAGAACAGTAAAATGTGTGAAATTATAGGCTCTTATTGAGAATTTAAATCAATTATTATGAAAAAATTGGGCCATTTAGTGCTGTCTAGGGGCAGGATTCTTTATTTTTTCCTCTGTTAAAATTTTGAGAAATGTTGTGTTTTAGAGCACCCATACACATAAGATTCTGAAGTTTCCGATTAAAACAAAACAAACGTGATGAAAAAATTCTGAGTTCATTCTTAAAATATTAGAAAACTCACCCACCTAATTGGTATTTTTTCGCACAGGTTCTATTAAGTCCTCTTTTATTATATTTTTATTTATTCCCACAGGAAAGGTTAGGTTAGGTTTTTTTGGTGAAAACATTTTTAATATTTTGCATCAAAAAATGCATGTACCAAAAGATTTTCTATGCAGTTGAGCTGTGTGATGATCTGCTTTAAGTTGTTTCATTGGAGGACATTCAAGCTTTTTTTAAATAGATATAATAAAAGAATACCTAATTAATCATGTTAAGAATTTAGATTTGTTACTTTAAAAAAGTAAACTGCAATTCTTATGGGAGCTATAAGATAGAGCTATAGATACATTAAATCACCATTGAGCTATAATCGAAGGTGTCTTTGCTCTTCTAGGAAAGTTTTGTTAATGCAAGGAACATTTCATTCCTCGCAATGCTGCGATATATGTCGCGGGATGTTAGGTGAGTTTTAGAATATTGTTTTATGGTTTGGAATTTTTTTACAAGGTTTGTTTTGTTAAATAGGCTAGGCCTATAATACAAAATTTCAGAATCTTGTTGTGTGTAGGCCTATAGGAGCTAGAAACATAGGATATTTCTAAACAAACAAAAAAAGATGCCCTCACTTTACACTACCCCCAAAAATTTAAATATTATTTAAATAAATTAATATGAGACCATTTCAAGAGATGGTAACCTAATTACATATTTAGGCCTAAGCACAATAATGAATAAAAATTGTTCTAACAGAAGAAATATCAATTAGGCCTACTTTTTGTGGCCAATATGTACTTATGAGCATTATAATATCAAGGATTTATATAAAAAAAATATAGACTATTAGTGTGACAAAATAATTTACAGTGAAAAATTTCAATTTCGTGATTTGAAAATGCACAATTGAGGTGAATAAACCCATATGTTTTATGTAGAACTTTTTGTATTGTTCAACTAAAACTTTTTTTATGGTGATATGATAAAGAAAAAACAATATTTAAAAACAAAGAATATATGACCACTCCCCACCACCCCCTCCAAAAAAATTGTGTTTAATCCGATTAAAGAAGCATGGAATTCACATTGGTGCTTGATTTCGGGTTGAACCAAACCGATTTAAATTAATAATTAAGGAGGCAAAGAGGCTTGAATTTTCAGGATCCTAAAAACTCCAACTCACCTTATATCACTACATTCTTCTAGTTTTTTATATAATGTTGATGCTAATAAATGTCTTCTTGAACCAACCATTATGTGTATCAAAATAATAGTATCAACACATTATATTTTGAATGGTACTGTAAAAGTTATCAAAGCGGGAATTATTTTCAAATATTAAACTTAAAAGTTTAGCCAAGTTACAACAACTAATGTTTTCGAGGTCTAGAGAGTCAATAGCAAGGCTTAGTAATTTAATATAAAACGGGTCTGGCTACTCTTTAGTTTCAGTGATCAAACATTAAAACCAAAAGGCGCTAGTATCTTAGCATTTTAGCACGCATAAGTGATCTTTATATTATACTGGATGACCATAAACGTACGCATTGCCAAAGTCCAAAGCATGACGATAAAGTTTATCGTCTGCTACATTGTGTGAGGAAAGATTTAACGGTTTATTTAAACGTTCTTATGTGAAAACATGTCTCTGATGTATAAAAGTGTTATTATTTGAAAATAGTGCAGTATTATATCACACTTGCCTGAAGTATCATTTTTTATTAAAGGATATACAATTCAGTTTTACAGGTAATACTGTACAAATAAGAATAAAATCTTTAATTTATTTAAATATGTAGTTATCATCCATGTTGTTTACATTCTACCAAGACTACACTTATATTTAAAGTTGGCTATTAGCTTGTATGTTGATTTCAGAAACCATATTATATTGAAAGCTCGATAAAAATAACGAATAAGGTATCTTAAAACTTGATTGCATTTGTTTGAATGACAAACTTAGTGTAGTTGCCATAATTCAAACGATCACTTAGGGTATAGACTTGTAGAGTTATTATTAAATTACAATTTTAAAAAATTGGCTTTAATCTTGTATATTGATTTCAGAAACCATATTATGTTGAAAGTTAGATAACCATAGTGGAACCGGTTAGCTATAAACTATATTACATTTGTTTGAATGACATACTTTACTACTACTGTAGGGTAGAATTCTAGTACGAAATAAAGCCTTCCAAACGAGCTTCCTTTAAAAATAATTGTATATATTAGCCTATATCAACTTATTTAAAGAAAAAAATCACCAGTTTCGAAACTTGTCAAACTCTTCAAAGCTTTTAGTAACACATTTATTTCATTTAACTAATCACACATTGATGAATCTAATATATTCAATCAAATTAATGATCGATGTCAAAATGCCACATTTCCTCGTATGGGTGCAAGAGAAAAGGAGATACAAGAAAGTTTCTTTCTCTCTTACACAATTGTATGCAGATGACAGCCCGAAAATTTCACCCACAGTTGTCCATCCAGTTATATTATAGTGATCAATGGCACGCATGCAATTCGTTGTGAAGTATGAACTACAAAGCTTTGCTTTCATTTTTAAGTAATATGAAGATCAAAGAAAATAATTAATAGGCTAAAAAAGGAATATTAATTTAATAAATACGTCATCTACAATAATAGTGGAGTTTAAATGGAGAAGGATGTGCGTGCAGAAAACAAAAACTAACAGAAATCACATTTTAGTCAAATCTGAAGTTGTTTTAGGCTTGATAAATACCAAAAAATATTTTTCTGATTAGAATTCATTTTTAAATTATGTAAGAAAAACTATTCATAGCACCCTCTTTACTTTTCTCTAGCCTCACAAGCCGCTCAGCCGGCAGTGCACTTAGGTGAGACTCCACCTCTCAAGGTATTCGTGGTGATATGCTGAGGTTGGTACTTCGGTGATTCTAGTACAACCGGGACGAGACAAGAGGAATTACCATGGTGACTTTACCTGTTAGCGTATCACCACGGTGCTGCAAAGTCCTTATTCCAAAGAGCTAGATCTTATGTTTGATAATTAATGACTATACATAAAAATTGGGGTAGGGTACCAAAAAGTATATAACAACTGAATATGTTGTGTCGGTACCAAAAAAAAACAGAACTTATTACTTCATTAGTGTGCACATATTTTAATTTACTGACACAAAAGAAAAAATATGCCCTACCTATTTGACGCCAAATAATGTATAAAAAAACAATAATTTAATACTGATCTTCATTTGACAATTTTAGTGGTAAATAATGGAAAATAGTGGATATAAGTTTAGATTAAAAAAAAATTGTGTCTCTCCTCTTGCTATCTTATTCGACCCCACAATAAATTGTCTTGGTAAGAAAAAAAAGAAAAAATTATGTGTAGTTGTAGTCTTGAGTTGTATGTTAATGAATGGAAAGTTCTTACTTGTATAAATCTTCTATAATAACGGGATACTGGTCATCAGTTGTATGAATCTTCTTCTTTCCTTGGCTGTTTCTTGATAAGGAAAGCTCAATAAATTGGTATAAATCACTACTTGAATATTTGAAGATGAATCTCACTCTGGTGGTTAACATGGATAAAACTTATATCCATTCTGGTAGTAATTAAATCAAAACTTTGATCTTGCGCTAAATAAAACGAGGGGTTTTTTTAGATAAAAACCAGCGCGTCCCTTCGTTGTTTATTTTCTTTCTTCATAAATAAGTGTTGTCATGGCAACCCAACAATTTAAAAAAAAATCAATTTAGTAGTGTATAGAGGAAAAAAATAATGTTTTGAAACTTCAGAGGAGTTGCTCATTGAGAAATAAAAAAAAAGAGTTCATTTGAAAAAATATTTAAAAGTTGATGCAGAAATATGGTGAATATTATTTACAATTATTTATTGGAAATGGTGTTTTAATTTTTAAATGTTTATAAGTAGATAACGCAAATATGATGAATGTACTTCGTTAACATAGGAAACTGATGAAAGTTCCAGGGTGAATTTAGGGATCATAATATAATTTTGATTATTGGTATAACTAGAACCAAGCACAAACACACACACACACTTTGAACAAACTTTTTTTGAGTGAGTTAAGATGGTTAGCATTAAAAAGGTAAAGGAAGATTCAAATCTCATAATAAAAAAATATTTAATATAAAATTGTGTGAATGGTTATTTTAAAAATAAGATATCAGTTTACACGCATGAGTAAAAAAGCAAACAAATTATTTAAACACATTATTGTTATTTCTTGCAGTTAGCGTTTCTATTTAAGCCCTGCCCACAATTTTATTTTAGGCCGTGTCTAATGACATGGGACGTGGCAGCAGCCATTTGCCATATTAAATTGGCTGCTGACACGGTATTATTTTTAAACTGACCAATGACGATAGCGAATTCGCCTTTTCAGTCAATAAGAAACCACGTTTCATTTTTGGCCAATGAAAATTAATCACGTGTATATAAAGGTAGGCGATCATTTGTAATACAATTGATCACCACTCCCATATTTGTATTCATTACATACCTGTAATGCTCAGCTGCGTTTTATGATTATAAAGTGTTATGCCAAGTTAAGTATTATCTAAGTATTTTTTATATGTACCGTTTTGTGTTTGCTGTAGTGAGGGGCTCAATATTATTCCAAAAAGTGTAATTTATTATCTTTGAAATAGCGTGTTTAGTTTTAAATAAATTAAATAGTAAATCTAGGCTTGTTCCGAATTGTGTTGTAAGGGTTCAATTTTATTTATTCTAAGTAGTATAGTTTATTTATCTTTGTAATAGCTTGTTTAGTTTGAAATAAATTGAAATTGGAGTAAATTTAGACTTGTTCCGCATTGTGTTTGTTGTAGTGAGAGGCTCAGGTGCTTTTTTAAATAATAAAGTATAGAGGTTTTGCCAAGATAAATAGTTAAAGTACTTGATAAGCCTATATTGGATAACTTATTTTAGTTATCAGAGTAAGCGATTTTATTTTAAGAAGTGTAATTTATTTATTTTTGTAATAGCTTGTTTAGTTTAGGAGTAAATTTGGCTTTTTTCTTTAGCTAGATTAGTTTAAGAGTAGATCTAGGCTAGTGTAATTTTAAATATTTAATTTTAAGAGTAGTTATAAGCTAGTGTAATAGCTTGTTTAGATTAAGAGTAGATCGAGACCAGTGAATCTTTAACTCATGACTTTGATTTTAGGATATTCCATGGTGAAGTATCTAACTCAGCATTTTGACTCCAATGTCACTGTGATTTCCATCCCTGGGTGCTGTGTAGACAACGTGATTTCTTTGTAGAAGAGATTGTCTCTTACTTTGAGTGTGTTATTTTACATGTTGGGACAAACCATCTCTAGTGGTTGCTAAGCAACACATTGCAAGATTTTGACAAGTTGTTGTCAACAATCAGATATATCAACCCAAAGCCATATGTTAATGTTTCCGGAGTTTGACTGAGTTTCCCCAACCTCTAGGAGAGGAATCAAGAGCTATCGTTGTATGACATGCTTGAGATGAACCAAATAGCTGGTGGGCTAAACACACTTCTTGAGAAGATATGTAGTGCGAGATGTGTTAAATTCTGCAATTGGTGGACTGATTATTAGGTAAGCTTCCTGATTTAAATTGATGATAGCATCTGTCCAAGAAAAAGAAATTATCTTCTGAAATTAGACTAACTACTTAATCTCTTAGTTACATCCACTTCAAACAGTATATTTTATATAGCGAATGAAGAATTAATACCTATAGGTCTACTAAAGTAGACTACCTTGGTTTACCATGTCTTTTAAGATTTACGTTCAAATTCAATTCTTGACACACCCGAAGCTTTACGGAATAACATTCGATATAAATGGTTGGTTTCACGGACCGCACTTGATACTAGCTCACCGTTTTCGTATACTTCTGCAGATCTATCTTCCTTGAGGATCTTCATTCCTTTTACAGTTGTTACACCTTCAGAGAAAATACTTTGTCATAGTTCAAGAATGTACAGCACATTTGTGATGATTGAGTCACACTAATTACCTTTGATCTATTTTTTTTATTTTGATGTTTCCTCTTCCCGTCACAGAAATACCTTGGTTGTTTCCAAGCACAACCCTCGTATTGTCCACAGTCTCTTCAAACTTAGAAAAATAATCACGACGATTATTCATGTGTGCAGAAGCGCCGCTGTCCATTGTCCAGTTATCTTCAGTGGTGATCGCCGATCTTAGCATAACATCCTGCTTCTCTGCACTGAATGCTGAAAAATGACCCTGTTGGGAACGGTCACTGTAGTGTTTTGCTGTCCGTTTTCTTGGGTGCACGACAGTCACTTGCGTAATGTCCTTTTCTTTGGCAATTATAGCACGTTACTCTTGGTTTTCCTGATCTATTCCTTTGTTTTTGATTGAACTTTTGAGAGTTATTAAACTTTTGAAAATAGCTTTTCAAATTTGTCGAAGATTCATTTGTTCATTTGATGTAAGACTGGCCTCTTCATCCAAGAGACGTGCCGTCATACTTGGGATCATCTGTCTAACCTCGTCTAGTGAAAGCCAAGCTGGTCTGAAGTTTCGAAATTTGGGAGGTAGACTACCAAGAATTTTAGTCACTATAGTAACATTTCTGAATTGTTCACCATTCTCTCTCACATGTCGCGGGAAGTTTTCTATCTTGGCAATATGCTGAGCAATGGAGTCGTTGGCGTCCATCTTGTACTGATGAAAGCGTTCATACTCTAGCATTTTGTTCATTTCTGATTTTTGCTCAAAGATAGATTCTAATTTCTCTAACATTTCCTTAGACGAGTTGCAATTTTCAACTAATGTGATCTGTGATAGTTCCATAGCTGTAGTGAGCGTAAACATAGTAATTGCGTCGTCTTTGTTCCACTTTTCTAGTTCCTTCGCTTTGTCTATTGCCAGCTTTTCTATGGTGCCTTTTGCAACATCAAAGACGCCTTTTGCCCTTAGGGCACATTTCATCTGAAATTTCCATTGATGATAATTATTGCCGTCAAGCTTATTTACGTGTGCCACGTCAAACTTTTCGGCCATTATTTCTACTTTGGTCTCGCGAATCGTATAACTTCAAACACACGACAAGAGGCTGTTTGTTGACCACGTGAACCTTAAATGGCGAATCACGTCGCTTCCATACGTGAACGAGAATTCACAAAATGGATTTGTGAACTACCTGACGGACAGTTTTTACGGAATATTACATGAATATGTACGCAGTTGTTGGGTGTCTGGGCCCATAACCTATAAAAACTATAATTGAAGTATGGAACGCATTATTCTTATTTAACACAACACACACGGTAATTGTACAACAAGACTATTACATGGCGCCAACAAGAAGGGCAGTTTTAAAGAAAGTATTCATGCGCCACACTATTGCGCACTCACACTGTTGGTTAAGAGGTTAGGCCTAGACAAGCATGATCATTTAAATATGTTTCGACTACATTTTCGGAGACACCAAAAATAAGGGAGGGTACTGCAGGCAATTTTAATTTATTTTTCTTAGGCAAGTTTAGCACTTAGGCTTGAAAGTCTTGTTCATAATCATCATGGAAAAAATGTTCTGAGCAAATAAAATAAGAATCAGGATTCCATTTCACACCCCGTTCAGTAGTGAATACATCTTCGTCAGACATCAGAATCTTTATGAAAGTTTTGTGTATAACACCATACTCCTTAGTTAGATTACTTTTATTGCTCATGGCCACGGTAGTATTGTTACAATACTTTTCGTAACACTTGACGCATAAATAATAGGAAAGCTTACAAAAAACACACAAGCATTTACTATTCACAGTGACTTTAGTAGCATACTTGGCATAAATAAGAAGCTACTAACGAACGCGACACCGGACAGTCACATGTACAGAACAGAAGCAAATTCACCTCGGCCACGAGCCGACGTCACACCAGGGCCCCTAATTTTGAAACGTGCGAGTAGCGATTCACTAGCGTATTTCTCTCATCTCGCACACAATCTCGCAAACTCCTAATTTTGAAACTTCTTTGCTGCGAAAACTGACGTCACACGATCGAATAGCGAGCGGATTCTACTCGCCAGCCTCACACCGTGCGAGACAGCCCTTGTCTATCGAGTAGGCAATGAAATAACAAAATGAATGCCATCCCCCTCTTTGGTTGCAGATTTCTGAGAGTGACTTTGTTGAAATAAACCTACCACTGTATAAAATAGGTTTACAGAAGAAAAAAATATGATTGCTTTGTACACTTTATGCAATCCTTCAATAAAAATATTTGTTTGGCTGAAAACATAATTATACATTCTAAATTTTTCGTATATATTTAGCCGTCAATTTGCTTGAGCCGGTAGAGTGACCGTCTCATAATCTAGAGCTAACATGTTCAAATCCTGTCGTCTCCAATGTTTTTTAATTTATCAAACTTTAAACTTTAATTTTAAATGATCGTATTAGTATTTTTTATAGAAGTATATAAGGTATTTGAGCCTACGTAAACTAACATAATAGTCCTTAAAAATAATTTAAAAAGTTAGTAAATTAAAAACGGTAGGCCTACATCAGAGTCAGTACATTAATTTTGAAATTTTGTATGTTGGTGATTATTTAAAATTAAATTAATGGGTTTTATGAGATAAAAATGTACACATATTAAAATAAAGTTAAGCAAGCTAATTATTATTCGTATAGTAAAAACCTTTAGTGCATATTTATGTTTTAAAAATAGTTGCGAAAATAAAATATTTTACTGAATTATAATTACTAAAAAGTGATTTAAATTCAGATAAAAAACTACTATAACTTAGGGTGGGAATGAACTCTTGGAAATTTGAGATAAAATCAAGCATGCTACCAAGTGTGCTAAAGTGGACGTTGTGTGAGATTATGGTTTTACATATACTTATATAGCTTGAAATTTTTTAGACAATAAGCGTAGATGTTATACAAATGGAAGATGGCTTCCTAATAAAACTAAATAAATCGTTTTATATGATGCACTCAATACCATAATAGTGTTTACTTTAAGTTACGTATCTCGTATAATGGCGTGTTGTGGCATCTCATCGCCTCAATCCTTTTGCACACGTCATGTATTTACTGTGTTGTCGGATTGAAAACTCAGTCGCAAGCGAAACAACACTACACCGACTCGCGCGATAGTAGAAACCTTTCAAAATTAGCTCTGTTTTAGTACAGTCTGCGATTTGCCAGTTCATGAGTTGCGAGCTAGCTCGCAAGTGAATATTTTCGCAAGTTTCAATATTAGGGGTCCAGTCCCGTGCTAGGGTAAAGCAGAATGAAGGCCGGTATAGGGAACGAGCCTACTTTGTAATCTAGTAACCTCAGTGATCTATATACTATACTGGATGGACATACACACATCCTTGCAACGAACCAAATCTTGACGCTTTAGTTTGTCATCCGTTTGGATGCGAGGAGACATATTTAACTGTTTCTTTCAACTTTCTTATGCAAAAACGTGTTTCTGGTGAATAATAGTATTAGTGTTTGAAAATAGTGAGGTATTTATAACCCATTTGGCTGAAGTCACATTTACGTTAAACGATATAAATTCACTTTTAAAGTTAATATCGTACAAATACAATAAAATCTTTGATATATTAAAATACGTAGCTATCGCTCATGTTATTTACATTCTGCCAAGACTATGATACATTTTAAGTTGGCTATTAGCTTATATATTGGTTTCAGAAACAATATTATATTATTGAAATTTCTATAACTATGATGAATAAGGTAGCTTAAAACTTAATTACATTTGTTTGAATTACAAACTTTGTGTAGTAGTTTTACATTCAAACTATTACTAAGGGTATAGGTTTGTAGGAAATATTGCTATATTACAAAATATCTGAAGTTGGCTATTAGTTGTATAACCTATTGTTTTCAGAAGCCACATTATATTTAATGTTTGATAACTTTAATGAAATAAGGTATCTTAACATTTAATTACATATGTCTGTACAACAAGTTTTGTGTAGAGATTCAAACGCTCATATAGGTTATAGGCTTGTAAGAAGTATTACTATATTAGCCTATGTCGAAATATTTAAAGAAACAATTCACGAGTGTTGAACTTATTATCCTCTTCAAAATCTCTACTAGCGCATTTATATCATTTAACTAATCATATATTGACATATTTAATATATTATATACAAATTAGAGAATTATGCCAAAATGCCACATTGCCTTGTATTTATGTAAGAGAGAAAGAGATTCTCGAAAGTGTTCTTCTCTCTTACACAATGGTGTGCTGACGACTGCTCAAAAATTTTAGTCACAGTCCAGTTATTTCAATAATCTCTATATTATACTTGATGGAAGTAAAAAGTTTGAATCTCGTTCGGTTGAACTGAGGCTGTTTTTTCCAAAATGGTTTTCCACTTTCCTTACTAGTAGATGCGGGTTAACTTCCTTTGAAACACATCCTTCCATATCCTTAACCCATTAGCGTAATTAGTACTTAAGTAAATAACCAAAATAGGTAGTAATATGTGGTGCTAAAAACAATATTATCTAAATAATATATATTATTGCATTAACTCATGATATTTTTTTTTACATTTGGTCAACTTGCACTTGTATTTTAGATGGTTTAAATCCCTGTCAGGTCAAAGTTTATCTGTCCAAACACATTGCAAAAGCTAGTGTGGTATTAAGAGTGCTATTAGAAGTTAAGTATAAGTTTGGTTCTAGGTACCCTTAGCTTGTTTAAGAGGCCTGAAAAAACAATAATTGTTTTCACCGTCTGGTGGCTGTTAGTTATAAACAATTTCTTATACTTGTATTTGTTAGTCTTTGACAGATGATTAGGTGTTGTTTGAATTATTTGTTTAAATTGACAGTGTGGGAGGGCTGGTTCAGCCCCTTAGTACCCTGCAACCACTTTCACTGCTACAGCACAGTTTAAACTACTTTACATACTTGAATCACCAGTGGGATCACAGGTTGCTGTTGCATCACATAATGAAAATGATGTTGAAGGGCCACCAGTTGGTTCTATTGTAACCTCAATACTTGTGGAAGGAGGAAGTTCTCCACTCTGTTTATTTTTGTTATTATTTATTATTACTATTATTTAGCACCGCGTCTTACTAACCGTTCGGGTTATACGCTTAAGTACTAATTACGCTAATGGATTAGAAATTGGGAAGGTTGAATTTAGAGGAAATGAACCCGAATTTGCGTGGAGGGAAAGTGGGAAACCATTTAGGAAAACCACCCCCAGTTCACACAACCGAGATTCGAACCTTGATCTCCCCATCCTCAGTAGTCAAGCACAACAAGACTAGCGCGTTACCCAGTTACGCCACCGAGGTGGGTTTGACTTTTGTTGATCATAAGTCCTGTGAATGAATATAAACACCTTGTAGTGACTGGCATAGAGCCTACCAACATGTGTAGATGTTATTTATTATTCGCTCATATGTAATTATGAAAATAGAAACATTTTATGCACTAGTATAAATACTTTTCAATAAAATTGACAATTTCTCTCATTTAATAAATATTAGTTAGGCCTAATTTTCACTGATGTTTTAATTTTATGACTTAATTAGGACCTGTTAGGAAGAACAATCACAATAAATTATTTAAATCCACTAAGACTTCTCTGTTTTTAAAGTATAGTATCATGTTGTGAATCTGTTTTTCAATTTTGGCGTGAAAATAATATTTTTGTGAATTCTGTTCTTGTTTTTTTTAAATAAAAGTAGCTTTAAGGCCCAACTAATGACACGTAAGGATTGAGCAAAGAATTCTTCTAAGAAGGTTCTTCAAAGAATCCTAAAGTAAATATAAAAAAATACTATAAAAGTAGAAGGTACAGACTCAATAACTCAAGTAAAATATATTTTAGTTCATAAAATATAGCTTATGTCAAACTAGGTTAGGCACCAGGTACCTATATATCTTACTTGTAGGCTATATAAAATACCCTACCCAAGTGTTATGTCCTCACACATACACATATTTTATCGGGGATACTAACCACACATCTCGCGCACGTTACAACGCCCAGTCAAGGACTAAAGATAAAGTCTTAGACCTGACCCTGTTGTCCATTACTTCCTGCCATAACTACTCTAGTCAGTTCAGTCCAGATATACCAACTTAACCTGTACACATCCCTGCTATAGAGTATATTACATTCCTCCCCTCCTAGATATCTACACATAATCTCTCAAGTACACAGGAGTACACAACTGTCTCCGTGGTTGCCGGCTATTTACCGGTGTTGTCCACCAATGCTGCTGGCTGTTGACCTGTGTTGTCTATCAGTGCTTCTGGCTGTTGACCTGTGCTGTCTATCAGTATTGCTGGTTGCTGTTCCCGTGTTTGTGGGGTTTCTACTGGTTGTTGCTCGTGGTCTTCTCTTGCCGGAGTTGGTAGTGGTTGTTGAAGTGGTCTTGCTCTATGATGTGTCACAAGGTCTTTATCTGGGTATCTTGCCGGCTCAACTTGTGAAAGTGGCCTTTCCGAGGCACCCTCTTGTTGAGGCGTTCTTTCATAGCGTTTCCGAAGTTGGTTTATGTGTCTCGTTTGTCCAAGTCCCTCCTTACAACTGACACGGTACATATTCCTCCCTAGCACGTCAGTGACCACTGCTGGCATCCATTTAGACCTATTTACTCCATACTGCCTTGCCCAGATTGCTGCTACCTTTGTGAAGACTCTCATATTCTCTCTATCTTGAGGTAGTGCCGCAAAGCCTGTTGTTTGTCTATCTGGATGTAGCACATCCAAACGTGTTCGGAGTTGCCGATGCATTAGTAGCTGAGCTGGACTTTGGCCTGTAGTTCCAGTGGGGGTAGTCCGAAGCATGAAGAGGATTCTTGCGAGACTATTAGGCCAGTCGCCTGTGGTTCTTCCCAACTGTTTCTTAACTGTTTGAACCATACGTTCTGCTTGCCCATTGCTTGCAGGGTGATATGGTGCTGTTGTTAAATGCTTAATTCCTTTGAGCCTAAGAAACCGTTCAAACTCCTCAGACATAAAATTACGACCATTGTCACTTACTAGGACTGATGGAAGCCCATGTGTAGCAAAAAGTCTCTTAGTTCCATTATTATGCTTGTTGATGTTGTAGACTTCATCTGTCTGACATCAGGCCAATTAGAATGCGCATCCACAAGTATTAAAAAGTTTTGTCCTTGTATCGGCCCTGCCATGTCAATGTGTAGACGAATCCACGGGCTTGTTGGTGCTGTCCATGACTGTACTGGGGCCTGTGGGGGATTGTTCCGGCTTTCTTGACAGGTTTGACAAGTTCCCACTACTTCCTCTATGATAGCGTCCATTTTAGGCCACCATGTATAGGTGTGAGCTACTACTTTTGATTGAACCACCCCTTGATGTGTAGCATGAAGCAAGAGGAGAAACCTTTTGTGAAGTTTATTTGGCAATATCACTCTGCTACCCCAAAGTAAGCAATCTTGTGACAAAGATATTTCAGAGCGTCGTGCGGTGTAGGGCTTGAATTCCTCCCCCACCTCTTCTTCGGGCCAACCCTGTAAAACCCACTCTTTAACCTTACACAGCACAGTATCCTTTATTGTTTCCCTGGCAATTTCAATCACTGAAATAGGCGGGTCTTCCATGTCTAGCATAAAAATGCCCCTGGGTTCTATATTCACATTTTCTGAAGTGTTCATTGGGCGTCTGATAAGCCCATCTGCATTTCCATGGTGTTTCACTGGTCTGTAAATAATGTTATAAGCATAACCTCCTAGCATTAAGCTCCACCGTAACATCCGCGGCGTCTTAACATTTGGCGTCGGTGGGTAGGATGAAATAATCCTAGAAGTGGCTTGTGATCTGTGACTATTGTGAAAGATCGGCCCAAGAGAAACTGCTGGAACTTGTTGACACCAAATATAACCACCAAAGCTTCTTTATCGATTTTTGCGTAGTTACGCTCAGCTTGTGACAGTGTTCTTTATCCAAACGCTACCGGAGCTTCCATCCCATTGTCCATAACATGGGAGAGGACCACTCCAACCCCGTAAGGAGATGCATCACACGATAGTATCAAGGATCTACTTCTATCATAATGCGTCAGAACTAAGTCTGATGTTAACATGGCTTTTGCTTTATTGAATGCACTCCCATGGTTTTGAGTCCACTGCCATGGTGTATCCTTATCTAGAAGACGGTGTAGGGGTTCCAAACAGTAGCTTTGTCCAATAAGAATCTCTCATAAAAATTGAGAAGTCCTAAGAAAGCTTGAAGTTCTGTTTTGTTCTTAGGTGCTGGAGCTTTGTGTATGGCTTCAACCTTGTCTTGTAGGGGGTGAATGCCTTGGGCGTCTACCTGAAACCGTAAAAATGATAGCGCTGGAACTCCAAACCTGCACTTGTCCTTCCTTAACCGCACAATCTTTGTAGTACTTCCTTAACCGCACAATCTTTGTAGTACTTCCTGTACTCTGGAATCATGTTGTTCTCTATCTTTGCCCGATATAAGTATGTCATCCAGGAGTACCGCTGTACCTAGTATACATGCCAATAGACCTTCAATAAGCCTCTGGAAAATCCCCGGTGCTGCACTAATTCCAAAAGGCATTCTTGTCACCTGCATCAAGCCTTTTGGCGTATTAACCGTCAATATTTTAGAAGATTCTTCATACACTTTAACTTGGGCATAAGCATGTGCAAGGTCAAGCTTAGAAAATATGGTTCCACCTGTTAGGCATGCAAAAGCTTCAGTTGCAGTTGGTAAAGGGTATTTGTCAGGGCATAGAGCTTTATTAACTGTACTCCGGTAGTCCCCGCACAACCGTAGGGATCCATCTCGCTTTGGCACAATCACTAGGGGTGTAGCCCACTTTGAAAATGATACTGGTTTGTATATCCCTTCATCAACTAACCTTGTAATCTCTTGATTGACATCGTCTGCCAGTGCCAGTGGTATTGGACGGCTCCGTAGATACTGAGGTTGAACTGAGGGCTCAATTTTTAATGAAACTGGTGGTCCAACATATTCTCCTAGTTTGTTATTTTCAAAAGCTGACAGTTTCTGTACTGTCTCCAAGAACTTACTATCAGTGATATGGTGAATATGGTGCAATCTTCGTTTGACGTCAATCATTTCGTCTCTTCGACCTACATGCCCTCTCTATGTGGCCCAACTTCTTACAAAAACGACATATCGCATTCGCCCAAGGACATTCAGAGTTTAGATGCTCTTTGTCACAACGATAACACCGTTGATCCTGTTGTTGGTTTGGAGAAAATCTTTGCTGCTTATTGGCACCTCTATGTTGAGATTGGTGATTTCTAGATAGTCTGTGTATTTCCATTGGGCCTGCTTCTTGGTCTTGGTACCCAACCGGTGTTGCTGAAATTGGCCGCATCACACGTTGATGTTGTGCCGCTGCTTCGCTACTTACTGCCATGGAAATTGCCTCATCTAACTTCATCTCGTTTTTAGAAAGAATTTCGCCCTGCACTGTCTCATCCGCGACCCCCTGCACTAAACGATCACGCAGCATTCGATTTGTAAATGTTCCAAAGTTGCAACGGTTGGCCATCTCTTTCAAAACGGCAACATATTCCACATTGGACTCGCCGGGTCGCTGATCCCTTTTACTGAAATTGAAAGTTTCAACAATATCATTGTGTTTTGGAGCAAAATGGCCGTTTAAAACACTAACTATATCACCAAATGATTTAGAATCGGGATCCTCTGGCACCACTAACGCAGTTAAGCGATCAAATGTTTTATCCCCGATCACACAAAACAATATAGACCGTTTCTTCTTATCGTCGATGATGTCATTAGCAATGAAAAAATATTCTAACCTCTTTGCGTAGTTCGTCCACGTGTGTGGTCGGGTAGTATCGAATTCCGCGAAACTTGATAAAAACGCTGCCATTATGCACTCTTCGGTGGCTTAACTATATAATGGGATAACGTATCAATCACCTCGTCGCCAAACTGTTATGTCCTCACACATACACATATTTTATCGGGGATACTAACCACACATCTCGCGCACGTTACAACACCCAGTCAAGGACTAAAGATAAAGTCTTAGACCTGACCATGTTGTCCATTACTTCCTACCATAGCTACTCTAGTCAGTTCAGTCCAGATTGACCAACTTAACCTGTACACATCCCTGCTATAGATTATATTACACTTAGATTTATAAATTTAAGTTAGTGTTAATACAAAATATTCTGGTATTGATGTCAAATATTGTTAGCTCTTAGGTTATGTGAGTTTATTAATTATAAAATATATTTATATTTAATATATTTTATAGCATTCCTGATGAGAAAAAAAATGGCAATTAAGCGTTCTCTACTAACTTAGTCCTCAGGTGTATTCATAGGTGGTACAATATCTGTGATATCCGAATATAATAAGTCTTAATAAAAGAGATTAATAAGTCTTAGACCTACCTGGTAAATGTAAAGCTGGCAGAGAATATGGTTTCAGCCTTTTGGAAAATTCCATTCTACACGAAAGAATAAAATGACTTTAACATATTCTGAATGTGTTGTAAACCTTCATCGGATGCATTAATGTTATTTGGTTATTTTTATTCCTCTTTATCCATGTTTCATAAATATCTTTTTCATATACAGGAAAACGACGACATGTTTTATTCTCACATCCAGGAACACAACATTTATTCACCCCTCACATTATGAAATTAAATTAACTGCATAACCTATTATTATCGGTTATATTTAAATTCAAATTCCTTTTTAACGCCAAAAATATATAACTATTTATCTTTCTTGAACACAAAACAAAGTTACAAGAAGTCTGCCATTTTGAACAAGATGAAATTCGAATTTCAAAACAAGCAGCTACATCATGCGGTGATAGCAACGCTCAAGCGGCTGGCTGCCGGATTAACTTTGTTTCATCTTGCCCCTATAGAGTACCTAGCCCATAGTACCCATTGCGCAATGCCAACATAACAAACATGGCATGAAAGGTCAATATTATTATCAAAGCGTTACAGTTTCCTAAGTGTTCCATCTGTCTGTGGAATAAGCAAAGTAGTTGTATAGGTTTTGTATCGCTTCAAAAAACGGTACTGCTATTTTACAACATCCTACTGCTCGTTAGCCAAATTGATTAAGTGAGTGAGCTGAACAAGGAACGAAAAATGCAAGAGGGTTTCTTTCCTTAACTCTGGCTTGTAATCCTGAATTTATTCCAGACATGTTGGCCGCATTGTCATACGATTGGCCTCTACAGTTATCAATTTCCAGATCATGCACTTCAAAAATATTCAAAACTGCTTCAGAAAGTTTTCCTCCAGTATAGCCAGAATTTTTTATTAATCCTAAAAACCTTTCAACTGATAGCTCATCTTTTGTTACTTATCTAACAATTAAGCTCAACTGGTCATGGTGAGAAATATCAGGCGTAGAATTCACTATGAAAGAAAAATCTTTTGAAGAAATCACTTTTTCATCTATTTTTGCACTCACTGACTTATCTATTAACCGTATTAATTCTTCATGAGTTGCTACTGATAAATACGAACTAGAGCCTTTCCAATGTTATCAAATCTTGCAATATGATGAGCCAAAAAATAATCATATTCTGCAATAAACTCTATACACATCAAAAAATTCCCATTTATCACTTATTCATTTCCACGGAATGCTAGGCCTCAAAAAGCAAGTTTTGCACCACAAAAACAATCCTTTTTAACACATTTCTTCAATAAGCAACTTCCTGTTCATGCTGGCTAAGCAACTTTGTATTAATTCTTTTAGTCTCATTCCCTCTGTCTTTTAGTTTTAATAAGCAATCTCTGTGAGATACAGAATTTTAATGTCCAACAATGTGCTGGCCAGCATGACTCCAATCATTAAAACCAGAAGTTGCAAATTGGGATTCACCATCAAATAATCTGCAAGATGCACAGAACAGTAATCCTTGATTGGGAGAATAAACAAAATATTCCCGATTAATGGTCTCACCATTTACTAAAACCCTTTTGAAATTTTTTGTTGTTGCAAAATCGTTGTATTCCGTCACCATATCGCCGTGCGGAATGAGAAAAATCAGCATCATTGTTTTGGCTAATGCTATTTTTTATTAAGTAATCCCGGGTTTGGTAATTGATTTCCCAATAAAATTGATAATTTCTTGGACTTAGAATTCTCAAGTCCACTGTTTTGGGGAGCATAAATTCTACATTGACACATGCTCTTGGAACTTTGGCTTCTACATACTTTTTTGTGTTCTTAGTTTGCTACTGCTAAGCTGTCACAAGACATGTCCAAATCACCAATACTTTGACCATTTTACTTGATGAATCAATTATTATGATTTTTTAGTATTCTCTATGATCAATCCTACACCGTTTATTTTGTACAATACCACTAAAGTAAGAATGGAAAAAAAAAAGTGAAACTACCAGATTAAAACATAGAAGCGTATGAATTCCTTTAGGAAAGACAGAAGGATAGTGGAGGAGTGTGGGGGAAGAGGGGCAGCATTTCATCGAGGGCCTACAGGTGGCAAGGTAGTAAATCCGGCCCTGTTCTCAATTGTTAATGAGTTGTTTTGTAAGGACAGGTATACCAGTTTCCACTGCAAATCTACTCCCCAAGGCAATACCTTAGGTGAGTGAACAACTTGTTGCTAAACAACTCAAAGTAAAAACACACTACGACCAAAGAGTTCCTCGTAAGCTTTTTGATTTCAAAGAAGGCCAAACAGTTGTACAAAAAGGTAAAATATGGGAGCCAGCCCAGATTTCGCATAGGCATAAGGCTCCTCGCTCATACATCATAAGTGAGGAGCAGGACAATGCATAGTGTCGTATTACAACTCAGGAGTTTCATACTGATTACAAGGGTGAATTACAAAATACAACAGATGGCTCTAATGATACTTTGAATGAGGTCAGCAATGCAATTTATTATGAGCCCAATCATAATGTAGATGAACCTGTTGTGGATAATGCAGCTGTGAATGAAGAAAGAAGTAATACACCTATTGATAACACAAATGATGTAAATGGTAATGCTAAATTTGTAGTAACCAGAAGTGGACGGTGCATTGTAAAACCTACAAGATATCGATAAGGGGAAGGTGTTCAAAGTACTATACCAGGGAAGTTAATGTATGTTGGGTTTGTAACACCAAGGTTATCAGTTAGCTCTATAATACAATGTGATCTGTAGCTTGTAGTTATCATCTATGCGTGAAACAATGCGGTTACGATACAAGTCGTTAATAATTATAATCTTGTCTAAAGTTCATTATTATTATGTCTTTCAACTAACACAGAGTAGTACACAAAACAATATTAACTCATTCTACCGATTAAAACCATTTTGAATGGTTTAATTTACTTTTAGCCCCAATTCAAAAATTGATACAATGAGTAACTATCAAAAAGATACATTCCAATATATAGCCGTCACAAATATCTGATACGCTCACAGAGAGAGGGAGAGAGAAAATGGAGTGGAAGAGGGGAGACGAGCAGTGCTTAAGGAGGATAGCGGCGGCTCTGGGAACTACTGGAAGCTTTGAGAACCATCTAGTTGGCGGAACCGGAACCTCCACTGGTCCAGTTTACATCGCTCTTTGTTTCTGGCCGGAGCTTCCATCACGAGTGGACACTTGGGCGGTATCTCCATTTAGTCAGTGGGATAGTGTGTTGGGGAGTGGATGTCGAGGCACGTGGGCTCTAGTGTTTACATTCAACAAGGTTGAGTGTGAGTGTACTCCCATTTGATTGAATTAGCTGTTGTTTTTGTAACACCCTTACATAAATATTAAAATAAAAAACGTGAACACCAAAACGTTAGCCACTGTCCTACTGACCTCCATCTTATACTGCCAACTTAAACACATTATGATACTATGCAATATGTTAGGTATGCTCATGGCAAAAACATATAAACATTTTTTATGGGATTTTATGATAGCTTGAGGGATAAAAGTGCTGAAGGGCTGGCCAAGAAAGTTATTGCCTTAATATAAGAATACAATGTGGAGGGAAAGCTAATTCATCAGATATATGATGGAGCATCGGTTATGGCGGGCTGTCGTGGTGGTGTGTAAGCCATCATACGTCGAAAATACCAGAAAGCGATTTTTTTGCACTGTTATGTGCACCAGATGAACTTAATACTATTACACAGTGCCAAAACAATTGAAGTTAAATATTTAATCTGAAACTTCACTGCATTTCATTCCTTTTTCATTAGGTCTACATTTCGTGAAGAAATACTTCAACAACATGGGTTTCAACCATCCCATTCAGTGGCGCAAACTCGATGGAACAACAATTCACGTGTTGTGTCAACCATCAAACATAATTACCAATGGGTACGAAATGTGGTTAGCTACGTATAACTGAGATGAGACTCGGATCCTGAATCTATAAATGATTCAATAAGCCTCTTGAATTTTTTTATTCTTTAATGTTCACATTTTTGCTGCGCCTATTCGATAGAATTCATATCTTCAGCGAACATTTGCTAAGCATTTTCCAAGCTAAATGCACAATTGATGTAAACTTATGTATCAATGAATTAAGGACTGCCATATCAAACATTTTGTATCAACGTTCTGAAAAGCTTTTACAAGAGTGCCTTCAAGGGAATATCGAGTTGACCAAAAATTATCAGGCCAACTTCCAAACCAAGCGGTTTTTTTTAGCTTTCAAACGGGTTGCATTTGAAATCCTTGAGTCCATCATAGTTCAGTTAGGTGAACGATTCTATTATTTTGACAAAGTTGCATTTGTTGTTCTCTTAAACCATACAAAATTCACCCACTTCTAAAACTAATGTTTTGACAGTCAATTTTAAAAGCTTTAAATTACATAAGCTTACCCTGAGGTGTTAAAAACTTTATAGCACTACACAATGAACTGGTTAATATATGCATCTCAGAAGACAAATCCAAACCGTGCATTGAATTATTGGGTTTCATTGAAGATAGCGACCTCCAAACATAACAATAGCTATAACAAAATAATAGCTATGATTTTAATTTTATTAACAGCCTTTTGAAACCTTCCTAAAGTTTTTCTAGTTTTTATGCGAACTTTAACCAAATGAGCTCAGTAGGCTTATTCCACTGTATAAAGTTTGCAGATATATTTTGTTTGAGACGTAATGTTCATAAACAAATCAAAAGTAGGCATATTTCACCGTGGCATTAAATAAAAATGTTTACTAAATTATGTTGAATATTGTGTTTCTAATGCTCATCGTGGAGAGGGAGGGTCCGAGTACGATGATTGTCGTGGGACCCCACAAAATCTATGGGCGGCCCTGTGTTTAATTTAGATCTCTTTCCTATTTCTTAATATATATATACCAAGGTATATATAATTTAAAAATTCATCATTATTATGATTATTATTATTATTATTATTATTATTATTATTATTTGTGATCATAGTATTAGTTGTAGTAGTATGCCGTACTGCATCATATAACTTCAAAAAATCTCATTATTGCCATGGTTAAGTGTAACCTTTATGAGTGTTCATGATTTAGCTTGCCCAAAAATTATAATCACCACGAATTTTTGACAATCTATTTTATTGTTGTGGTTTAAAAAAACACTTCCCCTTCTTATTAGTATTTCACACTCTGAATTATTAGAATGTTATTTTGTATCTGGCTACCTTTTGTTTATGTTGGTTGTTACTAGATTCAGATTCGACATTTTCAAATATAAGTTATGGTACTTCTTACTTTGTCGTTCTAGGCCTGCATAGTGCATACAAACCACCATGTTTTGACATTCATATTATACTATAGTAAATAATAATCATTATTGATTAATATATTCTAAAAAATACCTGGTTTTTTGAATAATTGAAAAATAACTGGGTAAGGCAATTTATGACACAGTCTTTTAGGTAGAGCAGGAAATTTCCAAACACTAGTAGACAGTGAGAAAATATTTGCGTGATTATTAAATTAGATTATCAGAACCAGAGTTTGCTTAACGGCAAACTTAGCAAATTTTGATTAATTAATTTTAATATCATGGAAATTTTATAACGCGTAACTGTGTCATATGATATGTGTATGGATAGTAATGCATGTATATTCAAGTTATTAATCCAGAACAGAACACAATTCACAAATATATATCTATATCTAATGAAGATTAGCTTTGTTTTATTTTAATTATTAATCTGTTATCGTGAATCATTGTGGCATTCAGTTTTCCTACAACACTTTGGCAACCTAACATTGCTGGTGCACCATTGGTCACTACTAAGGTTTATCCAGTAGCATTTCATATTTTTGCAATAGTATTTCTACTTCACAAAAAATATCTTCATCAGTAGTTGTTCCGTGCATGGGAATAGCCACTGTGTTTCGTGTGAGACTAATACTTTTAAAATCTCATACCATCTCAGGACACATGATTTTTGAAATTTCAATCATTATTTTATAAATCACCCATCTGTTAAAGGTTTTGAATTTGATACAATCAATTGGGACAAGGTATAACTAGCTTTCACTGCTGTATCTTTTACTTAACCTACAAACAAATATTTAGTTTTTCAAACCTTATTTAAACTTGTGCAATTATTTATCTTCTCTCATTTTTCCAACAAATAAATCCCACTTCTCCTTGTGAGTACCATAATGACAATTAATATTGTACTCTTTACAAACACTGATGGTTTGTTTACATGTGAGACAAACACTGTTATTATTTATTTGGTGAACAAAATATGTCTACTACCATTTTTTCTGAAACACATGACCTTCCTCTTGATTTTTCTTTCTAAAGTCTTTGGAAAAGACATTTTGAGAGAGACACTATTTTAAGCGTTAGGCTTATTAAAAAGTCAGCCTGGCTATATATATACTTCACTCTGAAT
This sequence comes from Timema podura, assembly GCA_033556935.1. NCBI lineage: Eukaryota > Metazoa > Arthropoda > Insecta > Phasmatodea > Timematidae > Timema > Timema podura. Next base: position 52,849,395 of record JAVRXN010000013.1, on the reverse strand, counting down.
ACATTCAAACTACATTCATGTAACCACTTATTTTTACTTTTCACCAAATAGGTCTACAATTAGAAGAAATCCCACAACCAGATGCTATGGCAGATAAACGAGACTGATTTTTATATTTTTGTTATCTCATTAAATCTGAAAACTGCCAACAAAAATGAATGTTTTCATTTTTGTGTCAGCTCGTTCTTGGGTTTATCTGAAGGGGAACAATAATGGATCACTCCACTGCTTGCTGAAACAATCTGACCTGCTATCTCTCTGTCTCTACCTCTTTATATACTTACCCACACCCTGGTATCTCTCTGTCTCTACCTCTTTATATACTTACCAACACCCTGGTATCTCTCTGTCTCTACCTCTTTATATACTTACCAACACCCTGCAGGTCGAGCACGGATCTTTTCATTTTGCGCGTCATACGCCATGACGGCCGAAGGCATGACGGCCATCTTCTGACGCGACTTCATAACTGGGAGCATGAAACGCTATGTCATAACCGCTTTGGCGCGTATGACGACGTGTAAACTTTGATGGACGCTAGAGTGTGAATAGAGTGCGTTGGCAACCATGATAGCTGGTTTAGCTATGTATATTATAGGGTTGGTAGTATCATGAAGTAGTTAAACACCAATCAAAATACATATTATCTTGCCGCGAGTTTCAAAACATCGCCATGTGAGTTGCAATGAACTTGATGAACGTAAATAATCTTTATTCTTAATATTTTCATTTAAAATATTAATGTATATAGATAAATATGTTTATATTTACGCTAAAATGTATTTATATTGGTTAAGGTAATGACCCTAAATTATAAAAAAGAATATAATGAATTTGATAAATTTTATGAGGTGTAATTATAAAATATTTTACTTATATAGTTATGAAAACTACAGTATCATAAAAAAAGCTCGTAGCTAATGATTTAACAATAGGCCTATATCAAATTCAGTTTTCTATTAAAAGTATGGTATATAGTGTATTCAATTTGCTTTACTTCCTCCTCTGAGCATAAATATTAGTAGACCTAATTATCACTTTCTTAATGCATTCACAATAATTTGTATCCATTCATGTAACCTATCAATTATCTATCAAATTAACCACAATTATAAGTGTGAGAGTCACTGGGAAGGTAACAAGGTCCACAAGAATCTGTCATTGCCTCGGACAGAACTGGCATCAGTGAGAGGAGATAACATAATTCATGTGTTACTGTAAATAACTAGAGTTTCTTAGCGAGTGTGGCTTTTATCCACAGCTTATGGGAAGGTACAAAATCCAGCAGAAAAAACTTTATTGTTCTTGCCCGAGTAATTTTTTCAATTCTACTTCTAGTTAGGTTTGGACTTTTTCTTTGAATATCACCTATGTAAATTCACAAGCAAACTAGTTGTAGGTTATGCAGTTGAAGATCAATCAGAAATCAGCCTTAGGCCCTGAAATGGCAGTTTTGTGTTTGGATCACAGCTTCAGAATAGTGGAAAATAGTTTTTAACAATACAAGAGATGTTCATTCTCTTCAATTCAACTCAACTATATAACTGTGCCTATCTTGTCAGTTGGTATTTTGTCTAAATATTCCTGATTTGATAAAGTGGTTGTGACAAATTTTTTATGATAGCACATTCTTTTCATGTTAGTTTGGATACATAAAACTAGACCTATGCTGATAATGCCATTTTTATTAATGTTCTTTTGATTTTTCAATATAATATTTTCTAGCGTTATTTTCTATTTTTATCATTATTGTTGGAGATAAAAATATATACAGCTCAGGACAACATAATATGAAATAGTTTGTTCACCGTAGGAATTGTTTCCTGAAAGGCCTTTTTCCCTACCAGAAATCTATTATATAGTAGGATATTGGTAGGAAAAAAGACCTTTCAAAGAGTAATTCCTATCGTGAATGGAGTTTAGCTCATAATGAATTGTAACATCAACATCAAAATCACATAAACATTTTTTAATAATAAATAATAATAATACAATAGTTAAAATCACTTTTTTTTATACATTTTGTCAAATTTTATTTCAGTCCTGCTTAACATTATTAACTAATTATGACATTGGATATAGAAAGTGAAAGAATGGTACTTTTTTTTTAAATTTCAAATTATTTATGTGATCTCACCTACACATTTAAACTAATTTATCTTTTAATCATAGCAGTACTTTTAAGTAAAAGTAGGATTGTTTTTATAAACGCATACTGTGACTGGTTTTATTGCATAGACAAAATGTGAAAGTACCTAACTTATACCCTAAATCAGGGATGACGAAACTTGTCCAACCAGTAGGCCAATTTTGAATTAGTCTAATGTGCCAGCTAATATTTACATTTTTAATGGATATTTAAAAATTAAAATTAATGAATAATAAGTATTGTAATGAATAACTCAAATCAAATTGCAAATATTTTAATAATGCCTAGATTTAAATAAGGAAAGTTTATTGTATTAAATTTTCAAAATTAGTGTTTTAGACAAAATTAATTCCAATAACTTTTAGTGAAAACATTTAAAGTAGCACCTTCAGTGAAAAAAAAAATTGATATGTACCAGAAACTTTGATAATCCATCCCACATTAGTTTGAAACATGTTACATTTTGCTAGCCAATATATTTATGTTTGGTTCATAACTTATCTTCAACCGCACACAATCTATGCACTTAAGTAAGGGCCAAAATGATTTCTAACTGTTAACTTCACAAAGTTCATTGTGATATGTCTATTCAAATATTATTAACACTAAAAAATTACACCATGTTGGGAAGTTTTTTTAATTAACATATATTATTCTAAGGCATGTACATGTTCAAACGCAGTGCCAATAGTCTATGAGCCTAACCTATTAAACATTGTTTCATAGTTACAGCCAACTTAATTTGGCCTAGGATATTATATTTCCACAAAATTCTCCATAAAGTTTTGTTTAAAAACTTGTTCACATAATTGTTATTTACTGCCGATTGAGGCTAACCACAACTTGCACTAATTGTCTTACAAAAAATCTATTGAATGACATATTAACTTAGAAATTGTACACAAATAAATAACAGGAAATTTAACTTGTAAAACTTGTGCGTAAATGTGTAATACAACTTAATAAGAATATACCGGTAGGCCTATAGTGAAAATTTACATAATTATTAATAATTAAAAGTTTTTGTCAAAACTTTGTAGTTGTTGAAAATGAGTAATATTGTTTTTACTTTAAATATATGCATTTAAAACTGTTTGGACTGTGAAAGAATGAGAATAAAATGCTGATTATTTTTAATTTTTGTGATATTAAATGGTTTTGAATTAATCAGTACTCTATAATGTTCCGCAAAATGTTATTCAAAACCGCGCAAACAGCTGTTGATAAGAAAATTTGAGGAATATTTCCAAATGAATACATCCATTCACTTTTCATGGCTCCAAGGAGGCACTCCACACAATTTCTTGGTTGACAATGATAAATTGTGTTTAATTTGAGTATCGACCTTCAGCGGTGTTTTCAGCAGCATTAAGGATTGGTTTCATTAAGTTGTGCCTCAGTACACTCACAGTTGCCTGAAAACATTAAATATACACAACTATAACATGGTAATAACCTATTTCATCTTAAAGGCAAACAAATATATAATGAACCCTTTAAAAATTTTAAATAAAAACAATGCTTTTAAAACCTTATCTTTTAATAAATATCTGCTATAAGATGAATATAGTTTTTTAATATTGTTTAAAAGTTTCAGTCAGGTTCTATTTTGACCTCCATTACTGTTAACTGGGCCAGTTTTGTATTCAAGCCATAATATGGCCATAATATTTTACATTACCGGCTTGATAGGCCTGTCATAGCTTCACATGCCTTATAATATAACTTAAGACTAGAACAGGCACAACATCCAGTCCTCGGCCTTTAATTCATCACTGTGAAAGGGTAAACCCACATTTCACCAATGATAAATTTTTCGACCATGCCGGGAATCGAAACCGGGACCCTTACCTATGTAGACACACTACTGACGGGGCTAAGGTGTCAGATCGGTCAAGCAGGCTCTATAATATAGGTACTTTTGTTGTTGTGTAATTTTACAAATTTCTCAACAACGCTTGTTCCTGCGTTACTTCGGTAAGTTTGGGTTTGAATGGTTCACTGTAACTTTTTTTTAATACTCGTCAATTTAGTATCATTGGATTCGCCGCATTTTTGTGAATGTAATAATAGTATATATTTTGTGATTTTCAGGTTTTTTAGAGAAATAAAATTCACCTAAAGAATAGAGTTCTTAGGTTTTATCCCCATCTAGGCTTGTATACGCTTAGGGAGACAGTATGTATGGGTCAGTTGAAAATAACTGCAATCATACTTCGTTAACTAATATTGTGTAGGCCTAGTTAAAATCACACATAATTAGCAAATATGGTTTAGGCCTAGTTAAACTCATACATAATTAGCTAATATTGTGCAGGCCTAGTTAAACTCATACATAATTTGCTAATATTGTGTAGACCTAGTTAAAATCACACACAATTAGCAAATATGGTGTTGGCCTAGTTAAACTCATACATAATTAGCTAATATTGTGTAGGCCTAGGCCTAGTTAAATTCGGGATGCAAATTAAAATATTATCTAGAATTTTTTAGAGGATAGTTCAACTTACTGTTTTCTTTCATTATTCCATTGTTTTGATCCACACTGCTGACAGTTGCTATGTAGGCCTAAAAAGAGTTTTAACTCTTCTCACACACTAAGAGATGTTTTACAAACTGCCAAAGAGAAATCTTTCACAATTGCTCGTAAATGCCAGTAGGGGGAAACACACAGCTGTAATAACCTGCAACATTATTACATTCATACAACGTTTGAGTTATGAAAACATGTCCCTAGCCAAATATTTTACTCTGTCTTTCCTAGCCTTAAAAACACAATTCTCTGTAATAACTATAAAAAAACCTGCAACATAATTAGGCCTACAAAATGTTTAAGTTATGAAAACATGTCCCTAGCCAAATAATTTAAATTTAAACGGTCGGCATAACCTTAAAAAGAAACACCATTGGGTCTTGCCATAAGGTTATGATTACACTTCATCAAGTTAAATGGTAAATAAAAACAAATAATTTAAGTAATTATTATATTAGTATAACACTAATACTCTAACTTTTCATTTCCACAAATGTAAATCAAAATAATTAAGAGTTTAAGCAAATAAAACACTCACTAGAATAAATTATTTATAAAAGGTTAAACTATTACACAGGTGAAACTGGCCAAAATGTACACCTCAGTTAGTTAATTGATAAATAAATACAAATACGCTAGGCAATCATATTGATAAAGCACTATTATTGTTACTTACCAATTGCATAAACGTAAAATAAATGAATTCTTCAGTTTAAACAGCCACAGCACTCACTAAATGTAATTATTTATAAAATATATTTGCTATGACGATGGTGAAGACGGCCCTCTGCGTGTGACTGTAAGTTATGACATGATTGACGGGAAGATGGCGGCGTCATCGATCATATGACGCCATTAAAAAGATTGATGCTTGCATTTCAGCCATACGACGTGCTACTGATGACATTTCATAGCGGTGACGCGTCATAGAGATCCATGCTTGCCGTGCTGGTATCTCTCTGTCTCTACCTCTTTATATACTTACCCACACCCCACAGTCGCGTTTATGAAAGAAAAAAAAAGTTAAATGTTTCTTTTTAAGCTCTGCTCGCTGCACAAAATCATAAATCAGGCCACAAGTTTAACATGTTTGTTCTAAATGTATTAATTCATCCAAAATTAGATTTTAATTAAATTGGAATAAACACTGAAGGATAAGTTAAGCTTGTTTGGTTATTTTTTTACTATAACCACACAAAATATAATTTTTATCTCACCCCATTATTTTCTTTATCAAACACAAATTGTAGAGCTTTCAGTGAATTATCGTTAATTAATCAAACTTTCACTTAACTTAATTATATTATATAAACTCAAATATGGAACAAAAAAAAAAAGATCGATATAACTACAGAACTGCAAACTTAAAAATCCTTAATGCACTAAAATGCCTATTATATTTAATTGTAATAATTAGATAAAAATCTTTTTACCTGTGTGTTTAGCCTGCGTGTGTTCTGATAGACATTTTAATAAACTAATTATTGAACTAACCAATCAAAATATTTTAATGGGTGACTTTTTTTTGTCTCTTATGGAAAAATAACATTGCAAGCTAACATTATTTTTTTTGTAAAAAAATATTTTCTCAAAAGGGTCATTCCATTTTAATTCAACAAATACAGTGTGCTCCACCATTTTTAATTTTGATGAAAATTTGTATGTCCATTCCCCCTACTGCCTAGAACTTAAAAAAATAATATTTAGGCCTATTTTTAAAATAATATACCCTTGACAAAAAAAAGTTGTATTTCAGAGTGTTTTCTTATGATCTATAACTTTTTTCCCTATCAAAGCTACAGAGCTCAATCTTAGTTAGTTGGAAAGCTCAAAAAAGGCTATTTTTATATGCTTTGAACAAATTTCAAATTTGAAGCCAAACATATTTTTTCAAGGTCAAATTTACAGCACAAAACTTATTTTTGATCACTTTTGGACATTTAAAACCCCATGAAGGGCTTGGAATAACAAGTCCACTTTTTTTCTTTTATACATATTTATGTATACTTATTGAATGAAATAAAAATGCTTGATATTCTGACCCCTTCATAAGATATGGCCACCAAAAGTAGTTAAATTGTCTTAAAATCCAGTTTTCAAGAATAAAAAAGTGCATGTGGGGGTAGGGCCAATTTTTTTTATCATGTGATATACTTTAACAACTAAAAAAAATTTGTTTTTCAAGAGTGTTTGGGAGCTATTAGGGTTTTAATTTTTAAAAAAATTGCACTTAAACAGAACAATTAATGCAATACTTTAATGCTTTATGTAATATATACATCCCCATGTATTATAAGCTTTCACTTGCCAGCTACAGGAGGAATTTGCACGTTTCAACAGGTCCATACTTGCTCCCACTTTATAAGCTGAGTTGCTTCTTGGACTCTGAAGGAGTAGATGCTAGTCAAGTGTTCCTGGATCTTGTCAAGTCCATTGAATATGTTTCAGATGTCATTTAGGCCTATTTAATCTCAAGATCAAAATCTGTACACAATTACTAGTTTACTACAGTATATTTTGGGGAAACACTGGGCTTGTTAAATTAGAGTAAAAGTGTGAAGTCAAGACAAGAGACTAATACTTTTATTGGAATTATGGTAGTAGAGATTTGTATTTTTTCACTGTATAAAGAAATAAAAGATCAATTCATGGATAGTCCTAAATACTCCATTGGAATTTTTAAGAAAAAGGATTGTAACATTTCAAGTTATAGTAGGCAGTCAACTATAAATAGTACGTCTGATGATGTTAACTCTATACTCTGCCTGAGAACTGGGTGCAAACACATTTAAAATGTTTGTACTAACCATGGGAAAAAGTTACTAGGCAAATTTTACAACCTGTATGGAACTTCCTGCTGTTAGCCATTTTCTAAGCACAAAAACACTTAGAAAAGTTTTGTATTTTAGAAACCCAAATTTGAAACTTATTCCTGGAAAATCTAGATGTTTTAATATACTTCATAAACAGTCAGTTGAAACTTAAGAATATTGGTACTATGACGAAATATATGTACCTGAATGTGTTTTAGTCAAGTCAGTAAATGAAACATGAACGGCCCTTGCTGTGTGGGATTGCAAATTATCTGCTTTAAAAAAGAAAGTTTAAATCTGTCACACATAAACTGAATAAATTATTTGGCCTCTTGATTGCCCAAATGAAGAAAACAATAGTTCCTGCCAAAACCAGTAATGTGATAAGTATAAAAAACTAATTGAAAATCTCAAAGAGAGAATGAAAACTGCTGAGTCTATTCAGGAAAAAATAAACATTTCAAGTTTGTTGCCTACAACTTGGAGCTATGCACAAATTCAATCAGATTTGGACTCAGCCAATATGTAGTTCAAAAAACTAGAGATTTGGCTTAAAAACATGCGAGTGTTACCAAAACTGGAAGCGAAGCAGCCAAGTAACACCCTTGATACTAACACAGTTCAAACTATACAGAATTTTTAATAGAAAGATGACTGCCCGCATGATGCCTGGTAAAAACACTGAATTTCTGTCAGAGGGGGAAAAATCTAACATTCAGAAAAGGCTCATTTAATGTGACTTAAAGGAACTTTACTTATGTTTTAAAGAAAACTACCCTGATTTAAAAATTGAATTTTCTAAATATTTGGAACTTAGGCCAAACTTTTGTGTGTTAGAATGATCGCCTGGTACACATTCATTGTGTGTTTGTTTGTACCACCAAAATGTAAAACTCATTTTATCAGCAAAAGTTGTGCCACTTCAATGCAATTTTTTGAAAGTTCAGACCCTTATAGCTCCCAAACGCATTTAGATAATAAAGCAATTTTTTGTTTTGTTTGAAAGCTGTTAAAATGTACTTTAAATCACATGATTAAAAAAATTACCCCTCCTCCCTACATATATTTTTTTAACCTTGAAAACTGGATTCTTTAGACAATTTGTCTACTTTTGATGATAGGAGCTACTTGTCCTCACACGCCAAGTCACAATTAGTTCTGCAAACAGGTAGGAGCTACTTGTCCTCACATTGCCAAGTCGAAATTAATTCTGCTAACAGGTAGGAGCTACTTGTCCTCACACGCCAAATCACAATTAGTTCTGCTAACAGGTAGGAGCTACTTGTCCTCACACGCCAAGTCACAATTAGTTCTGCTAACAGGTAGGAGCTACTTGCCCTCACACACCAAGTTTCAATCCTCAGACTAGCCCTCCTTGTCTTCTAAAAATTATTAAATATTTGGAGCTTTGAATAAATAGGCCTATCACTTTTCAGAGCCTAACATCTCAGTTGGGGGACGATATAAAAATCTGAACTTTTTGCCCTTAATATGTTAGTATTAGACACACAAAAATTGTAGTTGGAGAGTCGACTACCTACAAGCATAAAGCAAGGACAGAATGTCAACAAATTAAACTCGCACCTTTCACTGGGTGGAGGTATAGTATTTAAATAGATAGATGTATAGTATTTAAATAATTACTTAGCAGGCTAATTCAACTAAAACTAGACAGGTCAAAAGAACAAAATATGAAGTGAAGTAATAGTATTAGTAAAAAAATAGCTTAAAAATGTATTTTAAATTAAAAAATTCCCGTCATTCTATTGTAAAATCATTTATCACAACAAGGACTACTAGAATGGCACTTGGAATTGCATTGTACATTATTTTTGAAGCAAGCACACTTTTGGCTGTCACACTTTTTTTTGCATGAACATTTTTTGAATTCGTGACCAGTACTGGTACTTTGAGCTGTAGCGACAGTCCGGAACAATGTCTCAATATTAGGTACTGTACTTCTTCATTTGGGATTAATTTTTGTCCACATACTGAACTGGGAGCGAGAATACAGCTGCTTGATGTGACCATTTCTAGTTCCCAACAAAAAAAAATCCTTTGTTGGTTCTTTCCATTATAATAGCTAAAATATATCTGGTGTCTTGTCAACTTCAGGTATTGGAATACGGATTGTAATGCCTTCAGAGGCCTCAGAATGAGATTTCTCTGACATTAATTTCATTTTCTTGGCTTGACCTTTCAATCATTCTTTACCTTTATGTCTTTCCTTCTTGATATTCATTTTATTTAAACACAGCTTTCAGACCTTCTTTACAATTTTATTTTCCAAATGAAAGTCTTCTGAGTATGAAATGTGGACAAGCTGTTCACATTTCCATCATATTTGTTTTTCCTTGCAACCTTTTGAAAAAAATACATAATTTATCACTTTCATTTGGCGCGATTTCTTCAACCAAAACTTCATTATAAGGTTTAGATGAAGTAATTGATACATTCAAAGCATTATATAATTGTTCTTCATCCTCCACAAAATCAAATAGGAATAGAGTTGTTGACAGTCCAACTCTAGGTGCACACCCAAACATAAGGTGACCTCTTAATATCAGAGTGGAAAGCTCTGTTTTTCATAAACTGATTAAATTTTAGCCCGCTACCCCAGGAAATGGATTGATTGTCCTGCATCCAAGCTGTCAACATGTGTTCTATGTCCTAGTTAGCTCTTTCGACACTTCCTTGATTCTGGCTATTCCTTGGTTTACCATGAACAAGCTTAAGCTCTGGCCAAGTCCTCTATAAGCTTATTACAGAATTATCTGCCATCGTTGGACTGAAGAATATATAGACCACCGAACAACAATGAAGAATATATAGACCACCGAACAACAAGAATATATCAAGCAACTGCGCAACAATTTCTTCTGCTCTCTTTGTTTGAAGAGGTATTAATACAATAAACTTAGTCAGATGGTCTTGGTAAGCTAAAATAAATTTATAGTTTCCATCAGGTTGAGACTGGAAATCTTTAAGATCTACTTGACATCTTGAGTTCAGATGTGAGAAAACCATGGGTTTAACAACACCTTTCTTTCCCATTGTCTTTTTTATTAAAAAGGCTCACAAACACTCAAAAAAATCTTTGTCATTTTAAGTAATATTTTATAACGATGAATAATTTCTTATATAGTACATTCTTTATCACATTGTCCATAGATAAATGTGTTTCATATAAAATATCAAAAAATACATCGCTTGAACAATAAGACACATCATCAGGTTTTGCATCTGTCACTGGCAACATATAGATTTTCTACTCCCTGAACATTAAGGACATCTTAACGTTGAATTAACTAATAGTCATTTAGTAACTTCTTGTCAGCTATTTTAGATTTATTGACTAATGAATGCTATCAAACTTGACAACTTTTCATGGGTAAGCAAAGCATTGTTCTCACTCAGTAAATATTCAAACCTCCATTTCGTTACAGCATTTCTGTTTACATCAATCACACTTACAGAACTCATTCTCCAAATCCACGCAATAACTGTCACAGCACACTTGAAAATATAATTTATAAAAATTCAACATTAAACTATAGTTCACATTAAAATTTCTGTTAAAGGTTTATTGAGAGCATTACAGAAAAAAAGATACATTAAATAGTGAAACAACGCAGCACAGCCAGTTCTGGAACTGGAATATGTAGGCAGACTGTGGATAGCACTGAGTGTGAGTCACTAGACTGATTCGTGGACAAAGGCCATATGCAAGAAGCGAGTAAACACTCACCTCCAAGAAATGATATTGTGTGCTGAGTGAAACCTCCCTTCAAATGGATTGTATTGTGAACCCGCGTTTACACGAGGCCAGTTGATAGCAGGTTAGTAGATTGGCGCCACTCAAACCTGCCTTAAACCATATTACTGTACTACATAAACCAGATCACATTCCAAACATTAAATTATGAAATCAGTACTCTGTTATCATAATCTAACAAGTTAAAATCATCATAGACAGAAATGTATTGCTTTGTTGTATTACACCATTGGTACAAGAGTGAAATAAATTTTCATTTTAAACTTTAATGTGGTGTGGTTCTTTATTCTATGAAATAACTATTTAGAGCATAGAATACAACATTATTGTGACTCAGTCAGGTAATTCTTGAAATACCTAGTTATTTAATGAAATAACAGATTTTACACACTAACACATGTGCTTTAAAAAAATTCTTCTATTAAGGAAATCTAAAAATCATAAAAATAGAAAAATTAATTTTTTTACTGTAGCTCAGCTATCAATTTAATAGTATCTATGATTAATTTGTACCTGCAAGGTAATAAGTACTGTAATTAACTGAATAATATATAGCTTATAAAATTTTACATGAATACTGAAGTATTAAATAAAGAATAAGAACAGTCTGTTGGGTAAGCAAACCGATTAAAGGGGAATATGAGTCAGAGGTTGTATTTTTATAGTATCAGGGGTTGTTTGTTTTATAGTATCAGACAGAGGTTGTTTGTTTTATAGTATCAGAGGTTGTTTGTTTTAAAGTATCAGAGGCTATTAGTTTTATAGTATCAGAGGTGGTTTGTTTTATAGTATCAGAGGTTGTTAGTTTTAGAGTATCAGTCAGAGGTTGTTTGTTTTATAGTATCAGACAGAGGTTGTTTGTTGTATAGTATCAGAGGTTGTTTGTTTTAAAGTATCAGAGATTGTTTGTTTTATAGTATCAGAGGTTGTTTGTTTTATAGTATCAGAGGTTGTTTGTTTTAAAGTATCAGAGGCTATTAGTTTTATAGTATCAGAGGTGGTTTGTTTTATAGTATCAGAGGTTGTTAGTTTTATAGTATCAGAGGCTATTAGTTTTAGAGTATCAGTCAGAGGTTGTTTGTTTTATAGTATCAGAGGTTGTTAGTTTTAGAGTATCAGTCAGAGGTTGTTTGTTTTATAGTATCAGACAGAGGTTGTTTGTTGTATAGTATCAGAGGTTGTTTGTTTTAAAGTATCAGAGATTGTTTGTTTTAAAGTATCAGAGGCTATTAGTTTTATAGTATCAGAGGTGGTTTGTTTTATAGTATCAGAGGTTGTTAGTTTTAGAGTATCAGTCAGAGGTTGTTTGTTTTATAGTATCAGACAGAGGTTGTTTGTTGTATAGTATCAGAGGTTGTTTGTTTTATAGTATCAGAGGTTGTTTGTTTTAAAGTATCAGAGGCTATTAGTTTTATAGTATCAGAGGTGGTTTGTTTTATAGTATCAGAGGTTGTTAGTTTTAGAGTATCAGTCAGAGGTTGTTTGTTTTATAGTATCAGACAGAGGTTGTTTGTTGTATAGTATCAGAGGTTGTTTGTTTTAAAGTATCAGAGATTGTTTATTTTATAGTATCAGAGGTTGTTTGTTTTATAGTATCAGAGGTTGTTTGTTTTAGAGTATCAGTCAGAGGTTGTTTGTTTTATAGTATCAGAGGTTGTTTGTTTTATAGTATCAGTCAGAGGTTGTTTGTTTTATAGTATCAGTCAGAGGTTGTTTGTTTTATAGTATCAGTCAGAGGTTGTTTGTTTTATATTATCAGAGGTTGTTGGTTTTATAGTATCAGACAGAGGTTGTTTGTTTTATAGTATCAGAGGTTGTTTGTTTTATAGTATCAGAGGCTGTTAGTTTTATAGTATCAGAGGTTGTTTGTTTTATAGTATCAGAGGTTGTTTTTTTATAGTATCAGAGGTTGTTTGTTTTAGAGTAACAGAGGCTGTTAGTTTCTTAGTATCAGAGGTTGTTTGTTTTAGAGTAACAGAGGTTGTTTGTTTTATAGTATCAGTCAGAGGTTGTTTGTTTTATAGTATCAGAGGCTGTTAGTTTTATAGTATTAATCAGAGGTTGTTTGTTTTAGAGTATCGGTCAGAGTTGTTTGTTTCATAGTATCAGAGGCTGTTAGTTTTATAGTATCAATCAGAGGTTGTTTGTTTTATAGTATCAGAGGTTGTTTGTTTTAGAGTATCAGTCAGAGGTTGTTTGTTTTATAGTATCAGAGGTTGTTTGTTTTAGAGTATCGGTCAGAGGTTGTTTGTTTTATAGTATCAGAGGCTGTTAGTTTTATAGTATCAATCAGAGGTTGTTTGTTTTATAGTATCAGAGGTTGTTTGTTTTATAGTATCAGAGGTTGTTTGTTTTATAGTATCAGAGGTTGTTTGTTTTATAGTATCAGAGGTTGTTTGTTTTAGAGTAACAGAGGCTGTTAGTTTTATAGTATCAGAGGTTGTTTGTTTTAGAGTAACAGAGGTTGTTTGTTTTATAGTATCAGTCAGAGGTTGTTTGTTTTATAGTATCAGAGGCTGTTAGTTTTATAGTATCAGTCAGATTGTTTGTTTTATAGTATCAGAGATTGTTTGTTTTATAGTATCAGAGATTGTTTGTTTTATAGTATCAGAGGTTGTTTGTTTTATAGTATCGGTCAGAGGTTGTTTGTTTTATAGTATCAGTCAGAGGTTGTTTGTTTTATAGTATCAGAGGTTGTTTGTTTTATATTATCAGAGATTGTTAGTTTTATAGTATCAGAGGTTGTTTGTTTTATAGTATCGGTCAGAGGTTTATTTAAGAGTATGAGTCGGAGCTGACAGGCATGTCTAGATGTGCCTATTCTGACATATGTTGATTGAGAGGATTAGAACCAGTCCAGCTGGGAGAACTAAAGGTTTTCCCTGTGCGCTCCTTTTTTTTAGCCGATATAATACATCATATATTAATAACTAATGAGTATAAGTTTTAGCTGATTACTAATTAAGAATCAATTAGCCAAAGCTATTATTTATGGTTTTAGTGAGGAATTCTCATATAGATATCATATTCTGAAAATTGAAAAATGACACCTGGACATGGGAATCGGACCTGAGACGGACCTTAGTAGGCAAATGCACTAACCACTAACACACCAGGAATTGTGTGGGTATTAACCAGTACCTAAAGAAATCAAATTGATTAACTAGTGAATTCATTGAAGAATATCAAAATCTAACTGTTTTAAGAACAAATAGTGCTCTTGAAATGTATGCAAGTAGCATGTAAAGTAACACCCATCTTTCTGGTAAGTCGCGCTCTGAACAAATCCATAAAAAAGTTATTACTAAAGGAATGAAAGAAATCAAAGTTGAATATATATTAAAATAAAAAAATACTTGATGGATCTTATTCCTGGGAAATCTTTGTGGGCTACATGCTATAACAGACTGTTTGTAATAATAGAAGAAAGTAAGGATGATAAAGATGATGTCTTTGGGCCTCCATCTGAACAAATGGACATTTTGGATGCAATGTTTTCAAATATCAGTGCATCTCTTGTTTCTAAAATTAGGAATCTAAATTCTGAAGGAAAAAAAACAACCCAAAGGTAATTGAAGCAAAGCTAGGAGAGTTATCTCGAAGCTTGAAAAGAATACTTGAAGCATCATTTGAAGAGGCAGTAGACCTGATGAACCCTTGGCACAAAATGTTCACTCGGTATCTTTCACTGAATAATATGAAGGACTCATTGAAAAGATGTAGCAAAAATGTGAGACAGCAGAGAAAGAAGAAAAGGAAGGGTCCTACACGTCATGGAAAACCTGAAAAACATAGAATTTCAAAATATTTCTTCCAGCCATGGAAATGTTATGGAATTTCTCATTTTTACATTCTTTTCCCGGATTTTCTTAAGGTTGTCCTTGAAATTCCTATGCCCCCCTTTTTTTAGGTTGTCCTGGAAATTCCTTTGTCTCCCTTTTTTTTAAACAGGTCAGTAAAACAAGAGTAAGTCAGTAGATGAAATTTCCAAGATATATGAGGAAATTCGTGAGGTGTCTGAGTCCCATTAAATCTATTTAAATTTCTTATCAAGCTTCTGAATTGTTCATTAATATAAAACTAGGTTGCATTATAGTCATTTTTATAAATCTTACTTTTGTTTTGTAATTTACATGACATAAACTATCATCCACAATGTGAACAGTGTGAGGATTGATTAGCACACGGCCTATACACTAACTTATATCTAGAATAGACACAACATCCAGTCCCCAGCCTGTGAAAGGGAATACCCACATTTCACCAATGATTATTTGCAAGTGTGTTTTTTTTATGTTTTATTTATTTGAATAATGTGTCATGGAATACATTGAAATATAATAACCCGCCTCTGTGGCGTAGTTGGCAAACGCGCTAGTCGTGTTGAGCCCGACTGCCGAGGACGGGGAGATCAAGGTTCGAATCTCGGTCGGGTGAACTGGGGGTGGTTCTTCCTAAATGGTTTTCCACTCTCCCTCCACGCAAATGCGGGTTCACTTCCTCTAAATTCAACCTTCCCAATTCCTAATCCATTAGCGTAATTAGTACTTAAGCGTATAACCCGAACAGGTAGTAAGACGCAGTGCTAAATTAAAAAAATATATATATATAATAGAAGGTGTGGAAAGGTGCAGATATAGGGGATTTGGGAGCCCGCATTAAAAAATGTATATTTTTTAAAATAAAATAAAATATGTAATTATGTGTATTTTGCCATGACTACTTTATACACTTGTCCCGGAGGAATTGTAGAAAATCCTTTAAAAGTCCTTGAAATATCCTTGAAAACATTTAACAATGTCGTTTAGGGACTCTGAAAAGGTGAAAATAATAAGTTTATTGCTTGAATCTTGTTCAAGAAAAAAATCAAGTATCAAATTTGAAGTTTCTGAACATTTAGTAAAAGTGAAAAGGGATCTTTCTAAAGCCCACGTAATACTGCCAGACCTAGGAAAAAGACACAGTGGTAAAAAGATCAAATGATGTTTCAAGAACAAGAGACAGTACAAATCCCTGACAACATAAGTTACAAACAGTGGGTCACAACTGACCGAGCTGAGATGGTTTCAGTCACTAAACAAGAGAAGAATTTTTCGATTGTCTAGTAGAAACACTTAGCTCTCTGAAGAAACACCAATATGTATTCAAGTTTTACTAAGGACAAGAAAAAGAACCTGTTGAATACAGAATGCATTGTTTTGGCCGATCTTTCTGAAAACTTTTCTTATGTAATCCAAGACGCGATACAAAGTTTTAATTGGATAAACAAACAAGTCACTGCTCACCCCTTGGTTTACTATTTTCAAGAAAGTAATCAAAGTAAATTGAAGAGCAGAAGTTCTTGTGTCATCAGTTATCATCTTAAGCACACCACCATCACAGTCCATGCATTAGATTAATACTATTAAGACTACTGCCCCACCAGAGACAAAGATCATATTTCAGCGATGGAGCCTCTAGTCAGTACAAAGATAAGAATTTTCTCAATCAAAGCCACCATGAGACAAACTTTGACCTTTAAGCAGAGTGGCACTTTTTTGCAACCTGCCACGGGAAAAACACTTGTGATGGGGTAGGAGGGACTACAAAAAGAAAAGTGACCAAGAGGAGTCTTCAGATAACAAGTGACAATCAAATATTTACTCCAGAGGATAGGTTTCAATTTTGTAATAATAACCTTCTTATCATTTATCAATTCCTAAAACATATGCATACCATAAATACATGCCTACAAATGATAGTCATAAGATCTTACCACATTTCAACTTGTGATGACTTTGAGGAAGGAAAGGTATCAAAAGCTTCTTTTATTTTCCTTCAGGACGAAGCCATATCTGCATGTGTGTAGGAAGGGTAATGTTATCTTGGTGTTATCGAGGAAGTGAGCATCAAAAATAATGACTTCAAACTTCATTTTTACTAGCCAGCAGGACCAAGAACGTCTTTCAAGATTTCAAGAGATGACAAAACTTGGGAACTGGTGCAGAGAACTGTAAGAGAAACCACACCAATGGAATCAACAACCACCTGCTCACAAATAACCTCTTAAGAGTGAAGAAATCTTTCGGCTCTTTGCTGAACAGCAAACTTGGCTGGTTATTAAGTAAGCCTTTTTATTTTATGTAGAATAATTAACACATACAGGTGTCTTTTTGTATTTTAAATATCTTTCCATGCATATAAAATATATTTAATACTTCAGTGACCGAATGGTCTTACGTGCTACTCATGCAGTAAGCTAGATTGCCAATGATGGGTAGATCAAGGTTTTAATCTCAGTCGGGGGTACTGAGGTTTTTTCAAAATTGTTTTCCACTCTCCTCCCATGCAAATGCAAGTACACTTACTCTAAATATAACCACCTTACTTCCAAAATCCATTAGCTTAATTAGTACTTAAGCATATAACCAGAACAGGTAGAAAGACGCAATGTTAAAAAAATACACACACACAATAAAATGTGAGTTTTTTAAAAACATTTTGACATGGCACATTTTCTATACTTGTAGTCGATTCTCCCATTACAAATTTTTCGAGCATATTACTACTATGGCCCTGGCCCAAAGTTCAGGTTTTTATCTCATCCCTCAACTGTTGATAGAAAGCTGTGAAAAATGACATTTTTCAAATTTCCTGATATTTGAGAATTTTTAGAAGACAAGTGGGGCTAGTCTGAGGATTGAAACATGGCATGTGAGGACAAGTAGCTCTTACCTGTTAGCAGAACTAATTGTGACTTGACATGTGAGGACAAGTAGTTCTTACCTGTTAGCAGAACTAATTGTGACTTGGCTTGTGAGGACAAGTAGCTCTTACCTGTTAGCAGAACTAATTGTGACTTGGCATGTGAGGACAAGTAGCTCTTACCTGTTAGCAGAACTAATTGTGACTTGACATGTGAGGACAAGTAGCTCTTACCTGTTAGCAGAACTAATTGTGACTTGGCGTGTGAGAACAAGTAGCTCCTACCTGTTTTCAGAACTAATTGTGACTTGGCGTGTGAGGACAAGTAGCTCTTACCTGTTAGCAGAACTAATTGTGACTTGGCGTGTGAGGACAAGTATTTTCTTACCTGTTAGCAGAACTAATTGTGACTTGGCTTGTGAGGACAAGTAGCTCTTACCTGTTAGCAGAACTAATTGTGACTTGGCTTGTGAGGACAAGTAGCTCTTACCTGTTAGCAGAACTAATTGTGACTTGGCTTGTGAGGACAAGTAGCTCTTACCTGTTAGCAGAACTAATTGTGACTTGGCTTGTGAGGACAAGTAGCTCTTACCTGTTAGCAGAACTAATTGTGACTTGGCAAGTGAGGACAAGTAGCTCTTACCTGTTAGCAGAACTAATTGTGACTTGACATGTGAGGATAAGTAGTTCTTACCTGTTAGCAGAACTAATTGTGACTTGGCTTGTGAGGACAAGTAGCTCTTACCTGTTAGCAGAACTAATTGTGACTTGGCTTGTGAGGACAAGTAGCTCTTACCTATTAGCAGAACTAATTGTGACTTGGCATGTGAGGACAAGTAGCTCTTACCTGTTAGCAGAACTAATTGTGACTTGACATGTGAGGATAAGTAGTTCTTACACCTGTTAGCAAAACTAATTGTGACTTGGCATGTGAGGACAAGTAGCTCTTACCTGTTAGCAGAACTAATTGTGACTTGGCATGTGAGGACAAGTAGCTCTTACCTGTTAGCAGAATTAATTGTGACTTGACATGTGAGGACAAGTAGTTCTTACACCTGTTAGCAGAACTAATTGGGACTTGGCATGTGAGGACAAGTAGGTCTTACCTGTTAGCAGAACTAATTGTGACTTGGCATGTGAGGACAAGTAGCTCTTACCTGTTAGCAGAATTAATTGTGACTTGGCGTGTGAGAACAAGTAGCTCCTACCTGTTTTCAGAACTAATTGTGACTTGGCGTGTGAGGACAAGTAGCTCTTACCTGTTAGCAGAACTAATTGTGACTTGGCGTGTGAGGACAAGTAGCTCTTACCTGTTAGCAGAACTAATTGTGACTTGGCGTGTGAGGACAATTAGCTCCTACCTGTTAGCAGGACTAATTGTGACTTGGCGTGTGAGGACAAGTAGCTCCTACCTATTAGCAGGACTAATTGTGACTTGGCTTGTGAGGACAAGTAGCTCTTATCTGTTTTCAGAACTAATTGTGACTTGGCGTGTGAGGACAAGTAGCTCCTACCTGTTTTCAGAACTAATTGTGACTTGGCGTGTGAGGACAAGTAGCTCCTACCTGTTTGTAGAACTAATTTATACTTTTGACACTTTCCCTTTCTGAAAAAAATTCTCCCTTGAAAACGGTAATATTTTTGAAAGAAGGCTAAGATATTTGGCTGAAATATCACCCTTGAGGATTGAGATTAGTTGAAAATTTAATATTAGCAATTGTGTAGCTCTCTATTCACCCCAATGTTGATAAAACAAGTAGAAGCTGAGATATTAATTCTGATGGAGAATTCCTTGCTAAAAAGAATTTATAATAGTTTAGGCTTCTTTAGATATTTAGTTTTTCGTAAACCCTTAAAATTGTAAAAAAAAAAAAAAATGAACTTTAAATCAAATATGGTTGCTATGCGAAAAAAAATCACCCACGTGGAAAAATGCCAGATCTGGCCCAGATATGGACCAGTTCTGGCCAGATATGATCTTTCAACATGGGGAGGATGAAGTTCTCTGTAGCTCTGTAGCTCTCTCTAATGCTCTTGCATCCCCAAAGCGGTCTGTCGTGCTCTACTCCTCTCCACCCCTCCTCTGTTCAACCCCTCAGGGGCTAAGGTCGCTAGCCAAGGATCACCCTCCCTTTCTTTGTAGCCGCTCGGCAGCGAGCCGAGTCCTCCTGAACCACCCAACTAGGGGGGATAAAAAAGAGCAGACATACAGCTAGCTAGCATCAGTCACCCGTTGTACAGCTCTGCGCTGGGCAACCGCCCACTTGGTGAAATAAACCGCCGTTAAATGTTCTCATGTATTTTCTTTTCTCGCCTCAATGGCCTAACATAACCTCCCTTCCTGCCCGGTTCACCGTGGTAACTCGCCGAACCTTCCTTCCTGCCCGGTTCACCATGGTAACTCGCCGAACCTTCCTTCCTGCCCGGTTCACCGCGGTAACTCGCCGAACCTCCCTTCCTGCCCGGTTCACTGCGGTAACTCGCTGAACCTCCCTTCCTGCCCGGTTCACCGCGGTAACTCGCCGAACCTCCCTTCCTGCCCGGTTCACCGCGGTAACTCGACGAACCTCCCTTCCTGCCCGGTTCACCGCGGTAACTCGCCGAACCTCCCTTCCTGCCCGGTTCACCGTGGTAGCTCGACGAACCTCCCTTCCTGCCTGGTTCACCGTGGTAGCTCGCCGAACCGTCCCTCCAGGTATCCTCCCTACCACCTTCAAATGGGCCCCACCATAAAAGTATACGTGAGTACTTTAACAATCGGGGATGACGACATTCTTTGACGCCTGAACGTGGGACCAACTACGTAGCTAGTGGAAGAACAGACGTTCTTCGGACCACCCCGAGACCACGCCCTGCTACACCACACTTCCGGGAGTGAATAAACACCCGGTGGCGCCCAATCTTACTCTCAAGATGGTCCTCACACGAAGCCAAAAATGCGCTATCACTACATGCACCCCAGGAGGGGACTGCCACTACATTAATTGTGACAGTTTATAGTTTATTTAGACATAGTTAAAAAATACAGACAAATTAGTATTACAATCAGTCAAGTACAATTTTTGGTAATTCACAAAACAGTTCTTAAAAACAATTATAAACTTTAACAAATATATTTAACTAAGTGAAAAGGAACAACCTGGACATTATCCTAAACCTAACCCAAGTACCTATTTAAAAACTGGGGCATGCTACCCTACTTGACTCTATTCTCCTATCGTCACAATTCTCTTTTATTTAATAACTACATCAATGTTGGCACCTAAAACTAATGTCCATATATTACCATCTACCATTTGTTGTTGAACTATTTAGTCCGCCCCGGGTATATTACACCCCCGGTACCCCACCCCATTGGATATCCCGCCGCTACCGGAACCAGTGGACATTAATTGTGAGAGATGCCAGAAACCTTACCACCATCTGCCTTGGATGGGTGGAAGAAGCAAGAGACACAACAGGTCTGGAATACATCTGCGCTCCATGCCGAGCCCAGCCACCATCACCACCTTGTGCCACAACTAACGGTTCCGGAGAGAGCAACAATGATATTAGCTGTGAGAGCTGCACTCTCACCTTCCACTACTCCTGCTTGGGATGGGCCGACGAACCCCGTGACCTCACCGGCCTCACCTTCCGCTCCCCTCCTTGCCGAATTAAACCTACACCCAGCTTCATTACAAACACCAACGTCCGACATACGCATCCCCACCAAATCCCTTCCAACCAAACAATTGGTTACCCACCCTCACTGCCCGAATTCCACGAAAGAGGCCATGAAGACCCCACCAGCTTCGTCCAGG
Organism: Timema podura; assembly: GCA_033556935.1. NCBI lineage: Eukaryota > Metazoa > Arthropoda > Insecta > Phasmatodea > Timematidae > Timema > Timema podura. Next base: position 52,827,638 of record JAVRXN010000013.1, on the reverse strand, counting down.
ACTGTGCCACCTTGCTATAGACAACTCATACTCCAATCCAAAGTTGGGTACCTATAGTCCGTCACCAGCTCAAGTCAGAAGCCACCCGTTGGTGGGACCAGTTTGGCGAATTCATCGGCACCTGGGAACAGTTCCAGACTTGACTCACCTCACAATTTGCCAATACAGCAACCTTGGCCGCCCTCCACACAGAACTCTATGGGAAGGCCCAGATCCCCAACGAATCTGTGGAGAAGTTCATCCGCCAGAAGGTGCAACTTTACCAGAGACTCCTGCCAACATCTTCACCTTCTGAGGTGATCCCATTGCTCATCAAGCTAATCAAACCGGAAAGTCGATCGTTCCTGCGCACCCCACCTCCAACCAGCATCGAAGAACTTGTAGACAGAGCCACAGCAATTGAGAAGGACCACCCAAAACCACAAGCACCCCCACCTCTTTCAAGGATGAACCGAAACCCTCCAGACCAGGGATTCTCTGCGCCAAGATGCTACCACTGCCATGAATACCACTTCCATCGAGATTGTCCAGTTTTACGGCGCCGCGGACAAGAAAGAAGCCACCAGGGAACCGATTGACTGGAGGGGAGCCTCACCCCACCCCCAACGGGTCAGAACCAGGGGCCCCAACGATTATCTCAGTAATCACTCACCAATCTCCAGCCCCACTACCTAGGATACTGGTAGAGACCACGTCTGGAACTCTATTATCCCTCATCGACATGGCTGCAGTCGCAAACTTCCTGTGAGCCAACTATCTCCCAACCCAAGACCATACACCGCTATCCCCCTTCCCCACGCCAGTATTCTTAGCGAAAGAAGGAAGCACACTCCCCATCGATGGTGAAGTACGCCTCACTCTCACCATCCAATCTTTACCCATATCAGTCATCTGTCTGGTCACCCGCGACCTTAGGGAACCATTGATCCTTAGACAACCGTGGATCGCTGAGCAGAAATGCGTACTGGACTACAAGTCTCAAAATCTTCATTTTGGAGTAAATGAACGACGCACACTATGCTGGACAGCATGGCCAAATGACGAGACCCCACCCATAGTCCTATCGGATGTCCAAAGTGACGTCACCACTCCATATGCTGAAAGACTACTAGCCATTCTCAATGATCACCGAGCCATCTTCTCAACCCAAGGACCTCTCCGTAGAACCCGGAGCATGACCCAAAACATCATCTTGAGGACGAACGAGCGGATCTTCGTCAAGCCGTATCGTTATTCTGTCCCAAGGTGTGCCATCATCAAGGAACAAGTCCAAGAGATCAAAGCGCAAGGCATCGTGAAGCCCAGCCTGTCCGAGTATAACTCCCCAATTGTCATTGTTGAGAAAAAGGACAAAACTCCACGCTTCTGTATTGACTACAGGAGAATCAATGAAGCCACTGTTGATGCACCACCACCCTCAGTGAACCTCCACGACACCTTATGAGACATTGGAAACGCCCAGATATTCTCAACCTTAGATATGAAATCAGGGTACTGGCAAATGCCCCTACATTCCAACGCCAAACATCTCACAGCCTTCACCACACCTGAAGGCGAAACTCTACAGTTCACTGTCATTCCATTTAGACTCAAAAACACTCCCAGCACCTTTCAAAGACTCATGAGCCAAGAGGTCCTACGTGGGTACATAGGGGAATTTTGCTTCGTCTACTTGGATGACGTCCAACCATCCACTTGGTGAAATAAGCCACCGTTAAATGTTCGCGTGTATTTTCTTTTCTCGCCTCAACGGCCCAACATAACCTCCCTTCCTGCCCAGTTCACCACAGTAACTCGCGAACCTCCCTTCCTGCCCGGTTCACCACGGTAACTCGCCGAACCTCCCTTCCTGCCCGGTTCACCACGGTAACTCGCCGAACCTCCCTTCCTGCCTGGTTCACCGCGGTAGCTCGCCGAACCTCCCTTACTGCCTGGTTCACCGCGGTTGCTCGCCGAACCTCCCTTACTGCCTGGTTCACCGCCGTAGCTCGCCAAACCTTCCTTACTGCCTGGTTCACCGCGGTAGCTCGCCGAACCCTCCCTCCAGGTTTCCTCCCAACCACCCTCAAATGGGCCTTACCATAAAAGTATCCGTGAGTACTTTAACAATCGGGGATGGTGACAAAGCTTAAGTGCCGTAACGTTGGCCTCTCTTTTTCATATGGAATGGACTTATTGGTTTATTAGAAATTGTAAGTTGTGGCAAAATTGTTTGGAGTAAGTTTGAAAATCGACACTTGTTAAATATCTTCCAATGAGCATAAATTAGGTGGAGGACAATGGGAGCAGTGGCAGACTTCTTGGGAGGAAATAGCATGCCGTCGCAGGGAAAAATTCAACTTCTTCAGAAACTGCCAATTTGATATTTGGTCCTGTGACATTGTGTCAAATATAATTAAATATTTCAAACTATAAAAAAACATTTTGTCTGAAAATATAACCAATTTCATTAATGAAAATATAGAAAAGTATTTAGTGATTAATATCTTGTGACCTTTGTCAATGGTCGAATGGTCTAAGGTGTCACTTCCGCAGTAGACTAGACTGCTGGTGGATGGAGATCAAGATTTGAATTTTGGTCTGGTGTACTTAAGGGGTTTTTACTAAATGGTTTTCACTCTCCTTCCACACAAGTACAGATATACTTCCTCTCAGTTCCATCTTCTTAGCTTCTAACATATTAATACAACCCCAACGAGTAGTGAGATGTAGTTGTAAAAAAACAGAAATGTGAATTGGCTGTAGGCCTAATAGAATAGGAGGTACTAATAGTAAAATTAGTTTTACATTGCGTATTGTGTGCTTTTTTTTATTCTAGTGCCTAGATCCCATCTTTTTTAATGCCTATTTGGCTGACCATTTAAACACTTTTGGTGGCTAAGAATTTGCTCCCAAGTAACGACCATTCCCCGGCATGAATTGCTAGCTGCTACAATATTGGTGCTAGGTTATGTGAAGGGCATGAAATTTCAAGTCTGAAGACACTAGCCAAATTAAAATTTTTGGTCGCCACTATTTTATATTCATGATTATGAAAAATATGAACAATTTTTAAAAGTATATTCTCTAGCACCTTATGTTTTTGTGTAGCGCTGCCTTTCTGCATTGAAGTGCCATGTGTCACTCACAGCTGTTGGGTCAAACTCTTGTTCGGGGAGGGTCAATTTACAGAAATTCTGATCAGTGCCTCAGTCTTAAGAGAGTTCCTGTAAGCCGTCTTGAGTCTGTTATGTCAGCTGAATCCCCGCTCATATGAAGCTATGCTCACTGGTAGAACAGCACAAACTGTGAGAATCTGGAGTAAATTGGGGAATTTTGCTGAACACTTTTCACTGCGAATCTTTTCCAACGTCTGATTCAAAGTCAATGAAGGAAACAAAAGTTTGTATTCTGCCCACTCTGCTAACAGAAGTTTCACTTTCTCACTGAACAGGTACATGAAGAGCTTCTTTATTTCTTCTATCCCAAATTAATTGTTTTCTTTAGGAGGCCAACCCAAGGTGTCGAAAACAGAGATGTATATAGATATAGATAGCAATCTTGATTTGAAAGCATGCGTTTTCCAAGGCACTTACACACGCTAGTTTGAAACACAAGAATCTGAGCCTATGTAGTTTGTGTGTGTTTGAAACACATTTTAAAATACAACATTTTTGTCGCTAGACTCAAACGTTTGGTCACCAATGGCCTTGGTTATGTGCTTCTGTTGTGTCCCTAGTATTTCTCTTCGCTATTGGAGTGGTTCCTCCACCATCCTATCATGGATATATCAACAAGACGAATGGGTAGTATCTGTATATAATCGAGTGATAAGAGACTAGAACATGGACAATGATGACATGTTCCTAGTAGTATGAATCCAGGACAGCTTTTGTTCGAGTTCAAATGGTTGGCTGGAACAAACACAAAGTATGTAGTCTAGTATGCAGATAAATGTGGATGAAGAAGAAAGAAAAAAACTCTAACTCTTCTATGGCCTGTACCAGTATGGATAAACATGACAATGTTAAGTGGTATTTTTAACATTTCTAAAACTGTCAGAAAATAATTCATCTTGTAAGATAGATACATCAGGTTGACTTTTCTAATCTTATATTCATCATTGAAGGACAGAAGGGTTGTATATGTTTATTTACATGTGCTATGTATCGGACTGTTCATTTAGAGTTTGTAAACTTCTGTGTCATCTAATGTTTTCTTTCAAGCTTTATTCGTTTTATAGCGAGATGAGGACGACTGGCTATTATGTATAGTGACAATGGAACAAACCTGATAGGTACTGAAAACTCAAGAAAGCAGCTTGATCTCACAATACAGCACAGCTCAACATATCAGAAGGTGGTTTAACCCTCACACAGCAACCTGGTGGGAGCTGTTGATTCAAATGATCAAACAGTTACACAGAAGAGTGCCGGGACATGCTTTAATGTTGATAGAAGAGATCTGACATTGTCATAAGATTCTTAGAACTTAACGCCACAAAGTCAAGCCATGTTTTTACAGGAAGTCCTTACCGCGATAAGGTTAGTTTCTCTAACTTGCAGAAGAGAGTAAAGAATCAACTGAAACTACAAGATGACTTATGTCATAAAACTGTGGTTTTAGGTTGAATGTGCAAAAAAGGAAGGTAGTCGAGAGATAGAAATTGGTGAAGTAGTGCTCATTGGCAGTGAAAATGTTAAAAGTCTTGATTCACCCTTAACGATGGCGAAGGAGTTTATTCCTGGTCCTGATGGAGCAGTACGTCTAATATGTGTAGAGAATTTATGAGGTATGTTTAATGTGTTTACTCTTGGAAGTGTCCTCAGAAGACTGCAGTCAGCTATCTTCAGTCCCTACTGTGGGAAAAGATTTTATTTCCCACACACTATCACAACACCTAGCAGCAAGAGAGTATGACTAGACAGTAAACTAGTATTGTAAATAATACGTTGCACTGAAAGGTGAATTCAAAGTGGGAAGTTGTTGGAATTAACACTTATAATTTGTTTCAACTTATATGTTATATAACGATGTTTATCATTATTATTAAATAGCTAAATGAAATAAAATAGGTTAATCGGGGTTCGCCGTAGTGGGCCCAACCTGAAAAACCCCACTTGGTTTGCTATACAAGTTTTTTCAAAATTGCCATGTTTACAGTTTAATGTAACATTACAGACTCACATAAGTAGCACAAGGTGTGTGCAAAACTCAAAGTAAATGAACAAGAAGTGAGTCATTCAGATACATAAGAAGGGGATTCCCCTCTGTATCCATAGTTGAAGGTCACAATATCTTGGCAGGGTATTCCCCTCTCTAGTCATGAAGCTGATTGGTCCAACAGTATGTAGACAGGGTATTCCCCTTTCTAGTCATGAAGCTGATTGGTCCTACAGTATGTAGACAGGGTATTCCCCTTTCTAGTCATGAAGCCGATTGTTCCTACAGTATGTAGACAGGGTATTCCCCTTTCTAGTCATGAAGCTGATTGGTCCTACAGTATGTAGACAGGGTATTCTCCTCTCTAGTCATGAAGCTGATTGGTCCAACAGTATGTAGACAGGGTATTCCCCTTTCTAGTCATGAAGCCGATTGTTCTACAGTATGTAGACAGGGTTATTCCCTTTCTAGTCATGAAGCTGATTGGTCCTACAGTATGTAGACAGGGTATTCCCCTTTCTAGTCATGAAGCCGATTGTTCCTACAGTATGTAGACAGGGTATTCCCCTTTCTAGTCATGAAGCTGATTGGTCCTACAGTATGTAGACAGGGTATTCTCCTCTCTAGTCATGAAGCTGATTGGTCCAACAGTATGTAGACAGGGTATTCCCCTTTCTAGTCATGAAGCTGATTGGTCCTACAGTATGTAGACAGTTAGCTACACAGTTTTCCATCTATTTTGTTTTGGGTGTCACATGTGATGTTCCATTGTGGTTTAAGTTTTGTGTACATCTAAGTAAATATTAGGGCGAGTACTTGAATTTCAAACTTCAAGATTGAGATCGAAAGTTTTGTAGGCTTGTCATTTTTGAGCTCCCACTTGATAATCAATTTTGTGTAGGCCAGTTTCTTTTTTTCAGTAATTATTTGAAAGATGGCAAGAAGCACTTGGCACAATGTGACATTGTAGATATTAGTTATTTTAAAAACTGCTTTTTAATATTAGTTTACAGTATACGGTGAGTGTTTAGTCTTTATTTCTTTATATTTTATTAATTTTATATAAATTTCATTATTGTTTATTTAATTAAATATTTCTTATATTAATTCATTCTTAATTCATATAATTATCACATTTTTCTGTTTACCGCCTTTTTCAGTAATTTATTTTTGTAAGGGTGGTACATTTTGTCTCTCGTTCTTTTACGCACGTTTTTTCTCTAGTCCGCAAAGGGTTCCTCTAAAAGGTAGACGTGTGTCACCGCGCGGCTCACAATTTATAACTTTTTTAGTAATCATAATAACCCATCTTTCTCGGAGTGTGTGCGTGAAGTGAACATCGAATAGATGTGTGGTTCTTCCAGATTATCATCGCAACCCCCAGTGGTGGCCTGGTGGTCTAGGGGTAAGGTGTCAGACTTCTGTGCTGGGGGTCTGGGGTTCAATCCTCGGTCCCGGCACAGATTTATCTGATTGCCAAACCCTTCCTTCACCTCTGACAAGATGTGTATTAATCACAACTGGTGAATGTGAGGAATGCCAGGCCTCCACCGTGGTTCGGATTCCACGTTAAACTGTAGGTCCTCCATTTCATCTCACAATCACCCTACCATTGCACATTAGCGTAAGTGCGTATAACCAGAATGGGTAGTAAGACGTGGTGCTAATAATTATAATCGCAACCCCAGGTAGGCCTACTTGGGTCACAAACAACGGATCGTCAGCAGCAGGTAGGATCCAATTACATCTACTCATGCACACATCAAAATAAATAACTCTTTCTCTTAATCAAATTAAGACATTGGTCCTCCGGTGCGGATGTTTTTAAATACATGAGATAATAAATTAAATTTTTATTTAGCTAACATTCGTACCACGCTATTGTGTTAAAGTCCATTAAAATAAACAATAAAAATATAGAAACTCTGAACATTTTCATCTCAAGACAACCAAATAAAAGTAGTGTTAAAATAATTGCTTTGGAAAAGAAAAACAAGTGTGTAGAATATCAGAAAACTCCTCGTTTGTGAATTGCCGCCAAGAAAGACCGCCATTTATTAACTTGTTCTCGGCGAAACTGATATTCTATTGTTAATGTGCCGCTAGAATAATAACGAGAAATAAATTAATTTGTGAACTTTGAACTAGACATTAAATATTAATTGTAATATTATGTGCGCGGTAAAATGCAATTTACCACCCAATTTCTATTTTAATAAGTTTTATTTTTGTTGTTGAAAATAATATCACTCCGCCAAACATCCATTGTGAGTGGTTTTGGAATATTTCTTAGTTGCCTTTGTAGTTACTCTCCACCCCTTTCTCTTTCTCTAAATAATACCGTTAGGCACACTAAGCTCAAGGCTGAGGTCAAAAACACCCTCTTCTCAACAGACCAAATGAGTTCCTAGAATTGTGTATAGACAGTTTCAAATGACATTTGCTCTCTTTTTGCTTTATATTTTGTTTGTTCCCAATTAAATATTTACTAATAAATAGATGCACAAGCAGATTTTATTATTATTAATATTACTAAACATAATTCAAGATGAAGTACTCAAGCTTTGTGCAACAAGCGAACAAATTAAGTCAAGACTTAATAAAATACAGGATCAATTAAACATTATTTCTCAATGTGAAACGCTAAACCCAATTCAAGTACAAAAGAGTACAATTCTTGGTAAGGAATCAAGTGATAAAAAGGCAGAATTTTATGCATCCTTGTCTAAATTAAACAATGTCACAACCCACACTCAAGAATATGATCCAGAAAAAATAGACGAATTTCAAAATACAATTGCAGATTTAAATGTCGATATTCAATGTATTGTCAGCATGCTAGTCCCTCCTTTATTGGTTTCCACAAGTGATCCACTAAATGAGTCAACAAAATCAATCCACTCGGTGCGTCCAATATTAGACTGCCCAAAATTAATTTAAAACAATTCTCTGGTGAGCCCACACAATGGTTAACATATTCAAGTCTTTTTGAAGCCACAATTCACAATAACACGTCTCTGACAGAGGTCGAGAAATTTCAGTATCTCTTAAGTTCACTAACATCCGGACCACTAAACATAATAAAGTCACTTCCACTCACTGCAGAAAACTACACAGTTGCTTGGAATTTGCTCAAGAAGAGATACCACAACATCCGTTATTTAATTAATCTACACACTGACAACTTAATTGATCTACCCAATATTGAACAAGTGACTGTAAAATATCTTCGCTCCTTCTTATTAACTTATAATGAGCACTCACAAGCATTATCCACACTTAATCAAAAGGTTTCCAATAAAAACATAATTTTTTCAAACATCTTGATGCGTAAAATTCCTCAAGAGCTCAGAAAGAAATTTGAAAGTAATCGCGCTGACACACAGGTTATACCAACTGTCAGTGAAGTAATACCTTTTTTTGGAAACTGAATGTACACACCTAGAGGCGGCCAATCTATCGTATAAACTGTCACTAAAACCGACTAATGCCAGCACATTCATTTTCACGGCCATTAGCACACAAACCAACCAGGATGGTTCTTTTGTCTGAAAATACAGGTTCAACTAATAACTGTTCGTTTTGCAAACGGCCAGAACATAACATCTATAAATGTATTGATTTTCAATCTATAACTCCCCAGAAAAGATTTGAATTTATTAAAGCGAATCGATTCTGTGTTAATTGCCTAGGTACTTCACACCGTATCTCGAACTGTCTCAAAACACGTGTCAACATGCAATAACCTCACACAATGTTGCATCTTCTCCTCAGTCACCAATGCAAAACAAACACCTGTCTCAAACACAGTTACAATTTCAGAGATCTCACACTGAACCGCCGAGAAACCATCGTGTACTCTTCACACAGACACCTACTTATTCACAGTTGACAATTACAGAATCTCACACTGAACGCCGAGAAACCATCGTGCTACTCTTCACACAGACACCACACTTATTCACGTTGACAATTACAGAGATCTCACACTGAACCGCTGAGAAACCATCGTGCTACTCTTCACACAGACACCCCTACTTGTTCACAGTTGACCGATTCGGGTCAAAACAAACCATTTGTTGGTCTCTCTTCAACAACCCATAATATTGTTCTTCTAGCCACAGCTCTAGTCCACATTACTACACCCTCCGGCAATACACAAATTGTGCGTGCGATATTGGACTCAGCGAGTCAATCCACGCTGATCACTGAACATTGTGCACAGATTCTGGGCGTAAAACGTAACTGCCTCAAACCCAGTAACGTTCAGGGGATATCATCAACTAAAGTGAAACTTAAGGGTGTTACTCATTTAAATATTTCCACATGTGGGGGTATACCATTGGCAAACGCTCACTCAGTTATGATAATTGATCAAATAACATCAAATATGCCGCAAACTCGTATCTCACCTGATGTAATGAAAAAACTCAAACCTTTTGTACTTGCTGACCCTACGTTTAATGAGAGTAGTTCTGTTCAAATGTTAATTGGTGCTGACCTCTTCGCTCAAACACTTACTGGTGATCTTTATCCACTTGGAAATGATATGCCTATAGCGCTAGGAACTATATTCGGCTTCGTAGTTATGGGAAGCGCGCCCTCTATTAGTGACGGCAACACCCAGCCAGCTTCGTCTAATCTTATTACGTTATTATCAACTACTGATATTGACCTGCACAACTCACTTCAACAGTTCTGGAAATTAGAGGAACCCCCTCTTTTGCAAGTGTTTACGCGAGATGAGGAAATATGTGAAAATCACTTCCGCAATACGCACTCTAGGGACACCACTGGTCGATATGTGCTTAGACTTCCATTCAAGGAACCTATACAATCTCTTGGCGATTCATCATATCAAGCAAAACGGCGTTTTAATGCCCTTGAAAATAAATTAAATTCTCAACCAGCTCTCAAGAAATCCTATGTTGAATTCATGGATGATTATCATAAATCTGGACACATGAAATTATTTACCAACACACTCCCAAATAATTCTCAACATTACTTTCTACCTCACTATGGTGTGCATTAAGAAACAAGTTCTACCACTAAGTTGCGTGTAGTATTTGACGCAAGTGCCAAAGGCACACCTGGCCTCTCATTAAATGATGTACTTCACTCAGGCCCGAAACTCCAAAATGATATTTGCGATATTCTCTTAAACTTCAGACATCATAAAATTGTTTTTAGTGCAGACATTCGCCAAATGTACAGACAGATTAAAGTACATCCTGATGACCAAAATTATCAATTGATATTTTGGCGCGAAAATCCTAATTTGCCTCTCAAAGTGTACCAACTTACCACTGTCACATATGGTGTAACTAGCTCCCCTTATCTTGCAATTAGGACTTTACATCAACTTGTTGAGGATGAGGGTCAGGCCTTTCCCAGCGCATCCCGAGTGCTACAAACCCAAACATTCGTCGATGATATTATCACTGGCGCTGACAACTTAGAAGATACACTTTCTCTTCAACAAGAGCTCACAGAGTTGTTAAGAAAAGGTGGGTTTGAGTTGCGCAAATGGTCCAGTAACTCACACCAGATACTAAGCGCTGTACCTCAAGAGCATCGGAAACCCGCTTTACTTTCGCACTCCTGAACAACTTCTCTATAGCATCCTTGGTCTCAAATGGAAGCCTGTCAGTGATGCATTTTCGTATAAGATTGATATAGTTCAACAAGTTCCGACTAAACATTCAGACTCTCTGCTGTAGCTCAAATTTACGACCCGTTGGTTGGTTGACACCAGTAGTCTTCTGGGCAAAATCATTGATGCAACTTCTATGGACGCTAGGACTTTCTTGGGAGCTGTTTTCTGCAAAATGGGTAAGGTTTCTGGAAGAGCTTCCAGCCTTAGAAAACCTCAGCATACCTCGGTATCTCTCTCTCCTCTACTAGATGTCCATACATGGTTCAGATGCATCTGAGCATCCAATTACATGGATTCTCAGATGCATCTGAGCAAAGATATGCAGCAGCCATCTATCTCAGATGTGTGACTCAAATCCCAAGTCAAAGTAAATTTGCTTATTGCGAAATCTCGTGCCGCACCTCTGAAACGGATTTCGTTACCCCGTCTTGAATTATGTGGAGCTCATTTACTGTCAAAATTAATGCAATATTGTTGCAGCATCATATCATCTCATTACCACATAAACTCAGTTACCGCTTGGACAGACTCAACCATCGTACTTGCATGGATACACACTCCACCATACCGTCTCAAGGTATACGTTGCTAATCGGGTTTCTCAAATACAAGAAATGACACCGCCAGAAGTACGGGCTCATGTCGCTACCAATCAAAATACAAGTGACGTGGCCTCCCGTGGTGTATCACCTCCCCTGCTCTGCAACCACCCTTTGTGGTGGACAGGCCCTCCTTGGTTAGCAGCATCCAGAACACAATGGCCTCCAATTTACTGTTCATGTTCAGAAGAAAACACTCTCCTAGAAACGAAACCTCAACCATTAAACATACTCATCTCGACACACAAAGAAGACTGGGATTTTCATCATTGTTCATCTTACAGAGAGTTGTTGCCTATATGTTACGTTTTATCTGTAAACTCAGAAAGGGAAGACATTTGTTCTGGGCCTCTCACTCCCAATGTGTTCTGTATTCCTTCCTTACTTTTGAACCTGAATGGTTCAACGGGGGGAGGATGTTTAGTCTTTATTTCTTTATATTTTATTAATTTTATATAAATTTCATTATTGTTTATTTAATTAAATATTTCTTATATTAATTCATTCTTAATTCATATAATTATCACATTTCTCTGTTTACCGCCCTTTTTCAGTAATTTATTTTTGTAAGGGTGGTACATTTTGTCTCTCGTTCTTTTACGCGCGTTTTTTCTCTAGTCCGCAAAGGGTTCCAAAGGGAGAATGTGTCACCGCGCGGCTTACAATTAATAACTTATTTTAGTAATCATAATAACCCATCTTTCTTGGAGTGTGTGCGTGAAGTGAACATCGAATAGATGTGTGGTTCTTCCAGATTATCAGCGCAACCCCAGGTAGGCCTACTTGGGTCACAAACAACGGATCGTCAGCAGCAGGTAGGATCCAATTACATCTACTCATGCACACATCAAAATAAATAACTCTTTCTCTCAATCAAATTAAAACAGTGAGTGTCTTGCAAAAACATTTAGATATTTCAGAATTTGACTATAAAATGTGGGCTAGCCCCTAATAAGCAAAGAATTTTCGGTAGGTATACAGTTATCAAAAATAATAATAACGAAGCCCATTTCTTTGAAAAATACAAGAAAATATGTTGTTTTCCCTTACTAATTTCTAATTGTAATCTGAAATTAAAAACAAGATTGTGTTTTATAAGTATGTTATAACATTTAATAATATTCTTACTAAGTATGTAAAACCTATATATATATATAATATAATATAATATATATATATATAATAAATATATAAATATATATAATATTAATTCATGAAGAGTCTATTATGCAGTTGGCATAACATACTGTTTGCAGTATAGGCATACTAGTCGTGCATTATTAACAGCTTTTACAAATTTACTTTTTAATTTACACTTAACACATTTCACAAATGTATCTAGTTTGACTGAAACATTATAAATTTAGTTAAAACACATGTAGAAATCAAAGTTTAAAAGTTTCCTGAAAACACCCAATAAAACCCGGGTCTTTTCTAACCCTGAGGTTAATAAGCACAAATTGTCATGACAGGTGACACTCAGTCAACATGGCGTTCAGTGACATCTGGAGTGCCACCAGGTTCGGTCCTTGGTCCTCTCCTTTTCTCGATGTTTATAAATGATCTCCCAAGATGTTTGCAACATTCTCAACATCATCTATATGCCGATGATTTCCAACTTTATTTATCATCCTCTATTTCTCATATTGATAGTGCCGTGGATAATTTGATTGCTGACTAAAGTGCAACACACAATTGTTCACTACAAAATGGTCTCAATGTCAATCCTAAGAAATCTCAATCTATTCTGTACAGCAAATAAATTTAAATAACAGCCCAATTTCATTTGTGCCTTAGTTTACATATAAATTAAAACCTAACATGAAATATCATGTGAAACAAATATGTAAAAAGGTGTTCTTTGCCTTACACTCACTTAAGCGCCTGAAAAAATGTATACCATGAATATTAAATACACTCTAATCCAATCCCCTATCCTCCCGCTTTTCGACTACTGTGATCTAGTGTATAATGACCTGACAGCTGACCTTGCGGCAAGACTACAAAGACTCCAAAACACATGTGTTAGATTTATATTCGACCTTCAGTCACATGTCATATTTCCCCATACTATAAGAGACTAACTTGGCTACGACTTAAAGAAAGCCGAACCCTACACTCGATGACCATCATAAAGACACTATTGACTTCCAACTCCCCACAATACCTTTCTTAGTATACGCTACTCAACTCTATAATAATTTCAACACTCGATCACAAGAAAACTCAACTTTATTCATTCCTCTTCATAAATAATTCCAATCATTACTCAAATTCTTTAATGTTTCAGCTTCGTTCATGGACACCCTCAATACGATTAAAGAATTGAGAATTGGATGGTTTCAGCGAAAAGTCGCAATAATTGCATGTGGTAGTGCTATTCTATGAATCGAAAGTGTGAGAGCATAATCATACCTTGTGTTTTGTGTGTGTTTATTGTAATTATTTATGTTTGTGTAATTGATTTATGTACCATGTTTGTGTAATTGACCTGAATTCTCATATTATGTAATCATGTGTATTTTATTTAGTTTTATATTCATTATTTGTGTTTTTTTTTTATGTTATATAATTCTGTCAATTCATTTTAATGTATTATTAAGTCGATGATGTATTATTATTATTATTATTATTATTATTATTAAATTCACTCATAACTAGTATATTTAAACTTATATTACCCTGTACAAGAACTCTGATATGTTTACCAACGCACGCTTCCCTCTACGGGGACATGTGGTAGTCCAGGGTGCCGGGAGACTCCTAAATGTGTGGCTCACACACACCCAGACTTCATCACTTCATTTCCATGTATCACTCATGTTATCACCATTTTAGGACTTAACTTCTGATCATTCCAAGGGTAGTTTGGTCATACAATACATGGGAATTTTACCCATTTTCTGGAATGTGTGTTCTCATAGACCGTGGTGCGGCCACATCCTGTATTGTACTTGTTCAAGTCATGTCACCACACAAGTGGACCTCAAGCTGACTATATTACTAGCACTTTGTTGTTTAATTTTCAGCACTATTTCTCATGAGACATACGTCCACTGTCACAGGATGGAGGAAATGGAAATGACGGTGAAAATTGAACAAGAGGACTCTGAAATGGAGGTATGACATATCTCTGTTATGACGAAAATGTTTTGGCACACATCTAACACAACTTGTCTTCCTATAGCTCCAAACACTGACAGTTACACCAACCTCCAGTTTACCAAAACTTATGCAACACCCCCAGACATAGCAATGCTACCAACATACCTTACAAAAGAGCTAAGAGGCCACCATATTACCTGAAAGATATACCAAAACATGTGCATCTTATTTATCTAATTTATCAGCAATTAATAAGTATGTTAAAGAAAAAAAAGCTCAAACAGATTTAATATCGTTTCTTGGATTTTATGGTTTTATTTTTTGTTTTATTTCTACTGCAAGGAAAAAAAGGTCAATCGTCAAAAATATTTTCATTTTAAAAGAGAAATATGGAGAACTAAACTAAATTAAAACTATTGGCTCCTGGCTTTGAGCTGCGAGATAAAGATTTCGTGATAAAATTATGTGGTCCAACACAAAAACTTAAGATATTAGTTAAATTAAAATCTATATCTGGGCCCAGCTAGTGCTGCTACTGAGTGTTGGTTGATCGAGCGCACGTCTATCATGGGTAGGATGAAGGAGGAGGGGGAGGGAGAAATTGAACTGAAGAAAAACAACTTGAAGAGCAGGAGTCACAGGGGAGGGGAGAAGTTAGAAGGATCCTGCCGTCTCTTTGACAGACCACTCGCATTACAGCTATTGATAAGAATAAAATATAGGCTAAGTTTGTGTTTTTATTTTTTCTAGTACTATAATAACTTATTTACATGACTTTTTTTTTGTTATTGAGTCATACTACTCATACAGGTTGTACACATATTTCCTATTTACGCAAATTTGCTAGATAGAAGTAAGATTGAATTTAGAGGAAAAGTACCAACATTTGAAGGGGAGTGGAAAACTATTTGGGAAAAATCACCCTCATTACACCCAACTGGGATTCGAAACCCCATATCCCCAACATTGTCACTCCATTCTAATGCTAAAGTGACACTCTGGCCTAGACCATTTAATCCCTTTGCACTCAGCAAATTTAACGATTCCGGTGTAAAAAACACTGGCCAATTCTTACATATTTACCTGTGTATTTTTGAATTTCTACCATAAAATAAACTATTCAACATATATACAATAAAAAATTCACACTTATGCTCTAAACTTATTAGAACTAGAAAAAAATAAGTCCTCTATCATTATACAATAGATGAATTGTAAAAAATATTGAAATTTGGAAAACTTAGAAATTTTAGTTAAAATTTAAAATTTAGAGATGAAAAAATCAATTGAATTTTTGCCTTTTATCTTCATCACTCTTTCTGAAAGAAAGATAATTTATTTCTGTATAAAATCTTATATAACTTTGGTTTCTGTAGCATTGTTAGTTTCTAAACTAAATAAATTTTAGTAAAATTGTGTATAGGCCTAAATACTTTCGGAGTTAGCACCTGTGTTTTGGAAAACACTCTCCATGCAGCAAATAAATAATAAATAAATCAGAGTCACTTTCAGACATAAATTCACAATCATTATCTATAGTATCTAAATAATCTAAAATGTCAAGGTCATCTAACCTAGAACTTGGACCCTCCATTGCTTGGTTGTATATAAAAAAATTGTACTACCACTTAGGCCTATATAACTTATGATAAAAAATACTATGAAGGAAACAAGAATAAAACAAAGAATATATAAACTTTTGTAAGAAAACCAAATAGCAACTGCAAATACTCATATCAAAATAAAATAAAGAAAAACACAGGAGTCAAAAACATATTCACGCCACAGTGTAAATGGCTGGGAATAACATAATTCATTTGTGCAAAAAAAAACCTTTTTATTGAAATTTCACTGCTTTCTTTTGAGGAAAATATGAACAGAGCGTTTGAAGGTTAACCACCACAGCGGAAGATATGATTTCATTCTGCTTTGTTCTATGGTGGATCTCGTTCATGTATTCAAACGTTCTTTTTTAAAATTCCAAAACGTCTAATTTTTGTCGTATGAGAGACGCAATTAATAAATTAATCAGTTGCCATATAATTGGATGTAGAGCATTCACGGGATTTCTTAGTTAGACACACTTATAAAAATTTCATTGAACTCCCATCGAGAGGCACACGAACTAGATATAAGATGTGAGATGGAAAATTTTCCAAAGGGGAAAATTTTCAATTATTATTTCTGTATAATAATTTCAACTGATTAATTGGATAATAATAATAACAGTAATAATGAGTAATGGTAGTGATAATAGTATTAGTATTAATAAAGAAACACCTGATTCGGTGGCTGTGTGGTCTAACGCGCTAATCTCACAAAAGACAGGGATGACAAGGTAATCACAGTTTGATCCCGGTCGAGTGCACTGAAGGAGGTTTTCTTAAATGGTTTTACACTCTCACTCCATGCCAATGTGGGTGCAATACCCTACTCATACCTAACATATTAGCATAATTAGTACATATGCGTACAACTGAACGGGTAGTAAGACGCCGTGCTAAAAAAAGTAGTAAAGAAACAAATTAATGCGAGACTTTGTAGACCTGGTATGTTCATAAATCATACTTAAATTTTTTGTCATCAATAAGTTAATTAAAATAATTTCAAGGTTGGCTCGACATTTATATCCTCCCTATCCTTCGTGCTTCCTATCTACCCCTCCACCATCCTTGTTCACCCTTCCCCCTTCCCCCTTCTTATAACCCACTTGTCTCTTAACACTATATTTTGAAGTATTATAGGCTCTAAGTATCACCTCTACAATTAAACCTCCACCACAAACCACCACTGCAGAAAATGTTCATTCCTAACTAGACGTCAAGCTCGTCTAGTCTTGTTTGTCGGTGACGGGGAGGTCAAGACTCGAATCCCGGCTGGATGTACTAAAGGTGGATAATTTCCCACTCTCACTTCTTTATTAAGCTATAAAAGACAGGTATTTTACAGAATATGTATTTATTCCCAATGGTCTCGACCGTGGACCAGGGTTTGAGAACCACTAGAATTAGCAATTGTAGACTCGTTCTCATGAAGTGTTTGATGTTTATATCAAGAGATCAATGCTATTCCAGACATTTGTAGCCTTACTAACCATATTAAATATATGACTAGTAGAGGATAATATGATAAAATGAGAGTACAAAAAAACTCTATAGAATGATCCTGTAAGTGAGATACACCGACCGAGCGGCCACCACCGTTTGCGATGATGATAGTGCTAACATTTGTGGATATAGGGTATCATGTGGTCAGCACAACGAACTCTCCAGCTGTTAAACACAGTTTTTTAGATTGAAACTGCTACTTCTTTATTCAAGTGGTTTCTCATTAGTCCTCACAAGGCAGAGTTTGACCCCATCACAGAAAAATCTGGAAGCAACGGGGATCGATCCTGAGACATCTGGATCTTTGTTTTTTTATGAAAGAGATTTTTTATTTGCTGTCTATGTTACACCCACTCTACTACCTCTTAGCTACGGCCACATTAGATTAAAAGGAAGGTGGGTAAAATCTAAAAAAGATATAAAAAAAGGTAAGACATTATCAAGATTTAAACAACAATATGAATGGTTTATTCAAGGTAACAACAATTGAAACAATAATTTACATGGCCTTATAGGTCCATCAGAGGTATGTTGAAAATCAAATGCATAATAACATATCTTTAGTTAAGCGCAGTACGATTATGACAATATTTCAAAACTTGAAACATATCCTTCAGTCAACCAGGTCAGTCTGGAAGAGACAACTACTCGACCAAACTACAATATGTCAGATTCACCACATTGAATATAGACAGAACAACCATAAACGTTGAAAATTAGAACAAATTATTACTCAATAAATATCGAGCCAGATATTTATACGACAAAAAAAAGGGCCTATTGGGCATCTTTTCAATATTTACAAAAGCTACTGATTCACTTCAGTGAATAAAGACCGAATAATTTAGTAAAGCTAAATTTATCATTTAATACCACACAGATATTTCAAAGAACACAAGAGTTTGTCTTAAAGACCTCAAGTCAAACTCCCGCGGGACTATTAATTGTCGACACAACTAAGGACGTTAACAAGATCCCTACTTATTAATAATAAATAATATAAGATACGACAAAAGTCTAGTTATACCACCAGTAATTTTTATTAAATGATTTTGAAAATATTAAAGTCTAAATTAATCAATCAGAAAAATTTAACGCTACTTTAACATATAATTCAAATAATAATCAAATAAGGAAACATTATCAAAAAGGGAGTTTACAATTACTAGTAACCACAATATTCAGACAATTTAAATTTAATACTTCAAACAGAAATTAATTCATAAATGTGGCAATCTAGAATATTAAAGTGACATAACAGACACACAAGCGCCCAAGTAGTGCCAGAAAATAATTGGTGTCTCATATAAAAATTTACTTCTTAAACAAATAACTTTTAGTTATAATATTATGATGCCTATTCCGGCTTACTCCAAATACTACTTTAATCTAGAGTCCAAAATTAAACAAGCCATAGTTAAAGTCTTTAAAGTAGTTCGATGAAAATAAATATATTCTGATAGTGTCCAAGTCCTGGACAGGACAGCTCTTGAAGGTGTCAAATCCAATAGTCAACTTTGTCTTCAGATAAGCCAAGATTATATAGGTACTAGTTGCTGGGTTTGGAAAGGTGGGAGATCACAAAACTAGAGTGATGTCACATACGCCATTATGCTTGCAGAGGAACACGTACTACATCAATCAAGCTTGAGGATTTGCTGCCCTGTCTTGATCACGTACACCATTTGTTGATAGTGTTCTTTTTGACTCCTTCACTCGTGACGTACACAATCACGCGATGTCTTGGGGGTTGAGTCTGTTTCGTTCGCCATAGGGCAGGATGGTCGCCGTCTACTTCTCGAGTGAGATATCCGTCGGCCCTCATTTGTGTAACTTTGACCAGCCCGCTCGGAACATCAGTTGCTGGCTCACCAAGGCTTGTTTGTCCCACTCTTCAATCTAGGACGAAACGTGTATACTCCAGTCTTGAAGGTTGTTCTAGCCAGAAGATACAAAGGGCAAGTGATTGCAGGGAGTTTATTCTTGTTTTATATTGTTTAAATATTGTTCTTGATATAGGCTGAAACTACCTTGGACTACAATAGAGAAGGTTACTATTGCGGGAAGATGATTAGTCTCGATACCATTTGGAGCGGGTAGTATGAATCTAAAAGAGAGTTTATGCGTATAGGTTAATATGGAGGTTGGGTAGTGTGATATAACAAAACGTTACATCCAGGCTAATATTGATGACTTGTATCTTAAATGCTCTTTGAATTCTTTCTTTCTTGGATTAATCATTATTTTTGTTTTATTTTACTCTATGGTTTTTTAAGCATCCGGGCTATATAACTTACTTATTAATGAGATACATATAATGGTAACATTTCAAGGAAATTGAGCCCCATTTGCAGAAAGGGAGGTTGGGAACCATTAAAAAATAACCTCACAATTGATATACCCGCCTGGGGTTCTATCATCGGTAAACCAAACTGAAAGAGCTTGACGATTAGACCACGCGCCCACCAATGCAGATAGTCTTCAGTAATCCCTGTAATAAATATACTAACGGGACAACAAAATCACTTTTCATTGTTTGGCATGTTGTGGTAATTTGTACAAACACTTTTTTTTAAATTACTAGAATAATTCAATTTTAAATAAAGCTATTAGCTGTGTCAATCTAATATAAGATCAAAGAGATATATGCTTTAATATAATGGCTATATAAGCATAAAATATAATATTTTGAAAAAAATGTTTTAGTAATTTAATTACAAGTCATTGTCCTTATACAATCATTTCATAACAGAGAATAGAATTTTACTAACATTAAAATTATAAAAATATTAAAACATTATTAAAATTTTTTGTATGATTTAGTTGATTATTCCTTGGCTAATGCTAAAGAACATGTATTTGATTAATTTTTAGTTGATGATACATCAAAAAAGCATACCTAAATAAAGAATATGTGACAGGAAAATATTTTAAATTGAATTGTATCTTATCTTTTATTCCCTTGTTCCTTTAAAACTTGCATTCTTTGTAGAATATGCTTCTGCTTCTACATGTTTCAATGCTCATAAGGCATCATCTTCAGGACTAATGAAAAGGAATAAAACCAAATTACATATGGCTCAACGCTTATACAACTTGAAATATTATTTCATCTATTGGTTCATTAATCTCATTAGTTGGAGTATTATTATTAATCTTCATCTTATGAGAAAGAATAAGTACTAATCACCAAATTATTAAAGCATCTCATACCTCTAACTCAATTGAATGATTTCATAATCTTCCCCCTTAAATTATAAACTGATGATTTTAAATAAAGTGAATTAAACTTACTAATAGGTTAAGATTAATTTACCTTATAAACCCTGTCAATGAACAAGAATATAAGCTAAAAGTTAAATTGATAAGAGAATTACTGTCAAAAGTTACAGTTAATGAATTATATTTACCATATTGAAGGATAATTGATGAGTGTTCCTGAGTGATGGAAATAGGAAACTAAGGTGAAATTAAATTAACGTGTCTATATAAAGTGAGAACCAAATAGAACTAGAAAAGTTGAACTATGAAAATCAAAGATATTATATAATAGGGTGGAACTTTTACGTAAAAGCAGATATGAGAAAGGTTTTAGATAGATAGATTTTGATATGAAATGAGTTCTGAAAATTGAAGAGGGGAAAGAAAAGAAATGACAAAAAAGGAGATGGGAAAAGGTACAAATCTTCTCGACACTGGCCCGAACAGGTCATTAGCTACTGTGGATGGATGGGCGGGTGTGATCGAGATTAGAGGTTTTATTGTTTTTTATTTTGGTGTGTTGAGGGAGTTTCTTAAGGGTATTTATGAGTGTTTGATTTTCAAAATTTGTTTGTTCATTTAGAACTGTTTTATTATTTAATATTGCAGTTTGAATGAAGATGTTTTCAGCAGTGTTCATTTTTTGTACCTTTGGATGTATTAAAGATTAGCTTCATATTGTTTTCCATTGAGGTTGGTTGGTGTCCAGAGAGTTTGAGATGTTCAGAAAATATTGATTTGTTCCTATCATATTTGAAATCACTGATATGTTCAAAAAACCTAGTTGAAATTTTTTGGCCAGTCTGGCCAATGTATACACTGTCACATTCACAAGTTAATTGATAAATGCCACTTTATCATATTGGTTAATTTTGTTTAAATTGGAGTTACTGATGTATTTTTTGATGTTGTTGTTAGTGCTGAAGGCAATTTTTAATTTATTTTTTTTGAAAATATTTGTGATTCTATTGATTTCACTTCCAGTGTAGTTAAATTTATCCATTTAGTCTTGTTTTCAGATTTGCTGTTTGAATTGTGGAGGGTGGATTTGTTTTTGAGTTGTGATTTTTGTTTTTGAAGAATTCGGTAAATTAATGAATGGGAATAACCATTGGAAGTAGCTAGTTGTTTGATTATATTGAGCTCATTTTTTAAATTCTTTTTATTCAAAGGAATATGAAGTAATTTATAGATAAGGCTGTTGAAAGCAGCTCTTTTATGAATTGTGGGGTGATTTGAATTGTTTGGGATGATTGCATCCGTATGTGTAGGTTCTCTATAAATTTTGTATTCAAATTTATTTAGTTTATTTTTGAGGATGTTAATATCGAGGTAGTTTATGCTATTATTGACTTCATGTTCTAAGGTGAATTTTAGATTGGGGTGGATATTATTGAGATTTTGATTTAAATCGGGTGAAGTTGAGTTGGAATCTTGTTCATAAATTACAGGGATGTTATCCACATATTTACAGTAAAATTTTATATTTAAAAGGGTTTTAAGTTTGTTTATTATGTTGTCATCATAGTGTTGTAGGGAGATTTCTGACATTAAGCAGGATATTGGAGAGCCCATTACTAGACCATCGTTTTGAGAGTAGAACTTGTTGTTGAATTGAAAATAGTTTTGGTAAGAAACTGATTTGAGAACAGATGTAATTTGTTTGATGTAATCAGAAGAAGTATTATTATTTTCTAATGTGGTTTTGGTGATGTTGATGGTTTCATTGACAGGAACATTTGTGTATAAATTAGAAATATCGAGTGAAAGGAATTTAGAATGGTTATTCAGGGAAATAGTTTTAAGTTTATCGACTAAGTCATAAGAACTTTTTACATTATAAGTGTATGGGAGTTGTAAGTTATTTTGAAGTATTTTAGCTAAATATTTAGTTGTTTTAAAAGCTGGGGCATTTTGATAGTTGACAAGATGTCTTATAGGAATATTAGATTTGTGAATCTTTGGTAAAGAAGTAAAATTGGGTGCTTTTAGATTCATGTTGATGAATTTGAATATATCTTTGGAAGGTATGATTAATGGTGCGTGTTTTAGAGAGTTTTTTTTAAATTGCTTTTTGGTATTTGGCAGTGGGTTCATTTTTGAGCTCATTGATATTGTTGTTAGTGATAAAGTCCATAGTTTTAGAAATATAATCATTTTGAATCATGAGGACGATGGTATTTCCTTTATCAGCTTTGACATTAATGATGTTTTCTTTTTTAAATTTTTTATTGAGATTGTTGAGAATGAGGTGTTCTTTTTGGTTTGTCTTGTTTATATGGTTGTTAGCAATAATTTTATGTATTTGGTTAGCGACAAGATGCCTAGTTTGATTTTTTATGTTAGGATCTATGTGTTTTATTGCTTCTTCACTGTCAATGATATATGAATGGACTTTGTTGGTAAGAGAGTATTCAAGATGATTAAATTTGTAACCTTTCAGAAGTATTGATTCTTCTTCATTCTACTTCTGAAAGGGTACAGACACAAACTAAAATGTCTCTTCGCTTCCGCCTTCCAGTTGTAACTTTTTCTCAGATCATTCAAGATGAGAAATCTCACCACAAATCCAGAAGTGTGCGCATGTGCAGGTGTTGCTTGTAACTACACATTCTTTCCCTCTACAGTTTCTTCTGCCTGGCGAATGAGATAAAACAGAGAAAGAAAACCACTCGAAGGCTGGAACAAAGATAACGAGGTGGAAGTTCTGACTGAATGACTAACGCAAGGATCGTTAGACTCCAGCTATATTTG
Organism: Timema podura; assembly: GCA_033556935.1. Classification (NCBI taxonomy): domain Eukaryota; kingdom Metazoa; phylum Arthropoda; class Insecta; order Phasmatodea; family Timematidae; genus Timema; species Timema podura. The sequence goes on along the minus strand of JAVRXN010000013.1, from coordinate 52,804,012 downwards.
GCTGCTCTGCAATACGACCTGAGGGCCAGTCTGGGTCGCATTGAACATAGGGTCAATCAAAATAACACCACTCTCGTAGTTTAACTCTAAATATTAAAAATAAAACTTATTAATAAACTACAATCCTTGTTCATTTGGTTAACGTATTAAACAAAACAGTTAATCCAACCCTAAAATATAATCCCCCATCAAAACTTTATGTATTATTTTATAAAATAAAACTTGAGATTGTAATTAAAAATAAGATAAAAAACTGTTGATTATTTGGTAAATTTAATTATGTCATTGTCATCATGCACAATATGCTAATCTATTTTATACTAAGTTATAAGAGATTATGCATATGTTAACCTATTTTATACTAAGTTACAAGAGATTACACATATGCTAACCTATTTTATACTAAGTTACAAGAGATTACACATATGTTAACCTATTTTATACTAAGTTACAAGAGATTACGCATATGCTAACCTATTTTATACTAAGCTACAAGAGATTACGCTGAATAATTTATATGTGGGGTATCCTTGTATTAAACCTTGTTAAAATGCTTATAACTGCCATAAAAAAATTCAAATTATTTAAAAAAAATTTAAATACATTTTATAATCAATATTATTAACCAAAATTACAACTTAGAAATAAAAATTTTCATGCCCCATTCCCCTTAACACTTTGAATTTCAAGACGCCTCTAACTCCCTTGATCACAAACATTGATTGGTCCCAACTGAATATGAATTTATTACACTTGAAAGTGTAGATTGTAGATTAAAATAAATAATGAAAGTTATTTTAATTTTCTGTGTGTTTAGTTAAACTTTTGAAGTGTTTCTCGAGTATTGAAAATATATTTTAATATTCTAAAATCCACACATGTAGTCATTTCAGTTGTTTACTACATGAATCAGTATTTTCATTCAAATTCCTGTTAATGTGTAGGCTAGTGGCAGACTTGAGAGATATTTGAGCACATGTGTAAGGAAAATGACATTCCTTAAATTATTTTTAAAAAAAATACGCAAATAATGAGTACTTATAATTGAAAATTGCTGTTAATTTAGATAAAACCCTGGATATTTTAATAAAAATAAAATTACAAAAAAATTTCTTATTTTATACAGATTAAATGAAGAATTAATTTATGAGTAAAATTATTTTCATCAAGGTCATATTATTTTAGAGATCGGCTATAAGCGCTTTCAAAATCAGAACCATATTTATTTTAGTAATTCACATGGCAAGATTTAAATGGATTAATAAATCAAAAGTCTCCTTATCGATTGGTAAAACAGAAAAACTAAAATTTTGTAACACTGGACTTTTCAAACCTATAAACGCTGAATTAACTTAAACTCATATTTTTCCATAACATTGTTCTTGTTCTCGAACGTCCATTAATTCTTGTGCTTTGTTAATTTGAATCTTATGTGTGAAAGGTTAGTAAAACACCATTAAGGGAAAATACAATGAGATTAAAGCAAATGTATGTTTGTTTTTTAACTACTCGCTCAGGCTGTACACATAAAGTGTTTTTAATATAAAGGTAAAGTGAATATAACATTTATATGTTGGTAATAAGCTACAAATATTAGTGTCAAGAAAAAATAAATATAATATTTAGTTTGATGTTATATAAATATACTCATTGTCAACATAATACTTTTACTCAAAATTAAATATAAAAATATTCAAAATTTGATTAGGTTTCGAGAATATTTCCCATATTCGACTCGACTTCTTTTCGAACCAAAAAAGTGGACTTTACACACCCCTAGAATATTATATGATTAACTTTACCCCTGTTCGAAAAAACCCATACAGGCTTTTATATTTTAAAATAATCTACATCTGAAGCTTGATGAAACATATTTATTGAAATTGGAATCTTAGATTTATAAATTATGTATTTGGAGCAACTGTTGTTTTTATTACAATATTTAACACACACACAATTGGTCTCATTGTTAAAGGCATTTTATCTGATTTACAGGCTACGAAAATTGTATCCCGGCTGAATGTATTGAGTTGACATTCCTATTATTACTAATTATGAACAACAAGTAGCTTAGCCACTGGAACATCCAACATTATCATATTATGAACCACTTGTAGCTTAGCCACTGGAACATCCAACATTAGTAAATTATGAACCGGTTGTAGCTTAGCCACTGGAACATCCAACATTAGTAAATTATGAACCACTTGTAGCTTAGTCACTGGAACATCCAACATTAGTAAATTATGAACCACTTGTAGCTTAGTCACTGGAACATCCAACATTAGTAAATTATGAACCACTTGTAGCTTAGCCACTGGAACATCCAACATTAGTAAATTATGAACCACTTGTAGCTTATCCACTGGAATATCCAACTTTATTAAATAATGAACCACTTGTAGCTTAGCCCCAGGAACATCCAACATTAGTAAGTTATGAATCACTTGTAGCTTAGTCACTGGAACATCCAACATTAGTAAATTATGAACCACTTGTAGCTTATCCACTGGAATATCCAACTTTATTAAATAATGAACCACTTGTAGCTTAGCCCCAGGAACATCCAACATTAGTAAGTTATGAATCACTTGTAGCTTAGTCACTGGAACATCCAACATTAGTAAATTATGAACCACTTGTAGCTTATCCACTGGAATATCCAACTTTATTAAATAATGAACCACTTGTAGCTTAGCCCCAGGAACATCCAACATTAGTAAGTTATGAATCACTTGTAGCTTAGTCACTGGAACATCCAACATTAGTAAATTATGAAAAAACTTAACTTCCCAATTTAAAAAAACTTAACTTCCCAATTTTTCAACCTTCTAATTTTGACTTATAAATGTAATTTCACATATTTTATGTGATTTTATTGAAATACATATGTGTCAATAATTTTAAAACACATTATATATTAACTGTAATGTTTCATCTAGTCATTATGTTACTACCTATGCTTTAATACATCTTTCATATGTTTGTTAATTGTTTTTCATAGGATTACTGTTTTTCTTTTTCTTAGTTAGCAAATTGACTGATCCTAAATAGTCTTTAAACTTAACTTTCCAATTTTTCAACCTTCTAATTTTGACTTATAAATGTAACTTCACATATCTTAAGGAGTAGTTTTGATTATACGTTGATTACTGAAATATTAATTCCTTTACATTTCTAATATCTTAACTCCCATTTCTCCATTAAACTACTTTCAACTTGGGAAATATTCTCATATAGCTCGTTCCTTACATAATATTCTCAATTTATAGGTGAGTCACCCATTAAAAAAAAAAAATCAGCTACTCTTCAGAATATGCAAAATAAAAACTTGATAACATTAAAGTTAGTCTAGAAACAAAATTACTTGCAATAAAATCATCAGAAAAGGTGGAAGAAAGTCTTAAAAATGAAATTAAAATGTTGACACAATTTAAGGAAAAATTGTAACAGTCAAGTTCACGAAGTAGAAAACTAAAGATTCTTTCAGTCTTTCAAAAAAATTGGTCCATAGCAAAAATTTAGGACAATTTTTTTTCATCAATTATATGGCACGAACTGTTATTATTATTATTAGCACCGCGTCTTACTACCCGTTCGGGTTATACGCACTTACGCTAATGTGAAATGGTAGGGTGATTGTGAGATGAAATGGAGGACCTACAGTTTAACGTGGAATCCGAACCACGGTGGAGGCCTGGCATTCCTCACATTCACAAGTTGTGATTAATACACGTCTTGTCAGAGGTGAAGGAACACGAACTGTTAAAAAATTAGTGGCCCAGAAAGGTATTTTATCTTCCCCTGACCCAAAACCCAGAAAAACACTCAATGAAGTGACTGCATCATTAGTAAAAAAAAATTTACAACAATAATGAAATAAGTCGAGTTATGTCTGGGGAAAAAGGATGTTGTCTCTGTAAAAGAAGGAAATACTCATATCAATTTCCAGAAAAGGCTTATTCTGGCAAATTTACATGAAGTTATCAGGCTTTCAAATCCCAGTACTAAGGGAAAAAAGTAGGATTTTCACAATAATTTTGTGAAATGCGTCCTAAACATTGCATTTTGGCTGGAAATAGTGAGACACACACAGTTTGTGTTCACTACTCATCAAAATATCAAATTAATAATAAGTGGAGCTCATTTTGATAATATAGAGTTAGATTCTGATGTCTATCCACTTAGGTCCCAAGATTTCTTTAGTTATGAAACAGAAAGTTAGTATTTTCCTACATAATATATCACAAATTTTTATACCCTCTTTTATTATAAAACTATCCAGTAAACACATCAATCTTGTTACATTTCTTAAAGATTTAATATCAGACTTGTGGTTTTATTATTTGAAGGGATTGCAGCATTTCACTGAATATACTGACCAGTTTTGTTTTTGTTTTTTGATGCCTGCCATTTTGAGAAAAGCGTTCTCATAACTTGGAAAAAGGTTGTCCTGAACTGTTAAGAATAATAGCAACACAACTGTTATATATCACACAAATACCATCAAGAGAAATAAATCATTCAAACACAGAACACATGTTACACCTCCAGAGGATAGCAATCAACTGACCAGGAGGGACTGGAAATCTGTGCATGTACAGACAATCATACACCTCCAGAGGATAGCAATCAACTGACCAGGAGGGACTGGAAATCTGTGCATGTACAGACAGACAATCATACACCTCCAGATGATAGCAATCAACTGACCAGGAGGAACTGGAAATCTGTGCATGTACAGACAGACAATCATACACCTCCAGAGGATAGCAATCAACTGACCAGGAGGGACTGGAAATCTGTGCATGTACAGACAGACAATCATACACCTCCAGAGGATAGTAATCAACTGACCAGGAGGAACTGGAAATCTGTGCACGTACAGACAAGCATACACCTCCAGAGGATAGCAATCAACTGACCAGGAGGGACTGGAAATCTGTGCACGTACAGACAAGCATACACCTCCAGAGGATAGTAATCAACTGACCAGGAGGAACTGGAAATCTGTGCACGTACAGACAAGCATACACCTCCAGAGGATAGTAATCAACTGACCAGGAGGGACTGGAAATCTGTGCACGTACAGACAAGCATACACCTCCAGAGGATAGTAATCAACTGACCAGGAGGGACTGGAAATTTGTGCATGTATAGACAGACAATCATACACCTCCAGAGGATAGTAATCAACTGACCAAGAGGGACTGGAAATCTGTGCATGTATAGACAAGCATACACTCATGTTCAGACAGATTGTACCTACCTGTAAAAAGATAAGATTTTGTTCCTTCCCAACCAGCCCTTTTTAATCTTCATCACTCAAGACACAATATCATGTTTCACTGATTGCAAGCCAGCCACTTTTCTCCAGATAACAAATGTGTGATAGGCCACACAGCAAAAAACTACTTTAAATAACAAAAATATTGACTTTCAAGCATAGAATACCCCAGATTTCATTGAAATGCTCTATAAAAACCTTTTTTAAATCATGATCCCACTGTCATCCCATTCTATAATTTTGAATAATGTCTTGTGAAACATGTATTTGTAGCATACATTTTTCTTAAAAAAAAAAATAAAAAAATAGTGTGTTTGAGATTTTCAAAAATCAAAATTTTGAGAATGTGTCAGAAATTAACAACCTTCAAAGGAGCTTTATAACAAGCCCTGGATCAACTCTCTAGCATCACTGGTTTCAGAGTAATTTGTATTTTTGTACATTGAATTCATGATAATTCAGGCATTATTTTCGATTTTCAAAAATTAATATAAAGAAAAAATACTCAAAATTTTCATGTGGGCAAAATATTATATATATATATATATATATATATATATATTCAGACACCAAAAATCAGAGTAATCTGAGCCATCAAGGCTCAAAATAAATGATTTATTGGTTGATTTGATATGGAATGACCCTCCACTAGATTCCAACAGCAGTTCAGCATCAATATATATGATCGACAGTCATTAATCAGTCTGTACCTTATTTCACCCCATCTCACTGGCCTCGTTTATTTGATATTCCTGCAAGAAGTATTGCCAGAATTGTTGGAAGACTTACCCTTACGAATTCAACAACAAATTTGGCTTCAACAAGATGGTACGCCACCACACTTTTCACTTGCCGTTTGAGATTACATCAAATTGGATGAGGGGGACCAGTAGAATGGCCTCCACGCTTCCAGGACTTAACTTCACAATGCTTTTTCCTGTGGGGCCACATGAAAATCCTGGTCTACAAAACCCTTGTTGAAACTGAGGAAGATCTGTTAAGCACGCATTCTTGCCACAGGGCGAGAAATCCAAATGAGACCTACATTTCTGAAAGAGTGTACCAGAACATGCTTTGAAAGTGCGATGCTTGCATTGCAATTGGTGAACATCATTTGGATCAATTACTGTAGCTATCTGCTTTGGCATTGCAAACATTTTTTTATGTAATTTAAGCCAATAAAGTACTCTCATAAGGATTATTCCTATTACTGAATGTACTAACAGTTCTAGTCTGCAATGTGCAAACGATGCCTTTCCGGACACGAATCTCTTATTAAAAGTGGGTCTACTTTGGACCCTCTACATACACTAGAAATGTGTAACCTGTATTCATTTACACCGTGTATATAGTAGATGATGATGCATCATGGTACACAGTGCCTCAAGTTGGACAATATAATTCATTATATTAATATATACTGTATATTATATAAATATCAGTTTGACCCATTATTATATACACAGGTAAGCACCACCATATCAAACTACTGTATCAAATTAGAATTTTCAACATCCCATCCGTCTACCTACCAGACAAATTTAAATTTTACCACACCTAAAATGTTTTTTTTTTTTTCAGTTTGCGACCATCAACCTCTTGTTTCCCAAAGTTTCAATTAAAAAATTCAACATTTTCAGACTTTAATATCGTTTTGGATTGGTATTTCTACATGCCTGCCAGTGTTCACTTTTCTTCCACACTGGGAAATAGCTGCTCTTTAAAGTTTAGAGCCACCCCAACCCTTTTCTCCAATTAACTCTTAGAAATTTCAAATTTGAATGTTTATTTGGTTATCTGGTATTTTCTCTCTACTTGTCTGACAAATTTTAATGTTCTACCTCATCTAAAAAGTTTTTTGTGATTATAGTCCCCCTATTTCCTTGAGCTACATTTTGAAATTTCTCGATTTTAGATTTTTCTGGTTATATCATCCAATTCTGCTACCTACATTATACTTTTGAATATAAGGTACTGTACTCTTGTTTTTAAAATTTAGCTTAAATGTAATTGACACATTTTTGTGGCTCTATATTATTCTTTATTTATTTATTTATTATTTAATCTTTTATTAAAATTATTTTCAATCTTGGTGGATAGGGGTAGTAACCCAGATTGCTCCATTCTTGAGTGCACTTCTGAAAGGTCTACATAGCAAAGATAAAAGTACCATAGAAAATGTTTTTGTGCTGTTAGATCTAAAAATTCACTCAAAAATAAATTTTAAGCAAATTAAATGTTAAGATAAACTCATCTGCCGAAGCCTTAAATAGATGAAGATTAAAAATAGTTGAATAAAAAGTTTAATTTGTTTTTAAAATGTGCTAAACTTCTGAATATTTTATCTATTTATTACTCTTCATAGCAATTATTTATAAAATGAACTGTCCTTAAAACATTTTATAATTTTTGGTGTCACAAAACCTCCAAATATTCGGCCATCGTGTGCCCCCATCTTTCTTCATTAATCTTTACTTACTGAGTCGACTCAAAAAGCCACACTCAATTCTTACTTAATTGAGAGAGACAAGTTATTGATGCATAGTAGTAGCTCAAAGTTTATATAAAATTAATATCCCCTGATCTTTAAAAAAATAATTAATCCATACACAATAAAGTATAATTATTATTTGTGTTTTATATAATCAGGACCTGATTTAGAGCTGTCGAGGCCTCCACAATTTCTCGGCAGTAATAATCAGGACACCAGTTTTTTATTGTTTACCAAAGGTCGTGACTGATGACTGTTAAAAATTATTCCTCCCACCCTCCAATTTGTTTTATCTTTACCCCCCTCCCAAATTGGTTGTATCTTTCACCCTCCTTAATATAAACATGAAAACTGAAAAGAAAAAAAAAATTGTGATATATCGTGAATAATGATTTAAAGCATACAATGTCAAAATGCTTAAATTGTCCAGCAATAGCTCAATGGTAATGCTAAGTCAAAAACCCCGGGCTCGATTCCCATGTTCAGAGAGCTATATTACAACATAATAACCACAGTAGTTCAGTCTTTAGTGAGACTGGTGGCATAAACCCCATGACCCCCAATGTTAATGCTGATGAATACATATCCTAACTTTGGCTGAATATATTATTAATATTTCTAAGATTGTTCATTCTAATTGTGATATTTATGGGTTTTTCCCCCCCTTTTTAGACTGATCTGTTAGAACCTGAAGTAGTTCTGAAGGAAGAAAAGGACTTTGATTATTATCAAGAATGTTGTATACCTCTAGTCCTGCCTCTAGCTAAAAAGGAATGTTATGTGAGTACATGTTGTTTACATGGAATTGTAGCTATACCCTGATCTTGTTTGGGAGAACAGTTTTGAAAAAACCGCTATACTTCTTAGCGGTCAACATTGATAACATTTTACCATATTATTTGTGTTATTTAATAAGTATTGATAATATATAGCAAAAGTGACATGACTTGATATATGAATAGACTAAAATTATTTTAGTAACTAACCTATACTGTTCTTCTTACCAAAAAAATCATGCTATAGATGGGAAAGACAGGACATATCTATATTGGTTTTTACTGTCTAACCTGTAATTGCTGACAAGGTTGTATACATAAAATATGAGCGAGTACAATTTGTCAAATGTTGTCCTTTGAAAAAATTATTTCATGTTTTATGGGAAAAAATAATCTATAAGCTATGTTTATTTCACTAACTTAATTATACAGGATGGCCACAGATATGTGAAAACTAGGCTAGGCTGACCGGACGTCCTGTTTTAACAAAATTATCTCTTTTTTTTTTTTTACTGTGGTCCCGTTTTCCCCATGAAACTTTAATGGGACACTAAATGGTCGATTTTTATTAATTCCTGTCCCCTTTTTAATTGTGGCATGACCGCAGTGGTTCTAGAATCATTGAATGTTCTGAATGTCAAATGTGTGAAAGGATTTGCTAATAATGTGTGAAATAAGAGTGATAATTATATTCCGAGGTCAAATATGTGCACACACTAACGATTATCAACTAATTGTGAAAACTAATGTGAATGCACTCTCTCTGTGATAAGTTGAAATTTGACAGTCTGATTAATGCTGCTACGTGTGTTAGCACTGCTGCATCAGCTGTTTAAACTAATAACAAGCAGTAAAAATGGTGTGCTGTGTTCGTACGCTTTGTTTGCTCTGAGAAGTAAATTTGTTGTAAGATATACTGGTTTCTTTCTAACAGTGAAATCTTTAGCTTTAGATGTATTAGTTGTTAAAAATTATATTTCATCCCTTACATCAGGTCTTAAAGGAAGTACAGTTTCAGTAGGAATTTAAAAGAAGAATATCCCTTCTTAAAAGAAGCAGGCAAGGTGTACTCTGTGTTGTTCACTTTTTTCAATTGGCTCTGGAGGATGTACTTGTATAAAACAGGACTTGGAGATGCAGAACTACAAACTTGCAGCTGCAGTTCAAGCTGAGGTGTTATATCAATGTTTACAAGAAATGAAACAGGGCAATTAACTGATGAAAGTAATTATCTAAAGAAGTTTGTTTCATTTCATGCAGTGAGACATAACCTTTCCTTGAGATCCTTGGACTGCATGTCCTCAATAGTGAGACATAACCTTTCCTTGAGATCCATGGACTGCACGTCTGCAATAGTGAGACATAACCTTTACTTGAGATCCATGGACTGCACGTCTGCAATAGTGAAACATAACTTTTCCTTGAGATCCATGGACTGCACGTCTGCAATAGTGAAACATAACCTTTCCTTGAGATCCATGGACTGCACGTCTGCAATAGTGAGACATAACCTTTCCTTGAGATCCATGGACTGCACGTCTGCAATAGTGAAACATAACCTTTCCTTGAGATCCATGGACTGCACGTCTGCAATAGTGAAACATAACCTTTCCTTGAGATCCATGGACTGCACGTCTGCAATAGTGAAACATAACCTTTCCCTGAGATCCATGGACTACACATCTGCAATAGTGAGACATAACCTTTCCTTGAGATCCCTGGACTGCACATCTGCAATAGTGAGACATAACCTTTCCTTGAGATCCATGGATTGCACGTCTTCAATAGTGAGACATAACCTTTCCTTGAGATCCATGGACTGCACGTCTGCAATAGTGAGACATAACCTTTCCTTGAGATCCATGGACTGCACGTCTGCAATAGTGAGACATAACCTTTCCTTGAGATCCATGGACTGCACGTCTGCAATAGTGAGACATAACCTTTCCTTGAGATCCATGGACTGCACGTCTGCAATAGTGAGACATAACCTTTCCTTGAGATCCATGGACTGCACGTCTGCAATAGTGAGACATAACCTTTCCTTGAGATCCATGGACTGCACGTCTGCAATAGTGAGACATAACCTTTCCTTGAGATCCATGGACTGCACGTCTGCAATAGTGAAACATAACCTTTCCTTGAGATCCATGGACTGCACGTCTGCAATAGTGAAACATAACTTTTCCTTGAGATCCATGGACTGCACGTCTGCAATAGTGAAACATAACTTTTCCTTGAGATCCATGGACTACACGTCTGCAATAGTGAGACATAACCTTTCCTTGAGATCCATGGACTGCACGTCTGCAATAGTGAGACATAACCTTTCCTTGAGATCCATGGATTGCACGTCTTCAATAGTGAGACATAACCTTTCCTTGAGATCCATGGACTGCACGTCTGCAATAGTGAGACATAACCTTTCCTTGAGATCCATGGACTGCACGTCTGCAATAGTGAGACATAACCTTTCCTTGAGATCCATGGACTGCATGTCTGCAATAGTGAGACATAACCTTTCCTTGAGATCCATGGATTGCACGTCTTCAATAGTGAGACATAACCTTTCCTTGAGATCCATGGACTGCACATCTGCAATAGTGAGACATAACCTTTCCTTGAGATCCATGGACTGCACGTCTGCAATAGTGAAACATCTACATGTGGGCGAACGAAGTCCTATTCAATTTTATTAAATATCCTAGCACCTTTTGTAATGCAAAATTATTAAATTAATTATTAAAATGTTAAAGATAACGCTAAAAAACTCTAATTCACTTCAGTTATATATTCCAAGTGGAAAATAACTTGTTCAAATATGCTATATACTAATTGATTACTATTGAATTTTTATGTAGAGCAAACCAAATGTATCCTGTTTTGTCCCTTTTTTTACCCAGAAAAATATTGAAATATCCAATTTTTTTTTTAATCTGGTCAGCCTAAACTAGGAGAATCAGGAATGATGCTGGAATTTTTTTGCATTAGGAAAAACCCCTAAAAAGTGCTTGGATTTTTCAGTTGGTTGAGAAGTTTAAAGGTGAGGGGACCATTCCAAATAGCTTTTAGGGGCATACGAATTTCAAACAAATTTTGGGGATGGACCACTCTAAATAACTGCTGGAGGAATCTAATTTAAAAAAAATCTAACAAGGACCATTTTAATATCTACTAGAGCAGCCGTGTAAACTTTGATCATAAAGGCCACATTAAAAATACAGAGAAGGTGAAATAAAAAAAAAGTACTGTCCTTTCTCTCTTTCATTTCCCTTACAGCTTACGAGGTGGAAAAGAAATTGTGCATACAGCTCAAAAAACAACTCCGTACCTAACCCATCCTCATTAACTTTCTCCACACTTCACTGTTTTTGCATTCTCCCCTTGCTTCAACAACATCTATACACCGAGTCAAACATGCACTTTTATTCTTAAAACTATTATTGTTTCTCTTTTTCACACATTCGTCTATAACATTTAACCATGTTTTGCAAGGCCTACCTCTTTCTTTTGATTGACACAATCTACCTTCATATATTTGCTTCGGCACTCGATCCACACTCATCCTCTAAACATGCCCAAATCAATGTAAGACACTTCTTTTACATTGACCTATTGGATTCTCTTTCAAATTACACTCCTCAGCACCCATTCATTACTGACTTTGTCCATACGAGTTTTTCCCCATACAACTCTTAGATATCTCTTCCAACTTAATTTACCTTGCTCTTGTGTTTCTCCTGACAAACTCACACTTCACATCCATAAAACAAGGTTGGCGTTTACACACGTTTATATATTGCTATCTTTACCTCTTTCAAATTTCAATACTATTTCATTCTTTGCAATAGTCCACATACATACAACTACTCCCGAGATGCATTCACCCGTCTGTCAATTTCACCATCCATCCTTCCATTTTTACAGAACATTCTGCACAGATACAAAAAATCATTAAATTGTTCTAAGAGTTTTCCATTTATACTAAGCTGGCAATCATTTCCTGATCCGTTCTTATAAAAAACTATCACTTTAGTTTTGGATACATTTATACAAATATTCATTCTGCTGTAACCCCCCCTTTAATTTGGGTGTTCCATATTACCATAAATAAAAGGCAGGTTGATTATAAGAGAGTTTATTTTTTATTCAATAAATAACAACACTCGAAGAGAAAGAGAGAGACATGCTCAGCGGTAAGCGCTGACAATAATACCAAATGACCATAACAAACAAAGCCGAAATAAATGATTTGGGGCCCGACCCCAAAACTCTAATATGGCCGACCAAAGAATTTACAAACAAAACATATTTAAATTGCCCCTGTTCAAAATGCGAGGAGTAACGATAACTAAATATTGAAATGATAACCTGTAGACCAAAAAGAACTATCATAAAGATATATACTAGTCGCCATTGGCGACTCTCCAATTACTAATGTAAAGGACAAGAGTACCCTAGGTTAATAATTCATCTAAATAGTCAATACAAGGTGCAAAAAGAACAAAATACATAATAAAAGATCTTCAAAGTTAACTAACCTAACGACTAACATAATTAACAAACTAAGAGCGCGGGCTCGCGGCCCCAGATTTGAGCAATAAGTACAGATCTTCAATAGACTAAAATTCTTAATTTTGACAAGTAATGCTACTATTCAACAAGATCCCAAAAAGTATCTCGCACATCAAGATGGCGGTATTATAAATTTCGAACACATCCGTGAAGCGGACAAGACGAGTTCGCCTATACAATACTTGTTTTAAGTCCAACTGCGCAACCATAACTTCTAGGGAAAATCCTGCAGTCCCATAAAAAAATAAAAGTTATGTCTTATGTTTATATTGCCGAAACAGTAATTTAGAGTCCATCATAAACCAAACAGAATTTTGAAGTAAATAAACTAAATCTAATTTAAACACTAAGTGTCTCACCAAAAGAATGCAGAGAAATGTGTATCTTGCCCTATAGAGGTCTGCCATTATATACACATAGTTTGAATCACGTGTTCTCACAGCGCGGGAAGCACGGAAGGGAAGAGGGGTGAGGGGAGTGCACTGTTTCTAGAACATGCTCACACGATCTGGATATTATTTAAATTTCGCGCCAGTCAGTCGACCGTTAATATCAAAACACTTTTGTCGGCGCGCACGGATCTGCGCACGCAGACAGTCTCTTGTTTGTTTCTCTTGGGCAAGGCGCGTTTGGAGGCGGACGTCGAACCGCGACCCCTTAGTTGGATACAAGTCGAGCCGTGATGCGTACGTAGTGTGGAGCCTCGTTGCAGACCAGCCAAATGGGGGCAGAATTGGTGAACCAAAACAATTCTTTCTCTTTCATGTTGTAACAAGGTTACACTACCTGTCGCCACATTCAAACAATTTAATTCATTCTGAAAGTAACTTTCACTCTCAGCCATTAATACGGCATCACCTGAATATAGCAGCACTCTCACATTCACATTGTCCAATTGTACACCAACTGCGTCATCACAAGTATTCCTCATACAGTTAGCTATTAAAACATTAAACAGCAATGGGGACTTAACATAACTTTGTATAACTCAGTGTTAAATGTCAAACCATTCACTCAAAGCTTCATCCATCCTAACATACGCTTTATTTTCACCATACACAACCATAATTGCATTTACTAACCATACATCCACACCATACTCTCTAAGAACATTACATAACATACTCCTATTCACCTGATCGTACACTTTCTCCAGATCAACAAATGCACAATAAACTTTCTTCCTTACTGCCATACAATTCTCACTCACTTGTTGCAATGCTAATATCTACTCCACGCAAATTCTACCTGGCATGAAACCACGTTGTGAACCAAAATCTTGTCTGCAGTTTTTTCACGCACCCTTTCAGTTATAACTTTACCAAAAACTTTGTCTGGAATACATAACTAATTGCCCTATAATTCTTTCATTCACTCTTACTGCCTTTGCCTCTGTACAAAGGAACAATGACAGCATTTTCCAGTCATCAGGAACATTTAAAATGCCAGCACACAAATTGAACAACTCACACAAACTGGCAACGTGCCCACACACATAAGCATTTCACTTGTGATTCCATTTACTCCCTTGCCATTCCTTGACACTTTAATATCATTTAAAACCTCTCTCTCGTCAATTCTTTTACTCATCCTAATATTTACCCTAATTTCCACTACTTTATCAACAGTTTTGTCATATAATTGCTCAAAATACTCCCTCAATCACTCTCATATCGTTTTCATTCCAGGTCATTTCACTACGTTCATTCTAAATGCCATAGGTCTTTCCTTGCATTCCTTGTTTCATTCTCTTTACCCGCTTCCAGAACAGTTTCTTATTTCCTTCAAAACAATTTTTTGCATTCTTTCTTCTTTTTTAAATCTCATGTTCTCTTTGTATATGTCCCACAACTTCTTTTGTTTCAATATTTACAGCAATTATTCGTTTGTTTGCTTCTTTCTTTTCTCTCACAGCTTATTTCACCTGTTCATTCCACCATGATCTATTTTACAGTTTCCCACCACCACACATCTTTTGCGCACTCAACTACAACCTATATTATTATATTACAGACACTTTATATATAATTAGCATTTATTTTGACATTCCATTCATGCTCTTATAAAGTTAATTTTTCGCCCAGCAATATTTCATATTGCATTCTCACACATCTTTTATCCTGCAACTTTTCCACTTTCACTCTTACTTGCTTAGCTTCATCACAAAATTCCTAGCTAATTAAACTACTGAGATCACTAGGAAGTGATCAATTTCTCATTCATCTCCACACACAGCCCTATTATTCTTTACTAAACTTCTAAAACTCTCATCATACACAACAAAATTAATTATCATTCTCGAATCGCTCCTTTGCCATGCATACAAGTGCATATCTTTGTGCTTAAATGACATGTCCGACACAAATTAACTTTTTCTAGACACAGACTAAGTAACTCATTACTAAAGACCTGAGATTTTCGGTGAATAAAAGTGTGCCAAAGTGTAGGAATAAATATTAAAAAGCAGTGATAAAAATTCTGGAAAGTGATAAAAAAAATTGTTCGGATATATATATTTTGTAATGATGAAGGTCCAAACACAAACTATATTTTATAATATTACTATAAAATATAGTTTGTGTTTGGATCTTGCAACATTTCCCTCATAAGAGTAGAAATTAAATTACATTATTGTTTTATTTCATATAGGCCTTGTAGCCTTTATGTATTCCAGATTTGTTTTAGACTTAAAATCCATGATTGAAATAATAAAATTTAGAACTACATGTAAATGTGTTCAAAATAACTTTAGTTACACTTAAGTTCATTACTCAGATACACATTTTCTTCTTTATTAAAATGTATTTAGTCCTTGACTTCAAATGAATACCAAATCATTCTTCAGTATTTTCTTCCCACGAATTATCTCTTCTCTCTGTCAAAACTGTGTTGTAAGCTGATATTCTATGCCCAGAGTCAACATTGGCACAAGGAAGCCACACAACATTTAGTGTAGTGATTGCAAAATTGCTTAAATTTATTTTCTTTGCCAGTAAAATTTTGACCACAGCAGGTTTTTTGTTCTGCGACTCCTCTGTTAATAATTCCTTTAATATTGTGAGGTAAGTCCATTATTTGTCAAAGTTTGGAATTATTAATGTTGGTCTTGAACAGAAAAGTGATTTCAGAAACGAGCAAATATTTTTATCAACTTTACAATTTTTTTATTTTTCAGTTTGAAATGTTAAAATTTGTAAATTAAATGTGAAATATGTTGAAATTCGCGATACAAGCACTAAACATCAAATTTATTAATAATAATATTAATAATAATAATAATAATAACAATGTATCTATTTGGGGGAAGTTAAGGCAAGCACCTTTTCTTACACATAACCCTTTAGTAAACAGAATCTACATTATTACTTATGTGCTAAAACTAACTTATAATACTTGTATAAAAAATTATTATTGGTAACAAAAAAATTGACAACATCCATAATTTCAAATTCAGAACATTAAAATAAAGTAAATGAGGAAAGTAGAAACTAAATAAAGGAGAGAGAGAGAAAACAAAAAACAGAAAAACACAATCATTCCACACACACATTCACATGTAATTTACAACGCATAGTATGATATATCTAAACATGATGGAGATAGCAATGAACCCTTTTGCACTCGGCATATTTTCACAATTCCGGTGTAAGATACTCTGGCCAAGCCTTACATATTTACCTGTATTTTTGAATTCCTACCATAAAAAACTATTCAACATTTATACAAGAAAAAATCCACACTTATGCTCTAAACATGTTAGAATTAGAAAAAAAATAAGTCATCTATCATTATACAATAAATGAATTGTAAAAAATATTGAAATTTGGAAAATTTGGAGATTTTAATTAAAATTTAACATTTAGAGGTGAAAAATCAATTGAATTTTTTCCTCTTGTCTTCATCACTCCTGAAAGAAAGATAATTTATTTCTGATATAAGTTGGGTTTCTGTAGCATTGTTAGTTTCTAAACTAAATCAATTTTAGAAAAATTGTGTATAAGCCTAAATACTTTTGGAGTTAGCACCTGTGTTTTGGAAAACACTCTCCATGCAGCAAATAAATAATAAATATTCCTAAATAATAAATAAATCAGAGACACTTTCAGGCATAAATTCACTTTCATTATCTATAACAGGGGTTTCCAACTTGTAAGGGCTCGAGGGCCACAGTGGAAACCTTAGGCATGTTTGCGGGCCGCACTTTAATAATAGGCCAATTTTCGTATAATTCTGCAAATAGAACAGAGTACCAGTATGAAATAATATGCATAGTTTAATTGAAACAAAGGTTTAATCATTTTAATTGCTTAAAACACTATTTTACAATTGCATAAAAGAGTGAAATTGTTAAATATTAAATTTTAAACTATTGTGTTAAACTTAAAAAAATAAATAAAAAAGATAACATCTGCGTCTTATTGTTGTGGAGTTAATAAGGATATTATCATGAACTGTTTGATATCAGTAATGATAGGCGTAATTTACATTTTGTTCAATGTTAAAATTAAAGTCTTTAACTTATAACTATTTTCTTTTTGTTGGAAGTCAATATGTCTGATCACTATAACATTAGGAATGTATGCGAGAAATATGTTTTGAGTAAAAATTAAATTGTAAACTAAACGGTTGGACTTGATGATTAGGTATACCTTGAATTTACTTGTGGAAAGATATTATATTTATTTAATTGTAACGATGAAAGAAAGCAACAATGTTATGTCCAAAATAATATTTAATATAATAATTATTTTTATATATAAATAAAACTTTATTTTCTATTTGTTGTCTTTTGAATTCTGTTAGGTTAAGTTATCCCTAGTTTAGGATATACATACTACTCAGGCACATCCCATCTGGTTTTACTAATTTATTTAATTAGTACAGTATATCTCACATTTTTTAATGAAGGAGGATCGTGTTTACTTTTGCTTATTTGTTGGTATTGCTGTGCACGTTTTCCGTACCCAGTTTCTTCGCATTAATACTTACTCTTACTGCGCACTCCTATTTAAATTTGCATTTAACTTATCTTTCGAGAATTTTGCTTTCTATTATTTGTATTTGTGACCCTCTATTTCTAGAGCTTGGGTAACAAGGGTAGAAGAAAAGGAAAAGGTAGTCTATATCTTTTAAATAATTAAGTATTAATGTAAATTAAAAGTTTAATTTTGCCAGAACCGGCTAACAGGTCAAATATAGGTGAATATAGATACATATGTTTGTGTGTATGTAGGATTTAAAAGTGAAAGATATTGTCAAAATGTGATTCAGGTAGATTCAAGTTGAAAGGTAGTTGCAGTAGCAAAATTCACTTGGAATCTTTTTCAATTTATAGTTCTCCTGACAAAGAGAAATTTATTTAATACTTTGCCTGTAGTATTGGCACTGTTAGGATGGAAAGGGTATAACCTTATAGGAAATGATTTTCTATTGTGTATGCTCTCGATCTGACTCTTACTGCTTCCCCTCCTTTCCTCTCCTCCTGCGTTAGCCCGCTAGGCTTGTTGCTAAAGTTCTTCTTCAGACGTCTTGGAAAGAAGTGGACAGACGTTTTCTAGTCAAGTCACATGTCTTCAATGTTGTTCCTGTCACCTACTGCTAAGGGGGCAAGAGGTCCTTTGGGGTGAATCGTCGCCATCATCTGTTGACTCCCCTACTGGATGTCTTTATTCAAAGGGCAGGAGAGTTGTAACATGTAACCTAAATCAAGATGACATCTACAAACTGTAATTCACAAAAATGCTAAACTACAATAAGGGAATCAGAAGAAGATAATTAAAACTGATGTATTTAGCAATAATTTCGTTTGGATTCTACTTACATTACGTGGATGTTCCCGGATACGATCACCATGCTTTCACCAACTGTTCTGATAGCATGGCGGAAGCAAAAGCAATTTTTGTATGGCTACAAGCAGGTTGTCTAACGCTTTTACATGAGGACCTAGTTAGGTCAGTATCTCACAGCGCCCTAGTTTGCGTCACTTATTTGGTGGTATTATTTTGGGTGCGCAAACTGCGGAACACGGCTAAGTTTGTATGGTGGCCCGGACAGATAGTATTTTCTTTCGCCCCTTGGTTGGCGCATCTTAAGATTTAGAGTGTAAAGTTAGTATATTCTAAAATTGAGGTTTACCCCATGCAGTGGGTAGTGACATAAATGTACTATTGAATGCTCTGGCAGTACCCACTGGGAAAGGACCGGCCATAGTACTATCTAGTGTAGACACCTGGTTGCTTTTTAGCCATTTACTGATGTAATGGACAGTCCGTCCTCTTACAATATCTGAAACAGTTCTTTATTACAAGCCAAGCCGGCTAGCTAGGACGAACTTCGGTTAGTAACTCTAAAATTATAAGTTCTGTTGTCACATCTTTATTTGTATCTAATTCACCTTGTTTTTATTTAGACCCTTCTGGTGCAGAGGGCTCTTTGTCTGATGGATGTGATCAAGTGTTTCAAGCAGGTGTACAGGAAGCAGCTAGTACAGAGAGCTGTGTGTCTGATGGATGTGATCAAGTGTTTCAAGCAGGTGTATAGGATGTGCAGAGGGCTGTTTGTCTGATGGATGTGATCAAGTGTTGTAAGCAGGTGTACAGGAAGCAGCTAGTACAGAGAGCTGTGTGTCTGATGGATGTGATCAAGTGTTTCAAGCAGGTGTACAAGAGGCAGCTAGTACAGGAAGCAGCTAGTACAGAGAGCTGTGTGTCTGATGGATGTGATCAAGTGTTTCAAGCAGGTGTACAGGAAGCAGCTAGTACAGAGAGCTGTGTGTCTGATGGGTGTGATCAAGTGTTTCAAGCAGGTGTACAGGAAGCAGCTAGTACAGAGAGTGTGTCTGATGGATGTGATCAAGTGTTGTAAGCAGGTGTACAGGATGTGCAGAGGGCTGTTTGTCTGATGGATGTGATCAAGTGTTTCAAGCAGGTGTACAGGAAGCAGCTAGTACAGAGAGCTGTGTGTCTGATGGATGTGATCAAGTGTTTCAAGCAGGTGTACAGGAAGCAGCTAGTACAGAGAGCTGTGTGTCTGATGGATGTGATCAAGTGTTTCAAGCAGGTGTACAGGAAGCAGCTAGTACAGAGAGCTGTGTGTCTGATGGATGTGATCAAGTGTTTCAAGCAGGTGTACAGGAAGCAGCTAGTACAGAGAGCTGTGTGTCTGATGGATGTGATCAAGTGTTTCAAGCAGGTGTACAGGAAGCAGGTGTACAGGAAGCAGCTAGTACAGAGAGCTGTGTGTCTGATGGATGTGATCAAGTGTTTTCAAGCAGGTGTACAGGAAGCAGCTAGTACAGAGAGCTGTGTGTCTGATGGATGTGATCAAGTGTTTCAAGCAGGTGTACAGGAAGCAGCTAGTACAGAGAGCTGTGTGTCTGATGGATGTGATCAAGTGTTTCAAGCATGTGTACAGGAAGCAGCTAGTACAGAGAGTGTGTCTGATGGATGTGATCAAGTGTTGTAAGCAGGTGTACAGGATGTGCAGAGGGCTGTTTGTCTGATGGATGTGATCAAGTGTTTCAAGCAGGTGTACAGGAAGCAGCTAGTACAGAGAGCTGTGTGTCTGATGGATGTGATCAAGTGTTTCAAGCAGGTGTACAGGAAGCAGCTAGTACAGAGAGTGTGTCTGATGGATGTGATCAAGTGTTGTAAGCAGGTGTACAGGATGTGCAGAGGGCTGTTTGTCTGATGGATGTGATCAAGTGTTTCAAGCAGGTGTACAGGAAGCAGCTAGTACAGAGAGCTGTGTGTCTGATGGATGTGATCAAGTGTTTCAAGCAGGTGTACAGGAAGCAGCTAGTACAGAGAGCTGTGTGTCTGATGGATGTGATCAAGTGTTTCAAGCAGGTGTATAGGATGTGCAGAGGGCTGTTTGTCTGATGGATGTGATCAAGTGTTTCAAGCAGGTGTACAGGAAGCAGCTAGTACAGAGAGCTGTTTGTCTGATGGATGTGATCAAGTGTTGTAAGCAGGTGTATAGGATGTGCAGAGGGCTCTTTGTCTGATGGATGTGATCAAGTGTTTCAAGCAGGTGTACAGGAAGCAGCTAGTACAGAGAGCTGTGTGTCTGATGGATGTGATCAAGTGTTGTAAGCAGGTGTATAGGATGTGCAGAGGGCTCTTTGTCTGATGGATGTGATCAAGTGTTTCAAGCAGGTGTACAGGAAGCAGCTAGTACAGAGAGCTGTGTGTCTGATGGATGTGATCAAGTGTTTCAATCAGGTGTACAGGAAGCAGCTAGTACAGAGAGCTGTGTGTCTGATGGATGTGATCAAGTGTTTCAAGCAGGTGTACAGGAAGCAGCTAGTACAGAGAGCTGTGTGTCTGATGGATGTGATCAAGTGTTTCAAGCAGGTGTACAGGAAGCAGCTAGTACAGGAAGCAGCTAGTACAGAGAGCTGTGTGTCTGATGGATGTGATCAAGTGTTTCAAGCAGGTGTACAGGAAGCAGCTAGTACAGAGAGCTGTGTGTCTGATGGATGTGATCAAGTGTTTCAAGCAGGTGTACAGGAAGCAGCTAGTACAGAGAGCTGTGTGTCTGATGGATGTGATCAAGTGTTTCAAGCAGGTGTACAGGAAGCAGCTAGTACAGAGAGCTGTGTGTCTGATGGATGTGATCAAGTGTTTCAAGCAGGTGTACAGGAAGCAGCTAGTACAGAGAGCTGTGTGTCTGATGGATGTGATCAAGTGTTTCAAGCAGGTGTACAGGAAGCAGCTAGTACAGAAAGTGTGTCTGATGGATGTGATCAAGTGTTGTAAGCAGGTGTACAGGATGTGCAGAGGGCTGTTTGTCTGATGGATGTGATCAAGTGTTTCAAGCAGGTGTACAGGAAGCAGCTAGTACAGAGAGCTGTGTGTCTGATGGATGTGATCAAGTGTTTCAAGCAGGTGTACAGGAAGCAGCTAGTACAGAGAGCTGTTTGTCTGATGGATGTGATCAAGTGTTGTAAGCAGGTGTATAGGATGTGCAGAGGGCTCTTTGTTTGATGGATGTGATCAAGTGTTTCAAGCAGGTGTACAGGAAGCAGCTAGTACAGAGAGCTGTGTGTCTGATGGATGTGATCAAGTGTTGTAAGCAGGTGTATAGGATGTGCAGAGGGCTCTTTGTCTGATGGATGTGATCAAGTGTTTCAAGCAGGTGTACAGGAAGCAGCTAGTACAGAGAGCTGTGTGTCTGATGGATGTGATCAAGTGTTTCAATCAGGTGTACAGGAAGCAGCTAGTACAGAGAGCTGTGTGTCTGATGGATGTGATCAAGTGTTTCAAGCAGGTGTACAGGAAGCAGCTAGTACAGGAAGCAGCTAGTACAGAGAGCTGTGTGTCTGATGGATGTGATCAAGTGTTTCAAGCAGGTGTACAGGAAGCAGCTAGTACAGAGAGTGTGTCTGATGGATGTGATCAAGTGTTGTAAGCAGGTGTACAGGATGTGCAGAGGGCTGTTTGTCTGATGGATGTGATCAAGTGTTTCAAGCAGGTGTACAGGAAGCAGCTAGTACAGAGAGCTGTGTGTCTGATGGATGTGATCAAGTGTTTCAAGCAGGTGTACAGGAAGCAGCTAGTACAGAGAGCTGTGTGTCTGATGGATGTGATCAAGTGTTTCAAGCAGGTGTACAGGAAGCAGCTAGTACAGAGAGCTGTGTGTCTGATGGATGTGATCAAGTGTTTCAAGCAGGTGTATAGGATGTGCAGAGGGCTGTTTGTCTGATGGATGTGATCAAGTGTTTCAAGCAGGTGTACAGGAAGCAGCTAGTACAGAGAGCTGTTTGTCTGATGGATGTGATCAAGTGTTGTAAGCAGGTGTATAGGATGTGCAGAGCGCTCTTTGTCTGATGGATGTGATCAAGTGTTTCAAGCAGGTGTACAGGAAGCAGCTAGTACAGAGAGCTGTGTGTCTGATGGATGTGATCAAGTGTTGTAAGCAGGTGTATAGGATGTGCAGAGGGCTCTTTGTCTGATGGATGTGATCAAGTGTTTCAAGCAGGTGTACAGGAAGCAGCTAGTACAGAGAGTGTGTCTGATGGATGTGATCAAGTGTTGTAAGCAGGTGTACAGGATGTGCAGAGGGCTGTTTGTCTGATGGATGTGATCAAGTGTTTCAAGCAGGTGTACAGGAAGCAGCTAGTACAGAGAGCTGTGTGTCTGATGGATGTGATCAAGTGTTTCAAGCAGGTGTACAGGAAGCAGCTAGTACAGAGAGCTGTTTGTCTGATGGATGTGATCAAGTGTTGTAAGCAGGTGTATAGGATGTGCAGAGGGCTCTTTGTCTGATGGATTGGATCAAGGGTTTCAAGCAGGTGTACAGGAAGCAGCTAGTACAGAGAGCTGTGTGTCTGATGGATGTGATCAAGTGTTGTAAGCAGGTGTATAGGATGTGCAGAGGGCTCTTTGTCTGATGGATGTGATCAAGTGTTTCAAGCAGGTGTACAGGAAGCAGCTAGTACAGAGAGCTGTGTGTCTGATGGATGTGATCAAGTGTTTCAATCAGGTGTACAGGAAGCAGCTAGTACAGAGAGCTGTGTGTCTGATGGATGTGATCAAGTGTTTCAAGCAGGTGTACAGGAAGCAGCTAGTACAGAGAGCTGTGTGTCTGATGGATGTGATCAAGTGTTTCAAGCAGGTGTACAGGAAGCAGCTAGTACAGAGAGTGTGTCTGATGGATGTGATCAAGTGTTGTAAGCAGGTGTACAGGATGTGCAGAGGGCTGTTTGTCTGATGGATGTGATCAAGTGTTTCAAGCAGGTGTACAGGAAGCAGCTAGTACAGAGAGCTGTGTGTCTGATGGATGTGATCAAGTGTTTCAAGCAGGTGTACAGGAAGCAGCTAGTACAGAGAGCTGTGTGTCTGATGGATGTGATCAAGTGTTGTAAGCAGGTGTATAGGATGTGCAGAGGGCTGTGTGTCTGATGGATGTGATCGAGTGTTGTAAGCAGGTGTATAGGATGTGCAGAGGGCTGTGTGTCTTATGGATGTGATCGAGTGTTGTAAGCAGGTGTATAGGATGTGCAGAGGGCTGTTTGTCTGATGGATGTGATCAAGTGTTGTAAGCAGATGTATAGGATGTGCAGAGGGCTCTTTGTCTGATGGATGTGATCAAGTGTTGTAAGCAGGTGTATAGGATGTGCAGAGAGCTGTTTGTCTGATGGATGTGATCAAGTGTTGTAAGCAGGTGTATAGGATGTGCAGAGGGCTGTTTGTCTGATGGATGTGATCAAGTGTTGTAAGCAGGTGTATAGGATGTGCAGAGGGCTGTTTGTCTGATGGATGTGATCAAGTGTTGTAAGCAGGTGTATAGGATGTGCAGAGAGCTGTTTGTCTGATGGATGCAGGGAAAGGGGTTCAACTCAAAATATACAATCATCAGGCAATTCACTATAGTGTTTCGACGTGGCAACAAGTGAACCAGTCTACAATACAGAACTGTCTTGCAAAGTGTGGCCATGTGAAGAAAAATGAAGGCTCAGATGTGACAGAGATTGACGGAAGAGGTGATGAAAGATGAAGATTGGGTTTGACTGGGGTAAAGCACCGCTAGAGGGAACTTAGATGCATAAGTGTTTGTGGACCAGGAGCTTGCGACGTGACGTGTGTTGTATTTGAAAGAAATGTGTGGTGAGTTGGAAAGTGGGAGTTACTTGGAGGAAGGGCAAGATGGTGGTGAGAATGACAATGAAGCTGAGCTCGAACCAGTGCCGAGCTTTACGGAGGCTCTTCGTGCATTTGAGACCATGAGAGTGTTTGTGTACGCTCACTATATCATCAAAAGAGACCAAGCAAACTTTGCTAATATTTAAAGTTTATTGTTAATTTGAAAAGGAAAGGTTTTACTAAACAAATGAAGATCAATGGCTTTTTTTTTTAAAAGAGAAGGAATATTGAAGACGACTTTATAGGCTCCATCATTTATCGTTTTCCTTTTTTTTGTTTTTGTTTTTTTTCAGATCCCTGACGAAAACGATGAATCGAAGTTTCACTGTACATATCCTTATTGTGTGTTTTTAACTTTGGCTGAATATCTTATCAATCTCTCTAAGATGTTCATACTAATTGTGCTATTTATGTTTTCTTTACAAAATCTTTATTTTAAACTATTTTTCCCCCTTTTTAGACTGATCTGTTAGAACCTGAAATAGTTCTGAAAGAAGAAAAGAACTTTGATCACCACCAAGAATGTTGTATACCTCTAGTCCTGCCTCTAGCTAAAAAGAAATGTTATGTAAGTACATGTTATTTACATGGAATGTTATTTGAGTACATGTTGTTTATATGAAGTTGTAGTTATACCCTGATCTTGTTTGGGAGAACACTTTTGAAAAAAAAAACCATACTTTTTAGCGGTCAATACTGATGATAACATTTTACTATATTAGGCCTATTTGTGTTATTTAATAAGTATTGATAATATCTAGCAAAAGTGACATGACTTGATGTATGAATGGATCAAAATAATTTTAGTAAATAATCTATACTGTTCTTCTTACCAAAATCATGCTATAGATGGGAAAGACAGGACATATCTCTATCGGTTTTTACTGTCTAACCTGTAGTTGCTGACATGGATGTATACATAAAATATGGGAGAGGACAATTTGTCAAATGTTGTCCTATAAAAGAAATATTTCACGTTTTAATGGGAAAAAATAAATAATTAACTATAAACTATGTTTATTTCATCAACTTAACTTATATCTTAAACTATGTATGAATTAATATAATTTAAAAAATTTACAATATTTGAATAACATTTCTTAAAGTAGTTGTTATGACTGGTCGCCAGTTCATAGAGGATGGGAGCACACACTAATTTAAATAATACGAGAGATGTTTACTAATCTATAACTAACTAGTTTAATGACATGGAATATAAAATATACAATTATTTACAAAAGATGATAGTTGGTACATGGTTACTGTCTGTGGGTAAACTACCCTAACTCTACAATATTCTTGGACCATGCAGAGGTCTTAAGTTTGACAACATCCTCTGATGAAATACCGGAACCGACTGTCCTTCTAGTCAGTCAATTTGTCCCAACATTAACTCTTTGTCATGAACCGGCCATTCATCCTATTAACTGGAATTTACTTGATCACTACAGAATCTCTTGTTTCAAGATCAGGAATGTAATCATAAGCTATGCGGCCATCCCAGGTTGCAACAATTCATGGTTTCAACTGTGCACTTTTGTAGCTGCACATTCTTAATTTTGAGTGTTCAACATATTGTTGGCTCCCAACAATACCCCTCAATTTCTAAAAGAGCGCTACCCTCGGTACACTCTTTTCAATAAACTATACCTCTACAGTGTGATTAAGCTACTAACAAACATATACTTTGTACAGTTATGATAACACAAAAAAAAAAAAGTCATTTGAAAATAAAGGTTCATATATAGTGGAGAAAATTTTTTTTCATAATTTTCCACATTTTGTCACAACACTTTACAGCTCAACGCGACGCAGCTGGTCTTGTATGCCCAATTGTTGATGATGAAATCTCGGAGGGGGTCGTCCCTCGACTCCCACCATCACCATCCTGGAACTCTTTCTCACTGTTGTCCTCCAGACAGAAGTCTACTCCTCTCGATGCTGTTGTCCCTGTTCACTCAACACGCCCTGGTCCTCCCTCCTGGGTTGACCGGCTTGATGTTGATGTTGCTTGTTGCTGCTAGGATCACCAGTACTCCTCCGCGTTCAAGGTAGCCCTCTCTTGTGAATAGGGACACCACCCTTATTATAGAGATATAGGAAACTAACGGGTAAGGTAAAGTCGATGATGTCTGAGGTTGTAGGGCTCCCTCTGATTGTTGACATCCTCAGCATTGTCCGCCATCATCTGACAATAATGATGCGTCTCTGGTGACCATTACAAAGCTGTAGTGTCGGCTCCCTCATTGAAGATAGTTGAGAGGTCCGTCTTGATTATGCTCTCTCTTTGATAATACTCTCCAAGACATCCTTCTCCTGTTCTAGATCTTCCTGCTCGATGTCCTTGGGTTCGACAACAGGATGTTCAGGTGGTAGGTGTTGTCTCTGTAGAACCTCGATGTCTTCAACTTCTTGCTGTTCTTTGTTTATAAAGGGGATCTTCAAGTGATCTGCATCTTGTTCCTTGGCGTTTTAGGGCTGCACGGCATGGTTTGAGTCTGTTGGCATAAATAACAACTTTCTTATTGTTTATTTTTATTTTGTAATCCACGTCACCTAGTTTCTCGAGAATTACGTATGGACCCTTACATTGTTTTGCCAGTTTCCTTGAAACTCTTGCAGATAAACAAGGTCCCCTACATGGTATATTTTGTTTGTAGTCTTCAAGTCATAGTACTGTTTTTGTTTCTATTGGCTTCTCTTACTGATTTGTAAGCATCCCTTAATCTAACTGCTAATTGTTGTGATGGTTCATTTTCTACATTAAGGTTATGTTCAAGGTCATCTTCAGTTGGCAATGTCATCTCCTGACCATACACTAAGTAATAAGGTGTGTACCCGGTTACTGGGTTTTTGGTGCTCCTATATCTCGTCTCTCTATATGGTACCTACACGTACCATGTTTTCTGTGATCTGTCAACAAACTGGGAGATCATGTTCAATATTGTCTGATGAAGTCGTTCTACCATTCCGGTTCTCATAGGGTGGTATGGGGTTTTTGTAATTTCCTTATTTGCAGAAGTCTCTTTCAATAATTTAGAAATAAAATTCCTACCCTGATTGGTGAGTAAACATTTCAGTGCTTCGTGACGTAAGACGATCTCTGTTATGAACACTCTGCTGATTGTCTCTGTCTGGTCTGGTTTGGCGAAAGCTTCACACCACCTCGAGAGATGATCTATAAAAATGAGCACATATCTATTTCCATTGTTAGATACTGGGAGTGGGCCAACTATGTCCCTGGATACTTGCTCAAATGGCTCTGAAGTCGGTTCATATTTTCCTAATGGTACTGTTATCTTGTTGCCTGTTTTCCTGCAAGCACAAGTGTCACACCCTAAAACAAAATTCTCAATGTCAGCCCTCCCAAAAATATCTCTCCTTTATAATATCTTGACCCCTTGATGACCGCCTAATGGTGTATTGTGATGATGTTCAATTACTACTACTAACCTTCCCTTGTTGTCTTCAGTGTAGTACAAAAATGAATCCTTCTCATGAGAAATTTTTTTGTAAATCTCCATTTTGCAAACCTAAACTCTTAATTTTACAATAATGATCTGTTTCCTGTTCTTGACATAACACCTTTAAACTTAGTAAAGGTTGTTGGAGTCACTGACTAAGATGCACGATCCAACCACTGCACCAATCACAAAAGGTGCTGCAGTAGCGCAAGTATCAAGAGTTAGCCAATCACACACTTTCACTTTTACAGTTGTCTTTTTCTTTCAAAACCGACCGCGTCGTTCTGTGCTCACGCTAACCTTTTTGTGTTAATTAGCCCATTAAGTGTATTTGTAGATTGTGTGTTTGCTCACAAAGGTATATATTCTGCCTGTTCACTTTTGTTCATTTATTTACTTGGTCCGTCAGCATGTGGTATTTTTACACCAGGCTTGTGTGTCACTGTAATATCAAATTCAGCTAATCTTATTGCCCAATGAGTCAAATGTGATGAGAGATCTTTTAAACTAAGTATCCACTTGAGTGCTGTGTGATCAGTTAAGCTATTGCCTTGAATTTCCTCCTGTAAAGAAAACATCTAAAATATTTAGTTGCCCAAACCAAGGTGAGCAATTCTCTTTTGGTCGTGCTATAGTTACACTCAGCTCGGTTTAATTGCCCTGACGCAAAAGCGACAGGTCTTTCCTCTCCCAAAACCCGCTGCGATAACACTTCACCAATTACTGTCCCACTTGCCTCTGTCCCTCATATGAAGGCTTGCGTGAAATAAGGGTATCTCAATACTGTTTCACTACAGAGCACATTCCTTAAGGTGTCAAATGCCTGCTGACACTCCTTAGACCAATTAAATTTTAAACTTAATTTTCTAACCTCATGTAACGTTAACTTACAGTTAGTTACAATTGGATCCATCCCGTTATAATGTTGATACGTAACTATCAAGAATTCATACCACCCGCTCAATAATTCCGACCTAAATAGAATCCCTACAATGGTACATTTCTCTGTTGTAGTCCCTGTAGGCTAATACGGAAAGATAATACGACACAGTATATTTCATACAGTACAATCTTCCGTAATATTACACTCGTATTTGTTCAGGAACTTACCTTTGAAATCTTCTATCACTAGCCGCCACCAAAGCTGAACGACACCGTGCAGCCAATGTGAAGAATGGGGCCGAGCTAACGAAAGTCTACAATCAACGCGTGGTCATTCTCCGTCTAGTCAGATTGAATCTGAGGAATGACAACATGGAGAACTCTAGAAGACAACAATCCACCCGCCCTCTGACGGATGTCAGATGAACTTCCCCAAACAACACAAACATCCAATGATCGCCGACTTGTTCTAATTTTCCGATGGAACAACCCTACAAAGTGACTACGTGACCGATGACAGCTAGCAACTGCGTGCTAGTAATTACCTCCCCTCTTTCCGTGCAACGAAAATCACTATAAAACAGGCTGACATTGTCTAAAAACTTTGACTATCTAAAATCTACGAACGAGGACGGATCATTGTCGTCTACCTGGACAATGATCGGATAAACATTCATACATCATAAATTGGAACGTAACTATGGCAGTTACTTATAAAGAACTCTATTCATTTTCAACTTATAATATTTTCGTGTTAAAATCTTTATTTTGTGTTTTGCTTAATATTTAACTTTTTGCTTTATTATCTCAGTCGCATAAATGTAACTTGTATGCCGCCACTTAGGCGCGGTTGGTTAGTTGGTTAGTTTATTAGTTTGGTTTGAAATCCACCATTGGTAATTTTGTATTGAGTGAATTTAAATGTAAATTGTTAAAATGTGTGGACTTTTGTATTTTGCTATTTCACGCGACTGTAGAATTAAAATTAAGCTTGTTATTTTTTTTATATAATTTAATTTTGTACTAAATTTCATTCTTTAGTTTTTCTAAGATATAGTTAGTCCCGGGAGATTTTGACTAGCGTCTGGAAGTCAAACTCTCGCGTTATGTTTTATGTAATTGTAAATTTTCGTATTGTAACTTGTAATTGTTTGAGGAGCCCATCAGGCTAGAATATTTAATGTATGTTTCATTTTGTGGATATCTTACTTCACTTCACTTTTGGTAGTTTAACTTCTCTTTTGATATTATAATCTACGTAATTTTGTGTCTCTTAAAGACGACTTGTAATAAATGTAAACATGGAAGGTTTACATTCTGCGCTTCACGTTATTATTTTCAGCATTATTCAGAATGATATAATGAGACCACTGTACTTTGCTTTATCTACGTTTATACTGAATAAACCATATTATTGTTATATTTTTAATTCTGCTTATATTTTCCTTTATGTCGATTATACCTTCTCCCTTTTATTTAATTGTGGTCGTTAAGTAGAAGGCACGGAGACGGTGTAACACTGCGCGACTCTGCTGTCCTTTTAATTAACTGATCTTCCTGTTTAATTAGTTAATTAATAACCTATATCATTGCTGAAAAATGTTGGAAAATTATACGGTATATTTTTGTTGTTGTTGTGAAATCATAGCCTGAGTTTAACCTTGTATCTCTTTCTGTTTCATAATGGAACACAATTTGACTACGGACGCTTCGACTGAGGGAGTAGTGACTGGCGAGCCGAGCGTGTTGTCTAAATCTGATGTTTACCGACTCAATAAAGAAAGCCTTATCTCCGAGCTTGCTAAGCGTGGACTGCAAGGTTCAACAGAAACCACCGTAGCAAGACTTCGTGCAGTTCTCGTGGGAATCCTTTCGGAGAGCGATACGTCTCGAGACCAGGCAACAGTGGGAGTGGAGAATCATCATTCAGTACCGGTGAGGGTTGGAGATCCAATTGAAATGTCACGCGTTTTGGTGAGTGATAAAATCCAAAGTAAAATTCTCGTTGATTTTGTAAATCAAATACCACTGTGTGATGGTCAGGACAGCTCATCTCTTTTCTTATTTTTACTTGAGGTTCAAAGAATTTGTCATTTAAATATCGGTTCTGAGTCCGAGTTTATTGCATTGTGTTTAGGTAAAACTTCTGGATATTTAACTCGTTTGTTTTCTGAAGGGCTAGTTAATGGGTTAAGTTGGAAACTTATTAGTCGTAAGATATTAGACTGTCTTGTCCCTACTAGAGCTAAAGATAGTTTGTGTAAGCAGTATGTACATCGCTTTCAACGTCCTGATGAGTCATTAAGGAGTTTCATCATAGCCATTTCTGAGGCTGTTGAAGTTTTAGGGTTAGATCTTTCTGAATGTCAGATAGTAGATATTATTTTGGAGAATGTGTCGCCCTTGTCTCGACGTCATTTTGTATTTACTTCTAAACCTAGTACGATAGTTGAGTTACATGAGCTAGCTTCCCTAATTGAAGGTACTTTGTTGTCTGAAAGTGAGTTTCTGGAAAATCATGCGCCTTTTATTGTTGTCCATCCATGCGTGGGTTCGAATCCTAGTTATTGTGGTAGGTCTAGGAATAATACTGCGATTTCTCAGCTGGGTGTGCAACCTGTGAAGAAGAACCATATTGGCCCGCGAGCGTTGGATAGTAAGTTTTTGTCAGGAATTCGCTGCTTTAAATGTAAACAGTTAGGACTTGTCCAGAGCAAGTGTAGTTCAGGAAACTAGTTGTGCGCCGTAAGAATCATGGGTCTTACGAGTCAAGCGCATTTCCATGCCCCCCTTCCCCCGTTGTAGTTCTTGTGCTTGTTTCTTTATGTTGTCTTGCTTTAATTAAATATCTGCCAAGCTCTCTCCCAGATGGGATAGACCCTGGTCAGTTGAATCTTTCTTAACACCCGTGTCGGTCAGGTTGATGTGCCAGACAGACCCGACCGATACTCGAAGAGCTCATGTGAGCCATCTTAAACTAATACCGACGTCTTAGAATGTCATAGTTTAATGGATAATGTTCGTAAGTTATTGTACTTACAGATTTAATTACTCCATTTTGGATTTACTTAGGTAAATGTAGGATGCCAAGAAATTTTTTTATAAGTTTATGGGGACTTGTATTTGATCTTTTTGGTATTCCTGTTTTGGGTAAGACTTGATGTCTTGATATTATTTGACTATTGTTGAGTCATTTAATGAACGGTCAATTAACGTAATCTCATTTTGTTAATTATTGTATTGACCGGGTTTATTCTTACTCTTAATAATAATGTGGAATCATGCCTAATTTTTATAGGTATATGGGGACCTATAATTAATCTTTTGGCATCCCTTATTAATTTGAGTTTTGTTTGATGGCATTGTGCCCTGGCTGTGAGCCAAATCGTGTTTAAAATTTAAATGTTGTTTACCATTAATGATATGTTATATATCAGTGGTTTGTAGATATAGTGTTTTGTTATATATATATTGTTGGCCATGTGTATAGTTATTTACAGGTATTGAACCGTAATTGAACTTGTAGATAGTATGTGTTTATGAAATAAGTGAATAGTTTATATATTATTATGGCACGAATTTGTTGATGTTCCACTTCATGGAATTTGGATCACGAAATCAAATGTTGTTTTGATTTAATTATGACGTAACTTTCTCTATTCTATGTTTTGAGACACTCTATTCTAGATTGAGTGCTGAGAATGGACTTATATAGAATATAGTGAGATTATGGTGATCTAACATTTGAAACTCTCAAACCTTTGAATAGGAACCTTCAAAAGTGTTGAGGGGGGGACGCTCCTCCGATACATCTATGTAGGATTTCTATAGGATTTTAGGATTTCATGAGGATAAACTTTTATGACTTTGTAGTCTAGTGAACTTTATTGTGAGAACTTGAGTTTGAACTTAGAAGAAAGAAGAGATTCTTCATGTGTTCATAAAGACAATTAGACATGTGGTTGCGTGTGACTTAACGCCACTTACATCTCGACAACAGACTTGTTGTATATGATTTTTCGTTGCGCATCCTGTTTTCCTTTCTCTCCTGGTTTCTGGTAAAGTCTACGTAGTGGTACCGACTGCTTCTCTAGATGATGGAATCTAGAGCTGAAAAAGATGGATCATCTCATGCTGTTTGGGAAGATGATGTACAAGAAGGCAACCTTGAGCCCTTTGATGTTCCGCCTTGCTGAGGACGGATGCTGCATCTTCTTATTCTCCTGGTCAAGGGGGGGAGATTTGTAACGTTAACTTACAGTTAGTTACAATTGGATCCATCCCGTTATAATGTTGATACGTAACTATCAAGAATTCATACCACCCGCTCAATAATTCCGACCTAAATAGAATCCCTACAATGGTACATTTCTCTGTTGTAGTCCCTGTAGGCTAATACGGAAAGATAATACGACACAGTATATTTCATACAGTACAATCTTCCGTAATATTACACTCGTATTTGTTCAGGAACTTACCTTTGAAATCTTCTATCACTAGCCGCCACCAAAGCTGAACGACACCGTGCAGCCAATGTGAAGAATGGGGCCGAGCTAACGAAAGTCTACAATCAACGCGTGGTCATTCTCCGTCTAGTCAGATTGAATCTGAGGAATGACAACATGGAGAACTCTAGAAGACAACAATCCACCCGCCCTCTGACGGATGTCAGATGAACTTCCCCAAACAACACACAAACATCCAATGATCGCCGACTTGTTCTAATTTTCCGATGGAACAACCCTACAAAGTGACTACGTGACCGATGACAGCTAGCAACTGCGTGCTAGTAATTACCTCCCCTCTTTCCGTGCAACGAAAATCACTATAAAACAGGCTGACATTGTCTAAAAACTTTGACTATCTAAAATCTACGAACGAGGACGGATCATTGTCGTCTACCTGGACAATGATCGGATAAACATTCATACATCATAAATTGGAACGTAACTATGGCAGTTACTTATAAAGAACTCTATTCATTTTCAACTTATAATATTTTCGTGTTAAAATCTTTATTTTGTGTTTTGCTTAATATTTAACTTTTTGCTTTATTATCTCAGTCGCATAAATGTAACTTGTATGCCGCCACTTAGGCGCGGTTGGTTAGTTGGTTAGTTTATTAGTTTGGTTTGAAATCCACCATTGGTAATTTTGTATTGAGTGAATTTAAATGTAAATTGTTAAAATGTGTGGACTTTTGTATTTTGCTATTTCACGCGACTGTAGAATTAAAATTAAGCTTGTTATTTTTTTTATATAATTTAATTTTGTACTAAATTTCATTCTTTAGTTTTTCTAAGATATAGTTAGTCCCGGGAGATTTTGACTAGCGTCTGGAAGTCAAACTCTCGCGTTATGTTTTATGTAATTGTAAATTTTCGTATTGTAACTTGTAATTGTTTGAGGAGCCCATCAGGCTAGAATATTTAATGTATGTTTCATTTTGTGGATATCTTACTTCACTTCACTTTTGGTAGTTTAACTTCTCTTTTGATATTATAATCTACGTAATTTTGTGTCTCTTAAAGACGACTTGTAATAAATGTAAACATGGAAGGTTTACATTCTGCGCTTCACGTTATTATTTTCAGCATTATTCAGAATGATATAATGAGACCACTGTACTTTGCTTTATCTACGTTTATACTGAATAAACCATATTATTGTTATATTTTTAATTCTGCTTATATTTTCCTTTATGTCGATTATACCTTCTCCCTTTTATTTAATTGTGGTCGTTAAGTAGAAGGCACGGAGACGGTGTAACACTCAGTAAGTGGTTTTGCTATTTTAGCTTATCCTTATATAAAGCGTCTATAATGACCTGATAATCCTAAAAATGCTCTTATGTCCTTTACATTACGTGGTGTTGGATAGTTACGTATGGCTTCAATCTTCATGGAGCTAGGTTTGATTCCCTGATCTGAAATAATGACCTAGATAGACCTGCCTTACCGTAAACTTGCATTTTTCTGGTTGTATTTTGAGATTAGCGGTTTTTATTCTGTCTAAAACTCTGTCCAAACTAAAAATGATGTCATCAATGTAAACTAGACATTCTACGTCCTTCACTTCCAAAGTACACTATCCATTAAACGTTGATAAGATGCTGGGGCATTGGTTAAACCAAACACTAAACGTTTAAACTGTAAGTGTCTGGTTGGTGTAGAAAATGCAGTTTTTTCTCTGCCAGCTGGTTCTATCTCTTATTGCCAAAAACCACTCCTCATATAAACAACACTAAACAAGCGACAGTTTCCCAGTCTATCTAATCAGTCTATCAGTCTGTGGTATTCTCTACGGTCTGTGATAAGGGTCCAAGGGTAGGCATCCCTTTGCTTAACAGAATTTAGTCCTGTAAAATCTGTACAAAAACGGTATTTTATTTTTCCATCCGGTCCAGTTATTTTTAATAAAATACACCGAGCTGACCAAGGAGAGTCTGACTCTACCGCTACCCCCTTAGCTAAAATATCATATACAATTTCTTCCATTATTTCCTTCTGTGTCTGTGGTATTCTCTACGGTCTTTTGTGTATTGGTTTAGCATCACCAGTGTAAATACGGTGTTTTACCTTATGAATACACCCTATACTTCCGGCTTTAAGGTCAAAAAACAAATCTTTGTATTCTGTTAGGACATTTCCTATTTTAATTTTCTCGTAATTTTTAAAATGGGCTAGTTCCTCTCTAAGCATATTTTGAAATTCTCACCCCTTATATAAGCGTTCTTGCTTCGATTATTGTAAAGTCTTGATAGGTAATAACGCCCTAACCTGTTCTTGGTTCTTAGTGGATTCTATTTCCAAAGGCACTGCTACACCTAACAATACATTTTCCTCTATCTCAATGTCCTCCTAAGTAACACTCAAAATTTTCAAAAATATTCTTCTATTTGGCTGTATTTTGGCAACTACTTGCGCTACTAATACGCCATGTTTCTTAATTTTTCCTGGCTCAAAAAATACTTCCTGTGTAACTGGTGTCTGGTAATTTCCTATTTTTCCTTGCACTAGTTCTGAGCATATCTTAGTAAAATGGTTTTCTGACTACTAAAAATGCTCCATTGCTGAGGTTCTTCCGGTACATGAATTCCCCCAATGGCTAGTTTCTTCCACTTTGACTTCACACCTGTTGTCTGGGTGATCGATCCATTTGGCTGTGCTATCTTCTGCACAGCTGATTGGGGCTGTCCTTTCACAGGACACTCCTTAGCCTAGTCATGGCTTCTCTGAAATGTCCATTCATTTTTACCAATACTCAATTTATGGGGTTTCAAATTTATTTTTGCTCCTCTTTCCCTCGAAAATTCGAATCCCAAAACACCTGCTTAAGGAATGTCAATCCTTGCGACACTAAAGTCACTTTCGAAAATCTTATTTTCGATACAAAATTTGACTTTTTGAACACCTAGTATTTTTATCTCTTTGCCAGTAACACTCCTAGCACTCAAATTTTGTTTCTCCATTGGGGCTGAACTAACCTGGGTTTTATTACAGAAAGTGTGGCACCTGTGTCCACTAAAAACTATGTTTCTGCCCATCTATGGATACCCCTAGGATCAATTCAAGACCTTGGGCCTCCCACATGCTGGTTAATTTGAACTTATCTAATATTTTAGGTTTGCTGCCCGCCGAACCTCTGGAGTTTGGGTACTTATGCCCTTTTTACTTCCCTCTTTGCACTGAGACACATAATGCCCTTTTTTTTTGGCAGCAAAAACAAACAACCTCCTTTTTCGGGTTTTGAGCGCTCTAGGCTTCTTTCTTCCCTTTTATTAACTTGGAATTGTTTTCATCAGAATATGCCTTGATTTGTCTGCACCTGACTTTGTGCCAGCACTCACATGCTCCTTGGCCCTTCTTACCACAGATTTGATGGTCCATGGTACCACTGACCCGGAAGACTTGCTGTCCACAATGTTTGTGGTCCAGCTCCTCTAGAGGACTGGTGGATGTTTGAAGCTTCATCCATCTTGCTAACAGTCGCTGCGATTTGTATTGCCTCCTCCAAGTTTTCAGGCAACCAGTAATAAATCTATGTCCCAGCATTACCTGTCGACCCAGCAACAAAAATAGACAATAATCTACGTTCCGCTTCTTCAATAATCACTGATTGTTTAATTGGATCTTCGACCCATCTAATTGTTTTGTTACAATAGTAAGCCTACAGGTGGGATAGGTTTTTTATTAGAATTAATTCAAACAAAAATAATTTTTTGTTGCTGTCAAATCATATACTCCCTAAATTAACATACTAGAAATCTACATCTGTATCTTTATGCCATTGGCTGCCAAATTGTAAAAATGGCGTCTACAATAGACCTTTATGAAGTTTTTTTCTAATTTGTAGGAAAACCTTACTTCCTGCAAAAATTTGTTCTGAATCAAAATTAAAGAATACAAAATTACCTATAAATCTTCTTAATATATATAATTCTTCTGTATGTGTGTATGTCACTGAACTCCTCCTAAGCGGCTGGACCGATTTTGATGAAATTTTTGTGTGTGTTTGAGTGGGTCCGTGGATGGTTTAGATTCACAATTAAACCCGGTAGGTGGCGCTGCAATCGGGTTCTAGGTTTTTTTTTATTTTTTAGGGAATTTTTTTGGGGGGGAATTTTTTTTTTTTTAGATTTTTTTGCTTATCAGAACACGTAACCTCAAAATTTCACCCCCCCACCACCCCCCAATATTTATAATAATGAATATAATATTAATAATTGACCGTTAAAAAATCATAAGTTCATCAATAATTGACCGTTAAAACCTTCTGAAAAGTTCATGAATAATTGAACTTCTGAGAATAATTCATAGTTATGTTTGTTTTTCGATACAGCTGATATTTGTGGAGTTGTGGGCGAAATGCCAAAAATGAAAAGATGTTTTATTTTGTATGCTGTCTTGACAAACACTGAATTTGTAATATTTGTGTTACTCGCTAATTGGAGTTCATTGTGAATTTGTAATTGTGATGATCACATAGTATTTGTTTTATTATCGAAATCAATTATGCCACCCAAACGAAAAGCCAACGTTCGGGCAGGACAACGTCTGTCGGGTCCGCTAGTATTATATATAATATTTTTCTCTGTGACACATATTTTACATGCAGATTCAATTTCTTTAACTATAGATCTTTTTTTAGTTTACTACTTTTAATCTGAAAACCGTTGGCCCACTTACAAAATTAAGTTTGAATGACTGGGGGTGAGGCAGGTGGGGGTGGGGTACATTGAGGGGGATGCGCAGGGGAGCTACATGAATGGATCAAAGTTGAATATCAAGTTTAAAAAATTTTGAAACAATTTGAAAACAAAATAATGATATCAATACTTTATGATAATTAGTTTCAAAATTTTAAGTAAAGTAATACACAACATGAATATTTTAGCCTGTCAAGAATTACCTAAGTTGTTTCATACATCATCTTCATTATCTCTCACACAGTCTAGGGCACGTGGTACATTACTACATCTTCATTATCTCTCACACAGTCCAGGGTACGTGGTACATTACTACATCTTCATTATCTCTCACACAGTCCAGGGTACGTGGTACATACTACTTCTTATTCTCACACAGTCCAGCAGTTACACTACTCATCTTCATTATCTCTCACACAGTCTAGGGCACGTGGTACATTACTACATCTTCATTATCTCTCACACAGTCCAGGGTACGTGGTACATTACTACATCTTCATTATTTCTCACACAGTCCAGGATACGTGGTACACTAACATCATCTTCATTATCTCTCACACAGTCCAGGGCACGTGGTACATTACTACATCCTCATTATCTCTCACACAGTCCAGGATACGTGGTACATTACTACATCTTCATTATCTCACACAGTCCAGGATACGTGGTACATTACTACATCTTCATTATTTCTCACACAGTCCAGGGCACGTGGTACACTAACATCATCTTCATTATCTCTCACACAGTCTAGGGCACGTGGTACATTACTACATCTTCATTATCTCTCACACAGTCCAGGATACGTGGTACATTACTACATCCTCATTATCTCTCACACAGTCCAGGATACGTGGTACATTACTACATCTTCATTATCTCTCACACAGTCCAGGATACGTGGTACATTACTACATCTTCATTATCTCTCACACAGTCCAGGGCACGTGGTACATTACTACATCTTCATTATCTCTCACACAGTCCAGGATACGTGGTACATTACTACATCCTCATTATCTCTCACACAGTCCAGGGCACGTGGTACATTACTACATCCTCATTATCTCTCACACAGTCCCGGGCACGTGGTACATTACTACATCCTCATTATCTCTCACACAGTCCAGGATATGTGGTACATTACTACATATTCATTATCTCTCACACAGTCCAGGGCATGTGGTACACTAACATCATCTTCATTATCTCTCACACAGTCCAGGACATGTGGTACACTAACATCATCTTCATTATCTCTCACACAGTCCAGGACATGTGGTACACTAACATCATTTTCATTATCTCTCACACAGTCCAGGGCATGTGGTACACTAACATCATATTCATTATCTCTCACACAGTCCAGGGCACGTGGTACACTAACATCATCTTCATTATCTCTCACACAGTCCAGGGCATGTGGCACATTAACATCATCTTCATTATCTCACACAGTCCAGGACATGTGGTACACTAACATCATCTTCATTATCTCTCACACAGTCCAGGACACGTGGTACATTACTACATCTTCATTATCTCTCACACAGTCCAGGACATGTGGTACACTAACATCATTTTCATTATCTTTCACACAGTCCAGGACATGTGGTACACTAACATCATCTTCATTATCTCTCACACAGTCCAGGACACGTGGTACATTACTACATCTTCATTATCTTCTCACACAGTCCAGGACATGTGGTACACTAACATCATCTTCATTATCTCTCACACAGTCCAGGGCACGTGGTACATAACTACATCTTCATTATCTCTCACACAGTCCAGGCATGTGGTACACTAACATCATCTTCATTATCTCTCACACAGTCCAGGATACGTGGTACATTAACATCATCTTCATTATCTCTTACACATTTCAGGGCACGTGGTACATTACTACATCTTCATTATCTCTCACACAGTCTAGGCACGTGGTACACTAACATCATCTTCATTATCTCTCACACAGTCCAGGATACGTGGTACATTAACATCATCTTCATTATCTCTCACACAGTCTAGGGCACGTGGTACACTAACATCATCTTCATTATCTCTCACACAGTCCAGGACACGTGGTACATTACTACATCTTCATTATCTCTCACACAGTCCAGGCACGTGGTACATTACTACATCTTCATTATCTCTCACACAGTCCAGGGCACGTGGTACACTAACATCATCTTCATTATCTCTTACACAGTCCAGGACACGTAGTACACTAACATCATCTTCATTATCTCTCACACAGTCCATGGCACGTGGTACACTAACATCATCTTCATTATCTCTCACACAGTCCAGGGCACGTGGTACATTACTACATCTTCATTATCTCTCACACAGTCCAGGGCACGTGGTACACTAACATCATCTTCATTATCTCTCACACAGTCTAGGGCACGTGGTACACTAACATCATCTTCATTATCTCTCACACAGTCTAGGGCACGTGGTACATTACTACATCTTCATTATCTCTCACACAGTCCAGGACATGTGGTACATTACTACATCTCATTATCTCTCACACAGTCCAGGGCACATGGTACACTAACATCATCTTCATTATCTCTCACACAGTCAGGCACGTGGTACATTACTACATCTTCATTATCTCTCGCACAGTCCAGGGCACGTGGTACACTAACATCATTTCATTATCTCTCACACAGTCCAGGGCACGTGGTACATTACACATCTTCATTATCTCTCACACAGTCCAGGGCACGTGGTACATTACTACATCTTCATTATTTCTCACACAGTCCAGGGCACGTGGTACATAACACATCTTCATTATCTCTCACACAGTCCAGGCACGTGGTACATTACTACATCTTCATTATCTCTCACACAGTCCAGGGCACGTGGTACACTAACATCATCTTCATTATCTCTCACACAGTCCAGGGCACGTGGTACATTACTACATCTTTATTATCTCTCTCACACAGTCCAGGGCATGTGGTACACTAACTATCATCTTCATTATCTCTCACACAGTCCAGGGCATGTGGTACACTAACATCATCTTCATTATCTCTCACACAGTCCAGGGCACGTGGTACATTACTCATCTTCATTATCTCTCACACAGTCCAGGCATGTGGTACACTAACATCATCTTCATATCTCTCACACAGTCCAGGGCATGTGGTACATACTCATCTTCATATCTCTCACACAGTCCAGGGCATGTGGTACATACATCATCTTCATTATCTCTCACACAGTCCAGGGCATGTGGTACATACACATCTTATTATCTCTCACACAGTCCAGGGCGTGGTACACTACATCATTTCATTTCTCTCACACAGTCCAGGGCAGTGGTACACTAACATCATCTTCATTATCTCTCACACAGTCCAGGCAGTGGTACACTATACATAATCTTCATTATCTCTCAACAGTCCAGGGCATGTTGGTACATAACTACATCTTCATTATCTCTCACACAGTCCAGGGCATGTGGTACACTAACATCATCTTCATCTCATTATCTCTCACACAGTCCAGGGCACGTGGTACACTAACATCATCTTCATTATCTCTCACACAGTCCAGGCAGTGGTACAACTAACATCATCTTCATTATCTCTCACACAGTCCAGGGCACGTGGTACACTAACATCATCTTCATTATCTCTCACACAGTCCAGGCACGTGGTACATTACTACATCTTCATTATCTCTCACACAGTCCAGGGCATGTGGTACACTACATCCTTCATTATCTCTCACACAGTCCAGGGCACGTGGTACACTAACATCATCTTCATTATCTCTCACACAGTCAGGGCACGTGGTACATTAACACATCTTCATTATCTCTCACACATCCAGGGCATGTGGTACATTACTACATCTTCATTATCTCTCACACAGTCCAGGGCACGTGGTACACTAACATCATCTTCATTATCTCTCACACAGTCCAGGCAGTGGTACATTACTAATCTTCATTATCTCTCACACAGTCCAGGGCATGTGGTACATACACCTTCTTCATTTATTTCTCACACAGTCCAGGGTGGCACTACACAGCAACATCGCAGTCTCTATCTCTCCACATCAGGCAGTGGATTACACGTCCAGGGAGTGGTACACTAACATCATCTCATATTCTACCTCCAGAAAAACATTCTACTACAACGCTCTAACTTAATATACATTAACTAACATCTCCAATTCTCACACATCTGCCAGGGCCACATAACCGCTGCTGTCTTATCTCATATCCAGTCAAGGCCTAATCCTACACAGAGCAAATCCCTAAGTACAAAATGAAGTCAAGGCATGTACACTACAAGTTATCTTTATTAATGATTTATTCTCACTGCAAGCACCCATGTATACTTCCCCTAGTCTCACCATGAATGTAAAAACTAACTATGCCATAAGGGAAGTATTTCATACATACAATTAAATATAAACAAGAACGAAGAATAGTTAACAATCATGGCCCAACGGCTAATTTATTGATGTGGTTATTTACAACAAGTTAAAGAGAAAATTTATATAAAATAATATATTGCCCATAATTTACAACATCCGGAAGGATGGTCAATTCCCCCATACAACTGACGTGGCAATAGCGAACGTCAGACTAAGCTAGGCGTGGCAAAAGCTTTGCATCCCTGACTATAAAAATATCAACGTGTCAACAGTGACTAAACTTAACCTCATATTTGCTGTCACAAATAGAACAAAGTCAAAAATATGAGCCATAATATGAGCTTATAATGGTTAGCTAATTATCCTAATTTACAAATGTCTCACAAAATTGCGAGCATAAATACAAGTTTATCTTTATCTGAGAGTCATCAAACAACCCAAAAGATATTTAATAAGTCCCGCAAAACAGTTACTATAAAAACCAAGAATCACAGCCATCTGACTTTCCACTATCTCCGACTCTCCTATTAATAAACAAACTCGTAACAAATAAATCCCTAAACATTTTACCAAGATTACTACCCTATCATGAATGTTACAAGCATAAAGCAGGTCTGCACCAAGATTAGAACCCTAACCTGAATATTACAAAAATATGGCCTGAAGGCAAGAATTACATGAATACAGCAGATCTGCACCAAGATTAGAACCCTAACCTGAATAATACAACAATATGGTCTGAAGAATAAATTCCTACATTTGTAGACAAACTTACGTTAAATTAGTCCTAGGGGCCTACATATCGCCCAAGTATGCCTAACATCTATCAGGCATCAAAGAGTGGCCTCCGTAGAAACATACGCTTATATCCGATCTTGTTCAGTGGAGGAAACAAGGGGAGGAGAAATTGACATCATAATGGTTTATCATTTCATGTGTCTGGCGCCTGCGCACAGCGATGTTGAGACAGACACGCCACCAAAAGAAGGGGGTGGGGTGGGAGTCACTTCGAACCACCGGTGTCCACAGGTACGGCACTCTTGCGCATTTCAGTCCAAAACTTGAGTTAGATGCCGACTTCCCACACCGAGTTCGTTTGTTGATTCTGGTCGTTAGAGCCGCGATCATTGT
Organism: Timema podura; assembly: GCA_033556935.1. Classification (NCBI taxonomy): domain Eukaryota; kingdom Metazoa; phylum Arthropoda; class Insecta; order Phasmatodea; family Timematidae; genus Timema; species Timema podura. The sequence continues at coordinate 52,760,137 of JAVRXN010000013.1, read as the reverse complement.
TATAATACGAAATTGCAGCACATCCGTTGGCTGGGGTAATATTTGTAGACGGAGCAGGGCTAGTCTCTCCACGGTACAAATCCTCTGCCCCTAGAAGACACACCTCCCACGTCTCTCTGCGACCAGGGCGGTCCTGCTTCTCGCCAAAGTGACCCAAGTGACGTCTTACTTGATCACCGTACCGGCAGCAGTTCAACACCCAGTCCAGTCTGTTCGGAAAGCGCCCCATGACCTCCAGTGTGAGCTCACCACCCCCGCGCCTATGCAGCATTCTTCAGAGATGGTCCAGGCTCTTCCTTCCTTCGGCTGGACCAGCGGAATGAAGGAGGTAGGAGGAACCCACTGAACAAGAAAAATACAAGCCAGTACCCCATGATCACACAAAAATTAGAATTCTCTCCAAACTAAGTAACTTCTTCCTACCAAAAGAGAGACTCAAAAAAACTAGAATCTAGCTAAAGTCTCAAATATGTCAAAAAATAAAACTAACAAGATGAGATTTAATATATCTCCAATTACTACAGAATTAACTCTGTGCAAAAAAATACGTCTTTTACAATAATGTGCTAATCACACATCCTCCTAGTGTATCACAATATGGCACAAACAGTTCAGTCTAGTTATAGGCTATTTCCAACATAAAGTTTATGATCTTAAATTTATCTTACCGCCGGGTACTAAGCGGTCTCTTTGCGGGACTTACAATTAACTTACAGACTAGCACTTACGCTTGAACAGCACGTATTTACATACATACTCATCCCTGAACCAGGGATGAGGACTCTTTGATGCCGAACGGTTTGACTTGGGACGCGTGGGCTCGTCTTGTGATAGACGGGTCGTCAACATCACTTAAAAGTAGGGTTACCGGGGTGAGAAAACGCTCTACCCGCCATGGACCACCCCACATAGCACTCAGCTTCGCCGAGATCTTGTCAGCTGCGGAGCTCTGTGGGTAGCATTTACAGAGAACCAGATCCCCAATAGTAACCGAAACAGGGACACGCCCAAGGTTATACCTATCAGCCACTTTTTTATGGGCCCTTTTTAAAGCTTCGAACGCCTCCTGGCATCCTTATGCGAGATCTTCTCATCCCCACCCAATAAGGGGTCCACATCCCATACCGCTAGCAGAGGGTGGTTAAGTTCTCTCCCCAAAAACACCGAAGCCGGCGAGGCATTGGTAGATTCATGAAACGCAGAATTAAATGCGACATTCAAGAACTCAATATCACGATCCCACCTGGCTTGTTCAACCGAGTGGAAAATGGTTAAGGCCACCTTAAGATTCCTATTGAATCGCTCCACGTGGTTAGGGCAAGGATAGTAGGGGCTGGTGGTTACATGTTTAATGCCCCATCCGAATCACAAGTCTTTGAAAGTGGCAGACCTAAAACACGGCCCGTTATCGCTCACTAAAATCCGGGGGGCACCAAATACCGCCCACACGCGTCTAGCCAGCGCGTTAGCAGTGGTCTTCGCTTTCATGTCCCTCAACGGTAAAATAACTACAAATTTAGAGAAAGCATCTAGCAAAATGAGTATACAAGTATTCCCTAAGGAGGATCGGGGCAGGGGGCCAACATAGTCGACGAACACTTTTTCCCACGGAAGTCGAGCCACATCGGCCGAATGGAGCCCAACTTTCGTGTTCTGCGCCGGTTTGGCCTTTTGGCAATCTTCGCACTGCCCAACTTGCCGTTTCACATCCCGGTACATCCCTGGCCAAAAGAACTCCCTAGAAATTTTGCGATAAGTTTTAAGTATACCCAGGTGACCACCGACAATAGAATGATGGAAATAACGCAACAACATTTGACGTACCACAGTCGGGACAACAATCTTCCTTCCTTTCCCTTTCCCACCAGATGCTACAAGAAGCCCTTTGTGAAGAGAATAAGGACCCACTTCCTCTCCCTTATTTATTTTCTCTATAAGTACCGAGCACCACGAGTCACTTCCTTGATGATCTCGAATCGAGATGAACGACTCCGGGATGGAATGAATTACATTAAATGGCTGTACAATATTTTCATTCTCAATTGGCTCCAGATCTTCCGCCATCCGAGACAGGGCATCAGCAGTCACGTTATCCCTTCCAGGAACGTGATGCATGCTGAACTTGTATTTCGATAGGCGTAGCACCCACCTACCAATCTTTCCTAACTGCTTCGGGTGTCGCCACATCCATGACAACGCCATGTTGTCAGTGTACAGTTCGAATTCGCGCTGTTCTAGATAGTCAGAGAATTTCTCGACGCCCACAACACAGGAGAAACATTCTTTCTCGAAGGCGCTATATTTCTGTTCAGCAAGAGACAAGGTTTTCCATTCAAAAGCCACGGGACGAATACCGTCCGCAGTTCTCTGGGACAAAAATGCGCCTAGGGCGACAGAAGATGCGTCGACATGAAGAAGGAATGGGCAAGAGAAATCGGGCATGTGCAAAACCTCGGGGCTAATCAGTTTGCTCTTAAGAGTTTTGAAAGCACGGGATTGTTCTTCTCCCCAGGCGAATGGGACACCCTTTTTTTTCTAAGCAATTTAAGGGGGCAGCAATTTCAGTGAAATGCGGGATAAAGCGCGCGTAGTAAGCGCACATGCTAACGAAACGCATCACACCCTTTAAGTTTTTGGTTTGAGGGTAATCGATAATGGGTTTCACCCTTTCGGGATCAACCAGCATGTTCCCATTGGAAATAATATACCCAAGATACTTGATAGACTGTTTGGCCCACGTGACCTTGTCAGGGTTCACAGTCAAACCCGCCTGACGCAAACGGCTCAGTACAATATCTAAATGTTCAAGATGCTCATCCAGAGAATTGCTGTAGACACAAATGTCATCAAGGTAATTAAAGATGAACTTATATTTTAAGTCAGAAAAGATGTGATCCAGAACACGGCTTAACGCCTGGCCACCGATACTAGCGCCTAACGGCACACAATTAAATTCATATGGTTGCCAAGGGGTAACGAATGCCGTATACTTTTTTGAGCGCTCGGTGAGTGCGCACTGTAAAAAACTCGCATTCAAATCGATAAGACTATATACCTTTGCCCCCCCTAGATGTTGGAACGCACTCTCTACGCTAGGCATGGGGTAAGAGTCGAACTGGATTTTTTGATTAACTTTTCTATAATCTACGATCAACCTATGTCCTTGCCCTTTCCTAGGAATAATAAACGCCGGGCTAGCATAAGGGGATAAAGATGGTCTAATGACTCCCTTCTGCTCTAAGTCCTCTATCATCTCACGAAATATCTTCAATTTTGGTGGGTTGCACGAGTAGGGAGCTGACCTTACCGGAATCTCGTCCGTGACTACAATGTCATAGGGGAGTATGTCACATTTCCCCCAGACGGGTGTTATGACATCCGAGTACTTCTTAATCAAAGTATTAATGCGATCTTCCTCGCTTCCTAAGTGACTACACCATATGGGCCTAGAACTTAGACACAATGGCACTTTAATCTGAGAATTAAACCCAAAACTTAAATGTCCCAAGCCCAAATCTAAGATACCTCTGGTGGCCCACAAAAAGTCGATTCCTAATATGACGTCGCACACAAGTTTGCTTACAACATATAACCTTCTTTTCCAAGAAAAACGATCAATCTTGAGAGAAGGATAAACAAATCTATCAATAACGATGCTACTGCCATTCCCTAAAACAAATGTACGGGGAGCACACTTATTTATTTGAATGTCACTTTTGAGCTTACCACCCCGGATGCTACTCAGAAATTCGGCATTAATGAAAGACGTGTTAGCGCCCGTGTCGATTAAAGCGGCACCGTGATTTGACCCAATACTAAATTTGATCATGGGGATAGGGGTCTCGAGTGGTTTATTATTATTAAACCGCCGTGTAACTCGACCACTCCTCTGGTTACACGTTACTCGTTTCCCGCCGGACATTGGTACCGGAGATGCCCTAATTGTTTACAACCAAAACATCTAACTCGAGATAGATCGCGACTATTATTCCCTCCTCGTTGTCCAGTAGGTTTGCTATTATAAGATCTATTAATCACGGGGGGAAGGGGGGTCTGAGAATATGTAAGCTGACCAAAACTATTTTTTGACTTCTGTTCAAAAGGGGTCGATGAAGTGGAGGGTTTAGAAACGGTAATAGGGTGCTTCTCAAAATATTACCTTTCACCCAAAAGTGATCCCTCAATTTTGGAAGCCAGAGAGTACAACTCTGAAAAGGACCGCGGCTATTGGGAAAATACAAAATGTCTCCTGGTAAGCGGCGATACATTTTCCAGAATGATTTCTACGATTTGGGGCTCGCTGAGTTTTAAATTGAGGATGCTCGCTGCTTCCGACACAGAAAGAATAAAAATCATAAGAGACTCATGAGGAAATTGGAAACGGTACACGAATTCTGAACATAAACGTTCCCTTTCTCTCCTAGAAACTAGAGAGTCGAATATGTTATCTTTAACAGTAACCCAGGGAGTCCCCTGACTTATCCCCTCAGATATGAGGTGTGTTAAGAACCCAGAAGTTTTCCCCAGACATAACACTAATATTTCCGCGTCCTCAACAAGACGTAATTTATGGACTTTGTTTACTTCCAGCAGGAAAGCGAACAACGCAGAACTATTCTGTCAATCACACACAGGAATGCGATTCAACCAATCGCTGACTACTTTGGACCGAGTCTTATTATCATGGGAACCGTCTGACCTAACAATAACATTGTTAGAGGGCGGGTTCCGCGAAGACAACGTGTTACTAACGGGATCTAATGGGGCCTGCCTCTCAACATTGGCCATAGACACCTCTCTATTCCTATCGACCACCTGACCGGGCACATCACTATTATCGATGTCAGAATATAACGGATTTTTCTCACCCAACTCCCGAGACAGCATGGTCCTCAATTCACGAACAGTGGATTCGGGGTTAACAACTATCCCTCGGCCCACGAGCTCCGCAATTAACGCCTCTCGGTTCAGCTTGTAAACTTGTGATTTACTGCCAAGTGTTTCGGCTGTGGCCAGAGGTGTCTGATCCATGGCGTAGAACGCTGCTTGTAACATACAAGAAAAACAACTTAAGAACAATAATCAGAAAGATGATATATATATATATATAACCCTGTGAAGCAGAGTGGCGCAGCTCAAGCAAACCGGCTGCGGGCTGTGTCCCTTACTAGTACAATCTAAGCCCCTAATCATCTATCACAGGCAGCCAGTCGCTAATAGTACAAATGGAAGAGTAGCCACAAGGTATCTTTAATGATTATTCCCTGCAAGCCCAGTATCTCCCTAGTCTCACCTGAATGTAAACAACTATGCCTAAGGGAAGATTTCATACACACAATTAAATATAAACAAGAACGAAGAATAGTTAACAATCATGGCCCAACGGCTAATTTATTGATGTGGTTATTTACAACAAGTTAAAGAGAAAATTTATATAAAATAATATATTGCCCATAATTTACAACATCCGGAAGGATGGTCAATTCCCCCATACAACTGACGTGGCATTAGCGAACGCCAGACTATGCTAGGCGTGGCAAAAGCTTTGCATCCCTGACTATAAAAATATCAACGTGTCAACAGTGACTAAACTTAACCTCATATTTGCTGTCACAAATAGAACAAAGTCAAAAATATGAGCCATAATATGAGCTTATAATGGTTAGCTAATTATCCTAATTTACAAATGTCTCACGAAATTGCGAGCATAAATACAAGTTTATCTTTATCTGAGAGTCATCAAACAACCCAAAAGATATTTAATAAGTCCCGCAAAATAGTTACTATAAAAACCAAGAATCACAGCCATCTGACTTTCCACTATCTCCGACTCTCCTATTAATAAACAAACTCGTAACAAATAAATCCCTAAACATTTTACCAAGATTACTACCCTATCATGAATGTTACAAGCATAAAGCAGGTCTGCACCAAGATTAGAACCCTAACCTGAATATTACAAAAATATGGCCTGAAGGCAAGAATTACATGAATACAGCAGATCTGCACCAAGATTAGAACCCTAACCTGAATATTACAAAAATATGGCCTGAAGGCAAGAATTACATGAATACAGCAGATCTGCACCAAGATTAGAACCCTAACCTGAATATTACAAAAATATGGCCTGAAGGCAAGAATTACATGAATAAGCAGATCTGCACCAAGATTAGAACCCTAAACTGAATATTACAAAAATATGGCCTGAAGGAAAGAATTACATGAATATAGCAGAATCTGCACCAAGATTAGAACCCTAACCTGAATATTACAAAAATATGGCCTGAAGGCATGAATTACAATGAATATAGCAGATCTGCCACTAAGATTAGAACCCTAACCTGAATAATACAACAATATGGTCTGAAGAATAAATTCCTACATTTGTAGACAAACTTACGTTAAATTAGTCCTAGGGGCCTACATATCGCCCAAGTATGCCTAACATCTATCAGGCATCAAAGAGTGGCCTCCATAGAAACACACACGCTTATATCCGATCTTGTTCAGTGGAGGAAACAAGGGGAGGAGAAATTGACATCATAATGGTTTATCATTTCATGTGTCTGGCGCCTGCGCACAGCGATGTTGAGACAGACACGCCTCCAAAAGAAGGGGGGGTGGGGTGGGAGTCACTTCAAACCACCGGTGTCCACAGGTACGGCCCTCTTGCGCATTTCAGTCCAAAACTTGAGTTAGATGCCGACTTCCCACACCGAGTTCGTTTATTGATTCTGGTCGTTAGAGCCGCGATCATTGTTCTAATACGAAATTGCAGCACGTCCGTTGACTGGGGTGAGTAATATTTGTAGACGGAGCAGGGCTAGTCTCTCCACGGTACAAATCCTCTGCCCCTAGAAGACACACCTCCCACGTCTCTCTGCGACCAGGGCGGTCCTGCTTCTCGCCAAAGTGACCCAAGTGACATCTTACTTGGTCACCGTACCGGCAGCAGTTCAACACCCAGTCCAGTCTGTTCGGAAAGCGCCCCATGACCTCCAGTGTGAGCTCACCACCCCCGCGCCTATGCAGCATTCTTCAGAGATGGTCCAGGCTCTTCCTTCGGCTGGACCAGCGGAATGAAGGAGGGAGGAGGAACCCACTGAACAAGAAAAATACAAGCCAGTACCCCATGATCACACAAAAATTAGAATTCTCTCCAAACTAAGTAACTTCTTCCTACCAAAAGAGAGACTCAAAAAAACTAGAATCTAACTAAAGTCTCAAATATGTCAAAAAATAAAACTAACAAGATGAGATTTAATATATCTCCAATTACTACAGAATTAACTCTGTGCAAAAAAATAGGTCTTTTACAATAATGTGCTAATCACACCTCCTCCTAGCGTATCACAATATGGCACAAACAGTTCAGTCTAGTTATAGGCTATTTCCAACATAAAGTTTATGATCTTAAATTTATCTTACCGCCGGGTACTAAGCGGTCTCTTTGCGGGACTTACAATTAACTTACAGACTAGCACTTACTTACGCTTGAACAGCACGTATTTACATACATACTCATCCCTGAACCAGGGATGAGGACTCTTTGATGCCGAACGGTTTGACTTGGGACGCGTGGGCTCGTCTTGTGATAGACGGGTCGTCAACATCACTCAAAAGTAGGGTTACCGGGGTGAGAAAACGCTCTACCCGCCATGGACCACCCCACCTAGCACTCAGCTTCTCCGAGATCTTGTCAGCTGCGGAGCTCTGTGGGTAGCATTTACAGAGAACCAGATCCCCAATAGTAACCGAAACAGGGACACGCCCAAGGTTATACCTATCAGCCACTTTTTTATGGGCCCTTTTTAAAGCTTCGAACGCCTCCTGGCATCTATCCTTATGCGAGATCTTCTCATCCCCACCCAATAAGGGGTCCACATCCCATACCGCTAGCAGAGGGTGGTTGAGTTCTCTCCCCAAAAACACCGAAGCCGGCGAGGCATTGGTAGATTCATGAAACGCAGAATTAAATGCGACATTCAAGAACTCAATATCACGATCCCACCTGGCTTGTTCAACCGAGTGGAAAATGGTTAAGGCCACCTTAAGATTCCTATTGAATCGCTCCACGTGGTTAGGGCAAGGATAGTAGGGGCTGGTGGTTACATGTTTAATGCCCCATCCGAAGCACAAGTATTTGAAAGTGGCAGATCTAAAACACGGCCCGTTATCGCTCACTAAAATCCGGGGGGCACCAAATACCGCCCACACGCGTCTAGCCAGCGCGTTAGCAGTGGTCTTCGCTTTCATGTCCTTCAACGGTAAAATAACTACAAATTTAGAGAAAGCATCTAGCACAATGAGTATACAAGTATTCCCTAAGGAGGATCGGGGCAGGGGGCCAACATAGTCGACGAACACTTTTTCCCACGGAAGTCGAGCCACATCGGCCGAATGAAGCCCAACTTTCGTGTTCTGCGCCGGTTTTGCCTTTTGGCAATCTACACACTGCCTAACTTGCCGTTTCACATCCCGGTACATCCCTGGCCAAAAGAACTCCCTAGAAATTTGCGATAAGTTTTAAGTATACCCAGGTGACCACCGACAATAGAATGATGGAAATAACGTAACAACATTTGACGTACCACAGTCGGGACAACAATCTTCCTCCCTTTCCCTTTCCCAGCAGATACTACAAGAAGCCCTTTGTGAAGAGAATAAGGACCCACTTCCTCTCCTTATTTATTTTCTCTATAAGTCCCGAGCACCACGAGTCACTTCCTTGATGATCTCGAATCTAGATGAACGACTCCGGAATGGAATGAATTACATTAAATGGCTGTACAATATTTTCATTCTCAATTGGCTCCAGATCTTCCGCCATCCGAGACAGGGCATCAGCAGTCACGTTATCCCTTCCAGGAACGTGATGCGTGCTGAACTTGTATTCCGATAGGCGTAGCACCCACCTACCAATCTTTCCTAACTGCTTCGGGTGTCGCCACATCCATGACAACGCCATGTTGTCAGTGTACAGTTCGAATTCGCGCTGTTCTAGATAGTCAGAGAATTTCTCGACGCCACAACACAGGAGATACATTCTTTCTCGAAGGCGCTATATTTCTGTTCAGCAAGAGACAAGGTTTTGCTTGCAAAAGCCACGGGACGAATACCGTCCGCAGTTCTCTGGGACAAAACTGCGCCTAGGGCGACAGAAGATGCGTCGACATGAAGAAGGAATGGGCAAGAGAAATCGGGCATGTGCAAAACCTCGGGGCTAATCAGTTTGCTCTTAAGAGTTTTGAAAGCACGGGATTGTTCTTCTCCCCAGGCGAATGGGACACCCTTCTTTTTTAAGCAATTTAAGGGGGCAGCAATTTCAGAGAAATGCGGGATAAAGCGCGCGTAGTAAACGCACATGCTAACGAAACGCATCACACCCTTTAAGTTTTTGGGTTGAGGGTAATCGATAATGGGTTTCACCCTTTCGGGATCAACCAGCATGTTCCCATTGGAAATAATATACCCAAGATACTTGATAGACTGTTTGGCCCACGTGACCTTGTCAGGGCTCACAGTCAAACCCGCCTGACGCAAACGGCTCAGTACAATATCTAAATGTTCAAGATGCTTATCCAGAGAATTGCTGTAGACACAAATGTCATCAAGGTAATTAAAGATGAACTTATATTTTAAGTCAGAAAAGATGTAATCCAGAACACGGCTTAACGCCTGGCCACCGATACTAGCGCCCAACGGCACACAATTAAATTCATATAGTTGCCAAGGGGTAACGAATGCCGTATACTTTTTTGAGCGCTCGGTGAGTGCGCACTGTAAAAAACTCGCATTCAAATCGATAAGACTATATACCTTTGCCCCCCCTAGATGTTGGAACGCACTCTCTACGCTAGGCATGGGGTAAGAGTCGAACTGGATTTTTTGATTAACTTTTCTATAATCTACGATCAACCTATGTCCTTGCCCTTTCCTAGGAATAATAAACGCCGGGCTAGCATAAGGGGATAAAGATGGTCTAATGACTCCCTTCTGCTCTAAGTCCTCTATCATCTCACGAAATATCTTCAATTTTGGTGGGTTGCACGAGTAGGGACCTGACCTTACCGGAATCTCGTCCGTGACTACAATGTCATAGGGGAGTATGTCACATTTTCCCCAGACGGGTGTTATGACATCCGAGTACTTCTTAATCAAAGTATTAATGCGATCTTCCTCGCTTCCTAAGTGACTACACCATTGGGCCTAGAACTTAGACACAATGGCACTTTAATCTGAGAATTAAACCCAAAACTTAAATGTCCCAAGCCCAAATCTAAGATACCTCTGGTGGCCCACAAAAAGTCGATTCCTAATATGACGTCGCACACAAGTTTGCTTACAACATATAACCTTCTTTTCCAAGAAAAACGATCAATCTTGAGAGAAGGATAAACAAATCTATCAATAACGATGCTACTGCCATTCCCTAAAACAAATGTACGGGGAGCACACTTATTTATTTGAATGTCACTTTTGAGCTTACCACCCCGGATGCTACTCAGAAATTCGGCATTAATGAAAGACGTGTTAGCGCCCGTGTCGATTAAAGCGGCACCGTGATTTGACCCAATACTAAATTTGATCATGGGGATAGGGGTCTCGAGTGGTTTATTATTATTAAACCGCCGTGTAACTCGACCACTCCTCTGGTTACACGTTACTCGTTTCCCGCCGGACATTGGTACCGGAGATGCCCTAATTGTTTACAACCAAAACATCTAACTCGAGATAGATCGCGACTATTATTCCCTCCTCGTTGTCCAGTAGGTTTGCTATTATAAGATCTATTAATCACGGGGGGGAAGGGGGGGTCTGAGAATATGTAAGCTGACCAAAACTATTTTTTGACTTCTGTTCAAAAGGGGTCGATGAAGTGGAGGGTTTAGAAACGGTAATAGGGTGCTTCTCAAAATATTACCTTTCACCCAAAAGTGATCCCTCAATTTTGGAAGCCAGAGAGTACAACTCTGAAAAGGACCGCGGCAATTGGGAAAATACAAAATGTCTCCTGGTAAGCGGCGATACATTTTCCAGAATGATTTCTACGATTTGGGGCTCGCTGAGTTTTAAATTGAGGATGCTCGCTGCTTCCGACACAGAAAGAATAAAAATCCTAAGAGACTCATGAGGAAATTGGAAACGGTACACGAATTCTGAACATAAACGTTCCCTTTCTCTCCTAGAAACTAGAGAGTCGAATATGTTATCTTTAACAGTAACCCAGGGAGTCCCCTGACTTATCCCCTCAGATATGAGGTGTGTTAAGAACCCAGAAGTTTTCCCCAGACATAACACTAATATTTCCGCGTCCTCAACAAGACGTAATTTATGGACTTTGTTTACTTCCAGCAGGAAAGCGAGCAACGCAGAACTATTCTGTCAATCACACACAGGAATGCGATTCAACCAATCGCTGACTACTTTGGACCGAGTCTTATTATCATGGGAACCGTCTGACCTAACAATAACATTGTTAGAGGGCGGGTTCCGCGAAGACAACGTGTTACTAACGGGATCTAATGGGGCCTGCCTCTCAACATTGGCCATAGACACCTCTCTATTCCTATCGACCACCTGACCGGGCACATCACTATTATCGATGTCAGAATATAACGGATTTTTCTCACCCAACTCCCGAGACAGCATGGTCCTCAATTCACGAACAGTGGATTCGGGGTTAACAACTATCCCTCGGCCCACGAGCTCCGCAATTAACGCCTCTCGGTTCAGCTTGTAAACTTGTGATTTACTGCCAAGTGTTTCGGCTGTGGCCAGAGGTGTCTGATCCATGGCGTAGAACGCTGCTTGTAACATACAAGAAAAACAACTTAAGAACAATAATCAGAAAGATATATATATATATAACCCTGTGAAGCAGAGTGGCGCAGCTCAAGCAAACCGGCTGCGGGCTGTGTCCCTTACTAGTACAATCTAAGCCCCTAATCATCTATCACAGGCAGCCAGTCGCTAATAGTACAAATGGAAGAGTAGCCACAAGGTATCTTTAATGATTATTCCCTGCAAGCCCAGTATCTCCCTAGTCTCAACTGAATGTAAACAACTATGCCTAAGGGAAGATTTCATACACACAATTAAATATAAACAAGAACGAAGAATAGTTAACAATCATGGCCCAACGGCTAATTTATTGATGTGGTTATTTACAACAAGTTAAAGAGAAAATTTATATAAAATAATATATTGCCCATAATTTACAACATCCGGAAGGATGGTCAATTCCCCCATACAACTGACGTGGCATTAGCGAACGCCAGACTATGCTAGGCGTGGCAAAAGCTTTGCATCCCTGACTATAAAAATATCAACGTGTCAACAGTGACTAAACTTAACCTCATATTTGCTGTCACAAATAGAACAAAGTCAAAAATATGAGCCATAATATGAGCTTATAATGGTTAGCTAATTATCCTAATTTACAAATGTCTCACGAAATTGCGAGCATAAATACAAGTTTATCTTTATCTGAGAGTCATCAAACAACCCAAAAGATATTTAATAAGTCCCGCAAAATAGTTACTATAAAAACCAAGAATCACAGCCATCTGACTTTCCACTATCTCCGACTCTCCTATTAATAAACAAACTCGTAACAAATAAATCCCTAAACATTTTACCAAGATTACTACCCTATCATGAATGTTACAAGCATAAAGCAGGTCTGCACCAAGATTAGAACCCTAACCTGAATATTACAAAAATATGGCCTGAAGGCAAGAATTACATGAATACAGCAGATCTGCACCAATATTAGAACCCTAACCTGAATATTACAAAAATATGGCCTGAAGGCAAGAATTACATGAATACAGCAGATCTGCACCAAGATTAGAACCCTAACCTGAATATTACAAAAATATGGCCTGAAGGCAAGAATTACATGAATACAGCAGATCTGCACCAAGATTAGAACCCTAACCTGAATATTACAAAAATATGGCCTGAAGGCAAGAATTACATGAATAAAGCAGATCTGCACCAAGATTAGAACCCTAAACTGAATATTACAAAAATATGGCCTGAAGGAAAGAATTACATGAATATAGCAGATCTGCACCAAGATTAGAACCCTAACCTGAATAATACAACAATATGGTCTGAAGAATAAATTCCTACATTTGTAGACAAACTTACGTTAAATTAGTCCTAGGGGCCTACATATCGCCCAAGTATGCCTAACATCTATCAGGCATCAAAGAGTGGCCTCCATAGAAACACACACGCTTATATCCGATCTTGTTCAGTGGAGGAAACAAGGGGAGGAGAAATTGACATAAAAATGGTTTATCATTTTATGTGTCTGGCGCCTGCGCACAGCGATGTTGAGACAGACACGCCTCCAAAAGAAGGGTAGGGTGGGGTGGGAGTCACTTCGAACCACCGGTGTCCACAGGTACGGCACTCTTGCGCATTTCAGTCCAAAACTTGAGTTAGATGCCGACTTCCCACACCGAGTTCGTTTGTTGATTCTGGTCGTTAGAGCCGCGATCATTGTTCTAATACGAAATTGCAGCACGTCCGTTGGCTGGGGTGAGTAATATTTGTATACGGAGCAGGGCTAGTCTCTCCACGGTACAGCACGTGGTACATTACTACATCTTCATTATCTCTCACACAGTCCAGGGCATGTGGTACATTACTACATCTTCATTATCTCTCACACAGTCCAGGACACGTGGTACATTACTACATCTTCATTATCTCTCACACAGTCCAGGACACGTGATACATTACTACAGTTCCTTCCACTGTAGTTAATGCAAATCTCACTACATGCATTTTCATATTCTCAGCATTTGCAATTCCCGGAACATTCATCCAATGGCACTCCATCTGTCTTGCATGTACACCTTATCATTTTAAGCAATGCTTCTGGCGCTGGTCCAAAGTCAGTTGTCACCGGTTGGAGTTTGCCACCAACATTCATCCATCCAAAGTTTTGGGGATTTACTGCATTACAATCCAGTGTTTTCCAGATTATTCAAGTATAAAGTGTACCTCAGTGAATCTAATGAGTCTCTAGCTGGATCCCCTCCATACACAGACACTAACACTTTTAATCCTGCTGACACAATATTATCATCTAGTGGCATATCTGAATAACCAAATTTGCAGCCATAGTGATAAATGGCATCTGAGGAGCACATTTTATATAAGACTGCTACTTTACCTTACCCAAAAAGAGAACTCGTGGAGTCACAGCCTGTTAAGACATGAGTGAAAAGCAGTATACAATATAGCACATACCCTTTCACCAAGAGATGCCTTCGTATCAATGACACTGCGTTAGAGGATTGCATCACAAGATTTTGTTTTGCATGGTATAGGAGCATCAATTTGTGCCGTCCGCCACTACTTTCACATGCCTACTCTCTGAAATTTCTAGAGCTGCTTTTACTATTTATGCATTTGCATCTGCAACATCATATATTACATGATGTTTCACTTTTTCTAGTTCACCACTCAGAATGTTTATGAAGCTTTGTTTGTTCTCCTTATTTCCCAAAAACTGTTCTTTCCTCGTGACTATGGGTGTGATTTGGTCAAAAGATATGGTCACTGAAGAGTGCTTCGTTCGACGATCCTGTTCCATATATTTAACGCTGCAGTTCATGTAACCATCAAAGACTACAGTAACTTTCCTGTAGTGCTTGTCAATGTGTGTTTTGTACATGTGAATAAGCTCACCAAAAGTAGCACCAGAAGGCCAACTTAACTTCTGAACAAGTACTCCACCATCAAGACTGTAGTAGGTGTGGGTTTGTTCACGTATAACAGCGTCAGAGGCTGCCAACATACTATATAAATGCTTTGCCAACACTGCTTTTTCAGTTTTTCTAATACTTTGTTTCTGATGATCAGAAAGAGATGGAGACCATATGCAAAGTTCATATTTAAAAGTGCTGCTTGCATTCTTCGAATCAGGACTCAAACACACAAACATTCTTTGCGTCATCAAACGAAACTTTCTTTCCTTCCGTTAGTGTGCATTTTCTCAACACCATCATTACTGCTTGATTTACTTTTTTCATCCCCCCTGCGGGACGGGGTTTAGAATAGTCCCGCAGTAACCCCTGCTTGTCGTAAGAGGCGACTAAAAGGGGAGGCTTCTGTGCAGGACGTATCTCGTGCAGGAAAACCTATCCTAAATCTTTCCTTTCACCTCCTTTTTTCTTCCTTTCCTTTCACCCCTCTTTTCATTCTTCTCCCTTCTCTTTCTCTCTCCTTACCTCTTTCTCCCCTTCCCCTGCCGTTCAGTTCTGCACAGAGACCTTTGGCCCCTCCGTTGACGACCCTGGCATCTGACACGGCTATCCTTGGACGATTATTGGATACCACTGCTTTGAGCTCCTGAGTGAAAGTGCGCCGGTTGTAATATCTTAGTAGAAGGGCTTAGGGATGACAATAACCGGGTACCCTACTTTGAGAAAAGACCGGTTGCGTTCACGAGGGCCCGGACGTAAAATTGGCACTTTCCTACACCCACTTGCTGCGACGACATCTCTCTCGGCGATGCCCTATGCGAAGGTTGTCATGTCTAGCGTCGTATGGGGCCTCTCGTTGGGACAGTTAACAGGGCCACATGTGGTAGAACCAACTTGGATCACCCTGGGTCTACGATCCGAGTACTGTGTAGGTTGTCCCCAAAAATGGCATGGCCACTTCTTTTGTCGCTCCTGACAACGTACTGTCCGCTGGCACCGTACTGCCCGCTGGCAACTCACTGCCCGGCCCGTCACAGTGCCGTAATACTGATAAGAGGCGGAAACGGGTAAGGCCGTCCAGCCCTGAAATGGAAAAAATCCAGGAAGTGGTGAGGCCCTTGCCCCGCTTCCTGGTAATGTCTCGAGTGGATGAAAGTGAGAACCTCAGACGTGTCTGCCCATTTGTCCTCGAAAGAGTGATAAGTGGAGCTGCCGGGTCTGGAGTTTCAATTAGAAATCTCCGCGATGGCAAGATAATGATACAGACTGACAATGACATCCAGACTACTAAAATAATGGCACTAACTGAGATACCGTTGAGCCCCTAAAACCATTTAAAGGTGAAGGTGGAACCTCATAGGTTCCTCAATGTTTGCAAGGGAGTGGTCACTTGCTATGACCTCGACTGCGTGAGCATTGAGGATATCTGTGAGGAGCTTGCCCCTCAACATGTCACCGAAGTATATAGGATCACCACCAAAAGGAATGATGTAACAAAGAAAACTGACACATATATATTAACATTTGCGACTCCTACTCTACCAAAGGAGGTCCGAGCTTGCTTCCACGTGCTTAGAGTCCGGCCGTATGTCCCCAACCCTCGGCGCTGTTTTCAGTGCCAGGAATTTGGGCATACGAAGCTGCGATGCCGTGGTAAGCCTACCTGTGCAGATTGTGGACGGGAGGCTCATGACACACCATGCAAGTCTCCTAAATTCTGTGTCAATTGCAAGGGTCCGCATTCTGCTTGGTCTCGGTCCTGTCCGAACTGGAAGGTAGAGAAAGGAATCCTGGAGATCCAAACAGAAAAGAAGATCCCTTATGCCCAGGCACGCAAAGAGTATAATGCACTGCAAGCTCCGGTATTTCAAACTTCCTACAGTAAAATTGTTAGCCAAAATATAAATTGTCCTAACTGCCATTGTGCAGTTAATATTTCAAATACTTCTTCACGACCCGTGCCATTGGTCTCTGCTCGAGACACTTATAGTCATACATCTCACCCAACTATGTCGCCGAAATTATTACGGGAGGTGACGCCTCCAAAGAGGCCGCCTCCACCACCTGTACCACCTAGGAGTCCTCGGGGCCCACCGCTGAGCCCTCCTCGGGGCCCACCCCCGAGCCCTCCTCGGAGAACACCCCCGAGCCCTCCTCGGGGCCAAAAACTACGTGTGGCCGGTGTAGAGCCACTCAATCCCGCCTCTGGGACTCCGGAGGTTGGGATGAGTGGTAAAACAGGCGAGGCCGCAAAGGCGATTCCCACTGGTGCCTTGAGGAAGGACCAGCGAGGGACCGCCGAAAAAACTAATATAAATAAAGCGCCGAAGGCCTTAACAAAGCCTTCGCGCAAAGACCCAACGACCCTGTCTCTCCAGGATAAATCAAAACCTCTCCTGAAGCGGGAGGTCCAGGAGAGACTGGGAAAAGTAAGAGGGCCTAAAAAGGGCCTCAATAAATTTTTTTTTTAAGAGATAACGTTATGGATTGCGAGGATTATTAAACTTTATATTTATAAATAATGTCGCTACTACAATGGAATTGTAGGGGTTTCTTTGCTCGTGTAGAGGAAATTAAACAAATAATATCTTCCCTGCATCCCCCATCTTGTGTTTGCAGGAGACCCACTTCCGCCCAACTGACAACCCGAAGCTTCGTGGGTACGATATATATCGTACCGACAAGCCATTCTTTGATCGGGCTAGCGGAGGTGTGGCTATATTCGCACGAAGCAACATATATCATAAACATATTAATATCGTCTCTGAACTCCAAGTGATCGCTGTCCGAATCTCCCTTGCTATGGAAGTGACAGTATGCAGCATTTACCTCCCACCAGGTGAGCGCGTTTCAAAGAGGACTCTCGAGGCCCTCTTTATACAACTTCCCGCCCCTTACATCATCTTGGGGGATTTTAATGCGCATAACCTGGTGTGGGGGTCTAATTTTACAGACGCCCGAGGGAGGATGGTAGAGGATATTCTTCTCTCGGGCAACCTGGTGTTAATGAACACCGGGACCCAGACACACTTCTCCACCTTTAATGGTGTATCCTCTGCCATCGACCTAACTTTATGTAGCCCCGGGATCGCTGCTCACTTCCTTTGGGAGGTTCCCTCGGACCTATGTGGCAGCGATCATTTTCCAATTCTGGTTTCACCACTTCAAGATCCTCCCAGTACAGCACGGCTACCCCAGTGGGTTATCAAACGTGCTGACTGGGATAAATTCCGCGAGCTCGCCGTATTTGATGACCCCCATTCTCATGACGTCGATGTTAGGGTTGGGCGTTTTACTTCGACGGTAATAGCAGCTGCGAGGGCTTCCATTCCTAAATCCTCGCCTTATCCGCGCCACCGTCCAGTTCCGTGGTGGAACGAGGAATGTCGGTTGGCTATTTCTGACCATCGAAGGGCCCTACGTCTCTTCAATCGGCGTCCTACCTTGGATAATCTAGAATCATTCCGGATTCTGCGTGCTCGAGCTCGCCGTATCATTCGTGAAAGCAGAAAAGAGTCTTGGAGACAATTTATTTCTACCCTTACTATTTCCACTCCCACAACTAAGGTTTGGGACAATATTCATAAATTACGTAGTAGCAAAAATACCATAAATAATATACCTGCCCTTATGTCAAATGGTACGCTTGTCTCCTCCCCTGTGGAGGTCGTCAATGTATTGGGCTCTATGTTCTCTGCTACATCTGGCTCTGCAAGCTACTCTAATGAGTTTGCGGCGCATAAGCGGAGCATAGAGCGCCATTCTATTGACTTTGGTCAGAACCGGGGGGAGGATTATAACTCCCCCTTTACTTTAGATGAACTGACATATGCTCTGTCACAGGCGGGTAGCACAGCTTCCGGCCCCGATGACATCCAATACGACATGTTACGCCAGTTACCCCCTTCTGGACAGGCATATCTGTTAGACCTTTATAATAGTGTTTGGGGATCTCATAAATTCCCATCACTATGGAGGCAAGCAACCGTTATACCAATATATAAAAGTGGCAAGGATAAATTAGAGCCAACTAGTTATAGACCGATAGCCTTAACTAGTTGTGTATGCAAAATATTGGAAAAAATGATAAATAAACGATTAATATGGTATTTAGAATCCCGCAATCTGCTATCAAATATTCAATGTGGTTTTCGCCGTAATCGATCCACGGTGGATCATCTCGTCCGTCTCGAGACGGCGGTTCGTGACGCCTTTCTCCACAAACAACATCTTTTGGCAGTTTTCTTTGATTTGGAGAAGGCTTACGATACCACGTGGCGGTACGGCATTTTAAAAACCCTTTTTAATTGGGGGTTCCGAGGGAACCTCCCTGTTTTTATATCTAATTTTATGTCAGATAGACACTTCCGGGTAAGGTTAAACAACACCTTATCCGATGATTTTATTCAAGAAAATGGGGTGCCTCAGGGCAGTACTCTAAGCTGTACGTTGTTCGCCATCGCAATTAATGGCATTGTGGACAACGTGCGGCTACCTGTCCGTTCACGCCTTTTTGTGGATGACTACGCAATTTATTGTAGTTCGTAGAGTCTCCACAGGGCTGAACGGCAGATACAACTTTCTGTAAATAATCTGTGGTCGTGGGCATCGCGAAATGGCTTTCGCTTCTCTGAAGCCAAGACGACGGTCGTCCACTTCCACAGATTACGTGGAATACAACCTGTCCCCAGTATTTTAATGAACCACGTTGTTTTACCAGTCTCAGAGCCCGTAAGGTTTCTGGGACTTTTATTTGATTTTAAATTAACTTGGATCCCTCACATCAAAGACCTGAAAGCGAGGTGTATAAAAGCACTCAACCTGCTCAAAGTGGTTAGCGGTCGGTCCTGGGGTGCTGATAGGGAAACCTTGATGCGCCTGTATAGGGCCTTGGTAAGATCTAGACTAGACTACGGCAGTTTCGTTTATGGATCGGTGAGACCTTCGGCGTTAAAGATGCTGGATAGTGTCCACCATGCTGGCATACGACTGGCTACTGGTGCCTTTCGTACCAGTCCAGTCGTCAGCATCTGTGCCGACGCCGGTGAGCCCCCTATCTCTTACCGGTGGTCCTATCTTCTGGCATCTTACGTGTCGAAACTACACTGCATGCCGGAGCATGTTGCCTACCGTCCTGTGTTTCATCCCCCTAACCGTGTCTTGTATGAAACCAAATGGCGTAGTACAAGGCCGGTTGGGATCAGGATGCTATCGGTTTTCGACACGTGTGGGATAGTCCTGCCAAAGCTATCCCCACATCCCCAGGTCGAGTTTCTCCCTGGAAGATACGCCTACCTCAATGCCATTTTGATCTTGCCAAGTTCCCTAAAGCGACCACCCCACCGATTATATATGAGAGGACCTTTTATGAGCTCCTCTCCACTCGCTTTCAGGGCTTTAAGCGCGTCTATACAGATGGCTCCAAGTGTGGGGCCTCCGTGGGATGCGCATTTGTTGTGGAGGGAAACCATTTTAAGTTTGGTTTACCTGGTGAATCCAGTGTTTTTACGGCTGAATTATACGCCATTTTTAAATCTCTGTGTTTTATTTATCGTAAGTGTCACCGTTCTGTGCTCATCTGCACGGATTCCATGAGTGCTCTGTTGGCATTGTCCACTCTCTACTCCTGGAATCCCCTCGTGCAGATGATACATGAGCAAATTTTAAAAATTGATTCATTAAACACCCGGCTCGCCTTTTGCTGGATTCCTGGTCACGCTGGTCTTTCAGGAAATGAACTTGCTGACCAGACGGCCAAGGAGGCAGCACGCCTGCCTCCGGAGGCGAGTCTGGGTGTCATGTTTTTAGATCTAAAGGGTTATGTTTGGCGTGGGGTCTTACGCACCTGGCACGAGCAGTGGGTCTCGACCCCTGCTCAGAACAAGCTGCGGTCCATCAGGGACGGTGTGTCGCGATGGCCTTCTTCTATACGAAAGTCTAGAAGAGAGGAGGTCATCGTGACGAGACTCCGCGTCGGGCATACATTACTAACCCACGGATTTTTATTGAGAGGGGATCCACCTCCAGTGTGTGAATTTTGCGATGCTCCCTTTAGTGTGTACCACATTTTGGTGGAGTGTCGTAAATATGCCCCTATCCGCCTGGCTCTTGATTTTAAAGGTGACCTACGTTTTTTTATTACGTGATAGCACGGAGGGAGTTATTTGTTTACTCCGTTTTATACGCCAGGCGGATATTTTTAATGCCATTTGAGTCACTTTTATAAAGTGACTCATCTGGATTTATCTCATATTGAGAACTTTTTAACATTTTAGTACATTTTAATATGTTTGTTCTGTCTTTTTAACGTATTATTTTAACATGTTTTATGATTTTAATGTGTTATATTTTAATATGTTTGTTTTGTAATTTTAGCTTAGTGTATACACCTGTAGTTTTATTTTAGCAGGTGTGACACTTCTTTTAATCTAATTGCCCATTTGAGCGCTCCTATGGAGTCTCTCAAATGGGCTTTTTCTCATATTGAGAATATCTGTTTTTAATTGATATACAAATTTTAATATTGTATATTGTTTTATATTTTATGTTTCCACCTGTTTATTCTAACAGGTGGACTAGGTGATGTCTCTCTCCCTAATGGAGATTTTACTGTGTGTTTAAATGTCAAGGCCCTAATGACCTCATTGTGTCGATGGGCATCTAAACAATAATAATAATAATAATAATAATAATAATAATAATACTTTTTTCATCTTCACATCGCAGAGAGATTTTTCATCCATACATTCATACCTGCCATAATTAACTCGCCTAATTTTTCAGCTTCATTGGCAGTCAAATAATCAGCTTTTTACTAACTTAGTTGTTGATTTTACTACTCATTTTTCTAACAATGGTACCTACTGCTTCCACCCTGTTATGTCCTCACACATACGTATATTTTATCGGGGATACTAACCACACATCTCGCGCACGTTACAACGCCCAGTCAGAGACTAAAGATAAAGTCTTAGACCTGACCATGTTGTCCATTACTTCCTGCCATAACTACTCTAGTCAGTTCAGTCCAGATATACCAACTTAACCTATACACATCCCTGCTATAGAGTATATTACATTCCTCCCCTCCTAGATATCTACACATAATCTCTCAAGTACACAGGAGTACGCAACTGTCTCCGTGGCCTCAGAAGAGGGCATGATTCTGGTGTTGCCGGCTGTTGACCTGTGTTGTCCACCAGTGCTGCTGGCTGTTGACCTGTGTTGTCTATCAGTGCTTCTGGCTGTTGACCTGTGCTGTCTATCAGTATTGCTGGTTGCTGTTCCCGTGTTTGTGGGGTTTCTACTGGTTGTTGCTCGTGGTCTTCTCTTGCCGGAGCTGGTAGTGGTTGTTGAAGTGGTCTTGCTCTATGATGTGTCACAAGGTCTTTATCTGGGTATCTTGCCGGCTCAACTTGTGAAAGTGGCCTTTCCGAGGCACCCTCTTGTTGAGGCGTTCTTTCATAGCGTTTCCGAAGTTGGTCTATGTGTCTCGTTTGTCCAAGTCCCTCCTTACAACTGACACGGTACATATTCCTCCCTAGCACGTCAGTGACCACTGCTGGCATCCATTTAGACCTATTTACTCCATACTGCCTTGCCCAGATTGCTGCTACCTTTGTTAAGACTCTCATATTCTCCCTTTCTTGAGGTAGTGCCGCAAAGCCTGTTGTTTGTCTATCTGGATGTAGCACATCCAAACGTGTTCGGAGTTGCCGATGCATTAGTAGCTGAGCTGGACTTTGGCCTGTAGTTCCAGTGGGGGTAGTCCGAAGCATGAGGAGGATTCTTGCGAGACTATTATGCCAGTCGCCTGTGGTTCTTCCCAACTGTTTTTAACTGTTTGAACCATACGTTCTGCTTGCCCATTGCTTGCAGGGTGATATGGTGCAGTTTTTAAATGCTTAATTCCATTGAGCCTAAGAAACCGTTCAATCTCCTCAGACACAAAATTACGACCATTGTCGCTTACTAGGACTGATGGAAGCCCATGTGTAGCAAAAATGTCTCTTAGTTCCATTATTATGCTTGTTGATGTTGTAGAGTTCATCTGTCTGACCTCAGGCCATTTAGAATGTGCATCCACAAGTATTAAAAAGTTTTGTCCTTGTATCGGCCCTGCCATGTCAATGTGTAGACGAATCCACGGGCTTGTTGGTGCTGTCCATGACTGTACTGGGGCCTGTGGGGGATTGTTCCGGCTTTCTTGACAGGTTTGGCAAGTTCCCACTACTTCCTCTATGGTTGCGTCCATTTTAGGCCACCATGTATAGGTGCGAGCTACTGCTTTTGATTGCACCACCCCTTGATGTGTAGCATGAAGCAAGAGGAGAAACCTTTTGTGAAGTTTATTTGGCAATATCACTCTGCTACCCCAAAGTAAGCAATCTTGTGACAAAAGAAATTTCAGAGCGTCGTGCGGTGTAGGGCTTGAATTCCTCCCCCACCTCTTCTTCGGGCCAACCCTGTAAAACCCACTCTTTAACCTTACACAGCACAGGATCCTTTATTGTTTCCCTGGCAATTTCAATCACTGAAATAGGCGGGTCTTCCATGTCTAGCATAAAAATGCCCCTGGGTTGGTTCTATATTCAATGTTTCTGAAGCGTTCATTGGGAGTCTGCTAAGCCCATCTGCATTTCCATGGTGTTTCGCTGGTCTGTAAATAATGTTATAAGCATAACCTCCTAGCATTAAGCTCCACCGTAACATCCGCGGTGTCATAACACTTGGCGTCTGGCGGGTAGGATGAAATAATCCTAGAAGTGGCTTGTGATCTGTGACTATTGTGAAAGATCACCCCAAGAGAAACTGCTGGAACTTGTTGACACCAAATATAACCACCAAAGCTTCTTTATCGATTTGTGCGTAGTTACGCTCAGCTTGTGACAGTGTTCTTGATCCAAACGCTACCGGAGCTTCCATCCCATTGTCCATAACATGGGAGAGGACCACTCCAACCCCGTAAGGAGATGCATCACACGATAGTATCAAGGATCTACTTCTATCATAATGCGTCAGAACTAAGTCTGATGTTAACATGGCTTTTGCTTTATTGAACGCACTACCATGGTTTTGAGTCCACTGCCATGGTGTATCCTTATCTAGAAGACGGTGTAGGGGTTCCAACCAGTAGCTTTGTCCAATAAGAATCTCTCATAAAAATTGAGAAGTCCTAAGAAAGCTTGAAGTTCTGTTTTGTTCTTAGGTGCTGGAGCTTTGTGTATGGCTTCAACCTTGTCTTGTAGGGGGTGAATGCCTTGGGCGTCTACCTGAAACCCTAAAAATGATACCGCTGGAACTCCAAACCTGCACTTGTCCTTCCTTAACCGCAACCCTGCACCACTCAATCTTTGTAGTACTTCCTGTACTCTGGAATCATGTTGTTCTCTATCTTTGCCCGATATAAGTATGTCATCCAAGAGTACCGCTGTACCTAGTATACATGCCAATATACCTTCAATAAGCCTCTGGAAAATCCCCGGTGCTGCACTAATTCCAAAAGGCATTCTTGTCACCTGCATCAAGCCTTTTGGCGTATTAACCGTCAATATTTTAGAAGATTCTTCATACACTTTAACTTGGGCATAAGCATGTGCAAGGTCAAGCTTAGAAAATATGGTTCCACCTGTTAGGCATGCAAAAGCTTCAGTTGCAGTTGGTAAAGGGTATTTGTCAGGGCATAGAGCTTTATTAACTGTACTCCGGTAGTCCCCGCACAACCGTAGAGATCCATATCGCTTTGGCACAATCACTAGGGGTGTAGCCCACTTTGAAAATGATACTGGTTTGGATATCCCTTCATCAACTAACCTTGTAATCTCTTGATTGACATCGTCTGCCAGTGACAGTGGTATTGGACGGCGCCGTAGATACTGAGGTTGAACTGAGGGGTCCATTTTTAATGAAACTGGGGGTCCAACATATTCTCCTAGTTTGTTATCTTCAAAAGCTGACAGTTTCTGTACTGTCTCCAAGAACTTACTATCAGTGATATTGTGAATATGGTGCAATCTTCGTTTGACGTCAATCATTTCGTCTCTTCGACCTACATGCCCTCTCTATGTGGCCCAACTTCTTACATAAACGACATATCGCATTCGCCCAAGGACATTCAGAGTTTAGATGCTCTTTGTCACAACGATAACACCGTTGATCCTTTTGTTGGTTTGGAGAAAATCTTTGCTGCTTATTAGCACCTCTATGTTGAGATTGGTGATTTCTAGATATTCTGTGTACTTCCATTGGGCCTGCTTCTTGGTCTTGGTACCCAACCGGTGTTGCTGAAGTTGGCCGCATCACACGTTGATGTTGTGCCGCTGCTTCGCTACTTACTGCCATGGAAATTGCCTCATCTAACTTCATCTCGTTTTTAGAAAGAATTTCGCGCTGCACTGTCTCATCCGCGACCCCCTGCACTAAACGATCACGCAGCATTCGATTTGTAAATGTTCCAAAGTTGCAACGGTTGGCCATCTCTTTCAAAACGGCAACATATTCCACATTGGACTCGCCGGGTCGCTGATCCCTTTTACTGAAATTGAAAGTTTCAACAATATCATTGTGTTTTGGAGCAAAATGACCGTTTAAAACACTAACTATATCACCAAATGATTTAGAATCGGGATCCTCTGGCACCACTAACGCAGTTAAGCGATCAAATGTTTTATCCCCGATCACACAAAACAATATAGACCGTTTCTTCTTATCGTCGATGATGTCATTAGCAATGAAAAAATGTTCTAACCTCTTTGCGTAGTTTGTCCACGTGTGTGGTTGGGTAGTATCGAGTTCCGCGAAACTTGATAAAAACGCTGCCATTATGCACTCTTCGGTGGTTTAATTATATAATGGGTTAACGTATCAATCACCTTTTCGCCAAACTGTTATGTCCTCACACATACGTATATTTTATCGGGGATACTAACCACACATCTCGCGCACGTTACAACACCCAGTCAAGGACTATAGATAAAGTCTTAGACCTGACCATGTTGTCCATTACTTCCTGCCATAGCTACTCTAGTCAGTTCAGTCCAGATTGACCAACTTAACCTGTACACATCCCTGCTATAGAGTATATTACACACCCCTTTAGTGAGAAGCAAGAATAATTTCTCTTTTTTCTCAATTAAGTCATGACGTATATTGCAAAAAATGTGCTTACTAATCTATTAGACTAACGAAACCAAGTTGAAATAAAGTACACAGCTATACACATTAAATTGAATTAACTTCCAATTAAACCAAAAAATTAAACAAACATATAAATTATTAATGTGGCTTAAAGATTGGTATCAGTAAATTACTCAGCAAAATCCAGTCATCTCTGTAGGTCATATTGTGATAGTTTACGTATAAGAGTTCATACTATTGATTTAACCCTTTACTTATGAATTTTCTTTGTTAAAACTTGTATTCTTGAAATATAATCCTAGTTGTTCCAATAATAATTGCTAAATTGCAGCACTAGCCATTTCTACTGCTTGTATGTATACAATCGAATACAACATGACATGAAAGATTAAAATAAGTAAAACATTATTGTTAGTAGAAAGAGTAAAATTACAATAACTGCACATACAGTGATCAAAAGGGTTAAATACTGACCTTCATTAAAGATGTTTCAAAGTAATATTTAGTTACTCCATTCTAATGTTTACACAAACATGACACACTTACACCACATAACAAAACAATAACCTCCCACCAAGATTTGGGGCGGCGCGGGTGGGGACGGTTTCATTTGCTCTTACCCGTCCCATGTCTAAACCCCCTCCTCTACTGATTAAAATTTTGACTATTTTGTACTAAAAGATCTGCTCTACAAATTTGTTCAAACAAGATGTTTCACTGGGATAGTACTTTTCAATCAAAAGTGATAAAACTTAAAAAAAAATACAAAAATATAAAAATTAGAAATTAAGAAATTTTACAGAAGTTTAAACTGTGGCTAAACTATTGGTCACAGAAAAAACAAACGGCAAATGTTGGCCCGCAAATGGTCTTTGCTATAAGTGCTTAAGGCCAGGTCATATTATTATCATTGTGACAGTGCAGGCACTGCAGTAAGAAACACTACACACTTCTTCTCCAAAATGACCCAATAGATGAGTCGCACAATCAGGGTGACTCTATTCCAAACAGCATGTCGGGCGACACAAGTTTAGACAACACCAGAGTCAGCCCTAGTAGTAACATTGGTAAGGTAGTCAAGTTATTCTGCTTAAAAGGAATGGACATCTGGTCAGGTACTTTTGTCTACTGCCATTGTCCGAGTACTTATGGTCAATGGCTTTACTGGACTCAGCTTCTCAATCACATTTTGTCTCAGAGTCATGTGTTCAGCGGTTGAGACTAAAGCGTTTTTGCAAACATATTCCTATTAGTGGTATTAGCAGTGCAATTTCAGAGGCATCATACTGCGGAGACGTTATGTTAAGTTCCAAGGTTAATGATTTCAGTGCACAAATCACATATTATATTCTTCCAAAAATCACTGGCTGTCTCCCAAACTCTCATATCAACATCAACCCATGGAACATTCCAGCCCATGTAGAATTTGCAGATCAAGGTTTCAATGTTCCAGGGCCAGGGCCAATTGAGCTCCTGATTGGAACAGGATTGTTTTTTGACTTGTTCTGAGAAGGAAGAATCATGGCACCGGTCCTCCTCCCAGACATCCAAGAGACTTTCTTGGGATGGATTCTGTCCAGCAATATTCAAGGTCACAATGGGGACAAACAACCATCAAGTCGTGAGTCTATGTTTGTGTGCCATGACAGCGGTTTGGAAACGCAACAAACTGAGGAGCTTAATGGGTCAGTGCTATCAACAGAAGAGAAGGAATGTGAAAAACACTTCCAAGAAAACACAAGGTGAGACCACACAGGACATTTCATTGTGCGATTACTCCTTCATCAATCAGCTGACAAGCTTGGCTCATCATTAGAATGTGCCAAAAAACGGTTTGACAATCTAGAACGAAGGCTAGGAAATAAACAAGAGTACATAACCTTTATGAAGGAGTACCAGGAGCTAGGACACATGACAGTTGTATCTGAAACATCAATGAACAAGAATAATGAACCAACTTATTATATACCACATCATGCAGTGATTAAAGCGACCAGCTCAACAACAAAGACGTGTGGTATTTGATGCATCATGCAAGTCTAGCAATGACATTTCACTAAATGACATTTTAATGGTAGGGCCTATAATACAACAGGATCTTTTTTTCTATCATCACAAGATTTCGTACTCACCCTGTTGTATTTGCAGCTGACATTGAGAAAACTTATTGTCAAATTCAGGTTGGTGGCTCAAGAGTCACAAATCTATAAAGAATACTTAGGAGGGAATCTCCAGAATATGAACTTCGAAGTCATTGTCTTACTATTATTATTAGCACCGCGTCTTAATACCCGTTCGGGTTATACGCACTTACGCTAATGTGCAATGGTTGGGTGATTGTGAGATGAAATGGAGGACCTACAGTTTAACGTGGAATTCGAACCATGGTGGAGGCCTGGCATTCCACACATTCACAAGTTGTGATTAATACACATCTTGTCAGAGGTGAAGGAAGGGTTTGGCAATCAAATAAATGTGTCGGGACCGAGGATTGAACTCTGGACCCTCAGCACCATTGTCTTACTACATTAACTTATGGAACAGTATTAGCTCCATTCTTGGCTACAAGATGTCTTAAAAAGTTGGCTCTCGACGAAATAGTTGAACGCCCGGTTGCTACGAAGGTACTTCAAGAAGACATTTGCTTATGATATAATGAGGGGTGCACAGACACTTGAAGCGGCACTAGGATTGCGAACAGAATTAATGAAGTTGACGAAAAACGGAGGTTTTCAGTTACGCAACTGGGAGTCAAACCTCCCAGAAGAGTTCTAGCAGAACTGTGGGAAAATGGTTCAAGCCTGCCAATTACAATGAACAATGATGGTATAATTCGTGCTTTGGGTTTATTATGGCAACCAACTACAGACCAATTCCTATTTGTTTTCCAAACCCACCACCAACCACCCTTTACTAAACGAAAGGTGCTAGGAATCACTGGCAGCATATTTGACCCACTAGGTTTAGTTGGTCCAATCGTGGTGACATGTAAAATCTTTTTACAGAAGCTTTATCAAATTTAACTTCAATGGGATGATGTTCTTCCACCATCACCGCTTCACGAATGGCAGCTTGTTTACTATCAACTTAAAGAGTTGAATGCCATTGCCATAGATCGACCAGTGATTAGACACGGCACAATAGTAACAGTTGATCCACATGGATTCGCAGATGCATCCCAATAGGCATATGGACCTTGTGTATATTTGCAGTGTGTGTATCTTTTGGGGAACGTTTCAGTTGTCCTCATCTGTTCACAATCTAAGGTGGCACCTTTGAAAGTGTTATCTATCCCTCGTCCAGAGCTGTGTGCAGCAGCGCTATTAGTACACCTAATGGATAAAACAAAATCCATTCTTAACCTCAACATCCACAGCACTTTAATGTGGACTGATTGAAGAATAGTGCTATCATGGATCGCTTCACCATCACATAGAAGGAAAACCTTCATTGCCAATAGAGTGGTGGAAATTCAATAATCTTCTAGTGTTCCAGATTAGAATCATGTTACTGGAAAGGAAACTCCAGCTGATCTTCTATCCAGGGGAGTGAATGCAAGTATTCTGAAGCAAATTGACATCTGGTGGCATTGCCCAATATGGTTATCTACATCACCAAACTCATGGCCCCTACGAGAGATTTCCCTTGTTCCATTTGGGGAACTGCTGGAGCAGAAGCAGAATGTCTTTAGTCTACCATTAATAAAACTAATGGTTGACTCAATTATTGAAAATTTTCTTCCCTTTCACACTTGAAATATGTAATTGCCTACTGTTTGAGATTCATCTCCAATACAAAATATCTGAATCAATCGAGAAGGACAGAACCATTGTCAAGCAAAGAGCTCTTTCAAGCCCTTTGCATCAGCAACACACTTGCTCAGCATCAAGAATTTGCTCAAGAATTCCTGGGTCTACAAACCTCACATTAGGTAAACTCCAAAAGTAAACTCAAGGACCTTTATCCATTTGCTGACCCATCACAATGTATCAGAGTGGGCAGAAGACTGCAAGCATCTTGTGCATCTTATAATTGAAAACATCCATTGATTATAGTAGAAAGGCATCATCTAACACTGCTGATCCAGGATGATCATCTACCTCCTCTCATGTGGAAGTCATCTATTGTGGATAGAGTTCACCCAGGATCTGATTGGCTTGTCCGAGTGGTGACTCTTAGAACAAGCAAGGGAGAGTTGACTCAACCAATGAAAAAATTATATGTGCTTCCAGTTTGACAATTCAATTGTTTACAGAAGACTCCATTGTGTTTATGTCTTGTTGCGGTTAATTAGCCTAATTAAGGTGGGTAGTATGTTCGGATCAGCTGTGTTTCATGAGAACGTGATAGTTCTCACTAACAGCATTTGGCGGAGTGAGCTTTGGTTCAACTGCTACACGCTGGATGTTATAGGCTGTACAGAAGACAAAATCTGAGTGTTTTTATTATGTTATGATGGCGAGACTGATTCTTTTGTGTGTTTTTTGTCCTGTTACCAAGGAGAGTAATGTTTTTGTTGATGGCAGACTTGTTTTTGTGTGTGACTTAGACAATATAGTTAACAAACCAACAAGATGTAAATATGTCTTTAGTAATTATTGGTTCTCCAAAACAACAAAACAATCACTAAAGTTAACTTTTCTAAAGAACTTACTACCTTACAAAACAAGTAGTAGATTATTTACTCTAAATATTTAGAACTTACCAACTTTCTCAAACCGTCTCATTCACAACACTCTTTGACAAATGTCGTGGTAACCGCTCACATCTGCATGGACAAACACGATCACACACTGGTATTATTCGAGATATGGCTTGGAAATTCCACAGGCATCCAGAGAACTAAATAGAAGATGGACTGCTATGTCAATGTCACTTCCTGCCTAGTAGATCCACAAGAGAATCAAGTCCTTGGTTTCTTGCCTTCCTTCTCTTTGGCTGGGACTGTATGAATATACTCTTGGTGGGACATTGGGTGCTGAGGTGTTAGTTTGCTAGCCACATATTATTATAATGTATGATCAAAATTATCTCCCTTGGACTTAAAGTTGTTTGTTTTTATCAAAATTATTTTTTGGCTATGTTTATTTTTATTCCTACAACATTGACATTAATTGATTAATATGTCTAAATGAAACTCATAATGTTTCAGGTTGCAGCAGATTGCCCCTATAGCACTTTTATAATAATTGTTCTGGTCGTAGATAATTGAATCAGCTTCCATGGATTAATTTATTTTTGAATGTCTCTTTCTCCAGTTTTACTTGTAAATAGATTTATGATATATTTTACTGTTTTAATTCTTTTTGAGAATATGGTATTTACCAATTATAGAATACATACCTTTTTGTTTGTAGTAGGTTGAGATTATTTGTGATATGCAATTATCTTTACTTATTATTTTCTGTAAATAGTTCATGACTCTCAATGTTTCTTCTGAGTAGAATGTATGAGGAGAACTCTTATATTTTCCTGGTGTAAACTATTTATTGGATTTTTAAACTTCTCTGTATTTAGTCTGTCTTAATTTGACAGCAATAAGAACTCTGGGTTGCGATCTGATCACAAAGTAATGTATTGTGGTAGTTTTGATAAGAGAATGTTTATGATAAAAGTTAACTGTCTCTTCTCATTTTTGGGAGATGAATGTTTTACTCTCACTTAGGTTGGATAACTTATGTTTGTATCTTTACCGCATATTAGATAATTTAACGGTCTGTATAGTTGCTATTGCAATCATTCCCATTTTATTCATATATACATATTTAGCTAACGTCACTCTCCCTCCACACAAATATGGGTTCACTTCCTCTAAATTCAACCTTCCCAATTCCTAATCCACTAGCGTAATTAGTACCTAAGTGTTTAACCCGAACAGTTAGTGAGACTTGGTGCTAAATAAAAAGTATATTAAAAATTCATGTATAAAAATTGATTCCTTCCTTTACCAGACACTATCTTGGAGGTTTTCTTGTAACATTCTTTTGGAATTGATAGTTATTTTAAATGTCAAGTATTTATATCCTTTACTTATGAACAATTGTTCTTGCATATTCAATAAATATATTCATATTCAAAATATTTATCTTAACACAACTCTTATTGAGGAAGCCTCCCCTTATGAGGAAATTATCACTGAAGCTTGATTCACATGTTCGCCGAAAATAGAAGGCAGAATCTGTTTGAGTAGTGCAGCAATTCACACGCTGTCATCGTGTATTGCTACGCTAACTTAAAACAGCTGATTATACTTATTTTATTTTCTAGTAGATAAACATATATTTTAGATCATCCTCCTGATGGATGTTTAAAATTAAAACACTTTATCGTGGCACAATCCAATACATCGATACATACGCTTTAAATTAACTGTTCATTTTAAATCTCCTCCCAACGACCAACAAAGCTCTAGAGAAGGGTTCAAGGAATGAGTATACTCCTTTGATTAACTTGACGGTGTGATCTTAGATCAGAAAGTAATTTCTGGAACTTTTGTTGCTGCACCAGTTTAATAATGGTTATTAATGCTGCCTTGGTTTCATTCACTGTAAGTGATCTCTTTTGACATGAGTCATCAATATGTCTAATGTTGTGAATTAATCTTAAGCAATATAAAACCATGCTTACAATTGTATTAATAGATGAAAATGTCTCGATCAAAGTACTATGCTGACAAAAGTAGTGTTATTTCTCCTCTAGAACCACTTCATTTGCAAACTCTAGAGAGCAAATAGGTTCCTTCCTTAGGCCTTGTTTGTATTGCAAGTGATTTGCTTGGAGGTTAGAAGTTAGAGGCTAGAGGCTTGAGGGCGCGACCTGAACGAACACATGGTATTTAGTCTACGTGTGCATACTGAAAGTAGCTTGAGGGTCGCTGTGAACCGAGCCCTTTACGGAACCCTTTAAGTGATTCAACTTGTCGAGTAAAATCGCTCGATAGCCAGGTGGCAATCGTTCAGTGAACAATCTTGTTCTATTTTATTTATGTTAATGGATATTGAAAATCTTATTAGTGCTGTGTTCTAAAGATGAGCATTATGGGACCCCAGTGACGTCCTTCCCAAGAATGTGGGAAGAAATATGTGAAGAATGAAATATTACAATTTAGTTAAAGTATTGTTTATTATATGCATTAAGTATTATTAGAAAATTAAACATTTCAGGCTAGTTAAATTATTTTTTATCATATGTATTTATTATTGATATTAGACTAAATATTTTCTGTAAGAGCTTAGTCGTTTTGCCAAGGAACACTTCCTACTCCGTTAAGCTAATTTAAGAAGGTTTCCCTGATTCTAACAGCACTATTATGGAAATGATGTAACGTGTGTAATTGTGATATACCCATATTTGGTTTAGTTAGAAAATTTATAAGAGTAGAGTCCTGCCTTTCTTTTTCAAAGATGTAATTGTGTAATACACACTCTGCTTTTTGATTTAGTTAACTATAATAATGACTAAACTATGGTTTTGTTCACTTTTGTTTTCCTACCTAGATACATAATAAACTATAATAATATGACATACAAATTACTATTTTTAAATTGCTTCTAATAAAAAAAACTACCTCAGAGTAATAACAAGTCTTTGTTCAGCACTAATCAGTTTTCTAAAATTTGTTGTAGTTTTTGTCAATCTTTCTTCTAATTTTAGTTATATTCATTTTAATTGTAGTAAGGAGAAATATGACATTTATAATATAAGGAACGTACTTAGAAGGAACAGCTAATTGGATTAATTGGTACAACTTCTTTGGTCAAATTGAACAATACAAATTAAGAAACATAACAAGAAGATAATTTATTCAAAGAGAAACTATTATATCAAGAAATTAAGTCAATTAAAAGAGGCATAAAATCTTTGAATACCTTGTCAGAGTACGCAGGTTTATAGAAATAATTAACCGGTTTTAGACTGAGCATGACTAAAGTGTTACACAGGCTCATAGGCATAGACACAGATCAGCTAAAAAAAAGAATGACACAGTTAACAGTGGTACCAACCTGAACTAGAATATCCTTGCATAGAATTGCCTATTTTAACACTCCTCCTCAATTCTAATGCAACCACAAAAAATTAGGCAAAAACGTCCTACATGTGCCCATAAATACACACAAATAAACTCTAGTGAGTCAGGATTTGATTAAACCAATATAATTACGAAAGTACTCAAATTTGTCTCCAATGGCACCATAAACTTGGAACAAGTACCCAGATGTAGATTTACGACCATCGCTGTCACTGGCCCAGTCTGCATCAACGTAGGGCCGTAAGGCGACATCACAGTTCTTTGGAAAGAAGAGACCAACTTCAAGTGTTCCTTGAATGTATCGTAGTATTCGTTTGAGTCCAATCCAATGTGCTTCTGTTGAATGGCTCTGATACCTGCTGTAGAAATTAACTGAGAAATTCAGATCAGGGCGAGTATAGAGCATCACATGCATCAAACTACCAAAAAGCTCACGGTACGGTTTTTTTTTTATTATGCACTCTGATGTAGTTATTTCAGGTGGTTTTGCCTCCATTTGTGTCTTGACAAGTTTGCACTGTTCCATACCAAATTTCTTGAGAACTTGCCCTGTTCCATACCAAATTTCTTGAGAACTTTCTTCAAGTAGGCTGTTTGGCAAGATCCTTCATCTTGAATTCTGACGTAAGATATGTTTTGATGTCATTCAACTTCTGCAGATTGTTCCCTGCCAAAATTATGTCATCTACTTAGACCAAAAGGTAAGTTTTGATGCTGTTGCTGAAGTCAAAGTACATACATTTTTCATTTTCAGACTGCTTAAATCCGAGAGAACTCACAAATTTATCAAGCTTAGCATTCCACTCCCGTGATGCCTGCTTCAATCCATAGAGGGTCTTGTGTAACTTACAAACAAGGTTGCTGTCAGTTACGAAGTCAGGTGGCTGCTTCATATACACCTCTTCAAAAAGGTCTCCATGTAGGAATGCATTTTTCACGTCCAAGTGGAAGGCAATTAAATCTTCTTTGTTTATGATGGCAAGCAGGGTTCTGACAGTAGTTAAATGGTCTACGGGTGAGTACGTTTCATTGTAGTCAAACCCTTTCTTCTGTGCACAGCCCTTCACCACCAACCTTGCCTTGTACCTGTCAAGCTGCCCATTTTCATCCTGCTTCATCTTGAAGATCCACTTGCAGTTGATAGCTCGTTTACCGGATGGCAGCTCAGTAAGGGTCCAGGTCTCAATTTTCTTCAATGAGTACATCTCTTCCTCAACTGCAGCCATCCATTGTTGGGCATCATCTCTACTATGGATGTCCTCAAAGATTTCTGGCAAGTTGTCAATAAATGACTCTGCGACAAGAGCCAGTACGACATAGACACATAGTCATTTAGGTACAATGGTGCAGTGCGAGGTCTCGTGCTCCTACGCAAAGGTTCAGGTTCATCGCCAGGTCCAGGAGTCTCTTCTACATCAGAGATTGTCTCTGGTCCTCCTTCTGAAGACAGCTCCTCCTGCAATTCCTCAGTAAAAACTTCATTTGGAGTCGAACAATGACCTCAATAGTTTGAGAGGGTGTTGAACCAATAACATCACTGGTTATGAACGAATGTTCATCAAAAATTATATCATGCCCACGTATGATTTTTCGTTCCTGTGGACACCACAGCCTGTACCCATTCGGGCAGTAACCAACAAAGTAGCACTTTTTCGAGCGGCTGTCAAGTTTACTTTTACAAACTTGATTAGGTAATCAAAGATGTGTTACACAGCTAAAAACCTTCACTTTTAACATATCAGGCTTTACACCATACCACAGTTCTGCTGGAACATGGTTTTCAAGATCTTTAGTAGGTGATCTGTTTATTAGGTAGACTGAAGTCATAACAGCCTCCGTCCAGAGTGACTTATCAAGAGAAGAATGAAGGAGTAAACGGCGTATTTTCTCCATGATGCTACGTCCCATTCTTTCTGCGGTTCCATTCTGCTAACTGGTATGCTTGATCGTAAACTCTAACTGGATACCTTTCTTTTTTAAATAATCGAGCATTTCCTGCAACACAAATTCACCACCATTATCTGACCTAAGGCGACTTGTTGCCATAGCTTCAAATTGTTTGAAGTACGAAAATACTTCAGACTTTGCCTTTAGAGTGTAAATGACTGTAAAGTGACTATAGTCATCAATCAGGGTAAGCAGATACCTTTTTTGATCATATGATACGGGCTTAATGGGTCCTACAAGATCACTGTGTATGATCTCCAAAGGGCGTTTAGCTCTAATACGTGGCTTTGTCTGAGGAAGGCGTGTTTGCTTAGCCTGTATGCAAGAATCACATAAATCGGGGATTGATCCTGGATCAAACTTGATTCCATCTACAATCTTACTTAAGTGAACTAAACCAGTTTTGCCAATGTGACCAAGCCTCTTGTGCCACAAATCAGATGATGCTACAATGGAACTAGCAACACCAACACATACTTTTTCACGAGGTGAAAGATACATTGTATACACTTTACCAGATTGAGTGGCAGCAGCCACAAAAATATCACCTTTAAGAATGGTAGTGTTCCCCTTTTCAAACACAACTTTAAGCCCATTAGCGTCCATTTTATTAACTGAGAGCAAATTAAATTATAATCCAGGGTCAATAAGTACGTTGGAAAGCTTGATAAAGTTTTTATTACCTTTGTGAGTCACAGACGTATGTATATCTCCGATCTCTTCAGCACACAACATCGATCCTGACTTAGCAATTTTTATTTTGATAGACTTTGATAGGCGTCTCTTATTTGAAACCAAACTAATATTTTTATCACTGATCATGTGTTCAGTGGCGCCAGAGTCAAGCAACCACACAGATCCATCACAACAAGCCACTGATGTTGACACAGTCAAACTAAATTCATCATCACTAGCTTCAGCTACGTTTGCTTTACGTGTTGAATTCTTTTGCTGCTTCTTTCCTTTCACTTTTGGACAGTCCGAACGAATGTGACCAGCTTTATGATAGAAAAAACACTTATTACCAGTAACTTGCTTTGAAATGCTTTCTTTACAATTAGGACAACATTCCAGTTGCGAAGATTTCAATTTTGTAGCCTTCCTATCAGTAACACTAGAGAATGATTGGCTGCATCCATCAATACCTTCTGCTTGACGTTTGCTCTGCTCATCAAGTGTTTACGAATGTCAGGTTGAGATTCTCAGCAGATAGTGTCTCTATGGCAGTGACAATAACTTGATATTCAGATGGCATAGTCAAGAGAAGATGGCAGACAATATCTAGTTCTTTGAGGTTAGCTCCCGACGATTTCAGTTCCCGAATAGTACGATCAAACCTAATAAAATGCACTTCAAGGGTCTCTAAAGAGGGATCAAATTTCATCATCAACAAGGTTTTGCGCAGTAAAAGCTGATTAGCAATACCTTTGCGAGCGTATGTGTTTCGAAGCACTTGCCATATATCATAAGCGGTATTCTTATCCTTCACACAATCCAAGTGGCTGTCTGAGATTCGTTGTATAATCTATGACTTACACTTGCAATCGGCTTTACGAGGCTTGTCCAGCTCTTTTCCGCCTTAATTTCAGCACTATCACTAGACGCAATTTTTACCAAGTCTCGATAGTCACCTTGAATAAAGGGCAACAAATCGATTTTATCTAAAAGAGTTTCTACCCGAAACTTTCAGTTGTCGAAATTAGTGCCATCGAAAAGCGGAATTCTGTACGTTTTGTCTCTTCTAAAACCATTATGGCGATGGTGATTGGCAACGGCTTCACAAAAAACAAGCAAACACGTAGAGTTCACGTGTATTACCGCGCACACTTGACTTATAACTTTACCCGTCCTAAAATCCACAAATCACCACAAGCCTGGGTCCATAACCTGTGTGAGTACGCAGGTTTATAGAAATAATTAACTGTTAATTAAGGTTTATAGAAATAATTAATAATAGAAATAAATATCCTTGCATAGAATTGCCTATTTTAACATACCTGAGATAAAGATACTAGGTTAATGAGGTCTTGACTTAACAAAATTAATAGGCAAACTAGTATGGCAACATTAATCAACTTAATAATTGAATGATTAATTATATTAGTAAACAGCTTAAAAATATTAACAAAGAAGACATGTTCTGTAATATTTAAGATATTTAACCAATGGCTGTATTAGTAAACAACTTGGATGATTTATATAAAGTTAAATAGTCGACTAGGTTATTATTTGTGCATCTTACACATGTAAAAATAATTACCAGTATAAAATCAACATAAAACATATTAAAATGAAAGTTAAGACATAACAAGCAACATAATTTCAAAAAAAAAAAAATGAGTATAAGGATTTAACGCTAAAAACTTGTTATTCGAGTCATGTGGTTTTTAAAATAAGTTTGTGTTAACTATCGAGACAAAATTAATTGGAGATTTACTGGAAATAACAGATGTGTCATCCAGGTTATGCTTAATCAGTTATAATATGTTTTACATACATATATTAATATATACGAGTTATTGATTGTTATGCAAGAAGAATAACCAAAAAGGAAAAAATTATTGTCATTTTGTAAAGTTTGAATAAAAGTAGAGTTCCTTATCTGTGTGTTTTTTAATTCCTCTCCTTATAAAATTGGTTGCAACTCTTGGCTGGGTGACGACATGTTTCGGCGATTACGCCATCATCAGGTCCTCAGATTGGGATTAAGATGTTGTCAGAGGAAGGGGAAGCTGAAAGCCAACATGTTAATTTAATGAACAAAGTTACTTTTTTAAACCAAGATGAGTACATGAGACGGACTGAAAATTCTTCTTGTTTGTATTTTTGATCTAACAACCTTAATCTTAATATAATATGTTGAAGTTTAGCAGTCTCACAAGCATTGATTTAACTATTTGTTTTGGCTGTTAACAGTTGTTTTCACAGTTGCATTCACAACTTGTACTTATGTATGTAAATGTGTTAATAAGGTATTGAAAAGAGAATTGTAGCCTAAAAAACCCTAATTTAGCTGCCTTGACTAACATCATTAAATAATTTTTGTTCATACTCCATAATAAAATGGTAAATACAAGTAATTATTAATGTGTACATGTATATGACTATCTCTTTAGACAGGTACAATTTACCTACACAAACATTTACATAGTGTGGGTTTGTGATGTGTGTGTGTGTTTTGTTTCAATGCATTTAGTTGAAATATTTTATGATACATATCCAGACCTTGATCATATCATATATGTATCCAATTTTTTTAAATATTTACATACGTATCAAAATACATCCCATATTTTGGTAGTTTAAATAAATATCATGATATTTTCGAACCCTGACCCTGCTTCAGGTAGAAAGAAATTTGTCAACTCCCACCTGACAAGCTGAACCAAATGAACCAAATAATGATTTGCCTAAAATGTTCCGGGCCTACAGATTGCAAACAATTATGTTAGAAATTTTTGCTAACATAACCAAAATTGATAACTACAAATTATTAATATTATACTTTTAGTTTATTTAGGGTTAATATTACACACCTGTTAACTTTGCATTTATTAATTTTTTTTTTGCAGACAGAACCAGGTGACTCCCATTTCCTGAAACAAAATGGACCATCACAAAAAAAAGCTATAAAGGAGATCTCTCAATCAGGTCTGCATAAAATAGTTAGAGCATTATGCAAGAAAGAAGATTGTGTTAAGATTGCTAAAGGAGGAGGATTCTGTATGAAGCACGGAGGAACCCAAGCTAAATGCAAAGAAGAAGGATGTTCCAAATATGCTAAAGGAGGTGGATACTGCGTGAAGCACGGAGGAACCCAAGCCAAATGTAAAGAAGAAGGCTGTCCTAAATATGCTAAAAAAGGAGGTTGTTGTTTGAAGCATGGAGGAATAAATACTAAATTTGAATGCAAAGAAATAAGTTGCACTAAATATGCTGTTAAAGGAGGTTTATGTATAAGTCATGGAGGAACACAAATTAAATGTAAGGAATTAGGTTGTTC
This sequence comes from Timema podura, assembly GCA_033556935.1. Taxonomy (NCBI): domain Eukaryota; kingdom Metazoa; phylum Arthropoda; class Insecta; order Phasmatodea; family Timematidae; genus Timema; species Timema podura. The sequence continues at coordinate 52,720,293 of JAVRXN010000013.1, read as the reverse complement.
CAAAAAGGCTCAAGGAGGGGGCTACTGTGTTAAGCACGGAGGAACAAAGCCTAAATGTAAAAATGAAGGCTGCCTTCAATATGCTCAAGGAGGAGGCTACTGTTTAAAGCATGGAGGAACAAGGCCTAAATGTAGAATAGAAGGGTGTCTTAAAAATGCCCGTGGAGGTGGTCACTGTATAAAGCATGGAGGAACACAGCCTAAATGTAATATAGAAGGGTGTAATAAAATTGTTCAAAGAAGAGGTTATTGTATGAAGCATGGAGGAACAAGGCCTAAATGTAAAGAAGAAAGTTGTATTAAAACTTGTCGAGGAGGAGGCTACTGTTTGCACCATGGAGGAACAAAGCGGGAGTGTAAAGAAGACGGCTGCCCTAAAAGTCCTCAAGGAGGTGGTTTTTGTTTAAAACATGGAGGAACAAAGCCTAAATGTAAAATAGAAGGGTGCCTTAAGCATGCGCGAATTGGTGGCTACTGTATGAAACATGGAAGAAAAACCTAAATCTAAGGGATTAAAAAACTATGTATTTGTGTAAAACATAGGCTAATGTTTATTTAAAGTAAAAGCACAATTTCAAATATATTTAAGCAGAGAACTAAGTTATGTTGAATAAATTTTAATAATAGCGGAGTAGGTTGGTCTCTGTGTGTCTCAAGTTGTGTTCGTTTGAATAACTGCAGGTTTTTGTTTAAAAGATATCTTGTGTAACAACTTCACTAATATTGTCTGACAAGTAGTAATTTTGACATCAGAGCTGCGAGTTATTTTCAACTGATATTAAAGTGAAAAATTTTATTCATTGCTCTATGACAGACAAGTTGATCAGTGCCAATAATGAGGGCTTGGAAGCCTTGGTGCAAGAGTGAGTTAAGGAGGCCTTGCCAAGTAAAGTTATCTATATAGCTAAAGAACTCGAATTACTGAAGTGAATGTGAGTCTCACAAACTGCATACTCAATTTTAATTTGGTTTCATTGTAATATTTTAGTGTTAGCAATATTTTATTAAGTTTTATTATTATTGTTCTGTAATTTAAATTTTATTTCTAACTTTTTTGTGTGTGTGCGCGTTTTTGTGTTTATGTGCAATAGTTTAAGAATTGTGTTTATTATTTGTGTACAAGAGAATAGTTTATTTATTTTATGAAAATCCCAAAGCTGAAGTTAAGCTCTTTACATTTTTTAAATGCTATTTTTTTATTTCACTTTCCAACTTAAATTACCTTTTAGCATTGTCCATCCCCATCACAAAGTTTTTTCACTGATTATGTGTCTTGCCTGCTGATGTTGAAAATTAACTCTGACCACTATCCCCTACTTTTCCTATTCCCCCTCTATATCTACTCTCCTTAAGTCAATTTAGCACGAAATTCTCGAGCACTACAAATAGCGCACATGATTGTGCAGTCACTATTAAATCCAACCCTCTCATATAATTTAATAAGTTTACCTGGCTATGATTTGGTGAGAAATGACAGGGATGTAAATTGAGGGGGGGAGGGGGGACGCAATATTACTAAATAATAATATAAAACGGAAAATTCTTGCCACATTTTCTAGTGTTTACTCAGCAGTATCAATATATATATATTATTTTATACAGGGCGCCCACTGATATGGGGAGGGGGTGATGTGGCATAGATGTGGCACAGATGTGGCATCTTTACCGTCAACAAACCACACGTGCCTACAAACATGATCATTTCAGTCATTATCATGGACTCGTCATAAGATAATTTTGCTAATGTAATGTAAATTTTAACCAAACTGCAGAACTATTAAATAAAATACAGTATTGTGTTCACCCTTTGGGGAGGAAGAACCGAAAGTACGGTGTTTTCAATGTGTTCAAAGAACTGAATATTGATATTATGAAGTTTATTTTTCATTATCGTATGAAGAAGACAACATTTCAACTCTTGCTTCAAAAGTTGACGCCTGTCATTCAAAGAAAGAACACTACCTTCCAGAGATGTGTCAGTCCAGAAGAATGACTTGATTACATTGAAATAAGTATTTACTAGGTTCATAAAATTGATATACAGTAGACATTTGACTACCCGTGAGTGTGCGATCCTCCACCAACAAATTTGAGGTTAAATTTAATTAAATTTAAAAAAATATATAAGTATTTATATCTTCTAAGTTTTAAAATGTTTTTGGTGTTTTTTATCTAGTTTATCTATCTTTGTCACCCAGCATTAAAATGTAATGGCAAAAATAAATTATTTCTCTATTTTTGTTAAACAGTAAAAACATACAATTTTTATATACAATTTTCACACTATCCACGATTTTGATAGTTGACGGTGGCCAAGCCGCCCATAAATGCGGATATTATAGATAAGATTGAATTCCGAAATAAATAAAAAATATCTAAAATAAGCAGACACTCGAAAACTTTTAATACAATAAATTTAATTCTACTGAAAACGTTTCAAATTAACAAAAACACTTTTTCTCCTTTCAATTATCTGTTCTAGAAATAACGAAACTAAATTTACTGAAGGAACGTGAAGTAACTGAATGTATAGTAAGACAATGTTAATTTTGATTAACTATTTTGTAGGCAATGGTTGAGCCTCTTTGTGATAAAAATAAGTTATAATAATAATAAATTAAATAAGGGGGAAATAAATAAAACGGCCAAAAAGTGGCATTTAAAAATTACTATATACATCTTAGAGAACATGAGAACATTGTTCCTCGTTTTGAATTGATGCTTGAGTATTAGCACTTTCACTGAGAGGAGACAGCACTTGAGTGTGTGTGGGATTTAGTGCTTTCTTAGAAATACTATTGTAACGATAAAAAGGTTCCTGTTGTCCTTGTGATCCAGAACACCCAAGTTCTTATGGACTGGGAAACATGTAAGATGAGTTGTTGCTTGTACTTGTTTCAAAGGAATATGTTACAGAGGTGACAGACTCTGGAGTAACACCATCAAGGATTTCACAAGCCTAGTTCAATATTGCAAATTTGAATTTTCTCCTCTGATACCCATTCATATGTCTCAGATCCGGTAGCAGGCTCACTAGAAAAAGAACATCATTGTCATTTAATTCTACACCTTGTGGTTTTTTTCTCAGAATTTTTTTTTTCTCGAAGTATTCAAAAGCAGACTGAGTAACATTGTTGATGATGATGATACGAGAATCACCTGATTTTTCCCGAACCTTGGATTTAATGTGACGAGAATCACGAGCTTTCTTGATAACTTCTGAGCAAAAAATCATTGTTGTCATACGTTTCTTTGAAATTGTTTGAGAAGTGTTTATTTCTCCTTAATTTTCTTCCCTGTAAAAGCTGGCAGAAGCAGATTCATCCCCATTCATGTTCGCCAACTCTTCATCTAATCCACTAGTATTTGTAGACTCAGTTTGATCACCTTCCTGACTCATATCTTATACTTCCTCATTACTATATTGGCCTTCATTTTCAGTAGTTACGTCCATGTCTGAGCAAACCACCTCTTCTTCTAAGTACTAGGTGTTACTATCTTCAACGCAAGCTCGAGATTGCTCCTTTCTATGATGATGAATGTTGCCCTTGGATGTTCTTGATTTTATGAAGGGCATTAAGAAATTCATAAACACTGCCAAATAGTAAGTCTTATTGACGTTTGACCCTCATGGCTGAGCCACTTGTTGTGCATCTCTTCAGATGTTTGGTGAATCTCCCACGTAAACTCCTCCATCTTTCCTTACATTCTTTCACAGTAGCTGAAACAAGAGAAGAACACAGAATGTGCCTGTTGTTAAGTTGTATTGAAACAGTAAATGCTTTGAAGTACATAGGCAACTAACTTAGCAACGCTTTTCTTTGTTTATTTTCAGATACTATGCAACTGGGTGTAACATGAAAGTCCTGAATTGTTATTCCTTAAGAGGTCACACGACCCTTAGAAGAGGAATCGTTGATAAATCAGAAGCCATCTGGAGAGCACTGCAACCATAATACCTTCCTCAGCTGACAAAAGAGAGCCAACCTATATTGGAAGTTGTGGTATTGACGGCAAACACATTAAAATCAAGCGTCCTCCCAAGTCCGGGTCACAGTATATTAACTATAAAGGATACTTCTCTGTGGTATTGATGCCAGTTTCCGATGCTGATGGATTGTTTCTTAATATTGATGTTGGTAAATACGGTATAAACAGTGATGGAAGAGCTCTCAAATAAAGTGTATTCGGACAGTCACTCTAAAATAGTGAACTGAATCTACCAAACCCTTCACATCTTCCAGGACAGGATGAATATTTCCCATTCTACTTTGCAGCATATGCAGCTTTCCCTCTTAACCAAAACATCATGAGAGCTTATCCTAAAAGGGGATTAACTATCAGGAGAGGGTTTTCAATGGTTGGCAACCAAGAGGAAGAAAGTCAGTAAAATTTTCATTTGGAATGATGGCATCAAAGTTCAGGGTTCTTTACACTACAATTTTAATGACGCCTTCAACTGTGGACAAGTTGTGCAAGCGTTTTGCATTTTGCACAACTTCATTCAGCTGCATGAAGGTGTATTTTTTCAGCCTCGAGTAAAGAGGGGAGAAATTGGCGACATTGAAGTGAGCTATAACCAACCAGCGCAGAGCATCAAATCTAGCCATTGCTGTATGAGAAAGGCTGTGCAGTTTTTTCTTCACTCCAGAGGGTGCATTTAAAAACCAAGAGTGGTTTTGTGTGTAGATAGAAATTTCCTTTAAGTGAATTTTAGGCAGTAGCGAATTACGCATTCGCAAGTGCTGATTCTGAGGCCCCACCTTTAAATTAAAATAATATTTTTTAAGGATGTTAAACTAAAATGCATGCATGAAAAGTAGAATATTTATTATTTCTCAATTAAATTAAACAAAAACCGACACATTAAAAAAAACGATATTTGTGTAATATAAAACCACGTTGTGCATCTATTTTAGTATTATTAAATAATATTAAACACTTATGGTACATAAACAGAATAGTGTTTGGCTACGGAGAAAAATAAATTAATTATCTTTGTAATATAGTAAATATTTAAATCTAGCTTGCTTGCAGGTGTTCAAGTTTTTTTTTATAGTGATGCTGCAACAAACTAGGAAAACTAATTACTTTGTTCCAGCTGGACTACAGATTTGTTTAAGATAAAAACGACATTTTAACAATGATGAATGAGAATACATGGGAGGGAATTGATAGAATTTTAGAAAATAGTAAACAAGTCTACTGACTCTACTTTTGAATCTTACAATATACATGCACACATTTATTTTTATGTTATATTGCATTTTTTCTAAATAAATAAATAATGTAATTAACATTATTTTACATTCTTGAATTGTCCTTAAATTTAAATTAAACTTTATTTTTCTTAACTCCTTCTCCAATATCTCTGGCATTCTTGCTCCAAGCTCGTTCCTGTACTTGGTTTCGATGGAAGTCATCCTTATTGATGTCATGAAGGCAGGATAAACTTTCCACACGTCCCACGACCTTAATATTAAATTCTGAATCATACTGCATTGAAAAACCACAAACAAAATTAAAAAAAAAATTAAATGATGGTTTTGTAACCAACTCCAGTACACTACTGAGCGACGGGCGTGTGTCGATTGTCGTACGGTCACCCCACGAGTTTAAACATGTCGGAGCTTATTGGCGGGTGCATGGTGCCACGACACACGCCACATGCCGCAACACTTCCGCGCCTCTCCAGTGGGCGCCATCCCATTAATTTCCACATGCCATACACACGCTCGCCATCTCAGTGGGCCTAAAGTTGTGTATTTCCCAATTGAAACATCTGATTGTGATGGTCTTTAAGCCGCCAAAAATAAGATACTGCAGTTATTTTGAGACATCATTAGCTGACTATGTTTCTAACAATGAACATGTGATTGTGATGAGTGGTTTTAACAAAGGACTCGCATTTAAATCTAATGAGTCAGGTAAATTAATGGAGATGTTCTCAGCTTTTTACTCGACAATATGTCATCTTTATGCCCTGCATCATACCACTACAGCCCACATTTTGCTAGAGTTAATGTTTACAACTCAACCAAACAGAGTAATTTCCCATCGAAAGCTTCCTTCCTCTGGTCTTTCTCAGCATGACCTCATTCACCTTTCATATTCCATATAAATGCCTAGAACTAAACTTAAATGTATTATTATATATCGTGATCTTAGACATATTGATACAGAATATTTAAAAAAAAGATGCTAAATTGATGCCTTGGAGTGTGAAATACACAGTTGACAAGATTGATATCAAAGTACAAATATTTACCGAAATGATAGTCAACCTGTATGATAAACATGAACACATTAACACGAGACATATTACTATATCCCCATCACCCTGGATGACTAAAGATATTACAACCCTAATGGCAAGACAGGACGCAGCTGATAAAAAATTCAGACTTGACTCATAGAGAGTATTAAATACTGTATCATATAATTTTGAATTGTATAGACAATTATGTAACAAACGTAAACAAGGACAAAAAGTAAAATAAAAATATATTCACTAAATGTTTCTAGTTCTCACTCATCATCAAAACAACTTTGGAAAAATTTGGGGTGAAATAGGAGTGAACAATAAACAAAATTACGACTCAAAAGATATTCCACCTGATAATTTTAATATGAACTTTGGTAAATTTAATCCAAAGGACAACTCTGTAAGGTGACAGACTATAAGAAGAATATTACAATATCCTATTTAAGGTCAATGCGGTTGTAATGAGATATCTAAGAAATGTATGTGGAAAAACTCGTATGGACAAAGTCAGTAATGAATGGGCGCTGAAGGAGTGTGGTTTGAAAGGGAATCAAATAGGTCACTATGGAAGAAACATGTTACATTAGTTTGGTCATGTTGAAAGGATGATTGTGGATTGAGTGATGAAGCAAAGATATGAAGGTAAGAGTGTGTAGATCCAAAGTAAGTGGTAGTCCATATAAGACGTGGCTAAATGTCAAAGATGATGTGTGAAAAAGATAAACATTAAGAGCTCTAAGAATAGGGATCATGTATGACTCAGTGTATGGATGTTGTTGAAGCGAAGAGAGTATGCAAGTATAGGGAAGTGTGGAGAAAGTTAGTGAGGATGGATTAAATATGAAGTTGTATTTTGAGCTATAGGCACAGTTTCTCACCTATCCTGTAAAAGAACGGTGTGATTAGGTATGTATGTATGTATGTATGTATGTATGTATGTGTATGTATATGTATGTATTTTATATGTGTGTGTAATGTATCTATGAAATTTAGCTATCGTTATTCAAATCTATCATTAGGATATAATCTAAAGCACAAACTGAAGAAAGATCTCTCTTAAATTAATACAAAAAATTAAACGTTGTGTCTCTCCTACTTTAACGGATATTTTCAACTTTTTTTAAATTAATGGTCACTTTACAGCTATGTGTAGATAGTCTGAAGTAATAAATACCCCAACTAAAAAGTCTCGGCCTAGCAGTGTACTATCGACCTTTAAGTAATCTTCCCTCTTTATCAAAAAGATGCAGTTATTGGTCATTTGTCAAATTCACGAGTTTATCAATCAACATTATACCATTGAGGCTTTATTTTGTCCTAGTCACAGCACATAAAGCTTAAATCATTGTTACTGACTTGCCATGGACATTCATACATTAACTTTTTTTAATGCTTCTCGATTTTAGTAAGGTCTTTAACAATGTAGATTTGACTTACTTTTAAATAAACTTAATTATTATTTTCATTTCTCCCCTAGCTGCACTCGTTAGATGCAATCCTACCTATATGATCTCATACAGAGGGTGCTCATTAATGACACTGCCTCTGCATTTGGCCCTGTAGATATTTTCAGATGCTGATAAAATAAACTTTGATTTAAAATATATTTGTGAATTGTCTGATAATAACGGTATAGTGATTAGCCCATGATTAAACCACAAATAATGATTACCGGGACGCAAAGACTTTGTCAGATATAAATTGCGCCTCTATTCCATACATAGAGTTAAATGCTATAATACCTCTAACTTCACATACTAATTACTTAGATATATTAATGAACGAAAATTTGACTTGGGTGGATCATGTGACTGACATTTGCAACAAAAAATGATACCTTACTACTGTGCCCTTGCGACGATACTACACGTCTACAACTCCCCGTCACCTAAGTTCGATGCCCCACTTACCCCATTCAACCAGACGATGTGACCGTTCAACCGACAACAAACCACACACTACAACCCAGTGGTCAACAGGATGTGAACTGTGAGCCACGAGGCTTTCTCTCAACCCTCAACCCCCCCCCCATGCCGTGATGCTATACTCACTGCGCAGGTGCGGCTTTCAAGGGTAAAAAGGGACAGGTGTTCGTTATTCGCGTGGGTACCCGTCATTTGGCCAAATGACTTTAGACCAAATGAATTTTAGGCCAAATGACTTTTGTGAATTTAATTTTTAGGCCAAATGACTTTTTGTAAAATTATTTATAGACCATTTATTTAAAAAGTGTTTGGTTGTTTCTGGAAACATTCGTTATGATTTGTAGTGATGCTACTAGATGACGGGTGACCTGGTGGTCTAGGGATAAGGTGTCGGACTTCTGTGCTGGGGGCCGGGGTTCAATCCTAGGTCCCGGCACAGATTTATCTGATTGCCAAACCCTTCCTTCACCTCTGACAAGACGTGTATTAATCACAACTTGTGAATGTGTGGAATGCCAGGTCTCTACCGTGGTTCGGATTCCACGTTAAACTGTAAGTCCCCCATTTCATCTCACAATCATCCTGCCATTACACATTAGCGTAAGTGCGTATAACCCGAACGGGTAGTAAGACGCGGTGCTAATAATAATAATAATAATAATAGATGGCGAGGTGTGTAATTTTTAGTTAAATAATATATACTCCCGTTTCAAAATACATCTGTATTCTCTCAATTTACTACTTCCTAAGGTATAGCAGCACTTCCATTAACCTGTAGTACCACTTTTGTATGTTGAACTTTTTGGATTGCCAAAGTTTTATACTAGTTTTTGTATGTTTTGTACCAGAAATAAAAAGTTTTGTACCCGTACTCTTTTTGATTAATAACCATATATGTGGGCACTCCTACTTTAATAATTTTGTTTTATTTTGAATTTTGAACTTTTTTCAGTGCCAAACTATATTTTATCTGTCTTTGTATATTTGTGTAAGGCCACTACTTTTCTTTGGGTGGCCGGTAGCCAACCCTAACTACAACACTACCACAGCACCTAGGGACTTACATGGTTAGGATGGACCCCGAGCGGTAGGGGTTGGAATGTATGGTTTGTGGGGAGTGAGACTTGAGAGTGAGTCCAATAATGTATATTTATTAATCTATTCAGGTGACTAAACTACTACATAAGTAACCGGGTGGATCTCCCGTGACGAGGAGGCGCAACATTGGGACTCTCAAACCTTCCTCAAGACCCGCGATCGACCCTCCGGCGGGGTGAACCACCAGATCACATTTTATTCTGTAGTTAGTCAGTCGTTGCTAGATACCGACCCACATGCACCCAGAATGGCTCCAAACACTCAACAACACTTTTATTCTATCACCTAAACTTGCTGATCTCGATATTCCACCAGCCAGGAAGGTCCATCGGTCGCACCGTGCTCGCTCGTCAACAGAATGCAAGCTATATGAGATATGTGCTATTCTCAGCAGGATGGTAACCCAACACTCTTGACTTCCAAGGAAATGTACAAGCGTAGGTTAACATCTTGCCAGAATAAACCTTAAAATAATTATGCTCTTACATTACATCCCCCTCTGAAAATTAAGTGGAACATTTATAAGACACTTATTTGACTTAGGTGGTTACTACTCTTAACACTAGTTACTAGATAAGTCCGGAAAAGTAACAACAATAGATTGTGCCTGCGTAGGTATTGGGGGTACAATGTTAGGAGCAGACCTAATAAGACATTTAACCAATGACCCTTTAAAACTAAAGACTACTACAGCTACAATAACAAACAATACCAAAGGTGTGATAGTTGAACCATAAACTATAGACAAGGGCTTAGGGTGTTCCTTTAATGGATGGACCTTAATTTTTAATACTACTTGATTAAAGTAGAAAAATTAACACTTCTAGAAATATTTAAATTTGATTTAAAACTAAAGTTTCCTAAATCTGGAATATATATTAGGGGTAATTTATTTTGAAAATACAATGTACCATGAATTGAAGCTAATACCTTGAAATCTCTACTAATCATGTCACAGTTACTAGCATTTAATATGACACCACTATTCTCAAGTTTCCAAGTATATGGAGGCATACTGTCGAAAGTAGTCCTGCACATAAATGTCACCTCAAGGAGTTTATTTACTGAAAAAATCCAATCATTTGTACTTGTTCGATGAAAAAAAGGTTTTAACAAGTCTTGAACTGTTCGTTGACAGTTTAAACTGGAACTTCTGTTCAAAAATAGATCAAGTTCACAACTATTAACAGTAGTGTCATACAGAACAAAATTTGAAGGACAAATTGTGAAGACGTGCGTTTTAAACTTTGTTAGATCTTCAGCATTCACGTTATCAAAGTATCGTCTATTTTGACTGATAAGCATATAATTATGTATCTTAAACTGAACATAATTATTAATATTCTTCCAAAACATAAAGAGAGTATAGCTGGTATAGCTCCAATTGACTATCTGTATTTGCTAGAGGCACACTAATTATTATTTGTAAAATATTATCACCTACTATGGATTGTACAGTGGCCAGTCCATAAAAAAAACATGTAAATACTCTGGTTTCACTGTTACCACCATGGTCAAAGGTAATTTAATATTTTTTTCTATTGAATGTAACATATTCAAATAAACACTCGGAGTTAAGTTCACTACTTGACTTGTTGTTAGAACTTATTTCTATGGATTGTCTTAGATTAATAAGATCTAATCTAGCATTTGACATACATTCATTTACCCTAAGCTATAAGTTGTTTAAATCAATGTGAGAGTTAATTACGTGTATAGACCTTAGTAGTCCATCTACATTCTTGCTGAGCTCACTATAAATAACATTAAAATGAGAGATATATTCCCTAGCAAGCTGTTGGATGAATTTTGAATTGTTTGTAACTCTATATTCTACATTTTTCATTACTAAAATATGCCTATTCATATTAGAAACATCATCATCAACATCTTGGTCCAAACATTCAAGTTTTTGGTTAATTTCATACAAATCATCAGAATATAGAGTGCCAAAAACAGTTTTGAGGATTTTACCTCCAAAATCAATCCAAGCTCTTTTTTGCCTTTTAGGTTTATTAGGTAACAAGTTTGTAAAACTGTTAATTTCTTATTGATACAGTTTATAGGTTTCAGTTAATTGCTTAGTGGGGGTTTTCCAATTTTGATATCATGAAGAATTATTTTCGGTCAACTCATCCGGCAACTCAACGTTAATTATATAAGTTATCAAGTTGAACAGTTTATTGTTTTCTACATTTAATTCCATCAAATCAAAATTTACTAGTACTTTAAAACTGTTATCAGAGAAAACTACGTTTCCTTTCTTTTCAAACATGACTCCATTAGGTAATTCACTAATTTTTGTTGCTTCACTTAACGCATTGGAAAATACACAAAAATTAAACACTAAAGTGAATATTTAACTTGCACTTTCTGATGTTATACAAATGGGAGGGGTGCTCCGATGACGTTGGGGGAGTGTCCTTCTTTCTCCTGGTAGGCTGGCTCTCCCGCGTGACTGGACGTGGTCGGCTGGCATTGAACCTCAAACCGCTGCTAGGGCCACCACGTGACCTACTGGTGTCCTCGGCAACCAGTGGCGTCTTTCTCGGACGACCTCTCGGCCGCACCTCAGCGTCGCTGTCACAAGGTACAGGGAACAACTTACCCAAATATGGCTTAACCCTATGTGTGTGAACAATAATAGTGCGAAAGGGCAGCTGCACCTTAATGGTTACCGGAGACAACATTTCAACACTAAATATGGTCCCTTAATCTGGAGTTGGAATTTTTTTATTTGACCACATTTTAAAACTGGGTTCGAAAAAATACACAAAGTTCCCAAATCTGTATTTGGGCACAACACTCTTGTTATACTGAGCTGCCTGTTGTTGTAACGCTAGATGATTTCTTTTCTTGACAATTTTCCACACACTTTGCAGTTTTTCATCAAGGTCGCTCACGTGTTCGTTTGAGTTCAGTGGAAGCCTCACAAAATCAAGCGGAGTCATCATTGGTCGCCCATAAACAATTTCATACGGAGTCATTTTTGTACTTTAATGTCGCTTGGTGTTATAGGCTGCAACGACATAAGGCAAAAATATGTCCCAGTTGTCATGTCGACTATTTACAAAATGACTCAGCATTTTAGAAATCGTTTGGTGTACTCGTTCAACGCGGCCATTTCCCTCCGGATGTGCTGGTGTAGTTCTAAGTTTAGTGACATTGAGCAATTTGCAAACTTGCACCATTAGTTCTGACATGAAGTTCGAACCCTGGTCACTAATAATAAATAAGGGTGTCCCGAACTTCAACACCCACTGGAAAATAAACACCCTCGCTATGGTCTCTGCACTCTGATCCGGTACAGGTATCATCACCAAGTACCTAGAAAAATGGTCAATCATCGTTCAAATAAACTTGTTGTGGTATCTGGTTTTTGGTAAGAGACCGACTATATCTAAACCTATCTGTTCAAACGGAGTGTTTGTTTCGGGTAGTTCTTGAAGTGGTGCTTTTGTTTTTCCATATTTGTTTCTCTGATTGCATGAGACGCATCGTTGGATGTAGTTATCTACATCGTGACGTCGATTCGGCTACCAGTACTTTCGTGCTACCCTGTAGTTCGTAGTTCTCTTACCGCTGTGACTGGCTAAAATTGAGTAATAAAATTCTTTTAGCACGTCGTCACGTTTTTACTCAGGTATCACAATGCGCTTCCCATACTTGGTTTCTCGAAAAAGTAAGCCATTAACCTCCTGTAAACTTGGGTTGTTTCTCCAAATTTGACAATCGGCATCTTGAAATTGCTGCTCTATTAGTTCCTCTTAGGTACTGAGTTCGATGGTTATTATTTTTCTACTTAGTCCGTCAGTATTTCCATGGAATTTTCCTGGTCGATGACACACCGTGTATACATATTCACTAAGACGTAAACTCCATCTCATTAGACGACCGCTAGGGTATTTTAGACTCAATAACCACTTAAGAGCGGCATGATCTGTAATTAATGTAAAGGGTTTACCCAGTAGGTAGCACCGGAATTTATTGAAACTCCACAGGACTCCTAGAAGTTCTTTTTTCCGTGGTGCCATAGTTAATTTCTGCTTGGTTCAGTTGGCGGGATGCGAAAGCAACAGGGTGTTCCTCACCCTCAACCTCCTGAGACAACACACAACCAAGTGCATAGTTGCCAGCATTTGTAGACGAGATAAATGGTTTTTCAAAATCAGGGAAAATTAATACTGGAGACGAAGTCAATGCGTTCTTTAAAGCTTCCATAGCGTCACTGCAGTCTGGGGTCCACTCGAACTTTGCTCCCTTTCTTAGTAGTTAAGTTAAGGGCTGCGCTTTCCTGGCATAGTTTACAATGAATATACGATAGAAGTTTGACAAACCTAAAAATGATTGAAGTTCTTTGACTTTTTAGGAATGGGGTAGTTTCGGATGGCTTCGACTAACTGAGGATCACATTTTATTCCTTCATGACTTATATAATGACCTAGGTAATGTACCTGAGAGGCCGCGAAGTGGCATTTATCAATATTCAAGGATAAGTTGGCCTGGTGCAACCGATTCAAAACTGCCCGCAGTCTTTCAGCATGTTCTACCATGTCCTTGCTAAATACTATTATGTCATTTAGGTAAACCAGGGTTTGAGTAGGTGTTAACCCATACAATATACCATCCATCAGTCTTTGGAACGTAGCCGGGGCATTTCTGAGACCAAAAGACATTCTAACACATTTGTACACCCTTATTGTAGTTATAAAAGACGTTTTTGCTTGGTCGTCAGGATGAACACATAGTTGTGTGTAGCCGTTAGTCATGTCCAGGCACGAGAAGACTTTACATTTAGACATGTGTTCAATCGTTTCCACTAAATTAGGTAGGGGATGAAGGTCTGGGGTAGTTACTGCATTTAAACGTCTATAGTCAACACAAAATCGGAATTCAGGTTGTCCTGTTTTAGACTTCTATTTTACAATCACTATAGGAGAGCTCTATGGTGGATCATGTATTTCCCTTGATTTGATAAATCCGCCCTTAACTGGTTCTCAATCATATCTTGAACTAGGTCTCTTTGGTGATAAGGTACTCTGTATGGTTTCTGTGATATAGGCTTTGCATCTCCGGTATGTATTCGATGGTGTACTAATTGGGTAGCAGGTAAACTATCTCTTTCCCTAAAGATATTCTTAAGCTCTCGTAAAATATACTTCAAAAGTTTTTATCTTTTTCTGACAAATTATCTAGTTTTTGATGAAGTGCAGCTTCTAATTTAGGGGTTGTAGTGTCCTTAACCCCACAAGCTCGTACAACTTTATTTTGATCCTTACCCTGAGGTAATACAAGGTCCGTGGCATACAAACTTCCACATGAGTTTTTTTCACAACAGATGACGTCATATTTGTTTACATAACAAACGCTAGCAATTACCGCCCCTCGTGGCATTTGGACAGCCACAGGGCTCATATTGACAACACTTATAGGGACTCTGACCCTGTTTCCCGCCTTTATGGCAACACTAACACTTCTAGCCACATAACAGTGTTTATCTTCCAGTGTATCGCTTTGTATAACTGGTTCTACTAAAAGTAACTTTTCGTCAATGACTTCGGGGAGTTTAACTTCAGCTTGAATTATCTTTCATGCGCCCGGGGGCATTTCTTCAGTGTGCATTAAACGTACTAGAACCGGAACCATTTACACAGCGCAGGTTGAGATAGCTATTCTCATATTTACAACTGCATTAGTTCGTTGGGGCCCTCTTTCGGCTCTTGTTCCTAAATCATAGGATTTATGATGAAGGTTCAACTTCCGTTTTTCTACGTTAATAGAAGCCTAGTTTTTCAAAAAGAAATTCAACCCAAGTATGCCCTCATAGCGATGACAGCTGGCATTTACAACCTGTACCTTTACTACATAACTATCGTGGTTTAACTTGACAGTCACAGATTTTTCTCCCAAACTTGACATTTTTCGTCCTCCTAGACCCGTAATTTCGTACTTAGATTTGGAAATACTTCTATTTTCCACAACCTCTTGCCACATTACTGAAACTTGAGCGCCTGTATCGACTAACAACCTGCATGGTTTTCCCTCATAGTTTCCAAGAATTATAAGCTCTTCTACACTAGAGTCTTCACTCTCAGCGGAAGTTACAGGAACGAATTTTATTTGGACTGGGGGTCGTGGCTTGACCCAATCCCTTTATCGTTTGAGGGAGGTTTCTTCCCTTCAAACCTTTTCCTACAAAATTTGGATATATGTCCCTTGTCCATCCACATAGTTCTGCTGACTGCTCTAACTTTGTGAAAAAGGTGTTCACACTATCCTCTGCCCTCCTTGAAATACTGGTATGCTAGGAATAAGAGAGAAATTCCTAACATTCATGGTGGCTGTTATTGATTCGCTTCCCTGACTCGTATTAGCAGTATAGTTCATACGATCTTGCCATAAAGTTTCGTTTTCTACTTTTAAATCACGAATTTGTGTCATTAATAGATCTATGGCTGTTTGTAAGTCGACGTCTCGTCCTTCTAATCTTACTGGGGGGGTAGCCATGATAACAATTTTGCAATAGAATATTTAAAATTTTGGAATTATTTGTCCGAATATAAAAATGAAACTTCAGAATTTTAAATACATACTAAAATTATAATTGAACACACAAAATAGACTAAACCTTATCAAAGTAGTACCGTTTCCTACCTTGGTGTTGCTATTGTTGTTGCTGTTGTGGTGGGTGACGTTTGTGAATGAGTTTTTGACGACGTCACTACTGTCATCTGTCCATTCATGCTGGTTAAGATTGCCGACTTATCTTCTTTCTCGATAGCAGCTGATATACACACACGCGCGTTTATCACTCCATTCGTGACTTGCGGTACAAAGTTTTATCAACTCATATCCCCTTTCTTCCACACCTAGCATAATCAAGCTAGCAGCACGCGTAATGGAACAAGATGGCACGGAGTAATCAGTGAATCCTTCATGGTTAATCCACTTGACTTCATATGGGAAAGGTTTTTTCCTCGCTTCTTTTGTGACTGTCATGTAGTTACTTGGAAGATGTATTGGCCTTTTCTTTAATTTTCTTTCAATGGTGCTGTGCACGGTATCACACTCCATTTGCGTATGCCCTTTTTCCAAATACTTCTGGGTGATGGTTTGTTTATTATTGATGGCATGGTCCAACAATGCATTTGATAAAATATTGTTCCTATTCTGATAGCTGTACCCATCACTGTATATAATTATTTCTTTATCAAGAACACAATGACAATTTAGGTAGTCAATTATAAGTGATGCAAAAGTGGATGCTGTCAAATCAGTATCTACTTCACTAAACCAATAGCATGTGCAATGATGGGAGGTCAATTTGTACACCGTGAAATTATGGCAGCATAACTTTGTCTTGTAATAGAAAGCACTTGCCTGTACATATGGTGACACCTTAACTGCTTGCAAGTCCATTGTAAGCACAGTGAACTCTCTGTTTTACCAGAATTTAATCGTATTCTTTTTCTTTCCTAGCTCTCTCTTTTCTTGTTATATGGCGATTCCATTCTTCATCAGTTATGTTTCCCACTTCATGTTGTGCGCAAGTATCACACTGATCTTTTTTTTAATGTGTATAAAGACAGATCTTCTCTTGAAAAGTTGATGCAAATTTAGTTCTACTGACTTTTCATCAAGAGCATTTATTCTCTCATAATACATGGTATATAGTTGGGATATTGAGACAATGCTTTGCTCCAAAAACAATTTAGAAGTGCTCTTTCTAGCATAATGCGATGGCAGCTTGGGGAGATCATCAAATAACTGATTCAGTTTGTATTAACTTTGAATTGAAGATGCTGTTCTTGAACTTTTTCTGTTGTGTAAGGCTTCGTGTGAATCAAACATACCTACTGAACTTTTATTCACCCATTCTCTGACAGAACGTTCTCCTAATGCCAGCGTGGACATAAACTTTTTTTGCATACAGGATATCTGGTTCCATCTTGTAGTTTTAAATAGTATATGAAAGTAAAACCTCTTCTTGATTTCTCATTAGTTGTGTAGCGTCGCTTTGGCACTAATTTCTTAACATTATTTGCAACATACACTTTCGTTTGCTCCCATGTCATTTTTGTAAAAAAAAAATCATAAATTGACTTCCTTTCTTCTTCGCTAATTTCAGTAAATTTTCGCTCTCCTTATTTTCTGCAAGCTTCAGACTCACATTTTTCACCCAATTTCTTTTCTTAAAACATTTGTATTGTCAAATACTTCTGGGTTCTCATTCACTTCTACAGTCTTATTTATCTCTGCATTCTGATGCACTTCTACAGTATTATTTACCTCTAAATCCTGATGCACTTCTACAATCTTATCTACCTCTGCATTCTGATGCACTTCTACAGTCTTATCTACCTCTGCATTCTGATGCACTTCTACAGTCTTATCTACCTCTGCATTCTGATGCACTTCTACAGTCTTATTTACCTCTGAATTCTGATGTACTTCTACAGTCTTATTTACCTCTGCATTCTGATGCACTTCTACAGTCTTATTCACCTCTGCATTCTGATGCACTTATACAGTCTTATTTACCTCTAAATTCTGATGCACGTATACAGTCTTATTTACCTCTAAATTATGATGTACTTCTACAGTCTTATCTACCTCTAAATTCTGATGCACTTCTACAGTCTTATTTACCTCTGAATTCTGATGTACTTCTACAGTCTTATCTACCTCTGCATTCTGATGCACTTCTACAGTCTTATTTACCTCTGCATTCTGATGTACTTCTACAGTCTTATTTACCTCTGCATTCTGATGCACTTCTACAATCTTATTCACCTCTGCATTCTGATGCACTTCTACAGACTTATTTGCCTCTGCATTTGATGCACTTCTACATTCTTATTTACCTCTAAATTCTGATGCACTTCTACAGTCTTATTTGCCTCTGAATTCTGATGTACTTCTACAGTATTATTTACCTCTGCATTCTGATACACTTCAATATTT
This sequence comes from Timema podura, assembly GCA_033556935.1. Lineage (NCBI taxonomy): Eukaryota > Metazoa > Arthropoda > Insecta > Phasmatodea > Timematidae > Timema > Timema podura. The sequence goes on along the minus strand of JAVRXN010000013.1, from coordinate 52,702,041 downwards.
TTAATGACCTCTCTACTCTCATCCATTTCTGCACTATCATCTACTTTTAAGTTGGCATGCATTTTAATATTTTTATGCACGATTTTACTGTCTCCTCCAACAGGAACTAATCGAGAAGAACCAATATTATTGTCATTGTTGTTTGTAGTTTCTAAAACTATTACATCTGGCATACTAACTGTAACCTCATTATTTAATTCTTCAAACCCATAAGTGCTCAGGGTTACAACACCATTCATTTGTGATATGAAATTAAGCAGTTCACTATCTGGTTCCATAACATAAACAAAGTCACTGTCATCATTATTGGAAGCCGAAAAAGTAATATCAATCTCAGTATTTGCGCAAAAATCTGGTGGCATCACACATTTATTACTCTCTGTAACATTTAAGGTGGTAGCATTGTCTTCTGTATTAATGCTTAATGGAGCTTCATCGCTTGAAACATCATTAGCAGACTCAATTGGCTAGTGCCAATTCAATGATCCTTTGTCATTTTTAATTCTAAAAATAAAACTATGTTATAAGTATTGAGTTACAAAATACATTCACTAAAAAATTAAATAACATAAATGTTCACTTGGCAAATTATAAAGAAATATTGCCTTTAGAAATATCATTGTTGATGCTCTAATCTTAAATTATTCTATATATTATTATATAGGGGCCTATTTAAATAAAAATAAATTAATTAAAAATTTACCATCAACTAACAATTCAGAGCTTCAAATATGGTTAGACTTCGGAAAAAATTACATTATTGCAACAGTTACACAATTAATAATCACAAACAATTTTTATAGTCAAAAGGAATGGTGTGTCTTACGTCCCAGTAAAATAAACACTGATGCTACTTTCAAAATGTCAACCCTCTAATGTGTGGAATACAACAATTTGCTTCTGTTAATAATCTATAAGTCTAACTGCAAATTGTCGTAACCCTAGCATATTTGGAATAAGATATTTTGCCACTAAACAAAAATGTACCTGGGGATACGACATTATGTTTAGATTAAAAATAAAATAGATAGACACTTTTGAAAGATACAATATTTTAACATTATATGTAGTTGTAACCCACAAGTCTAAAAATAATAAAATCTCAATTTTGCCAAATTTGTGGGTTACGACACATTGACATTTCATGGACGATATGCTATTCTCAGCAGAATAGCGACCTAACACTCTTGACTTACAAGGAAATGAACAAGCGTAGGTTAACCTCTTGCCAGAATAAACCTTAAAATAATTATGTTCTTACATTTGTTTATTAATTTTGTTGAATGAATTAATCAACCATTCATTTTTATAATTGTATTAACTTACTCGAGTTTGCCCACGGCTTCGCTCACGTTTAAGTTGGGTATATTATCTTATTATCAAACTTTATGCACTTGAGCCTTAAAGCGGTGTTTACATTGACGTAGAACCACGGCTGAAATCAGACGTGGATGCAATTGAGACGTGTGAAGACGGCTAATGTACAGACAACGGACGTGAGCGCGCAGACGTGGGTACACGTCACGGCTCCTTCCCATGGCTGTATGTTTAAAACCAAACCTAGTTTGATTCTTTCGCGTCATTTAGCCGTAGTTGCTTGCTTCGTCAGACGTGGCTTTGTGCGAGTAGTCCCAAAAACCATGGCAAAGAAAGATTGTGTCTCTTTAAAGTTATCGGAAACCAACACCATACGATTATTACAATTATATCAAGGCGAGCCCTGTCTGTACGACGTTAATACTGACGATTATAGGAACCGTGAATTACGGACTTCAGCAATGAAACGCATTGCTGCAGCAATGTCAGTTGATGGTTTCGGGCCGAAATAAAAATTTGCTGCTAAATTCAAAAACCTTAGAAATTCTTATTCGCAAGAACTGAAAAAGGTGAAAGACAGCGAGTTGTCTGGTGTGGGTGGAGACGATTTCTACGTTCCAAAAGTGTATTGGTTCAGTGTGACTGACTAATTTCTTCTACCCTACCTGTATTCTCGACCTACACAAACAAATCTCGTAAGTACTTCATTTTAACAAAAATTTATTTATATTTAGAATCACAAACTTTGATGTTCATTAGCTCTAGATACAGGAATCGTGTTTACAGTTTTTCATCCTACTCTAAACCAACAGATCGTCTTTGCCAACCCACAGCTCCCTCTCCGTCGACGTACTGACAATATTCCTTTTGAACTCTCTCCGCATGTATGCTTGCGTGTTGGTCTCTTGTCCGCTGAAGATCATGTATACAGTGTTGTACATTTGCTCGCCACGACCCCTCAATCAAATGGCCATTATCCTCGTGATCTACGTTGTTAGGAGCAATGTATGTAGGATTCATTTTTTTCAGCCAGTTGTGCAATATGCCACAGACTAAAACCACATCGTCCACTGTTTGTAAGTTCTTTAGAGAAATTGGCTTCTTGAGGACTTGGAAACTACTAACTAAAATACCAAAAGCATTTTCTGATACTCGTCACGCGCGGCTGAATCGATAGTTGCAGATCCGTTCTTCATCCGATAGATTACATTTCTTGTATGGTGTCATCAAGTGTGACTTTAGCGGAAATGCATCATCTCCTATTGTTACAGAGTTAGGAGGCAAGTCAAGCCAATTGTTTTCAATGGCACGAGCAAGTAAACATCGGTTCCATACACCACCATCAGCACACCTGCCAGTCGCTCCTACATCAACATACGTGATGGATGTAGCGTTTATTGATATAACGCTACAAGAAGTAATTGAATCAACGACTAGACACTGGTGAAATAAAACAAGAGTGGACTCACCATTGCCCCATTGTCTTGTGTTGTGTTATTGCGCCTCCCGAGCGGGCCTCCCGCACTACGTTCCACTATAAACTTTGTGCTTAGACTAACTTATTGAAGCTTGTAGTGCGAGTCGTTCGCAAGGCATGATGGAAGAAAAGGTGTGACGTGTATGCCCGAGACGTCAGTGTGTTGTAGAAACATTTGTTCTGGATCTGTCTCAATGCTTCTATACTGTTCTTCAACCTTCTCGTTGTTCCATCCCTCTTTGTCTTGTGTTGTGATTTTCCTTTGTTTTGGCGTACCCCTCCTCCCCCTCTCTGAGCTAGAATACTAGCATATATATTGATGTAGAATGCATGGAGCTTTACTCTTGTCTGGACTTCCTCCAGAAACACTTATTGGTGTTCAGGATGATAAAAAGGTACAAAATTCCCTTTCGGCAATTGTATTTTAAAATTCACTTTCGGCTAACATTGTAATTTTTAATGATTTACTGAACGAGTATATATATTTAAATGAGACATTGAATATTTGTTGTTGTGTTTTGTAGACACGAAGTCCCCTTCTGGGTTTATCTCTAGTAATATTGTTGTGATATAACAGAGACGCCATGTTTTTCACTACTGGTCAAATTTATAGCCTGTTCGGTATGAGAAGCTGAATTCGACTTAGAATATTATTTTGATAAATAATGGCTTTCGCATTATGTAGACTTAAAGTCCCCTTCTGGGTTTTTGTAAATATTAATATTTTCACATATTATGGAAAGGCCATCCTTTCTATTGGAGATTTAACCTTATAGTCTGTCCGGCTAGGAAGCTATAATTTAAACTTGTAAATATTTTGGTAAATTTCAACACTTAATCTTTTCTGTAAGTTGTTGGATAAGAAAAGGGAAAATTATGGCTAGGTTAAAGCTAACGTTTAAAATCGCCACTTGGTTATTATTGGTTAAGGACCTTCAGTCCGCTGTTGGAGTTAGTTGTTTTTGAAAGAGTTAGTAATAGAGCGATCGATCTTTGAGATGATTATTGAGACTTCAAATTATTGTTATTGTTATACTAAAATTTACATATACATATATATTCCTTGCTTTTGTGCCATATTTAAATACCTACATTTTATATCAATAAAATGACTTATACTGTTTACCTTTTTTATGTTTGTCACATACTTACCTTTTCATTACTAATTGATGAGAATATTTTTTAATATTTAATATATTAAATATTTGTAGAGCGGGTTCGGGGAGGCAGAAGACAAATGGACCCGAGTACGGTCCATTTGTTTTGTGATGGTCCTATCGGCTCCTCTGCAATTATTGTCCTTTTTTATCTTTTGAAATCTTTTGAAATGGTGATTATTTTGTTGTGCACCAGCCTTAATTCATCGGTGAATTAAGGGGTTGTTTACAATCAAACAATAGTAATGATCAACCATAGCCATCAGAATGGTACTGTAGAAGTGTTTGTAGTTGTAGTATAATGAACCACTTTTGGGCGGACGAAGTATTGCCACTTGTTTACCATCCAATGCCCCTATGTACCCAGGAAAATCCCATCTTTGGTTAAAGCCTTCCTCCATCGCGGACCATTGCTCCTTGTTTTTGGGGATCTGAAAGAAACCATATCCAAATAATACAATACGGTATACTCTCCATTAAACAAATATTCAAGTATTTAAAATAATATTTCGAAATATTAAGTAAATAAAATGTTAAAATAATTTTTCATCCAAATATATTAGGTAAGTGCTAGAAAATAAAAAAGTGAGCAGGGGGATAAAACATACTGCTTTGCTCTCATACTTTAAATTAAATGGTATTTCTTTACTTTTTTGTTGTATTTTTGCATTTTTTTCTTGATATTATCGGGTTTTTTTATGTCCCTACCCCTACGGATAATCGAAAAAATCACTCTCCCTATTATAAATTAATATATTCACATCGCTGGCGAGCTATACAGGCTACATAGCACACGCTGGCTCGCTATATTTTAGGATAGCTGGCTCGGCGATTTTTGTGAAACATCTCTGGTCATCTTTTATGATACCTGCGTCAACTTTAGTGGTTCAATCGAAAGTTGGTCTGGTCTGTAAGTCATACATTATATGAAGATATTCACCATATATTGCGTTTTATCGGTTACGGAATGATTCTATTTTCTTTTCTTCATAAAGAATATAAAAGCAAGAACTGGTCATCAGTATCGGAATCGTCTTCGTCATAAATCCACTGAATATTGCGGGAGGATTCCGATTACACAACAAAGTACCTCGAGCACCATCTTAACTTAACAAAAGCTAATAGAAAACAGAAAATACTGGCTATTAACCTAGTGCCTAAAAGATTGGCAAAGGTTCGTGGGAGGGGGGCAAAGCGTGCGCTACGCATAGTAATAATAATATTATGGTGTGAATGGTCAAATCGATGAACTCGACTATACAGCGTAAAACATGTGACGCCTAACATTTTAGTGTGAAATGTCCTTAGGCCTAAGTGTGATGTAAAATCCGTAATAAAAAGGAAATATTTTCCTTTGGTCATTTTTACTTTTTCATAACTCCTCAGGGAGAAAGTATTGTGATCGTTAAAAAAAATCGAACCAGAGATTTTGCTAAATGTTGACGTATCACGACAACCTAAACAAAAAAATTTTGTTTTTTGGCCCAATATTACAATGCCATGATATTATATTCGTTAGGGCTTAACATAAGGTAAGTGATAACGACCACTACTTTGGATTTTACAATGTTCAGTTACAGCTAGCGTCGTTAAGTTAACGCGAGTGTTAGAAAAATGAATCTTATATCAAAATAAAACTCAGTTATGACGATCATTTCATACAATTGTACTACCCATCTATTTCATCAGGAAAAAACTTTTACAAAGATTGAAAATATGTCTGCACTATGAACAACATCATATTTCTTTCCTTAGAAATTAGTTTTTTTCAAAGCAAACTAATTGGAATTTGGGAATTTTAATAATATCCTCATGTATTTTAAGGTTTTTATAAAGAGTTCTGAAAAAATACTGTGATTGTCCAAGTAGTTTACAAGAAACAGTGAGCTATGTTTTAGGATTTTCGAGTATTGATCGCGTAACATATTTGCTGATTTACCTGCAAGAACTTTAAAATGTGGCTATCTGCACGCTCGTGTCGTGAATTCAAATATCGTGTGCACTTTGCAGAGTGCCTATATCCAAAGAAAATTACAATATACTTTGGACTAGCCAGTTTCTACAGTTTCCCCAAATCATTCATAGCCACTAGTTTTATCAAGAGGAAAAGGAGGAAATATGGGCTACTGATTTGTTTAAGAATTGAAATTTCAAACACTTTTCACTATTGAACTACGACATTGAGTCTAAACATGTCAGTAACCGTATTTATTATTATAAATAATTTTTTAATAGGCATTTTTAATATAAACCGTAAAATCCAACTTAAAATTCAAAAAGAGATTGTAAAAAAAATCTGTTTTATAGAAAAAGTTTGAGTAATTTAAGTGAAATGTGTGTTTATAAACAGAAGTTAGTAAAAGCCTTATATTTGACAATTTTTTTCAATATACATCCAAATACAATTTTAAGAAAAAAGCTCTACAAAATTTGGCAGTTTATAAACAAAATGCTAGAGTAAATAAACACTCTAATATTATACTACCTATCTTGTTACTATATATTTGCATAGCTAATTGTATTCTCTGTTTCAACTTCATATTTCATGAAGTCTGTATTAGTGAAATATTTGTGTTCAAGGGAATTATCTCTTGGCCTTACAACCATTGACTCCAATTCCCCAGTTTGGCCTTTAAGTAGTTTCCATAATAGTCCATTATGTCATAAGGAGTGATTGCTTTATTATTGTGACAAAGCTACATTCTTACTTCCTCACTGTAAAAGCCTTTAGAGGGCCCATGAATGTCTAGTCAAGGGGTTAAAGCCAGTGGGTTGATTGAGGAGACAGCACGACAGTGGTAACGTGATTGGCTCTGGAAATATCGATTACATCTAGATTGCGAGTGTGACTGTAGTGTCCATCCGATATTAATAAAACAGGTGATTCCTGAGTTGGTTTGGCATGTTCCACAACCCCTTGATGAAAATATGGGTATTGTACCCATCCAGATGGATCCAATCGAACTTGGAGGACAGAATCTCACCAGTTGATCAGACGTGTTGGTTCTGGGGAAGATTATCATTGGAGGATCGAAGTATCCACTGGCACTCATTGCTACAATGATTGCTATTGTAGATCCTCTCTCAGCTGACGTCATTATCCTGCGTGAGTCAACAGCTTCGTCTACATTATAAAATCTCGCTATGATACATAAAAAAAAAGTTTTAACATCACACAAACAAATGAATAGAGATAACGGTATATAAATCCTACGGTGCTTAAAAAAAAATGAATATGAGAACAGGTCTTTGTAGTCCTTTACAGGAAGTTGCTGGTAGAAAAAAATTGTAAGGATTTTCTCCAAAATTTAATCAAACACAGACATAGTTTGAGCACTGTTTTCACTTACATATTTGCATATTTTGAATTTTGAACTTTGAATTTTGAAGAGCATTAATTAAAAAAACTATAATTTTGAATAAGATTCTCCACTTGTAAATTTATTTGAAAATATTTAATCTCTGAAGCCATCCCCCAATTCTCCCGAAGAGTCTTCCTGTACAAGATGTAGTTTCTTCCTCGTCAACTTAGTCTGTACAGGGGAAATCATCCATTTTTCCAAGCCACCATTCTAAATATTCTTCTTTCGGTATCAATTTCTCATAACTTGGAATATTGGAACAGTCCGAAACATCGCCAAGAGATTTACAATCACTGCGTAAATAATAAGATTTAAAGAATTTTGTAATTAATCTAGGACTGGTTTCCGAAATTTGTTCAAAAGTTATTGAAATTTCTAGGTCATCTTGATATTAACTGTAATTTTTATATTGTCGTCCAAAAAGATAGTTTTGAATTTAGACTTGTTGCCTGAATTGTTAATTGTTTCTGACAAGGTGAAATCGCTTAACCCGTCGAGCCACCAGTTTTTTTGTTTGTTTTTTTGAGATTGACTTATTGTTAACGGGAATTTTGGAGCTCTTCATATTTTTTTTCCTTGATGTTCTTGATTGTTTAGTGGCAACTTCGTGATTTAGAATTATGCTATTTTAAATACGTGAGGGTCCATGAAATTAAAATTTAGATCGATACCGGATTCCAAAATGTCCTAGAACTTCATAATAATCTCTGGATCTTCTTGTAAATTTATGATTTTTAATGTCGTCTTGTCCTGAATCGCCTGAACTGTCGTCTCCTCCCACGGAATGTCCTTCGAGGCCATTTTATACCCTGCATCACACAACTTCATAGCTTATCTTAGAATCCATCTCGTTTTAATAAATACCACTTAAACTGAACTTTGTTTTGGAAAGACAAAGCTATAACAGGTAACTTAAGATAATGTGGCATCAATTATTTGATTAGAGTGGCCCGTAGTTGGTTGTTTTGTACCCCTGTCCATGAAATACTTTTCAACTTAACTAAATAATGTATTGTCTACTTGCTAAAATAGTATCGCTGTATTGTTTGTGTATCATTTCATTGATTGTCATCAACTTAATAAGTCTTATTAAGATAGTACCAATAATGTCGGGTGGAGCACACATAAATCTAACACTATTCATACAAAACAAACACTATAACAGTTGTAATCCTTGTAGTTGTAATGATGACCAGGTTTTAACAATTGGAACTTACAGGAAAGTATTGTTTCAGTTAATCTTACTCAACTTCATTATAAAGTATCAATATAATAAATAGATACCCATGTGTGAGATTCCTGCAGAGAATACTTGTTTTTATTATTGAATACTTTGATTAGATGGCAAAGTATTTTGGGTGATGTTACCCCTTATTATCGTGTTATCCTCGTATGTGACGTATGTTCTCCCGTAATGTCGTGGATAATAGACTATTATATTACAGTATTGACGTTGGTGACCTGGCGATCTACGGGTAAGGTTTCAATCTTCTGTGCTGACGGTCCGGGTTCAATCCTCGGTCCCGGCACAGATTTATCTGATTACCAAACCCTTCCTTCACCTCTGACAAGACGTGTATTAATCACAACTTGTGAATGTGAGGAATGCCAGGCCTCCACCATGGTTCGGATCCCACGTTAAACTGTAGGTCCTCCATTTCATCTCACAATCACCCAACTATTGCACATTAGCGTAAGTGCGTTAAACACGAACGGTTAGTAAGTCGCCTTGCTAATAATAATCATAGTAAAAATGGCGTTTATATATCTCATAAATCTTATCTTCTTTAGTCAAACACGTTCATTTTTCACAATCAAGCAATGATTAGTATTTGTTTCCAGGAAACATGATGTATTTCTAAATAGTGGTTTCCTAGATACAGATTATTGTTGTGTTTTATTTTATCTAGTTAAAATATTTATTTTTCATACGTATGATAAACAATTTAAATGAAATTATGTTGTGAGTAGAAGAATATTTTCACGTTATTATTTATCGCTATTCAAAACTTCATGTTGTGTGTTCTGTCACCAGCCAGTTGAACAGTCTCCAAGACTTTTACAACATAAGCCCTGTTCTTATTTTAAAAAATCTAAAAATTGGAAATATCACTTTATCCCTTTTAATACTAAATCAAAATAAAATGTTCCTATACCCGCCTCGGTGGCGTGGTTGAATAACGCGCTAGTCGTGTTGAGCTCGACTGCTGAGGACGGGGAGATCGAGGTTCGAATCTCGGTCGGGTGAACTGGGGGTGATCTTTCCTAAATGGTCTTCTACTCTCACTCCACGCAAATGCGGGTTCACTTCCTCTAAATTTAACCTTCCAATTTCCTAATCCATTAGCGTAATTAGTAATTAAGCGTATAACCCGAACGGGTAGTAAGACGCGGTGCTAAATAATAATAAATAATAATAAAAATGTTCCTATTTGCTCGAATCGTTCTTTTTTTTAAATCTCTGGACACTTTAAAGCCAGAAAGAATATGATATAATATCAACCGGAGGAAGGGTCTTCAAAGTCTTTGAAATTTTATTTGTGTGTATTGTTTAATATACGTCATTTTGAACAAATTAATTATTTGGAAACAGATATGCGGGGAGTCTAAGTGATCTTGAACAACTAAAGTTCTAATTGAAATAAAAGTCATAATGTGTATTTGCTACAAGACTTGACCTATTTTGGAGGTCAGCACGTTTCACCCCTAGGTAATAGAGAGGAGGCGCAGTCGTTATTTTCTCTTCTCAGAGTCACTAATATTTCAGAGACTGCGAGATATGTATCATTTTAAAATTATTCTCGTATACCTAAAGCGATAAAATTGTTATGATACTTTTTGACCTGGAGATTTTGATTAATAATTACGTTTTATGTGCTTTCAAAACAAAAACAAAAAAAGAGATTTTTCGATTTCATTTTACCGAGGGTTGAAACTTGGTATTTAGATAGTTAAGAGGTTATGCATAGGAGAGTTTTTAACTATCCATTCAACCCTAAAGTTAAGGGTAGCTTACAAGAGATTTTTTCGAAATCAACTATAAAGATTTTTATTAAAATGTATATACAGACACATTTTAATATTACAAACAAATTAATGGAGCTAATTTTACCGGTAAAATGATTTAGAGGGTTGTTTACATAGATGGATATCAACAATGTTGATAATAACTACACAACTCTTTGAAATACGAAATTATTTATCAGTGAATGATTGTAAGACTATTAAAAATAAAACACTTTTTAATGAAATAAATATTTATAAACCAATAATTTCCAGAGGGATAGGAAAATATTTATTTTTAAACATAGTTCTGGGAATTGAAGAGATGATTGTTATGCTATTTGTTAAAATGTGATTGTTTTAATATTATGTTTCTGCTAAAATATATATTATTTCATTTAAATGACCTTACGAGTTTTTAGTATATGTTTAGGTAAAAGAGCGAGAAAGTCTCTCTTGGACACCTTGACTTTATTTTTCCATCAAATTAAGAGAAAATATTTGTTTTAACCTAAAACTTCATTATTTGATCCTATAACTTATAACTTCCGACTTTTCAATAAAAATGCTATGGTGATTTTTTCCATGAAATTGAGAGTAATTATTAGTTTTACCCTAAAATATTGCATTGTGGATTTTATACATTCTTTGAACTTTTAAATGGATTCAGCTTATTTAATAACATATGTGATGACACTTCACACACTCATATAATTATTGGACAACACTATTTTGAGTCAAAATCACTGAAAAAATAAGATGGTGGCCATTTGTTAATATGGACCATGATACTTACAATATTTCAAATTTTTAACTCAATAACTTATTTGTTTGTGTGAATTGATTATAAAATTAAAGACTCTCTTCCTTGAAAATTTAACAAGATTTTTTTTAGATGCAACTGAAGAACACAGCTTAAACAATTTAGGTTCTAAAGAATTTAAAAAATTATTTTATTTTAATATTACAGTCCTATTGTAGATTCATTTTATTTCATGCTGTTTATTTTGAATACTGACTTATTTTAAATTCTTCTCAATTTATTGAAGTGTTAAATACTGTTTTCATTTATAACTTAAGGGAAAATAATATTATGCATTTTATACTTCTTGTTCAACTCACTTATTAATGTTATTTAAAGGGTAAAATACTCGACATTACTAACATCTTCCTCTAGACTAGATGTCACCAACCGGGGGCCCGCACGAGGCCCGCAAGTACACTGTGAAAAAAGGAAAGGGCTTTTTTTAATGAACAACAAATATCTATGGGATATATATAAAAAAAGATTTTTGCTAAAAATAATGATAATACAGATAATCTCACTTCTTCCATTCATATTTATAACCTATCATCCGGCTCTGAAATAGAATAGCTCATTATCACGCAGACTCTATGATCTCTGGACTACTGGGGGGGGGGGTCATGGACCTCAACAATAAAAAAAATTACAGACAAAAAAAGAAACAACCTACAAACAAAATATTTTCAACAATGCAAGTATGTTACCTTGAGCTGTACTATGTATGAGGGTAAACATTTAATAAAGAAAAAAAAAGTTTCACTTGATTGTCTCGTATTTTCAATAGAATTCCCTACTACCCTTCCTGTGAAGCTCCACTTACACTCTAGGATTGAAACAATCCTATATTGGAAATTGGATTAAAAATCCGACCATTAATTAACTTAATAAAATAAATGATGTTATAATTTAGAAAAAAGTGATAAACAAATGTTATGATTTGCACAATTAGAGTTTCCGAAAAAAAAAATAGTCTTTATATTATGTTTCCATGAAGGACAAAAATGCCAGAAAATTAGGATGTTGAAAAATTAATTATAATTAATTTGAAGTATAATTTTCTTGATTGAGGAATGGATTGAGCAAATTTTCTTCATGTTTACTAATTTAATATATATGCTGGCTCACCGATGATTGTTGATTCTGGTAGATGTAAATGTTTATAAAAATTTGATGTTACCAGAATTTTAAAAAAATGACTCCTTGAGAAAATACTTTAGACTTTTATTTGAAATCATTTCCTCAGGTGCAGCACAATCCTCACTAGTTATTCATTAGATTTTCTTGTCCGCGGACATGAAACACAACATTATCACTCAAGATCTCAGATCGTATCTCTGATGAATTGTCCGGATCACTTCCGTCTCCCGTCATTTTAAAACGTTCGAACTTTTCAAGATTAAATCTTCTAAAAACAAACAAGAATCCACTTCAAAGAAATGTTTGTTTGAAACAAATATATTAATAATTGTTTCAAAATAAAAATGAGATGACCAGGAAGCAAGCAGAAAAAAATGTTAAATTTTAAAATAATACCAAATCAGCTTTTTTTTTTTGACATATAGAATAATAATTCTTGAATCGCGCGCTTAGGAAATTATGAGCCAAGAAAACAATCATATCAACATGTACTAGAGGCTCATTCTGGTAGCGTAACTTGGAACTTGATGACAATTAGTTCTAATTGTAACCACTGAAGACTACGACACAACGGTAGTTTGTATTCTTTCATATTGATATTTGGTAAAATGAATATTATTGTCTTATACACAGGCAAGACCAAAATATATGTATATTTTAAAATTCTAATCATCTTCTTGAGTTTTGCCATGTTTAAGAAAGTTCAAAGTCCTTTTAGTTGGGAAGTGAGAATAGATAAATTCAAGGTTGGCACAACTTTAAGTACATCAACAAATAAAATTAAATAAGTTACTTTTGTTACTCGAATGGATTGTAAATATAAATTATAATTAAAGTAGGTAGGCCAATGTCTTTGACGCAACACTTTTCGTGGCCCATAAAGAGTTGACCATAATTACGTAAGCAAGTGCCCCATATTATTGTTACAAAGTTTTTTTATATATTTTTTGTAATAAATAAATAATAATAATAATAATAATAATATAAGGAATGTGCGAAGGTTCAAAATTTCGAATATTTTATAGCCGACTATTTAATACGAAGCTTTGAATAAAAAAACTCGAATAGTATAATCATAAATCTGTATATTCAAGTGTGTTTGACTACTAATGCAGCTGGACAGTTGACATGAGCAAGTAGGTAGTCGGGTAATTTTCTATGACACGGAATTTAATACCCTTGTGCTTTGTTGTTGTATTAAAAATTTGTTGATGTTCAGAATGGCTGTTTGGATGTGTAGGTTTTCCACATTATCATCATGAGAACTTTTGAGGAGGATTATAATAGTTTCAAACATTTATTAATAGGTTTTGGTTGATGCCCGAAAAGTTTTAGATGTTTGGCAAATCTGGATTGGCATCTATTGTATTTAAAATCACTAATGTGTTCAGCATATCGCATTGAAAAGTTACTTCCGGTCTCGCCAATGTGTACAGCCTTACATTCACATGTCCTTTGTAGATACAACTTTTGGTATATTGATTTTTAGAGTTGAGATTTTATAATGGAACTTGCGGAAAACCTACACATCCAAACAGCCATTCTGAACATCAACAACATTTTAAACAAAAAAACTAATTTTGAAAATCAATCCCTTATTAACACGATTAGAAAATTACCTCAACACGTCAAACTAAAAAGTAAAACTCGTTCTAACAACTCTAACTCTCCCTTCATCCCAATTAAAACCTATTCAAGCCATAATTCTATGTCATTCTATGTCATGTCTAATTCTATCTGCCTAGAAATAACCAGCTAGGTGGAGGGTTGTACTGGCGGATAAAAAAGTATCCCGGCACCAATCTCTCGATAAAAACGGAACTAGTACTGGGTTTCGAGCCCCCTACAGTCATAAACATACTAGCTGTTATGCATTCAGTTCTATCACCTAGTATTTTCAAATAACTGGTTGAAATGCTTACTCCGGCTTGAATTCATCGACGGGATTCAAACCAGGGACTTTTGGCGCAACAATATAGCGTTTGTCGACCTTGCAGGGACTCGAACCCCTTACCCCTCCCGTCACAGGGCGAGATGTGAACCAACATTTGCACGACCGACTGTCCTAGGATCCACCCTAAGACAGCGCTGGAGAAAGACCTCCGTCCTCTGTGAAAGCTTTAACGCAAATGCAGTATAACGGTACTTACACGGACCGGGTAGGCTCCGATGCGGAAATGTTATTTTCGACCAATGAGAAGGCGATCCCTTTCATGTGGCACACACCCCCCATGAAGCGACTATAAATAGACCTTGAACTCATTACATTCGGTCATTGTGATTAATAATTGAGAGCGGCAAACATCAAAATGAGTTTCGACGCGCTGGAAAATTGGATAAATTCGGGTAAGTTTTAAAAGTGTTTTGTATATTTTAATGGTTACTATTTTGTTTATTATGTCTTTGGTGTACGGCGATACTTGTTCTTTGACAGACCTCAAGAAGAAGAAGAAGACGCACCCCCTCCACTTTCAGCGTCGGTAGAGCCGAGTAGCCCGGACCCTCTAACTTTTTTTTACCGAGGACGGAATTTGCCTTGCGTATGGCGAGTGGTCCATGGGTAATTAGTTTCCTGCTATAGATTTTATAGAACTGTCAATGTGTTTTTTTCCCACGATAGTAATTAATATATGTTTATTAAATTGAAGACTTCTGGGATCCATATGATCTAGACACTGACCTGAGGGACCACGTGGCGCCGGCAGAGTTTAGCGGCGTGTGTGCGGGCGCCACCCCTTGAAAGCGGCGAAGCGACGGGGGGTGTACCATCGCACCTCTTAGAAGAGGTCGGTGCTTTGCCCAGCGCCGCTTTCATCGCGCCTCCACCTATATGATACGTTCCCCAGGACCGTACCGACGCCAGTGGAAATGCGATCCCTGGTGTTTGGGGTGAATTGGACGCGCTAGACCAGCTTATATATAAGTTTGCCATCATATATTTTAGTACCTTCTACAAGTAACAATACTATATAGCCACTAGGTTGGAAATAGACAGCTTATTACGCAAGAGTTATCCACGTCTTCTCTTCCCCCTCCAAACCACAGTTATTTCGTACTGTTTGTCAGCTGACCGTTTTGAGAATATAAGCTCTTACAAAATTATAATTATCGCTTTAGTCGTGTTTGCAATGTACTGGATCAAATTCAACCGTCACCTTAGTGCATTCGATAGCATGTCTGTATACTAAACTATCGGTCCCGGGTTCAATTCCCGACACAGCTGAGAATGTCGGTCTGATAAATTATTAGGCAGTGGGCGGGATTTGTAGATGTCTTAGTCTTTAAGTTATGCGTATAAAAGTGACCCGAGCTTTAGGATGGAAAAAAATTACGGATTTAAACTGTATTATAATATTCAATGAACAAATGTTTTATTAAAATTATTTATACCGATAGAAAAATTAATTCTGACCGTTAAAAATTACTTTCTTCTAATTTTTACCAACTTGTGTTATTTGAAACTAGATTTCTTCAATCATCCGCACACAGTTGTGGTAAAACTTGTTTACTTTTCAAATAACAGATAGCGTTTGCATGCAATTTAGAGCCGGAAAAAGTTGCGCTTTAGCTATTGTATGCAGATTTTTTAAAGGTATTCAAATATATACCGGCATAATAATTAACCGGGGAAATTATATTGTTGCTTTAGCAGATTATTAAAAAAGAAAGAAAAACCCTATATATCTGTTTGCTGAGCCAGGGTCCTGGGGTAGATTTACTTGCTTGGGTGAAAATGTGGGTTTAACCTTTCATAGTGATAAATTAACTGCCATGGACTGTATTTTGTACATGTTCTAGGGTTCAAGTGTATTTATTACACAGACTTTAAGAATGCAGGTTTGTTATGTTTAGGAAAAATTATAACGACATATTTGGCATGATAATTAACCGGGGAAATTATATTGTTGCTTTAGCAGATTATTAAAAAAGAGAGAAAACCCTATATAGTGGTTTACTGAGCGGTGGGGCTTCCAGTTCAACTCCCTGGCATGGGTGAAAATGTGGGTTTAAATTTTCATAGTGATAAATTAACTGCCCTGGACTTTATTTTGTACATGTTCTATGGTTCGAGTTTATTTATTACACACACTTAAAGAATGCTGGTTTGTCATGTTTAGGAAAAATTATAACGACATATTATATAAATACCAAAAGTAGTTTGAAATTGAAAAGTATTATATATTTTGTGGTATCATTTTAAAGACGCGTATGTTTGGAACAATTATATTTAAAGTGATTACTTTGACATGTGCTTTTGTGTTATATTTCAAATTGATTCTAAAAATGACGGCTCCATTCTCCCGCCGCCGCCTGCTGTTAGACCTCTTCACCCTGCCGCCGCCTGCTGTTAGACCTCTTCACCCTGCCGCAGGAGCACCGCCACCAAGACAGGGAGACGGTGTTCAAGCCCTGGCTGCGGCGACAGCGGGACCATCTTCTGAATTAGTGGCCCGGTAAACCAGGTAGGTGGAGCTTTATACCATTCTTCGAATCGTCGAGGAGAAAATTAAGCAATTAAAGCGGTTTTTTATGTCAGGCGTGAATTGTTCATATAATTAGAGACGCCAGAGAACGATTATGACGCTCAAACTTGGCTCGAGGAGCAAATCAATGCTTTGCTAGGACGTCTCCAGGATCATGGAGTTAGCACCGAGGATCACGTAGGTCTACTATTAGTCAACAAAGACTCTGCGTCAAGACCGGTATTTGTCTCATTTAGGTGGGAGATCAGCTTGACGCTCAGGCTGTGCTCTCTAATTGTAGAACGAGTGTTACAAAGCAATGCTTCGTTCCTTAGTTCGTCCCCCTTGTATATAAAATTACACCACTTTAAAGAGCCGCGTGGGAGGGGTAGTCATAAATGTGATAAACTCTCTCCCGCTAGCACATACAGACGTAATAGCAAAGGGATCTATACGATTCAAAATGGCGGCGATACACTTTGTCTTGCCCGTGCATTGGTTGTCGCCAAAGCTATATGTGATAATAAAAGAGAACCAGGATGCATGGATGTGAACACCGTTAAACCGATCAAAATGGGTCGTCCTATTCAAAAATACAAAGAAGAAGATTTATGCAGTGATGCCCGTGTGAATCTTTTGAAAGGTGGTGGAATAACTGAGCTGAAACAATTTCAAACATACCTCTCCGGATACAAAATCATGGTGTTCAGGGAGCGTCGGGGGAGGCAGATCCTATATGAGGGACCTACACCTCCCGAACATTCTTTTAAGGGCTACCTTGATTTGTATTTTCACGACGATAAGCAAAACCATTTGACGTCATAGCATCCTTGACAGCCGCATTTAAGTGCTCGTACTTTTGCCGTGAGTGCCGTGTGCCGTTCAGTAATAAGAATAAGCACAAGTGCGATTCCGCGTGCAAAAAGTGCTACGCTAAAGCGGTCTGCAGTAGAGGTCAAACTGTGGTCTGTATAGACTGCGGGCGTTGGTTCACAAACCAGACATGTTTTGATAACCATAAACGTCCCGGTTTTTGCAGAGGTCACATGTCGATCTGTGATGTTAAAAAGGTTTGTGAGGTATGCGGGCAATTTTTCAGTTATTCACATAGGAGTTATGAGACTTTTTGTAGAGTATGTGAGACCCATCGTCCCTTTGGGCATTTCTGCTATATGAAGCAAGCCAAGACAAGCCGTCACTGGTAAAGAGTAATTTCATGTTTGTATTCTATGATTTTGAATGCAGACAAGAAACGCATCTTCAAGGTGCGGTAAACACGTACTTGCACGAGCATAACCTCTGTGTCGTGCAGACATGTTGCAAGGCCTGCCTTCATATAGATATAAATGACCATCATTGCACCGAGTGCGGGGGCGATAGAACTCGCATACTCAAGGGTGATACCACAATGGCACAATTTTTCGGATTTATAGTACAAATTAAAGCAACAAAATTTAAGGATATCACCCTCCTTGGGCATAATTCAAAAGGGTATGATGGGAATTTCATTTTTTTAAATACATGATGGAGGTAAAAAAATGGACTCCAAAGCTCATAATGAACGGCGGGAAAATCATGTCCATGCGTTACGGCCCGCTCCACTTTATTGACTCGCTGAACTTTCTCCCGATGTCATTTTCCAAGATGCCCAAGACATTCGGCCTGGACGAGTCTTTAGCCAAGGGACATTTTCCCCAAAGGAGGACTACGGCATTGGTGATATGTCGGTTGAGGGAAAGGAGCCCTTTCAGAAGTGGTATGACGCGTTGGTCAAAGAAAATTATGTCTTTGATTTTAACCGCGAGTTGGAATGGTATTGCGTGAAAGACGTAGAGATCCTGCGGAAGGCCTGCCAACACAGTTTAGAGACATGCTTATTGAGAAAGCAAATGTGGATCCTTGCAGAGAGGCGTGTATGATCGCAGGAGCGGCCATGTTGGTTTACCACCGAAGTCACCTTAAGGAAAATACCATCGGTATAATCCCTAACGGTGGCTATCGGTGCGCAGACCAACAGTCGCACGTAGCCGTACAATGGCTCTACTGGGAGGCCCACCAGCGTGATGTCTCTATCCTTCATGCGGGTAACGGCCGTGAGGAATATGTGCTAGGGCGACGTGTAGACGGCATTGTTAAAGCTGGAGATACCACCACCGTCTTCCAGTTTTGGGGCTGTTATTGGCACGGGTGCGAATTTGAGGGAAAGAGTGATTTTAAGAAAGTTTGAGAGATCGTTTGAGACAGATTGAAAAAGTATGAGACAGATAAAGAGAGAGTATTTGAGAGAGAGGGTGTTTGAGAAAGTGATAAAGAGAGAAAATGTAAGAGCATGTAAAATAAAGTTTTAGAGAGACGCAGGGTTTGAGAGAGAGAGTTTAGGAGAGAGTAAAAGTTTAAGAGAGAGAGAAAGTTTGAGAAAGTTTAGAGCAAGTGTGATAAATATACTATGTGAAAGATTGGTTAATAGTGGTAGTGACTGGAAAGTGTGAGAAAGTGTTGTAATAGAGTGTGTGGTTTGTGTGTGTGTGTGTGTGTGTGTTGTGTGTGTGTGTGTGTGTGTGTGTGTGTGTGTGTGTGTGTGTGTGTGTGGAGGGAGAGAGAGTGAGAAATAAAGTGTCAGATAAATAAATGGCTACTTTCGGGCCTATCAAATTATATATAAGATAAGTATGCTCCTGAGTCTACGGATTTTCAGAGATTTTCATTTCAATAGTTTGTTTTCCTTTTGTAGTTATTCAATATATGTTTTAATTCTTTCAGTCTCATTCCCAATTGGTGGACTTGTTTAGTTGCTTATATTTTGAGAGGCCCCAATTGGTTGACTTGTTTCGTTGCTTATGTTTTGAGGGACACAATGAAAAACACCTGCATCTTCTTTGGTTTCCTTTCTCTGCATATCTATAGAATATAGTACATCGCGCGTGGACGTCACTGACTTTCCAATTTTAGAGGACAACTTTATTTCCAACTGAGGGTAGGGGCAGGTGGGGGTATAGGTGGAGGACACACATATTATCTCCAACTTTGAGGGGGGCATATATTATTACCAACTTATATAACATAAATGTAGCTGAATCTAATATTACCCTTTAAATATATAGTTTGACACACTCAGTTGAACATTAATATAAATTCAAGATTTCCACTATAGTACAAATTGGTTTATGAATAGGCCTACTTACAAGAGGGTTATTAAATTTATATTGAATAGTTAACACACAATTTAAGTGAACACTTACGTCACCAAATACCTTAATTATTTCATTAACTAGCGTACAATATACATTTGTTCATGTACTACAATAAACTATGTTCTTGTACAAAACATATTTATGTGTGTCATACAGCCACGTGATTTATTAAATTTAGAAATAATGTTTCTAAAGTATGTTTTAAGATGGCATGGATAACATAAAACTCTATCCACCTTGCATGGGGAGATTTCTCTTCCAAACTACTGTCCACATTAATGAAGCAAGATCAATTTGTTTAAAAAGGTTATAAAATGCATATGTGAAATCTTGCAGTTAAGTAAACTATTTAAACAAATCATTAAATTCACTATAGAAGGGGACTTTTCCATAAAGTAAAACTATTGGGGTGGCATGTTTACCCGCCATGAAATGACTTACTATTTGTTTCGTAAATTTAATATAATGCCTAGATTCATGGGTGATATTTTCCCCTTGGATAACATTTTCGGAGACACCACAAATAAGGGCGATTTTAATCTGCTTTTTTAAGGAAAGTACAGCAGTTAGGCCTGAAGGTCTTGCTTATATTCATCAGGGGGAAAAAAATTTCTGAGCAAATAAAATACGAATCATGACTCCATTTTCCCTCTCGTTCAGAAGGGAATACATCTTCGTCTGACATCAGAATCTTTAGGGTAGTCATGGTGTTTGTATATTTTTCTATTGTTTGACGAGTATTATTAATCCTATACTTCATTTTCATTCCTCTATGTTATATCTTTGAATAGTGCTCCTTTTATCTAGGTTCTCTATGCCTCGAAATTGAATTGTTTGTTGTTTTGTTTTGTGATTTTGATTGTTATTGTTGAGGTTTAGTTCTGTTTGTTTGGTTTTGTTATATATTACCTTAACCTTCCCTATTCTTGGAGGCAACAAGACCATACCTGGACTATCTATCTATTGTTTTCCCGCCAAGTGTCGCTGGCGTGGTGTTTTTAGCTTTGTTGATTTAATTGTGCCGTGCACGGAGACTCGATCAAGACAGAAGTGATAAGGTTCCGTGAACCTTCACCCGGAAGTGGTCTAGTTTTTTATTCGTGTGTGTTGTTGAAGAGGACTGCGCCAGGAAACTGCCAGTCATACCACATAAAGTGAAGGTGAGTTGCCTCTATCCATTTCCTTTCCACCATACAGTCCATTTGTCCGTGTTCGTAACACTGGTCCTCCAGAGGCTTCTTTCGTTTTTCATTCAATTGTAAATTATACTACACATTTTTGGTCCATCCGGGCCAAGGATACGTGTTTCAGTGTTCCTTGGCGTTTCTTTGTGTTAGGGTGGATAAAGCAACTTATTTATTTGTTTGGTTTATTTCTTGTATCATTTTTTCACGTTATTTCGGCCATGCTGGTTAATTGGATTAGTGGCGTCATCAGTTCGATATATCGTTTGAGAGTTAGCGATTAATCGCTAGCCATATCAATTGTTCATAGTATTTAATAGTGATCGAGTGATGTCGACCATTCGATATTGTTCGAGAGTCGGGATGTAATCGATGGCCGTGTTTTGACTTTTGTTTATGTTTATAGTTAGTTTCATGTTTTCTTACGTTTGTATTTAGTTCCCGTTTGTTTACATTAATTTGTGTTAAGTTTCTATCATCATGTCTTATGCACACCTCGAAGCTAGGTTTAAGGTGATAACTGGCCGGGTTAATAGACTTTACAAGCTGTCGGAACAGGTTCAAGGTGACATTACCAAACTAGAGCTATTTAAGGCACATTGTTCAGACTTAGAACATTTAAGGAGGGATTTTGAAGAAACTCACGTTGAGTTAGGAGTCGCGGCAAGCAAATCTAAGAGGGACTTTGATGTTGAAGCACATGACAAGTTGATTGAGGACTTTGACATGACCTACTACCAGGTTAAGGAGATTTATGCACGGATTACTAAGCCTTCATCCACGTCGGGAAATGATAATGGGCCTCCAGTAAAGGCATTGTCAGCAAAATTGCCTGAGTTGCAACTGCTCACATTTAGTGGTATAAACACTGACTGGACAACATTTCATGACTTGTACGTCTCTCTCATTCATACAAACAAAACCTTAACACCAGTGGAAAGGTTTCAATATCTTTTGACGACATTATCTGGTGAGCCCCTGAGTTTATTAAAGTCATTACCGGTGTCAGATGAGAACTACCCGTTAGCCTGGGCGACTCTTACAGAACGTTACCAAGATGTGAGGTCAATAGCTACTACACATTTAGAGAAGATAATGCAATTCCCGGGACTAACCTCAAGGTCGCCACAGAACTTAAGGGCGCTAGAGGACACATTTAAGGAGAACTTGGGTGCACTTAATGTGTTAAAGTTTCCAGTTTGTGAGTGGAGATTTATCTTACTAAACTTGACACTTAACAAGTTAGATAGAGAGACACGACTGATGTTTGAACTTGCGCACACGGCATCCAAACTACCAAGCTTTGATCAACTTTTGGAATTTCTTGAAAATCAATGCAAAGCACTGTCATCTGCAAATCAAGGTATATCACTGCAAACTAGCGCGAGTACTAGAAATATAGCAACCAACAGGAGGATGGAAGGAAAACTAAATTCACCTGTTGGAGTGAGAAGATCATTTTATGTTGACTCAAATCAAGGTCACTGCACGGTGTGTCAAGCTAACCACAGTATTTATAGGTGTCCAGTGTTCACGAGCAAGACACCGACACAACGCCGGGATTGGGTAAAGTCAAATAATGTGTGTTTTAATTGTTTAAAGGGATCGCACCAAGTAAAGAAGTGTTCCTCAAAATTCAATTAATCAAGGCACTGACACTTGCGTTCAAGGATCGTTTAGCTCAAACCAACGTTTTACCAGCTCTCACACTGATCACACCCATAGAGACAGTAGATATATGGAAGGTGATGCTACCCATCAGGCTCATTCACCAGGCCATGAAGGCACTGTTACACGGGGTGAACACATTAACTCACTTACCACCAGTTCTGTGAGCCTTACTACAGTCTTATTGGGAACCATTGTAGTACAGGTTAAGGATGGGCACGGTGCTTATCAGAAGGTTAGAGTGTTGATAGATTGTGCGTCACAATCATCATTTATTACTGAAGACTGTGCTCACCGGCTGTGCCTGCCACGTCGCAATTTGAAAATTCCGATTAGAGGGATCTCTCAGTCAACTGTGCAAACTAACAAGGGGGTTGTGATATGTGAGGTGAGACCTGTGGTGTTTATGGTCCTCAGTTGATCACCGAGGCTATCATTCTAAGTAAAATCACATCGGGAATGCCATCAACCATGCTTTCTAAAGATATGGTTCAGAAGTTTGCTCATCTTCAGCTGGCTGACCCTCATTTTCATGTACCAGGGCCGATTGACATTCTCTTAGGTGCAGATGTATACCCCGAGATCTTTGATGGTGGGCGGTATTCAACTTCATCTAATTGTCCCTCAAGATTGCATAGCATCTTTGGCTGGATCATAATTGGTCGAATAGGACCTCAACCACGTATAACTTCTAGTGTCTAATTTTTTTTTGTTGCTATTGAACCATCGCTTGACAGTGTTTTGCGACGCTTCTGGGAGGTGGAAGAATTACCCGTGACTAAACACATTGACCCTAATGAAGCTATGTGTGAGGCACACTCTGTGACAACACAAACTCGTGACAATGAGGGTAGATACATTGTTCGGCTACCTTTCAAGGATGCACAACCAGAGCTGGGAGAGTCACGTCAACAAGCAGTCAAGAGACTCACTCAGCTGGAACGTCGCCTAGCTCGTTACCCACAACTAAAGGAACAGTATGTGACCTTTCTAAAGGAATATGAAGAACTCGGTCACATGCAGCGCATTGAACCATCAATGATCCAAGACATTAAATACTATATTCCACATCATTGCGTATCCAAAGAATCTAGTTCAACCACCAAACTGAGAGTTGTATTTGACGCTTCTGCAGCAACATCATCGGGTCAGTCACTGAATGATACATTATTGAAGGGTCCCAAACTGCAAAGGGAAATTGTGAAAATTGTTATGAATTTTCGATTTCATCCCATTGTGCTCACCACTGATATATGCTAGATGTATCGACAAATACTTGTCACTCCGAAAGACCGACATTACCAGGTAATACTGTGGCGCGAATCCCCTGATCAACAGATTTAAGAATATCAATTGAATACTGTGACTTATGGTGTATCTTCAGCTCCGTACTTAGCGATGCGATCCCTGCGTCAACTCGCTTCTGATGAAAAAACTTCGTTACCCTCGTGCTGCTCAGGTCCTTTGTAAGGACATTTTTGTTGATGACATAGTCACTGGTGCTGATTCAGTGGAATCTGCTCTCAGTTTACAAACCGAGTTGATTGAATTGCTAAGCTTAGGAGGCTTCCAACTTAGAAAATGGTCTAGCAACCACCCTGAAGTATTAAAGAGGATACCAAATGAACACCGTGAAGTTCCCCTCATGTTTGAAGAAGATGGAGATCAAATAATTAAGATATTAGGACTAGAATGGGACCCCACATCAGATTCATTCTCTTATCATGTACATCCCTCTGAGATTACAGTAACGAAGAGGGCAGTTCTCTCAAATATTGCTAGGATATTTGATCCTGTGGGGTGGCTATCTCCAGTGGTGTTCTGGGCTAAGGCGTTCATGCAGACTTTGTGGACGCTAAGACTTGATTGGGATGAACCACTTCCACCAGAGCTCGGACAAGGGTGGCAAAGGTTTTGTTCAAACTTTCATGTTCTTACACATGTCAAGATCAACAGATTCCTACCAACCAGTGATGCTATTAATTGTCAGCTTCATGGATTTTGTGATGCATCTATCAAAGGATATGCAGCAGTCGTCTATCTTCGAACTACCACGGGTAGTGGAGAAATTCAAGTCAACAACCTTATTGCCAAGTCAAGAGTAGCTCCGGTTAAGAGTTTAGATTTAAGGCACCTGCTCTCCAACCATTCATGGTGGACCTCCCAGCAATGCGCGTGCAGCAATCAAGACAATTTGTGCGAGTTGGAGTGGATTATGGAGGACCCTCTCAGATAAAATCATCTGAATTAAGGAATTCTAAGGTGCTCAAGGCTTATTTAAGTTTGTTTGTGTGTTTGGCAACTAAGGCAGTGCACCTTGAGGTGGTATCAGACTTAAGCACAAGGGCCTTTCTTGATGCCGTTCTTCGGTTTATTTCCCGTCGGGGTATGTGCTCAGACATTTATAGCGACTGTGGCACAAACTTTGTAGGTGCCAAGCGCCATTTTACAGAAATACAAAAGCATCTAGAATCCCATACCGAAACCAAAGTGGTAACAGATAAACTTTGGGTCCAAGGCATAAATTGGCATTTCAACCCACCTTCAGCTCCACATTTTGGTGGACTATGGGAGGCTGGTATCAAGTCGGCAAAAACCCACCTAAAACGAGTGGTGGGTGATCAGACACTTACCTTTGAAAGCCTCTCCACGCTCTTCATTCAAATTGAAGCCGTGCTAAATTCCAGGCCTCTCTGTGCGGATCCGAATGACCTTGATCCGTTGACACCAGGACATTTCATAGTGGGTCATTCTCTCACCAGACCACCCGAGGAGATCGTAACTGCGCTACCTACCAACAGTTTGAAACGCTGGCAGTTGATACAACAAGCCTATCAGCACTTTTGGCAAAGATGGTCAAGGGAATATATCCATACTCTCCAACAGCGACAAAAATGGACTACAAACAAGGTCAATTTACAAGAAGGACAGTTAGTCTTGATAAAGGAAGACAATCTTCCCCCACTCAGGTGGCTGCTCGGAAGATTAGAAGAGGTGTACCCTGGAAGGGATGGGATAACGAGAGTAGTAAGTGTCCGCACCGAGCACGGGACCCTCAAACGACCGGTTGTAAAATTATGTCCACTTCCAAATCAATAGGAGGGATACATTCTCCTATAACTATTAATCTGTACATATCTTTGTTGCTGGTTTGTTGTTCTTAAAAAACTCATTTTAGTTTTTGGTGGGCGGTATGTTTGTATATTTTTCTATTGTTTGACGAGTATTATTAATCCTATACTTCATTTTCATTCCTCTATGTTATATCTTTGAATAGTGCCCCTTTTATCTAGGTTCTCTATGCCTCGAAATTGAATTGTTTGTTGTTTTGTTTTGTGATTTTGATTGTTATTGTTGAGGTTTAGTTCTGTTTGTTTGGTTTTGTCATATATTACCTTAACCTTTCCCATTCTTGGAGGCAACAAGACCATACCTGGACCACTATATATCTATTGTTTTCCCGCCAAGTGTCGCTGGCGTGGTGTTTTTAGCTTTGTTGATTTAATTGTGCCGTGCACGGAGACTCGATCTAGACATAAGTGATAAGGTTCCGTGAGCCTTCACCCGGAAGTGGTCTAGTTTTTTATTCGTGTGTGTTGTTGAAGAGGACTGCGCCAGGACACTGCCAGTCATACCACATAAAGTGAGGGTGAGTTGCCTCTATCCATTTCCTTTCCACCATACAGTCCATTTGTCCGTGTTCGTAACACTGGTCCTCCAGAGGCTTCTTTCGTTTTTCATTCAATTGTAAATTATACTACACACATGGTGTATAACACCATATCCCTTAGATTACTTTTATTGCATACGGCAACTGTACAACGCTTTCCCGGCATTTTTTTAGTATCGGTATGACACTTTTCGTAACCCTTCACGTATAAATAATAAGAAAGTTTACAAAAAAACACACAAACATTTACTATTCACATTGACTTTGGTAGCATACTTGACATAAATAAGAAGTTAGTAACGAGCGCACCCGCCTCGGTGGTGTAGTTAGCTAGCGCGCTAGTCATGTTGAGTTCGACTGCTGAGGACGGGGAGATCGAGGTTTGAATTTCGGTCGGGTGAACTGGGGGTGGTTTTTCCTAAATGGTTTTCCACTCTCCCTCCACGCAAATGTAGGTTCACTTCCTCTAATTCAACCTTCCCAATTCCTAATCCATTAGCGTAATTAGTACTTAGGCGCATAACCCGAACGGGTAGTAAGACGTGGTGCTAAATAATAATTTAAAAAAATAAGTGCGGCACTGCACAGTCACATTATCTGAACAGAAGCAAGCTTGGCTAGGTCACGAGCAGACGTTACAGCAGCGCTACGTGTTAGGGTAGAGCTGAACGCTGGCCGGTAAAGTGAACGAGCCTACCCTACAACTCTAGTAGCCTTAGTATAAGGACCCATCAAGATGACCAAATAAATCTTAAAATTTGAAATTTCTCAGTGAGTTGAGTAATGGCGGGAGGAAGGGCAGTTGGGAGGTCAATATTTCCAAAACTAATATATTTAATTACTTCTCTGCGTTATAAAGAATTTAAATTTATTAATTAGGTGCGGGAACTAATACAAATAGACATTTACATAATAATAATTATTATTATTTAAAATTGCATTCTGAAAAATAGTGGTGATGGACTAAAATAGAGAAAAAAACTTTTTGAGATGAGGAAAAAAATAAAAATAATAATATAAATATAAATAATAAAATAATATAAATAATAATAATAAATATAAATAATAAAATAATATAAATCAAATCCCAGATAGCCAAAATAACATTAGACTCTAAATTCCTCAAAGTGGGTTGGGGAATGGGGGGTTCAAAATCTACAAAACTAATAGAAACTACTACATCTCAGTGCAATGTCGTTAAAAATAGAATTTTGGCATGCCCGTAAATGCACCACTCCAAATAACTATTAAGTCTGAACATTTTGAAATATAACTCCATGAAATAAAGGGAGGGGTGGGGGGAGTTTAAAAAAAAACCTTTTAGGTGTAGTTGAAAATCGAAATTTGGCTGGCAGGTAGAAGTACAACTGTAGAATAGGAAATTATTCTTAAAACTATGTGTTTAAATGGGAGTTAGAGAAATTATGATTGGGGAGGAGAAGGGAAAATTTTCAAAAAACAATTGCTAACAGAACAATTTATTTGATAAGCTGAGGTGCTTACTAGAGTGGTTCTTTCAAATTAATTCAAGTTTAATTAGTAAATTTAAACTATTTCTTTTAGTGTTCATTTCAACAATGTCTCCGCGTAAGCGAGCAAATATTGATGCAAAGACTGCATATATATATATATATATATATATATATATATATATATATATATATATATATATATATAATTTATTTTACTTCTTATAGGTAGTAGTTAATTTTTGTTTCATCAACATACAAAGTTCTCGCCTCACACGTGTCTAAAATTGTATTTTTGGTAGTTTAGATCAGGGTTTCTCAAACTGCGAGGCGTGAGGGGATTTCAGATGAGGTGTGAACCAATTTTTCACTTCCTTCGACTTGCTAAATTATGATTGACTAAAAAATTAATATTCTGTTTGGCTTATGAACCAATAAAATTAATTAATATCTTACAAATCTTTACTATTCTTAATAAACTTCTAAAAAGCTCTTATCAGAAAATAAAGAAATAAATTAAATAATAAATGTCTCATTTTTGTATTTTAACGTAAAAAAGTTATTTTATTCTAAGAAAGAGTCTTAACAATTACTTTTAATGTTCATATAAGGCTCAAGAGCATAGAGTTTGAGAAAACCTGGTTTATATGATTTGCTAGAAATAAGATAATTTACCCAACTTAAATGTGAGCGAAGCCGTGGGCAAACTCGAGTAAGTTAATATGATTATAAAAAAAGAATGATTGATTAATTCATTTAGCAAAATTAATAAACAAATATACTAAGAAAGACTAATAAAAAATATACTTTGGTACTTAAAAAATTTCAAAATTCAAAATAAAACCAAATTATTAAAATGGTGTGACCACATGTATGTGCTAATTAATAGAAAAAGGTACGGGTACAAAACTTTTGATTTCTGGTACAAAAACTAGTATAAAACCTTGGCAATGTAAAAAGTTAATACATACAAAAGTGGTACTAGAGGTTAATAATGGACGTGCTGCTATACCTTGGGAAGTAGTAAATTGAGAAAAGACTTACGTATTTTGAAACGGTAGTATATACTAGTTAACTAAACACTAGGTGACCTGGTGGTCTAGGGGTAAGGTGTCAGACTTCTGTGCTGAGGGTCCGGGGTTCAATCCTCGGTCCCGGCACAGATTTATCTGAATGCCAAACCCTTCCTTTACCTCTGACAAGATGTGTATTAATCACAACTTGTGAATGTGAGGAATACCAGGCCTCCACCGTGGTTCGGATTCCACGTTAAACTGTAGGTTCTCCATTTCATCTCACAATCACCCTACCATTACACATTAGCGTAAGTGCGTATAACCCGAACGGGTAGTAAGACGTGGTGCTAATAACAATAACAACAACTAAACACTACACACCTCGCCATCTATTAGCATCACTACAAATCATAATGAATGTTTCCGGAGACAGCAAAACACAATTTAATAAATGGTATAAAAATTAATTTTACAATAAGTCATTTGACCTAAAGTCGTTTGGCCTAAAGGCGTTTGGCCTAAAGGCATTTGGCCTAAAAGTCATTTGGCCCAAAAGGCATTTGGCCTAAAAGGCATTTGGCCTAAAGGCATTTTGCCTAAAAGGCATTTAGCCTACACTTTAGGCCAAATGACGGGTACCCTGGCCTGACAGCTATTAATAATTTATCGCTGATTGAGGCGACCGTCATAAGCTGGATTTCGCTATTTTTTAATATTATATATTTTACTAAAATTATTTTAGTTCAAAAGAATATATGTTTTTGGATTACCAATTAAAGATGTATCGGTTAAGAAATCGGTTAAGAAATGTTAAATAAATAAAACTTAATTGGTTATTTTAAGTGATTCCTCTGCAATCTTGGAAAATTTATTATTTCTACCTCATCTAATAGGGTTTACCCCACTAATTTCGACCCACGACACCTACTCCTCCATTTTAAGACCGATTTTAATTTCCAAACTTTTATGTTTATTTAGATTGGTCCCTATATTTGCCTGCTCAATTTTCGTTTTCCTCCACATGGAGTAATTGTTTCTATTAGTTTTGTAAATGTTAAACATCCCCTAACTCGCTCCCAATTTCGTCTGATCTTAATAAAAATGGTCAAATTTTAAGATATATTTGGTTATCTGGAATGGTCTCTTTCCCTAATTGCCAAATTTCAGTTTTCTACTCCACTGAGAAATAGGCTAGTTGTTTCTATTAATTTTGAGCACCACCACCATCTGTGTCTGCACCACGGAACTCATCACGTCGAAGGACATGAGATTTACCAACACTTTTATCCATATCTATACCCCCTTAGGGTATGAAATTTAAAAAAACTATTAATAAGAATCACCCAATTTTAGAAAGGAGCCTTCATTTAAAATTTCAAGGTTTTAGGCCACTAGTTCTAAAGATATATCATTGAGAAAAGTGAAATATCTATATCCAACAACAAGCATAACAATCAATCTCCTATTTCAAAGTTTTGAATAAAAAATATATTTGCTAATAGCTCAGAAACTGTTGGTTTTTATATGAAATACAGGCCTATTTTAAGTAAAAGATTATTATATCTAATAGTATTACTATTTTACAGTGATAAATTATTTCATATCACAAATAGTTGCAAAGCTATAATCCAAATATGAAAATACCCCTCATAAAAATTCCACCCAAAGATATTTTCATGGAATGATTAGCATTGCCATTTTATTTGTAATGTTTTTTTAAATTTATTTGAGTTATTAACGTGCACTTTCGGAACCGAGTATATTAGCAGAGGCTTATAAACAAACATAAATTTAAAAGAGACACAACATCCAGGCCCCCGTCCGTTAATTCATCCATGTGAAAGAGGAAACCTACATTTCACCAATGATAAATTTTTGCAGCATGCCAGGACACGAACCCTAAATCCCTAGCCCAGTATACAGACACTCTACCTACTGAGATAAGTTTTTTTTAATGTGTGGCATCTTTCACCGGGAAAGAACTACAATCAGACGGGGCGGATTCGTCCGCGCGGTTGATCCGTACGGAAATTGATAGCTGTTCAGACGTCACGGAACCCGTGCGGAATAAAAAAGAAAAATTAAATAAAACATCGTTATTATTTACAAAAACAAGACTTCATTATGAAATATCAATATAATAAATAGATACCCATGTGTGAGATTCCTACAGAAAATACATGTTTTTATCATGGAATACCTTGATTAGATGGCAAAGTATCTTGGGTGATGATATTTCTTAATATCCTTTTATCATTTTAGCCTCGTACGTGAGGCTCCTGCAATGTCGTGGATAATATTATATTACAGTATTGCGTGTAATATTGGCTTTATATTTCTTATAAGTCTTAGCTTCATTGATCCAACTCTTTCGTTCTTTACATTCAAGCAATTATTATTATTTGTTGCCAGAGAACAAGATGTATTTCTATATATTATAATAGTGGTTTCCGAGATACATATTACTGTTGTGGTTTATTTTATTCAGTTAAAATATTTATTTTTCATATTTAAAGTAAATAATTTAAATGAAACTATGTTGTGAGTACCAGAATATTTTCATGATAAAATACATCGATATTTAAAATATCATGTTGTGTGTTCTGTCACCAGCAGGTAGAACAGTCTCCAATACTTTTACAATATAAGCACGCTTCTTCTTTTAATCCATCTAAAAAATTGTAAAGATCTAATTAGCCTTTTTAATACAAAATCAAAATAAAGTGTTTCTACTTACCGAATCATTCTTTGTTTTAAAGGTCTGGATACTTTAAAGATAGAAAGAAGACGATATAATATCAAATGGAGGAAGGCTCCTTCAAGATCCTTCAAGTTTTATTTGTATTTATTGGTTGATATACGTCATTTAGAACAAAATTGGTTATTGATCATCAACAGCTTGGCATATTCCTGCCAACAAGAAGTCATACCTCCATTTCGCTTCCTTAACGTATAAATCATTGCTGGAGCCTTATTTCCCAGTCGCTACTTGAAAGGGTACTCCCCAAACGTTGTTCCTTAATTCTTCCTGTACAAAACGTTCCAAGGTATCCCTCTTGACGGACGTCAGGGAGGTTAAATGCCTTCTTCTTGTTCCTATAAATGGTGAGGAGTTGAGCGTGGTCATCAAGGTTGGAGAATCTTTGTTACCTCCTGCACGCCACCCTCATAATTCCTCTCAGTCCTCCAAGTTTCTCTCCCTAAGGTCTATTACAAACCTTCAATGTTTCTCTTATTACCGGAATCGAAATCCTCATGGCTCTATGTATCCAACATGTGAACCCTCTCGCACTAGCATTGATATTCCCGCCTTTTTACACCTCTGGTGACAACATCGGCATCGGTCTAAGCTTATCCCACTTCGCCTTTGTGATGTTTTATCTGAGTCTTGAACCCGTCCCTCCTTCTTCAGTAAGCTCTCTTCCTATCTCAAAGTGATCATATGGTGGTTACTAGTGGTCATCCCATCCAGTACTTTCCAGTCCCTAACAATCACCATCACCTACCTGTTACAGATTGTCACATCTATATTTGAACTGGCTTCAGTGCTTCCCACATAAGTCGGTGGGTTACCTAAATGATTCAATACTTCCAATTGTCTCGCAACTATAACCTTTTCCAACATCTCACCCCTCTTGTATGCTCTATATCCATCTATTCTCCCATTTGACCTTAATAGGGTGTCGCTGAATCACAAAGGTGACCTTGCATTCACATCAGCAAGATATATTATTGGAGTTCCCCTGTAAGTGTCATCTATCACTTCCATCTGATCTAGGTACGGTTCAAAATTCTCCCTTAACTGGAAATACATATTGACTAGGATGATCTAATTTAGACGAAAGTAACATTTTCGTTGCAGTATTGATCCACCTTTGTTAGCTTAATATAATTAATAAAAACCACTATTGCACACATGAGTGATTTGCCTACTGTCACAATTCGTGCAATAGCTGGTATTTCCTGAATTCTACCACCAAACGTACTATAAGGCTCTTAGAAGCATACAATATCCACCTTAAGTTCCTCTACAACTTTCCTGGTCTCGTCCATAACGGTCTTCTCCACATAGCGTTTAACTGCCAAATCTCTATTGTTTGGTTAACCATCACGGATTATGGGTGAAAACATAGCATTTGGGCCAAACCTGCTTCGAATCAAACGCTATGTGACCGTTGGCCATCACAAAGTGTTGGTAGATTTCCTCAACATTGAACTCCTCATTCCTCCTTTCGAATACCTTTTTCACCTTGTCCAGTAGTAGTTTAGCATCTGTCTGGAGGTTCATCGATCTGAGTTGGACCTATCTAAAGCTTCAGGGGTAGGGAAAGCTATGAATCCTCCCTTATCATGAACAGTCCTGACCATATACCTCATCGCCAAATTGAGAGTTTGTTGCTCCTCTAACCTTGAAAGCTGGAGGTTCTCCTCGAAATTCCCATATATCTGGCCCGGGTCATAAAGGTCAACCTGACCACTCGGGTTGTTTTATTCTTCAGCCACTGCTCCATACTTTCCCCCAACTATTTCCTTCCCTTTTTCTGCAGGTGCTACTGGTTCTTCCACCGGATGTACCTTACCACCAATTCCTTTAGTTATCTCTCCAATTTCTTTTGTCATTCTACCATGTATATGTATGAGCCCCTTCTTCCAAAGTTTCCACTTTCAATCTCCCATTTTCCACTTCTTTCTTTGTATTCCTCCGCAGTCGATGTCACCTCATGCTCCGATGTCGATATCACTACAATCTTCAACTCCTCTCCTTTCAACTCAATATCCTTTCCAGGCTGTAATTCAACATTCCTGATAGTCATACTCACCCTATGATCAGCTGCCCTCCTCATATTCCTCTTCTTACTTGATGGATGGTGCTTTTTTTACGAATATATGAACCAAGAAGCCGGAATTTAAACAAATGTATTTGATTTATATTAATTAAATTAATTAATTATTAACGCCGAAATATATATTTAATACAACATTTCATATAGTTGTATAATGAGGGTTGTGGTAGCTCCTGTATACGAACCTTACCACCTGGAAGTAGAAATTTTAAAATTTTATTATACTTACTTAGGCCTAAACCTTTACTCTTTTTACCCTTTTTAATGATTTCACCTTTTTAAACTTTATAAGTATATTTGAACTTTGAAACTATTTTGCTCTTCTTAGCCGTTATACCATTTTGTCACTTAGTTTTACTTACTTGCACTATGTCATTATAAACTCTAAAGTTTAATTGCCACACCTACAAATGTACGCCACCTATCCCTAATTTGAGTCCCCCCTATTACATCCTATCCCTATATTGAGCTTGTTCTATCCAGTCAACCGGGTACCCTTTTAACCCTGTTATTTGTGTTAGCCTTTATACCCTTTTAATTTGTATTAGTTTTACTTTTTGCCCGTTCTACAATATTTACTATTTTGACTTTTTACTCTTTTTATCTATTTTTAAAATTTAATCATATTTATTTTCACACTTTATTTTGTATTATTTGAACTTTATTCTTATTCTAACCATTTTACCCTTTTTACTATAAATGTTATCTCTCTGGCAAAGCCAGGTACTTCAATGGTAGTCTAATTTATATTAAAGTGAGCATCAGTGACTGGAATATTGGTCGGTTTCTCAAACACCTCTAATCTGTCGGCCTTGCCAGGGATCTTCAGCACGCGAGACCAACTAAATCTCAAAACCAACCATTTAAAATCAGTGCGCATGTGCTGAAGAGCTAACAGCAAGAAGCTGTGGATTCACACGTTCATCGAAAAACTAGCACAAAATATAAACATAGTCACGTGACGAGCTCTAAGCCAATCACAAGATATCCGCCTAACCTCCTTTAATACACCCGACCGAGAATCAAACCTTGGAGTAGTTGGGATGGCCAGATAGTACAGCGCTCTGATTGGTCGGTTTTGGTCACGTGACCACGCCCCCTCGCTCTGATTGGCTGTTGGCTTTTCCCCTCCCCTCTGCTCCCCCCGGTAGCGGGTTTTCCCGATGACGTCATCGCTCTGTCGCAACCCGGCGCCAATTTGGTGGCTTGACAAGACAGGAATAGATCGTGACGACCTTGAATGATGTCGCAACCTCTCCCCCCACCCTACTGTGGTAACGGTCTAGGACAACTGGGCGCCGCCATCTGGGCGCCGCCAACCGGGCGCGGCCAACTGGGCGCGTGCGAACTGGGCGCCAGGACAACTGGGCGCCAGGACAACTGGGCGCCAGGACAACTGGGCGCCAAGACAACTGGGCGCTAAGATAAAACTTTTTAAAAAAATTAACTTATGCAAATTTTTTTAGAATAAAAAATGCACCATTTTTTAAATATATTTTTCAATGAAAATTAAAAAGTGACGGATAAAAACTAAATTTTTTTTTAATTAATCATATTTTTCAGCGCAACATTATATATTTTTCAATTTCGTAAATATTCATTTTGGGAGTTGTTTTAAAAAAATCTTAGTAGAGGAAACTTAATAAATTTATATTTATAAAGTTAGACTATTTGATATTATAAAATTTCTAAAAACACCCACAAAAAATGAAAAATAATCCTTATTTTTGGTCGACAACGTAATCTGCAAATATTACGTGACGCAGAGGCCTTACATGGAGATGGAACGTTTAAGACTGCCCCACTACTGTTTGCACAAATCTATACTGTGCTTGGTAAGCAATTTGGAGGGGTGCATCCAATTATATATGCACTCCTACCTAATAAACAAAGAGCTACGTACGTACGACTTTTTGAAATGTTACAAGCAATTGAACCTACCTTTCAACCACAAACATTTTCATGTAACTTTGAATCCGCTGCAATAAGTTCTATTAGAGAGTGTTATCCCCGAGTTGAACTACATGGTTGTTTTTACCATCTAACACATAACATGAGGAAACAAATATGTGCGTTGGAACTTATTCAACAATACAACAACAATGCCGAGTTTTGTTTGAAAGCAAGGATGATATCAGCTCTGGCATTTGTACCAGAAAATGATTTAGACCAAGCTTTAAATTTGTTGGCAGAAGAACTTCCAGACAATTTGCAGCCCCTGATAGACTGGCTTGAAGACAATTATATAGGTCGTAGAAATCGCAGAGGCGTTGGACGACGAGTGACATTATTTCCACCAAATATGTGGAATCTTTACACAAGAGTATTAAATGGTACATATCGTACTAACAACCATGCTGAAGCTGCACATCGCAGGCTAGGAACTGAGCTAGCCATGCAACATTCCACAATATGGAAATTTATTGATGCTCTACGTAAAGTACAAGATGTAAGAGATATCTACTATGAACATCTTGTAGCTGGACATGAGCCCACGCCGAAAAAAAGAAAGTATCGAGAAGTCGATGCTAGAATTTTAAGACTAGTTAGAGACTATAATAATAGTGACATCATTTTGTTTTTACGTGGTGTTGCACATAATATTGCAATGCATTAATACAAGACAAAGAACATTTGAATAAAATATGATGCTGCGCATTATGCTATTTTTTACCCATCACTTTGCATTATGATAGCTTTCACCCATCACTTTTTATGCTAGTTTTTACCCATAAATTTTTAATTTAAATTGAGAAATATAAGAAAAAAATGGGGTTACTTGAAAAAAATGCATTGCAAAAAAGTGAATTTTTGTTGAAAAAGAAAAATTGCATTGTAAAAAAGTGAATTTTTTAAAAAAGAAGTAAGTGAGGTTACTTGAAAAAAATGCATTGCAAAAAAGTGAATTTTTGTAAAAAAAGAAAAAATTGGGTTACTTTTGGCGCCCAGTTGTCCTGGCGCCCAGTTGTCCTGGCGCCCAGTTGTCCTGGCGCCCAGTTGTCCTGGCGCCCAGTTGTCCTGGCGCCCAGTTGTCCTGGCGCCCAGTTGTCCTAGCGCCCAGTTGTCCTGGCGCCCAGTTGGCCGCGCCCAGTTGGTGGCGCCCAGATGGCGGCGCCCAGTTGTCCGGATTCGCTGTGGTAATGGGTTTTCCCTATGTCGCAACCCGGCGCCAGTTTGGCGGCTCGACCAGGGAAGTCGAGACAGGAATAGATCGTGACATTGAAACCGTGAGTTAGGTCATTGACCCTGGCAACTCTCCCCCTGGCAATGGGTTTTTCCGATGACGTCATCGCTCTGTTGCAACCCGGCGCCAACTTGGCGGGTTGGCAATACAAGTCGAGACAAGAATAGATCATGATGTTGCAAGCCGTCCCTTCTATGTGGCAATGGGTTTTCCCTGGTGACGTCTTCGCTCTGTTGCAACCCGGCGCCAACTTGGCGGGTTGGCAATACAAGTCGAGACAAGAATAGATCATGATGTTGCAATCCGCCCCTTTTATGTGGCAATGGGTTTTTCTGGTGACGTCATTGCTCTGTCGCAACCCTATCTGGTAGCAGCTATAAATACCAGCACCGGTTTGGAAATCCTTTCATTGTATAGCTTGTCTTCGAGTACTAAACACATAACCTAGGATGAGTGATAACGCTTCGCTGACGGATCTGGGTGAGTAAATGTACTTTTCTAACAAGCACACTCATTAATTTTTGTTGTTAAATCAACGTGTATACATTTAATTTATTTAAAAATTACAATTAAACCATGCAGAGTTGTCTAATTTTACTAGCTTATAATAGATATATAGGAAGTAAAACTATAGATAATTTTGAAGGTGTCTAAGCATCCACTTTCTATGAAATTTGGATAAAGTTATGGTTGAACAAATGTTTATTATAATTAAGGGTAGTTTATTGAAAAAACCTGATTCGAAGCTATAGTTAAATGGTAATTAATTTTTTTGGTAGCTTACTATTGGCTGAATATTATTTAAAAATCGTATAAACAAGAGTGGTTATAATAAATTAAATAATGTAATTTTTATTTAAGAGTAGTTTATTGAATACATTTATTACAAACTATAAAATTATTTGAGGAGCTAACCCTGCTGAATGTCTCAGACTCACATAACACTCTGGAGATTATTTTACCTTACTATTATATCACGTAGATAATCTGTTAACTATTTTTTTAATTTAAGTTATACTGAATATCAAACTTAGCTGTTGTGTTGTATTTTTAGAGAACGAGCTGTGGGAAGATCCACAGACATCCGCGGATCTGATGGCCCTCGGTGTTTCCATGGAGGAGTTAACCGCAAACGGTTGGTAATTGCTGACTGGTGAAAGACCAGATTTGTAAGAAAGAATAATTAGCTTTAAAAAAAAAAAAAAAAAAGAGCACCATGCAAAATTGTTTTGAAATATGAATAATGTGCTTAATTGAGGGGTTTTCATGAATAAA
Organism: Timema podura; assembly: GCA_033556935.1. Classification (NCBI taxonomy): domain Eukaryota; kingdom Metazoa; phylum Arthropoda; class Insecta; order Phasmatodea; family Timematidae; genus Timema; species Timema podura. The sequence continues at coordinate 52,663,819 of JAVRXN010000013.1, read as the reverse complement.
ATTGGGACTATCAGTAAATGATAAATGGTGAATATTATATTGATTTAAGGTTATTTTCTTGTTGCATTATTATTGTATGACACCTTGGCTCAGTTGGTAGAATGCCTACCTCTTGATCTAGGTGTCCCGGGTTCAAGTCCCGGCAGGATAGCTATTATTGTGAAAATTACTATTCAGATTAATAAGTAGTTTCTGTATGATTATTAATGGCTATCACTTACGTTAAAATTCTAATACAAAGATATGTTTGTTTCAGATGCATGGGGCCAATATATGTTGTCTCCTCAAAATCAGGTGTCTGCGACGGTATCACCTCCACGACTACCACCCACAGTGCCACACGATCCTATAATGGACATTTTTTCTGCTCTGGATGCGATTGATGCCTCTATAGGTGAGATTATTATTTTACATTAAAATAATATAAAAATTAATGTGTAATATATTATTAATATTATAAGTAGAAAGAGCATATAGTGAGCAGGTTGCTAGGTAACCATTTATAGTAGAACACTAATAGGTGAAAACACTTTTTAAATAGAACCAAGCTTTAAATAAATGGAATGTCCCAAACAAGTGTATTTAAATTGGGTAGTTAGAGCAACTGGATTTTATATGCATAGTGTCCACTCCAAGGACAAACTATAAATAAAATGGTCATTTTTTAGCTACCTTATATGATAAGTTGATTGATTTATAAAGTATGAAGAATGAATTTTTTAAACTGACTTTGCTTGAAAGAATATTGTTTGAATTGCTTACTTTGAACTTAGTTTGACTTGTGTTTGAATTCAAGCTCTTGTGTTTTAGCTCAAATGGATACCGGAGACGCCTGTCCGAGCCAGGAGGAAGATGTGGTATGGACCCTAACCACCAGACCCCACATTCGTCAGGCAGGAGATTTGCAGCCTCCAGGCAGTGGAGGCGTAATCCCACAAACATCTAATACAGAAGATGGCAGCTCCCTCCACCCACTTCCACGCCATGGGAAAGATTCAGTTGCGACCCCCACCTCCACAGCTCCCAATCAACCAGCTGGAGCTTTGTCGCCTCCACGTTTCTTCCCGCAAGCCGGTGGTGTTGGTGTGAAGCAAACGGGATTCACAGCCCCTCTGCAAGGCATGGATATGGTGGTGGCGGGGCCATCATCAGCACCCCAGACGGGAATTAGTGGCCCGGTAAACCAGGTAGGTGGAGCTTTGAACCAAGGCCTTCCTCTTCGTATCGTCGAAGAGAGAATTAAGCAATTGAGGCGTTTCTTTTATACTGGTAGAGAAGTTACCGTACATCTTGGTGCTCCAGCAAGCGATCGTGACGCATTAAGCTGGCTTGAAGAACAAATTACTAATTTGCTCAACCGGTTGCAGGACCATGGTGTTAGTAACGAAGACCATGTAGGCTTACTTTTAAATAGCACGGACTCGACGTTGAACCCTGTGTACGTCTCTTTTAGACGAGCAGATCAGTTAGACGCTCGAGCCGTGCTTGATAACGTAAGTCGCGTGTTGCAGAGTAATAGTTTGTTTTTGAGTACAGCACCATTGTACGTTAAACTCAGCCATTTTAAGGAGCCTCGTGGGAGGGGTAATCATAAATGTGATAAAATCTCTCCCGCTAGCACATATAGCCGTAATAGCAAAGGAATCATTACGATTCAAAATGGTGACACACTTTGTCTTGCCCGTGCATTAGTTGTCGCCAAAGCTATATGTGATAATAAAAGAGAACCAGAATGCATGGACGTGAACACCGCTAAACAGATCAAAATTGGTCGTCCTATTCAAAAACTCAAAGCAGAGGAACTATGCCATAATGCCCGTGTGAATCTTTTGAAAGGTGGTGGAATAACTGAGCTGAAACAATTTCAAACATACCTCTCCGAATACAAAATCACAGTGTTCAGGGAACGTCGCGGGAGACAAGTCCTATATGAGGGGCCTGCTCCCACCGAGCATTCCTTTAAGGGCAACCTTGATTTGTATTTTCACGACGATAAGCAAAACCATTTTGACGTCATAACATCCTTGACAGCCGCGTTTAAGTGCTCGTACTTTTGCCGTGAGTGCCGCGTGCCGTTCAGTAATAAGAACAAGCACAAGTGCGAGTCCTCGTGTAAAAAGTGCTACGCTAAAGCGGTCTGCAGCGGAGGTCAATCTGTGGTCTGTAAAGATTGTGGGCGTTGGTTCACAAACCAGACATGTTTTGATAACCATAAACGTCCTGGTTTTTGCAGAGGTAACAGGTCGGTCTGTGATGTCAAAAAGGTTTGTGAGGTATGTGGGCAATTTTTCAGTTTGGAAAGATCAAATTATTCACACAGGTGCTATGAGACTTTTTGTAGAGTATGTGATTCATATCGTCCTTTTGGGCATTTCTGCTATATGAAGCATGCCCCGTCCAAGCCGTCACTGGAAAAGAGTAATTTCATGTTTGTATTCTATGATTTTGAATGCAGACAAGAAACTCTTCTTAAAGGTGCGGTAAACACGTACTTGCACGAACCTAACCTATGTGTCGTGCAGACATGTTGCAAGGCCTGCCTTCATATAGATGCAAATGACAATCATTGCACCGATTGCGGGGGCGATAGGACTCGCATATTCGGGGGTGATACCACAATGGCCCAATTTTTCGGATTTATAGAACAAATTAAAGCTTCAAAATTTAAGGATATCACCCTCCTTGGGCATAATTCAAAAGGGTATGACGGGAATTTCATTTTAAAATACATGATGGAGGTAAAAAAATGGACTCCAGAGCTCATAATGAACGGTGGGAAAATCATGTCCATGCGTTACGGCCCGCTCCACTTTATTGACTCGCTGAACTTTCTCCCGATGTCGTTGTCCAAGATGCCCAAGACATTTGGCCTGGACGAGTCTTTGGCCAAGGGACATTTCCCCCATTTTTTCAATAAAAAAGAAAACGCGGGGTATAGGGGTCCCTTGCCGCCAAAGGAGGATTACGGCATCGGTGAGATGTCAGTTGAGGGAAAGGAGCACTTTGAGAAGTGGTATGACGCGTTGATCAAAGAAAATTATGTCTTTGATTTTAACCGCGAGTTGGAACTGTATTGCGTGAAAGACGTAGAGATCCTACGGAAGGCCTGCCTAAAGTTTAGAGATATGCTTATTGAAAAAGCAAAGGTGGATCCTTTCAGAGAGGCGTGTACTATCGCCGGAGCGGCCATGTTGGTTTACCGCCGTAGTCATCTTAAGGAGAATACTATCGGTATTATCCCTAACGGTGGCTACCGGTGCGCAGACCAACAGTCGCACATAGCTGTACAATGGCTCTGCTGGGAGGCCCATCAACGCGGTGTCTCTATTCTTCATGCGGGTAACGGCCGTGAGGAATATGTGTTAGGGCGACGTGTAGACGGCGTTGTTAAAGCTGGAGATACCACCACCGTCTTTCAGTTTTGGGGCTGTTATTGGCACGGGTGCCCTCTCTGTTATCCGGGCAGGACCACCCCTATCAAAAACAGCCCCCACGAGACCATGGAGACGCGCTATGAAGCGACCATGGCTTGTGTTGAAAAGTTTAAGAATGCCGGCTACACGGTCGTAGAGATGTGGGAGTGTACGTTTAATGCGATGAAACGCACAGACAAGGACTTGAAACAATTTGTACTCCGGCACGAGGTGTACAGCAAGGAGCCCCTCAGTCCCAGGGACGCATTCTTTGGCGGGCGTACAAATTGTATCAAACTCTTCCACGAAGCAGACCTTTCTTGTGGAGAGAAGATCAAGTACTTGGATGTGTGTTCGTTGTATCCGTACGTTTGCAAGTACAAAAAATACCCCATCGGCCACCCCAAAATTCACTTGGAACCAAATTGTCCCGCTATAGATAAAGTAGAAGGCATAGCCAAAGTTACAGTGACGCCTCCGCGGGATTTATTCATGCCCGTATTACCTACACGGATGCACGACAAGTTAATGTTCATCTTGTGCAGGAAATGCGGGGAGGAGAAAAACCAAGGCGCGTGTCAGCACAACGACAAAAAAGATCGCTGGTTGACAGGTGTCTGGGTGATTGACGAGATCCGGAAAGCCGTTGAGAAAGGCTACACCGTTGAAGCCGTACACGAAGTGTGGGAGTACAATGTATCTGTTTACGACCGTCAGACACGTTCTGGCGGATTGTTTCACGGCTACATTGATACTTTTTTGAAAATCAAACAAGAAGCCAGCGGATGGCCAGAGTGGTGTACCTCACAAGATGAGAAGTTAGCTTACATTCAAAATTATGAGGAAAGGGAGGGGGTAAAACTCGATTTCGGCTCTGTTTGTAAAAACCCTGGTCTCCGCACTCTGGCTAAACTCTTTTTAAATTCGCTATGGGGAAAGTTTGGGCAAAGACCCGATTTACCACACGTAGCCGTTGTCAACGACTATCAGGGCATTCACAAGTACCTAACGGATCCGTACATCACCGTGGACAGCGTCATTGATGTAAATGATGAGGTTATGTTCCTCAATTACAAGGATGCGCGTGACGCGTTGCGCCCTAACCCTAACACGAGTGTGGCGGTGGCGTGCTACACGACTGCTATGGCTAGGTTGCACTTATACAGCATCCTTGAAAAATTGGGGGACCGCGTTTTGTATCATGATACAGATAGCGTTCTATTCACGGAACGCCCCGGCGATTGGAGTCCACCGACCGGAGACTTTTTAGGTGACCTCACTGACGAACTTCAAGATTACGGTCCGGGAAGCTACATTAGCGCCTTTGTATCTGGCGGTCCCAAGAATTACGCGTACCGAGTTTGCGTTGGTGGCGACCCTGCCAAAACAAAAACGGTATGCAAGGTTCGCGGTATCACTATAAACTATGGCAACCGGAACGACGTTAATTTTGACGTTTTGAAAGCGATGGTCACCGAACAGGCCGCGGAAAGATACATACAGATACCGCACAAAATTGTAAGAAAAGGTCTTGCGACTGTATGTACCGTTTCGCAGAATAAAGTCTACCGGCCTGTGTACACCAAACGGCGGATAACCGATGATTATAATACGTTGCCGTTTGGGTATCAGAGTCCTTGTAAACGCGTTCGCCACAACTAAAAGGTGATCATTTAGACGGGCTGAATAATCATCTTTTTTAGTCTTTCACTCTAGACAGTTCCACTGACATACCATTTTTCAAAGATTTGAAATTTTTTTCATATTTTTTTCTGCATGAAAACAAGCATATTTTTTTTTATTTATTTTATGCACCCGGGATACTTTTTTTATATTTTTTTATCCGCCAGGATAAATCTCCACCTACCTGGTTATATCTAGTCAAATAAAATTAGTTGTTTGTATATATTTTAATTCTAGTCAAATTTGTTTGTATATATATTTTAAATTCTAATCAAATTTGAAACCATCTGTTAAAATACTTTTTAAACTGGACTTTATAAAATTAGTACCGAGGCCACTATTCCCGCTACGAGCTCAAGAAATTGATTATTGTTTCCATAATATATATATATATATTTTTTTTGTAAATAAATATTCCACGTATACTTTTCATCGTATGAGGTATACTTGTAAAAAAAACACTTTGATTTGTGTAAATAAATATCCCAAGTATACGTTTCATGGTATGAGATATATTTGTAATTAAATATTCCAAGTATACTTTTTTGTAGTATGAGATATATTTGTAAAAACTTTGATTTGTGTAAATATTCCAAGTATACTTTTCATAGTGTGAGATATATTTGTAAAAAGACTTTTATTTGTGTAAATAAATATTTCAAGTATACTTTTCATGGTGTGAGATATATTTGTAAAAACTATGATTTGTGTAAATATTCCAAGTATACTTTTCATAGTGTGAGATATATTTGTAAAAACTTTGATTTGTGTAAATATTCCAAGTATACTTTTCATGGTGTGAGATATATTTGTAAAAACTATGATTTGTGTAAATAAATATTTTTCAAAGTATACTTTTCATGGTGTGAGATATATTTGTAAAAACTATGATTTGTGTAAATAAATATTTTTCAAAGTATTCTTTTCATGGTGTGAGATATTATATTTGTAAAAACTTTTATTTGTGTAAATATTCCAAGTATACTTTTCAAGGTGTGAAATATATTTGTAAAAACTTTTATTTGTGTAGATAAATACTCCAAGTATACTTTTCGCGTTGGGAGATATATTTGTAAAAACTTTGATTTGTGTAAATAAATATTTTTCATGATGTGAGATATATTTGTAAAAACATTGATTTGTGTAAATATTCCAAGTATACTTTTCACGGTGTGAGATATATTTGTAAAAACTTTTATTTGTCTAGATAAATATTCCATGCATACATTTCATGATGTGAGATATATATTTGTAAAAACTTTGATTTGTGTAAATAAATATTTCAAGTATAATTTTCATTGTGTGTGTGAACTATATTTGTAAAACTTTCTATTTGTGTAATTGAATGAATAAATATTATAAACTGTTATATTTGTGTTTTAATGTCTACATCCAAACTTCAAACTCCTATCCTTTAAATACAAGTTTATTTAGCATAGAAGCTCATTTTCAAACATTATGGATAAGTTGAAACAATTAAATCCCTTTACTTTCTCTTTGAGTAACAATCTAAGGTCATAACAATTTATAAATGAATATGGAAATGTTGACATATCCTTCCTGTCTTTGATTCTCCAACCAACATATTCTAGGGATTTAAAAACACATTTTATTTCTTGGCTAATTTCTTTTATTTAAATGTTATTTATTATGCCTACAAAATATATAGTTTCGAGCATTAAATTGTATTTAATATTACTTTTGAATTTTTGTAAAAGCGTAGTTGGCTGTCGCTCTTGTTTCTTGTAGAGCCAGATTTTCGAGGACGGGGGAGGGGGTGTGACACCTTAACTTAAACCAAATTTAGTTAAAATTATAAGCAAATATTCAAGCAGTGAAATAATAATAAGAGTATACTTATTTATCCATTCTGTTCATATATTATACTTGCTAAAGCTATATTAGCCACACGTTTGTAGTCAATAAATCTTAACATTTACCTGTCTGCGCTCTTTAATATTTATTCCGTCAAAGTTGTCACGTGTATATTGCTAGCTCTTTTCTGTCACAACAAGACAGTCTAGTGGTTAGCAAATTTCCTAAAAGTCCAAAGGTTTCGTTTTCAACTCCCGCCTAATCCAAATTTTCTTATTTCGACTAAATGACTATAATATTTTTAAAAGATTAAAAGTTAAAGGGATTAAACTAGAACATTAAATTTGTTTTAAAAAAAAGATCAAGTTTTCTTACATTAAACACTTAACACATTTAATTTTCCATAGTGGAACCATTCAAGGAGAGCTTCTATGATTTGATTAAAAATTAGTTTTTTCATTTGAGTAAAGTTTAAAAAAAGCTTTCATTGTTATTAGTCCATTTTTTCAGCTGATCGGGTAAAAGAATAATAAGGCTTGTAAAGGTAGACTCGTGATGTATAACCTTAAGATGTGTAGGTCAAAGAGCTAAGTCTAAAATGCGCGTAATTTGGGTGCTAGATTCTTCATGAGTCGGTAGTTAAAAGGTCTACTTTTTCTGTAACAGAGTGTGCTGCATAAGAAGATAGCTGATAAAAGGTTTCATCAAAGTGTAACTAGTGTACGCTGACCCCCCGCTCCAGATTGTCAGGTGGCCTGTCTACTGCCAAATTGGAGTCTTAGATGGTTCAAAAGAGAAAGGCAGCAGTCTTGGGGCTTACCCGTTTATTTCTGGTAGTAAAGTGCTAGAGCAAAGTATTTCGTAAACATAAATATATTCAGCCGAAACCTGCATGCCTGACCAGCGAGCCAAGGGTCCCGGCTTCGATTCCCGGAATGGCCTAAAAATGTATCATTGGTGCGATTCCTTCATCAGCGTCGTTACAAAAGGAGTTTTTAGCATCGCTAATGACTGCTGGAACGGTAATTCCTTCCAACGTCTTTACGTTGATAAATGCGTCGTCATTTGCGCAAACAAATAGTTAACACACATTTGTACTAATTATTATCATGATTTTAGAGATTTGGAAAGTAACCGCATTTTCGTGGAGGAAGAGTTGAAAACAGGCATCAGTACACTCTACTGGTATTTGAACTTCGATCTCCCTGTCATCAGTAGTCTTGTCTACCGCGAGAGTAGCGCATTAGACCACACGGTCACCGAGTTGCGTAAAACCATGCCGAAAAGGTTTTCCAAATATTAACTGTCTCATTTCACCTTTGTTCTAACTAGTATTGTATAAGCACTGAAAAATGTACAATTAAAAGTTCTACAATTTACCTCTGTCGTTATTGTGTTTGCCTACTAATCAAGAGGTCCTGGATTCGATTCCCTGAATGGCCTGAAAATGATTCATTAGGGGATATGGGTTTCCCCCCTTTCATAGTGATTCATTTGCGGTAGGGGGAATGGGTGTTCTGTATGTCATAGATTTAAGTTAGATTGTAAGTTGTGTACTGTTATAATCAGTCGGTGCATAAAGTGCACGTTAAATACCTCCAATAAACAATAATGGAAAAATATACTTGTAAATAATATTCATTTGTGACTCTATATATTATAAAAAAGCAAAGCCCGTCCAATATAAATGGCTATCGTGTTCTGGAAGCAAATAAGTTAATACATTAATAATTATTAAATTAACATGATGAAAAATCGCTTCAGAGGTCGAATAGTGTAAGGCGTCACTCTCGAGTTAGACAGTTATGTTAATAATGGAGGAGATTGAGGTTCTAATCCCATTTGTGTTTTGAAGTTTTTTCTCCGAATGGTTCCCTACTCTCCTTCCAAGCAAATTCTGGTAGATTATCACTAAAATGTGTACTTTCTCATTCCTACGCCATTTTAAGTAGACTAATTATCACATTTATATATAGCCTGGACGGTCAATAACACGCGGTGCTAAAAATTTGGTTTCCTAACACAAAATGTAATGTTTTATCTTTTTTTACGTCAGAAACACTCACATCACATTTCCTTTAAATTCAAGAAATACAATGTGGCTAGCCTGGACAGATGTTAAAATAACTTGGATATTGTTTGGTGCCACTGTCCCCCCTGACAAATTTGTTGCAGTGCGTGTAAAAGAATGTAGATATACCTCTCTCTCTCTCTCTCTCTCTCTGAAGAGACGTTTGAGACTGGTATTTGTCTGTTAATAGAGTTTTGATTTAATCTCTTTCGAGTGTCTCACTTCATTGGTCAAGACGTCTAAGAAGACACTTGTGAAAGGTCACTTGATGTGAGGCGTTAGCATGTCTGTTCACTGAGCCAAGTGTCCAGGGTTCAATTTACAGTATGGCTGAAAATGGTGGTTTAACCTTTCATAGTGATAAATTAGGGAGGATTGGGTTTTTTGTGTACAACTAGAGTAATTTTCATAATAAGAGTAATTATGTTGTTACCAAACCTATGTCAGATATAATCATTTGAGCCGGAGACCCCTAACTGACCTAAGAAGGAGTCAATGGACAGGGATTCGAACTCTCTGCAGTTTAGTATATTGCGATAGGGCTGTTTTTTTCACTCTCCATCTATGCAAATGTGGGCACACTTCCTCTAATATTGGCTTGAGGCTTAAGTGGCTAATTTGTTTTGCGTTAATATTAGTTATTATATCATCGAGCTCGTGTGGTCTAGAAATAGTATGTGTGCCAGAGCACTAGGTAATTACGCTTGAGTTTCCATTTTAGAAACAGGTTATAGGGAAGTCGGGGGTTTGATCCCACCGCAAGCTATTTTTGGGGGTAAATTTTCATAAACCGTTTTCCGTTTCCAACTCTGGAAAATTGAGATGTATTCCCTTAGTAAATCTAATTTATTCAGCCTTACTTCTTTCTTGTGACAAGTATTAGACATGTAGAACGATGGGAGGTTGTGTGTAAGTTTTAATAAATATTCAGTGTAAGCTAAACAAATCCACGCCATAGTACTCAATATTATAGAATCCTTCATCAGCGTCGAGAGTATTTAGGGAGGTTTTTCTAATAGACTTTCCATTCTCCATCCGTGCAAACGTGGGCACACTTCCTCTAACTTTGGCTTGAGGCTTAAGTGGCTAATTTGCGTTGCGTAAATGTTATTTATTATGTCAACATAGTTTCGAGCGTTAAAAGATATTTGATATTGAATTTACGTAAAAGTTATACAATATTTCATCAAAATATAATTGCAAACATAAAATTTCTTTGTTGTTTAAGTGGCTAATTTGTTTGGTGTAAACGTTATTTATTATATCACTAAAATATAGTTTCGAGAATTAAATTATATTTAATATTGCATTTAATACTACTTATGAATTTTTGTAAAAGTTATATAATCGGAAAAATATAGATGGGAACATTAAATGATATGTAAAATAAATTCAAGTTTCTCATAATTGTATTCAATACTACTTCTGAATTAATGTAAGAGTTATATAATCGGTAAAATATAGATGAAAACGTTAAATGATATGTAAAATAAAACTTTTTTTTGTGTGTGGAACCGAAGGGGGCGCCCCATTTGAAACGCCATATTCTTCTTTCGGGTTTGACAACTACTGGGCATGAAGCACCCGGTGAAAGATATCGGGATTCGAATCTGTGTTGGGCGAGGTTGGGGGATTTGAATACCTGCCGAGGTGTAGTGTTGGTAGTTCTCACTAAATGTTTTCCCGCTCTCCCTCCACGTAAACGCTGGAACATTTCCTTACTCCCCCCCCCCACCACGCAAATGTGGCTTAAACCTTCCCAATTCCGAATCCAGATGGACTCGCGGTTCTGCTTCTTCTTTCAATCTGTTGTAATATTTGGTTTGGTTGAAGAGTCAGCCTCGTAAAGATTGTTAACTCTCTAAAAAGTGTGCATAGTGATAGATACCCGTCTCGATGGCGCAGTTGGTTAACGCGCCAGATTCGTGTTGAGCTAGACTGCCGAGGACGTGGAGAACGAGGTTCAAATCTCGGTCGGGTAAACTAGGGGTGTTTTTTCACTCTCCCTCCACGAGCAAATGCGGGTGCAACCTTTCCAATTCCAATCCATTAGCGTAAATAGTACTTAAGCGAACCCGAACGGTTAGTTATACGCGGTGCTAGAGAGCAAACTCATGCACGGCCGTGGTTTAGAAGAGTGGGTCGCTGGTTCGGTGCCATGATTGACCTCCTCCCTCCCCCGCCCCTCATCCTACAACACCCCGTGGTTATATCGCGTGAGGGCGGATTTAAATTAGGTCGATACACGCGGTCAATAAGGGACTCTAGTTTGAGCCCATACCTGCACTTTTGTTTATGTTTTCAGCCTCTCATAGTTAAATATATTTTATACATCGGTGGTCGCGGGCTACATGTCGTCAGGCTCGCACTAAGTGTGTAAAGCTCGAACCGGTAGTAGAAACAACCGTTTTAGAGTCCTCAAAGAGCCTTTTTTCGGACAATATTTATAAAATAATACTACAGTTTCGGTGATATGCTATAGGTATTGATAGTATATCAAATAGGTTGCTGCAGATCACTTGTCTTGACGTATGAATACGTGAAACTAAATCTAGTGGCTTTTTTAGTTGTGGGACTGTAGTTCAGTGAGACAGTGCTCGGCTGTCATGTTCATCTCTAGGATTCGGTTCGAATCTCGTTGGGGTGCAGTGGGAATAAATCACGATATTGAGATTAATCCTGCATATATATGTTTTCTCTCTTGCGGGCCGTGCCAAACGTCTATATTAATGGTACAGGAATCTATAATAATAAAAGGAAGCGTTTGTCTGTTTGTGTGCGATGCCCAGCCAAATCTACGGCACGCAGAGATCTGAAATTTTAACATAAATGTACGGGAGTGTGTCCGAATGCACCTCGAAGCCGGATTTTTAACAAAATACCGCAGTGGGTCACGGTCAACGCAGTGTTGGATTGCTAGTTATGAATAAAGTCGCGTTTGCAATGTACTGGATCAAATATTCAATCGCCACCTTAGTGCATTCGGTAGCATGTCTGTATACTAAACTATCGGTCCCTGGTTAAAATCTATGTGCTTTGAATAACATTTGCTTAATCTATTTATAAACCATGTTTGAGCTAAATGATTATCGGACATTATCTGGCTGATTCAATTACTATATGTTAGATTAGAAGAGCTTGATTTAAATGTGTATTCGGTAGTATATCATGGTACCAAATGCCACTATATGTTTAAAGTGTTAAGTTAGCGATGCGTAAGTACGTATAACCGAACGGGTAGTAAGACGCTGTGCTAATAATAACACGTCTTATTATTTGTATGACTGACTTGCACACCTAATGAATGTAGAAATTAGAGAAAACTAGTTGTCCGTTGGCTAAAGTGTTTGTAGTTCGCTGACGTAATAAACCTTCTCCCTAACAGTTTGTTGGCATGTTTTGAAACAAAACTATCAGAGCGGGAAACCAGTACTGATGTTTAGAGGGTGTAAGGGTTGTACTCTACCGGCGAGAGGAAGTCCCCCAATCCTATTCTCTGTTTGACAAATATTCTCTAATATCTGGGCACTGCTGGGGAGAGGGAGTCCCTGTTCAATCACCTCTTTGGCAAATATCTAATATCAGGGCTAATTTCTTGCCCACACTTTAAGAATATATTCATGAACGATACTTATTTTTTTTTCAGAACAAGAAAACAATTACAATTATGTGTGACTAAAATCCGAACTTTCTTAATGTTTGTATTTATAATAGCAATCTGCTTTTCATAGACAAAAAAAAGAAAAACCTTTGTCATTATTATTATTATATATCTACAATTACTTATATAAATAAATGATACCGGGACTTTCTCTCACTTCTAATCTTTGTGGAGGTACGTGATAGGTCTGTAGAAACACTAAGCTTTTGTGAAACTAAATAATAGGTATTTACAGTGTTGTAGAAACACTACACCAAATATACGCTGTTTCCTAATCTAAGCTACTAGAAAAGTATTAACACTGTTTAGCGTGAGTTATATCGGTGTAGTGCACAATACTTTCTCTTTAGCTTAGGGAAGCTAGGTGTGACCCTTGGTATGGTAAGCTATGTGATACTGCATCTTTGGAGCACCTTATATAAATAATCGTAATAGTAACTTATTATAGGCATATTTATATTCCTTGTTTGCTCTAACAGAACCAGATAATAGGGCTATGCATCGCAACGCGACCTAAGATTACAAAACCTTCAACGGAAAATAATAATATTCCAATAATAACTTTATCAGTTTTAGAATCAGGCACTCCTCCAGTTGATGATGATGATGATTTTGATGTAGATGCGGTGATGCATAAACTGATACCACGTTATTTTGATTTAGATATTTAAATCGTACTCGCATATTAATTGATCTAAAAGTTATATATTTAAAATAATTTCAAGATATATAATTGTACTACTTATGTTTTTTTTTTGTTTTTTGTAAAAGTTTAATATATTATTATATCAAAATATATTTTTTGCGAACATTAATTAACTGAATTTCTTTTTTGTTTGAGTTGCTAATTTGCTTAGTGTAAATGTTATAAATAATAATAATAATAATAATAATAATAATAATAATAGACTTTAATGGCGAAGTTAAGACTACCGCCTTTTCTTACACTTAACCAATACAATTAAAATGAAATTTAACAAAATGACATAGTATATAAAAACACACAAAAAAGGTATAAAAACTAGAGCTAAGATAGACAAGGATTATGTAATATGAAAACGCCCACACACGCACACACACACACACACACACACACACACACACAAACAAGTTGTGATTACGTCTCACACTCCTCAATCTCACGAATGAGCTTTCACACGCAGCTTATTTGCGACTTTTCGCTTGGAACTATTCAATCATCAGATATAGTTTCCTATTTAAAACTTAACAACAACAACATATTAATTTACGTGAAAGTTATATATATTTAAAATAATTTCAAGATCCACATAATTGTATCACTTATGATTTTTTTTTTTGCGAACATAAATTAACTGAATTTCTTTGTTGTTTGAGTTGCTATTTTGCTTAGTGTAAATGTTATATAACATGTCATCAGCTATAGTTTCCTATTTAAAACTTAACAACAACATATTAACTTACGTGAAAGTTATATATATATTTAAAATAATTTCAAGATACACATAATTGTATTAATTATGATTTTTTTTTGTAAAATTTTAATATATTATTATATCAAAATATTTTTTGCGAACATTAATTAACTGAATTTCTTTGTTGTTTGAGTTGCTAGTTTGCTTAGTGTAAATGTTATATATTATGTCAACAGATATAGTTTCATATTTAAAACTTAAAAACAACATATTAATTTACGTGAAAGTTATATATTAGTGAATTTAAATGTATAATTGTATAATTGTATTACTTATGTATTGTCAAAGTTATATATATCAAAATATATCACGAAAATAAAATTTCTTTGTTGTTTAAGTGTTGTGTGAATAAATATTATAAAACTGTTATGTTTGTGTTTTAATGTCTACAACCGAACTCTCTCTCCCTCCCTCTCTCTCTCTCTGTCTCTCTCTGTCCCTAGAACAGCACTCCGACCGATGATTTTGCTGTAGACGCCGCATTTCCTTTCTGTCTTTGACTCTCCAATCAAACATATTCTACCACGAATTTAAAAAATAATAATAACACATAAATCAATTTAGGTCTTATGAATTGTACAAGTAACTAAGCGGAGCTCTGCCTGTATGATTGGTTGAGAAGTTCGAACACTTGTGGTATTTCCAGCTCTCCCTCCATGCAAATGCGGGTACACTTACCTCTCATAAATACTTTCACTATTCCTTGCCCGTTTGTCAGGCACATCTAATTCCGGCTGAGGGAAATTGAATCCCTGCCGTGTAAACTGTAGGTATTTCTTCCCCGTGGCTGATACCTACATCCGTGCATGTCGACGGACGATACCATACAAACAATTTCAGTATACTTTTACGGTGGGGGATGGAGGCCACTAACTGAGGATTATAAATAACCGTAAGGCTTCTGAGGCCCCTGCTTGTGCATAATTATAGCTGTGCCAATGCTCTCTAGTTGCGACTCCAGAAAAACCCATTGCAGATGGGGGAGGTTTGCCAGGGTCAATGACATAGCTCACGGTTTCAAGATCACGATCTATTCTTGTCTCGACTTGTCTTGTCAACCCGTCAAACTGACGCCAGTCACCAGGGAAAACCCATTGCCACATAGAAGGGACGGATTGCGACATCATGATATATTCTTGTCTCGACTTGTATTGCCAAACCGCTAAATTGGCGCCGGGTTGCGACAGAGCGATGACGTTATCGGAAAAACCCATTGCCGGGGGAGAGTTGCCAGGGTCAATGACCTAACTCACGGTTTCAAGGTCACGATCTATTCCTGTCTCAACTTCCCTGGTCGACCCGCCAAACTGGCGCCGGGTTGCGACATAGGGAAAACCCATTACCACAGTAGGGTGGGGGAGAGGTTGCAACATCATTCAAGGTCGTCACGATCTATTCCTGTCTTGTCAAGCCACCAAGTTGGCGCCGGGTTGCGACAGAGCGATGACGTCATCGGAAAAACCCATTGCCAGGGGGGAGAGTTGCCAGGGTCAATGACCTAACTCACGGTTTCAAGGTCACGATCTATTCCTGTCTCGACTTCCCTGGTCGAGCCGCCAAACTGGCGCCGGGTTGCGACATAGGGAAAACCCATTACCACAGTAGGGTGGGGGAGAGGTTGCGACATCCTGATCTATTCCTGTCTTGTCAATCCACCAAGTTGGCGCCGGGTTGCGACAGAGCGATGACGTCATCGGGAAAACCCGCTACCGGGGGAGCAGAGGGGAGGGGAAAAGCCAACAGCCAATCAGAGCGAGGGGGCGTGGTCACGTGACCAAAACCGACCAATCAGAGCGCTGTACTATCTGGCCATCCCAACTACTCCTTGGTCTTCCCGTCATTGGCAGTCTAGTTCACTGTGAGAGTAGCGCGTTAGACCTGGCGACCATCAAAGCTGGTTATATATTATTAAAATTGTATCACCTTTACTTTAATACATAATTACATAACACAATATGAGAACTTCACTAAATTGGCCACCGACTGATACTTCAATTGAACCGACTGCCTTTTATCTTAAACAAAGTTTTCATTTTTCACCCACGTCAGGCTACATTTTAAACAGTCCTACTTTATACCTCGTTGGGCAGTTTTACCGGTCATTACATCTCTAGCGTTCTTAACTTTGTTTGAATTTACACCAATGGTGGCTTTTTGTCTAACCTTTCTAGATCTTCAGACGATATTTTACCACCAGACACTAATAGTCCAATAGGCCAACTTTCTGTCTAACCTTTCTAGATCTTCAGACGGTATTTTACCACCAGACACTAATAGTCCAATAGGCCAACTTTCTGTCTAACCTTTCTAGATCTTCAGACGGTATTTTACCACCAGACACTAATAGTCCAATTGGCCAACTTTCTTATTAACCTTTTTAGATCTTCAGACAGTATGTTATCACGACACTAATAGTCCAATAGGCCAACTTTCTGTCTAACCTTTCTAGATCTTCAGACGGTATTTTACCACCAGACACTAATAGTCCAATTGGCCAACTTTCTTACTAACCTTTTTAGATCTTCAGACAGTATGTTATCACGACACTAATAGTCCAATAGGCCAACTTTCTTACTAACCTTTTTAGATCTTCAGACAGTATGTTATCACGACACTAATAGTTCAATAGGCCAACTTTCTGTCTAACCTTTCTAGATCTTCAGACGGTATTTTACCACCAGACACTAATAGTCCAATAGGCCAACTTTCTGTCTAACCTTTCTAGATCTTCAGACGATATTTTACCACCAGACACTAATAGTCCAATAGGCCAACTTTCTGCCTAACCTTTCTAGATCTTCAGACGGTATTTTACCACCAGACACTAATAGTCCAATAGGCCAACTTTCTGTCTATCATTTCTAGATCTTCGACGAAAGTTTACCACCAGACACTAAGAGTCCAATGGGCCAGCTTCCTGTGTGACCTTTCTAGGCCTTCAGAAGTGATTTTACCACCAGACACTAAAAATCCAATCAAATTTTTTCAATCTTTGTAGTCAAAATCTGTTTCTTTGCGTTGATTTTTTGGACTATATTAGTGAAATTTCTCCGAACTTTATATATTTAATGTAAGGAGCTATTAGAATGTAATGTCTATCAAGTATATCACAACATTTATATTGAATTAAGTATAAAGAAATGTAAAAACAAAGATTGAACTTGACTTTCATAATATAGTGTATTCCGCCATTTTTATTAAAACTACATTAAAAAGGTTAGGTTTAACTTTAATTTAGAAACAGGCCTATTTTATTAATTTAATTAATGGTGAATTGAATTTAACTTCATCATTCTTTGTGGACAGGTTGAATATCGAAGATTCTAATAGGACATTAACTTATTATTCTGTAGGGAAGCTTATATGATGAGAAACAATGCAGTCAGTGTCTGAACTATTTCTGTTTTATTTTCCAGATCATGGTTATTATCTAGTTCTTATCTTACTCCACACTATCTATTGTACATCCCGTCCACACTGAAAGGTAGTAGTCTTAACATTAGTGACTTTAATAGAGTCACAGATTTGTACCATACTTTCATCAAAATTGATATCTTTCAGATTAAACAACTAATACAAGTTAGAATTATAGTTTATAAGTAATTTTTTTTAAGTGTGAACTAGTTATTATTAAGGACATAATTATATAAAGTTAATTGGTATGCCATCTTGGTCATGTTACTAGTGTGTTTTAATTTTATGAGGTAATGAACCTTTTTGTTGATTGACTGGAGACCGGAAGTACATTTTGAGAAATGTTCTAACGTTCCTTCTGTAACCTCCCCTTTGTGTACTCTTATACCCATAAATGACAGTCAGGTTGGTCACAAGAGAGTTTTACTTTTTATTCAACAAAATGACAAAAGACTCAATGAGAGAGTGAAACATGCCTAGCGTTAGACGCTGAATCCATACACAATGGCTAAAAATAAGATAATAACACAATAAAAGATCCGGGGCACGATCCCAAGCTCAAAAAAGGTCCGATCAAACAATTCAAACAAATTATCGGTTAAATTGACCTTCGTACAAAACTGATAGAGAAAAATAATAACAACGAAATATAGCAATAGTAACCCATAGACTCAGGTGATAAACAATGTGTTCCAGATAAAAGATTATCTTAACAGCCATTACTGGGCGCAATAGAAATATACAATAAAGATATATTATAGAAACATTTATTATAGTTGATAAAACTAATGTTAAACATATGAACAAAGTTAACAGAATAGGCACGGGGGCTCGCGACCCCTGGTTTAAGCAACAAAGTATAAACCTCCTATAACCTATCTTCTCATTAATAACACGTGTCATAATCATTAAACATATGTTTGCCAAAATATCAAAATGATATAGTCCAATAGAACACTGCACTTAAAAATGGCGGTACTTTAAAATGTAAACCCATCCGTGAAGCGGATAAAAAGAGTTACCCTATCTGACAAATGTTTTGGGTCCAACCGTGCAACGGTATTACGTTGCGCCATGGTCTCTAATCAAAATCTAGCAGACCCGACAAAAATAAATAAAGATTGAATTTTAACATAACATCGTTAAACAGTAATTTTGAAACATTAGTACAAAACAGAATTTAGAAATAAACAAAACTAAACCTATCAAAGACCAAAGTGTCTCACCTAGAGATTGTAGCGAAATGTGTACTGGCACTACGGAGTCCTGCTATTATATACACACGATAGAAGTCACGTGCTCTCAAAGCGCGGGAAGCAAGGATGGGTAGAGGGGTAAGGGGGGTAGCTCTGTTCTGAAACTTGCTCACACAGTCTAGGCTTGGTTCAAAAAGCGCGCCGCACAATAGATCCGTTACTTTCTCAACACTTTCGTCGGTGCACAACGAATCTGCGCATGTCGACTGTCTCTTGTTTTTCTTTGGGCGAGGCACAATTAGAGGCGGGCAGCAAACCACGGTCCCTCAGTTCAATCAGATACGAGTCGTGCCGTGATGTGTTTGTTGTGTGGAGGCTTATAGAGATGAGCCAAATGGGGGCAGAATCGGTGAGCCAAACAATCCTTTTCTTTACATGTTGTAACAAGGTTACACTTCCATCTCGTATGACGTACAATAAGTGACTGTTGTCACATACTAACTTTTGTTAGTTTTGTTGAATGTGTACCAGGTAGTCATTTGAACAGGGGTATCGTAATCTTCAAAAGGGAGTCCATGATTTACTATAAAATAGCACATGTTTAGTGAGAAACTATGATAGTTGGATGTACAAACTAAAGTGTAGTATATTATAGGTATTTAGCATTAAATTTTAAATGTATATTATATTGGTGGATGAAATTTAGGAATATTCAAGGTGATCAAAGTTATTGTTTAGTCACTTCAAAAAATAGTTTAACAAGAAGTATGAAATGCATGATATATTCCCTTACATTTTTAACGATAACAGTAACTAACCCTACAATAAATTGAGAACAATTTAAATAAAGTCAACATTCAAAATAAACAGCACGAAATAAAATTAATTTACAATATGAATTTATATTTAAAAAAAATTATTTTATAAAATCCATAGAGATTAAATTGCTTAAGCTGTGTTCTTCAGTTGCAGCTAAGAAAATCTTGTTGGATTTTCAAGGAACAGAGTGTATAATTTTATAAATAATTTATAAAAACCAAAACAAGTTAATGGAAAAAAAATTAGAAAAATTGTATGTTTCATGGTTCATAATAAGAAATGGCCCCTTCTTATTTTTCAATAATTTTGATTGAAAATATTGCTGGGCAAATATATGAGGGTGTGAAGTGTCATCACATATATTAATAAATAAGCGGAATATATTTGAAATTTTATAGATTGCATAAAATTATCAATGCAATCTTTTAGGGTAAAACGAATAATAGCTCTCACATTAACGGAAAAAATACCATAGCAATTTTATTGAAAATGTCATAAGTTATAAGCTATAGAAGCAAATAATAAAGTTTTAGGTTAAAACCTATTTTTTTCTCTTAATTTGATGGAAAAATAAATACACGGTGGCCCGGACAGACTTTATCACTCTTTTACCCAAAAATATAAACATTTAATAAAAACTCATAAGCTCATTGAAATTAAATAATATACATTGTTGCAGAATCATTATAGTAAAAAAGCATCACATTCTAACAAAGAGCATAACAATCAACTCTTTTCCGAGACCTAAGCCTATGTTTAAAAAAATTATTTTCCTATTTCTTTGAACATTATTGGTTTATTGTAATATATTTTCATTTAAAAGTGTTTTATTTTTAATAGTCTTACAACTTTTCAATGATAAATAATTTTGTATTTCAAAGCGTTGCGTGATTATTATCAGAATTGATTATATTCGCCTATGTAAACAAACCTTCAAGTCGGTAAAATTAATTCCGTCATTTTGTTTGTAATATTGAAAAGTGTCTGGATATAAATTATAATCAAAATCCTTATTGCTGATTTCAAAAATAATATCTTGTAAACTACCCATAGATTAAGGTTTGGATTTATAATTCCAAACACTCCTATGGATAACCTCTTAACTACCTTAACTACAAAGTTTCAACCCTTGGTAAAATGGTTTCGACTCTAGGCCAAGACAGACAGGATCGAAAATTCCCTTTTTGGTTTCGAAAGCATACAAAACGAAAAGATTCATCGTAATCTCGAGATCAGAAAAGTACCATTACAATTTAGTTATATGAGAATAATTAAAAAAAATTATACAGATCTCACAGTTTCTGAAATATTCGTGACACTGAGGAGAGAAAATAATGACCGCGGCTCCCCTCTGTGACCTATTGGTGAAACTTGCTGAGCTAAAATTAATAAAACTGGTCAAATCTAGTATCCAATACACATACAATAATTACGTTAGTTCGAACTTAAATTATTCTAGATCACTGCAAAGATGTTGTTCCGAAATAATAAATTTTGTTCTAAATGACTTATATCAACCAATACATACAAATAAAACTTGAAGGACCTTGAAGAACCCTTTCTCTGGTCTATATCATATCGTCTTCTTTCTGGCTTTAAATTGTCCAGAGCTTTAAAAAAAATTATTCAAGTTGGAAGAACAATTTATATCGATTTTGTTTTAAAAAGGCCAGTTTGATTTTTAGATTTTTTAAAGAATAAGGTAGCTTATATTATAAAAGTTTTGGAGATTGTTTTATTGGCTGGTGACAGGACACACAACCAGAAGATTTAAATAGCGTTGCATATAATATGAAAATATTCTGCTACCCACAACATAGTTTCATTTAAATTATTCACCATATGTAGGAAAAATAAATATTTTTATTAGATAAAATAAAACACAACAATAATCTGTATCTAGGAAACCACTATTATAATATATTGTAGTACATCAAGTTTCCTGGCAACAAATACTAATAATTACTTGATTGTAAAAACTAAAGATTAATGAAGCTAAGATTTATAAGAAATATAAACGCCAATATTACATGCTATACTGTAATATAATACTATCCACGACATTAAGGGAGCCTCACGTACGAGGCTAAAATGATAAAAAGTTATTAAGGATATCATCACCCAAGATACTTTGCCATCTAATCAAGGTATTCCAAGATGAAAACATGTATTTTCTGTAAAAATCTCACACATGGGTATCTATTTATTATATTGATATTTCATAATGAAGATGAGTAAGATTAACTGAAACAACAATAGCCCATTGCTATATCCCGGTCATCATTACAATTACAAGGACTACAACAGTTAGATAGTTTGTTTCATATGAATAGTCTTAGAATTATACGTGCGCTACCGGCCTTTATTGGTACTAACTTAATAATACCTTTTTTAATTTGAGGACGTTAAAGAAATCACCCAGCAACATTAGAGCAATAATATTTTAACAGTTAGAAAAAAAAAAATCTTAAATTTATTTGAAAAGCGTGTCATAGACAGAGGTTCAAACCCACTAATTACGGGCCACTTTAATCAAATAATTGATACCATATGATTTTAAGTTACCTGGTAGATCTTTGTCTCCAAATCAAATTTCTCGATTTTAATCCCTGTCAGTTTATATTGTATTTATTAAAACGAGATGGATTCTAAAATAAGCTATGATGTGTGATGCAGGGTACAAAATAATTGCAAAAGACTATCCGCTGGAAGAGTTGGAAATTCAGGCGGTTCAAATCAATAGAAAATCAAAATATAAATTTACAAGAAGATCCAGATATTATTATGAATTTCGAGGACTTTTTGGAATCCAATCTATATCTAAATATTAAGTTAATGAACCCTCCCATTTTTTAAAAGACCACAATTCTAAATTACGAACATATTACCAAACAATCAAATAAGATCAAGAAAAATAAAATGGCTGCCTCCGAAATTCGCGGTATCAATAATTCAATTTACAAAAACCAATATATAAAGTGGTGGCTCGACGGGTTGAATGATTTACCCTCATTCAAATAAAATTAATAGCTCAGGCAACAATTCTAAATTCTAAACTATATTCTTGGATGAAAATATAAAAATTACAGTTGAATATTCAGATGACATAGAAATTTCTATAACTTTTGAGCAATTTTCGAAAACCGGTCCTAAAATTATAAAAAAAGTTAATTAACCCTTACTATTTACGCAGTGATTGTAAATCTCTTGGCGATGTTTCGGACTGTTCCAATATTCCAAGTTATGAGAAATTGATACCGAAAGAAGAATATTTAGAATGGTGGCTTGGAAAAATGGAGGATTTCCCCTGTACAGACTAAGTTGACGAGGAAGAAACTACATCTTGTACAGGAAGACTCTTCGGGAGAATTGGGGGATGGCTTCAGAGATTAAATATTTTCAAATAAATTTAAAAGTGGAGAATCTTATTCAAAATTATAGTTTTTTTAATTAATGCTCTTCAAAATTCAAAATATGCAAATATGTAAGTGAAAACAGTGCTCAAACTATGTCTGTGTTTGATTAAATTATGGAGAAAATCCTTACAATTTTTTTCTACCAGCAACTTCCTGTAAAGGACTAAAAATACCTGTTCTCATATTAATTTTTTTTAAGCACCTTAGGATTTATATACCGTTATCTCTATTCATTTGTTTGTGTGATGTTAAAACCTTTTTTTTATGTATCATAGCGAGATTTTATAATGTAGACGAAGCTGTTGACTCACGCAGGATAATGACGTCAGCTGAGAGAGGATCTACAATAGCAATCATTGTAGCAATGAGTGCCAGTGGATACTTCGATCCTCCAATGATAATCTTCCCCAGAACCAACACGTCTGATCAACTGGTGAGATTCTGTCCTCCAAGTTCGATTGGATCCATCTGGATGGGTACAATACCCATATTTTCATCAAGGGGTTGTGGAACATGCCAAACCAACTCAGGAATCACCTGTTTTATTAATATCGGATGGACACTACAGTCACACTCGCAATCTAGATGTAATCGATATTTCCGAGCCAATCACGTTACCACTGTCGTGCTGTCTCCTCAATCAACCCACTGGCTTTAACCCCTTGACTAGACATTCATGGGCCCTCTAAAGGCTTTTACAGTGAGGAAGTAAGAATGTAGCTTTGTCACGATAATAAAGCAATCACTCCTTATGACATAATGGATCTATTATGGAAATCTCATTTAAAGGCCAAACTGGGGAATTGGAGTCAATGGTTGTAAGGCCAAAGAGATAATTCCCTTGAACACAAATATTTCACTAATACAGACTTCATGAAATATGAAGTTGAAACAGAGAATACAATTAGCTATGCAAATATATAGTAACAAGATAGGTAGTATAATATTAGAGTGTTTATTTACTCTAGCATTTTGTTTATAAACTGCCAAATTTTTGTAGAGCTTTTTATCTTAAAAGTGTATTTGGATGTATATTGAAAAAAATTGTCAAATATAAGGCTTTTACTAACTTCTGTTTATAAACACACATTTCACTTAAATTACTCAAACTTTTTCTATAAAACAGATTTTTTTAACAATCTCTTATTGAATTTTAAGTTGGATTTTACGGTTTATATTAAAAATGCCTATTAAAAAAATTATTTATAATAATAAATACTGTTACTGACATGTTTAGACTCAATGTCGTAGTTCAATAGTGAAAAGTGTTTGAATTTCAATTCTTAAACAAATCAGTAGCCCATATTTCCTCCTTTTCCTCTTGATAAAACTAGTGGCTATGAATGATTTGGGGAAACTGTAGAAACTGGCTAGTCCAAAGTATATTGTAATTTTCTTTGGATATAGGCACCCTGCAAAGTGCACACGATATTTGAATTCACGACACGAGCGTGCAGATAGCCACATTTTAAAGTTCTTGCAGGGTAAATCCAGGCAACATCATGTTTACCGCGATCAAATACTCGAAAATCCTAAAACATAGCTCATTGTTTCTTGTAAACTACTTGGACAATCACAGTATTTTTTCAGAACTCTTTATAAAAACCTTAAAATACATGAGGATATTATTAAAATTCCCAAATTCCAATTAGTTTGCTTTGAAAAAAACTAATTTCTAAGGAAAGAAATATGATGTTGTTCATAGTGCAGACATATTTTCAATCTTTGTAAAAGTTTTTTCCTGATGAAATATATGGGTAGTACAATTGTATGAAATGATCGTCATACACTGAGTTTTATTTTGATATAAGATTCATTTCTCTAACACTCGCGTTAACTTAACGACGCTAGCTGTAACTGAACATTGTAAAATCCAAAGTAGTGGTCGTTATCACTTAACCTTATGTTAAGCCCTAACGAATATAATATCATGGCATTGTAATATTGGGCCTAAAAACAAATTTTTTGTTTAGGTTGTCGTGATACGTCAACATTTATCAAAATCTCTGGTTCGATTTTTTTTAACGATCACAATACTTTCTCCCTGAGGAGTTATGAAAAAGTAAAAATGACCAAAGGAAAATATTTCCTTTTTATTACGGGTTTTACATCACACTTAGGCCTAAGGACATTTCACACTAAAATGTTAGGCGTCACATGTTTTACGCTGAATAGTCGAGTTCATCGATTTGACCGTTCACACCATTTTATTATTATTATTACTATGCGTAGCGCACGCTTTGCCCCCCCTCCCACGAAAATCTTTTAGGCACTAGGTTAATAGCCAGTATTTTCTGTTTTCTATTCGCGTTTGTTAAGTCAAGATGGTGCTCGAGGTACTTTGTTGTGAATCGGAATCCTCCCGCAATATTCAGCGGATTTATGACGAAGACGATTCCGATACTGATGACCAGTTCTTGCTTTTATATTCTTTATGAAGAAAAGAAAATAGAATCATTCCGTAACCGATAAAACGCTATATTATGGTGAATATCTTCATATAATGTATGACTTACAGACCAGACCAACTTTCGATTGAACCACTAAAGTTGACGCAGGTATCATAAAAAATGACCAGAGATGTTTCACAAAAATCGCCGAGCCAGCTATCCTAAAATATAGCGAGCCAGCGTGTGCTATGTAGCCTGTATAGCTCGCCAGCGATGTGAATATATTAATTTATAATAGGGAGAGTGATTTTCAAAAGTATAGTAGTGCATGTCTTGTGTGCTGCACATATTTTGATGTTAAATTGAATTATTGTGGGTAGGAGGGCGGGGTAAGTGATTATTGTTTATATTGGACAAATATCTTGAAGAGATGCTTGTGTTTATTGTTTATATTGGAAAACCATCTTGGTTGATGGTGTAAATGTTGATTGTTTGTATTAGAAAACCATCTTGATGGAGGGGTGAGTGTTTGTTACATACTTTGAGTCTTTAATTAAATAGAATGGAAATTTCACAATTGTCTACAATTTGAAAAGGTATTTATTCATTGCCAAAGGAAGCTTATGATTGAGTAAACAGTTTTAATTGAAATTATTCTCACTATCCATACACACCTGATTAGGTGATGACCATATGAATTTTGCTTTTGATTTAAGACACTGCCGCAGTCACAATTTTATGTCACAATATTTTTAGCAATATTCCAAATTTGAAAGAGGTCTGACTAGAAAACCCATTATTTTTAATATGAAGAGAAACCCCAACAACGCCCTTCAGCACATAAGATGAGGTCGTATTATTTTATTTAAAGTTATTTTAATACTAACTTTTAAATTTGATGCTTAGCAATAGAAAATATATACTAATATAAAAACTACTGTTCCCGTGGAGTACAATCGTAGTTACACTTTTTTTTTCAGACAATTTAACTATTTTTATTTTCATGAACGGAAATAGTTCTGCCTGCTCCACATATATTTTGCCATACAGACAACATCTTTTAAACAATGGTGAATGTAACGTTTACGTTATTTTATTGTAAATATTAGATAATTTTCCTGAGTATGAAAAGTGACTCTCAAACTCTAACGCGATCTCTAGAACTCTACACGTACAAATTACCCTCGTGCTTGTCTGCCCAAGAGGCTTTATGTGCTTTGTGGCTCTAGTTCGCAAAGATACCACCGTAGCTCTACATACATAATTTAAATGCAAGTGTGAATAAAGTCAGCTTCTAACTTGAAGGGTATTTTTCTCTTTTGAACCTAAAAAAATAAATGGCACGGAACTGAGCACTGACTTTCTCGCTCCATTGTTTAAAAATCAAAGTATTTACTCAAAGATCGTAATAAAGGTGAAACTATACATTAGTGAAAATATACATTAGCAAACTAGAGCACAAACTAAGCTATAGTTACGTACGTTAAATATTTTTTGACTCCTGGTTTTCAATATTATAATTTTCTTTTTAAACAATTAAAGACCTCATCTCTATATTTCACAAACTAAGCTATAGTTACGTACGTTAAATATTTTTTGACTCCTGGTTTTCAATATTATAATTTTCTTTTTAAACAATTAAAGACCTCATCTCTATATTTGGACCGATAAAAAATATAAATATTGGGTCCACACTTCGTATTAAAATCTTGACTTCCGGATAAGAATTTCGATATTTTATTAGGGGTTACACATCATAGGGTTATCGCGTCGTCATTAAATTCCTCATAAATTCTAAACAATAAATAGATAAGTATTGATTATTTAGTCTAAAATAATAGAGATAGATCATTGATCTACAAACATTTCCCCTAAGAGTTTAAAGGAAAATGAACATCAAATATTCGAGAGCCTTACTTATTTAGCTACTTTATGGAATTAGATAATTATTACGTTAAAACTTAGGTGTTATCTCTGCACAATTAAAGCTCACAAAATTTTATTAATGTATTATTTGACAATATCTAAGAAACTATTGGTTTTATACAAATATATTTCAAACAAAGGTTGTTTATTTTAATATTACTACAGTTTCAATGATAAGTTATTTAGTATCTCAAATAGTTGCTAAGATATGGAAATACCCGCTTCTGTAAAGTATCCTAAAATCATTTTCATGGGAGAATGAAAGTAGCCAATATTGTTTATAATCTTAATCAACGTCTAGATACGAACTTTAATCAAAATCGATAATGCCGATTTTGAGAAAATCAATTTTTTTCTTTTATCCTTTAGTAAACTACCTAATATTAGTTTTAGGGTAAGACAGACAGACAGACAAACAGACAAACGGCTTTGCAAATCCACTTTTTAGGGTTTGGTGGGCAATGAAACGTTTTGTTTGATGATTTTTATACATTACATTAATTGTTGGAAAAGTTAAAAGACGTTCATTTTTATTTAAAGTTATTGGATTTATAAGAGGAAAATATAAAATATATTTTGTTATAATTAGACCTACATAGGCTATTCACCTTGATAAGTAACTTCATATCTGAAAGAATTACGGAGGTATAATTAAAAATTAGAATACAAGGACCTCGGAGCGGAACGAGATACGATCTTAAAAATTAATCATACATAAATAATTAGGGAGATTTAAGACTCAGTTTTGGTATTCATTTAAAAGTTTATTACATATAGAACAACATGAAATAAAGAAAATGCAAAACATTATGAGTAATATATATATATTTTCAAAATTGTGTGTCATTTGTCCCGTTCTGCCCCATAATTTTTAACGAAAAATCGATACAGAAAGTAACAAAAAGTCATTTTAAAAACTAAAAACGATTTACAATGTTCGCATACTAAGACTGCTTCGTCATCTTTACTGTCAATACCACTACAAGAATTGTGGGCACAATTAAGACAACTCTGGCATGACACACAGCTTTCATCTGACGTTGAATAAAAATATCCACATTAAAGACGTGCAGCATCTTCCACATTTTCATCAGTATCACTGTCCTCTGTAATGTTCTTTTTACATTTTTCTTTTTTTTTTCGGAGCCTTCTTGACAATTTTGGTTTTTTCTGTACCATTTTTGTTAGTTTTGGTGTCAAATAATATTTTCCTAATTATTTCTTCATTTCCTGTTTCTTTTCTTCTCTTTCCTTTCTATTTTTTCTTTCTCCCTCTCCTCTGTATTTCTAATCGTAATTTCAAGTTCATTTTTATAGGAATATCCGGTCAAAGCATCAATTTTTCCCTTTTTTCTATTAGTCCTCCTCACATTTTGATTAATCAGTCGAATTTGTATTAAAATCTTAGGTGATGCAGTTTAAAATGCCATTTGGGTCCATTTGACACCCAGGAGGAGCATCCTTTTTGGGATTCTTTATTCAAATCTTCATTTGTCTTGGTTTTCTTGGTAGGAGGTTCAGTCACAGTTGATTGATAGTCACCAGGGACAGATGTAGGTTGTTTTATGGAGCTGTCTTCAGGGGCAGATGAAGGTTTTGTTGTAGGACATTCACTGCCATCGAACTAAATGTGAGTGGTAGCTGCAGGTAGGCAGTCTGCATCCAAAAACACAATAGGATTAGGAGGCCAAATTTCTGTTTTCTTAAAACCATTAATTGCATTTGTCATTGTAGCAGCGTGTATAAATTCTGCCCCAAAGATCGAAGACACCTGGAATATGGTAACAACCTTTGCTGGATTGCACCTTAGCCATTTTCTAGTTTCATCCGCGTAGTAAAGTCTTAGAGGTTTAAAAAATGTTACGTCCGGAGGCTGGAGTCTATGGGAGGTGTGGGGCGGCAAACAGAGTAACACCATTCCATGCTCCCTGGCCATGTCTATTAGTTGGAGGTTTTTTGTGTGGGTGTAATGATCGTCTAGAATAAGGAGAACAGAAAACTCTTTCGTTGCTTTAGAAAAGTCTATAAATTTTTCAAACCTCACAATAATTATCTCTGTGGTCATTCAGTCTGATGAGTGAGTCTCAGACCAACCTCCTGTAGGTAAGCCAAGCTCATATTCTTGTTTCTTGTTCTGCTTGGAAAAATAAGCATAGGAGGCATAAATGACCCTGCAGCAGACATGCACACACCTACAGTGACCGTTTCACCCCACTCTGCAGAAGTTAGTGCCCCTATCTGTCGCTTTCCCTTTAGACCTTAAGGGCTATGATTTTGGATTGGCTTTTAGGATTTATTGAAGATTCCACTTTCATCGAAGTTAAAAATATCTTTTCACCTGTGAGTTTGTACTTATTAATATTTTGAGTAAGCAGAGAAAAAACTGCGGAACGACTACTTTGTTAAATCCCATGGCTCTTGCACCCGATGTATTTTCTCGTGTTCGATTACTCAATCTAGGATGCTTTGCAAGAAATCCCTTAGGCCAATCCTGACTGGCCATACCGTGTTGCTGTTAAATCTGTGGCTTTGGCCATTTTGATCGGCTAATTGGTAGGCTAATGATCTCAAATATTTCATCGTTAGACCAAAAAGCCTACTATCCATAGATTTTAAGTAGGCTACCAATTCATCCTCTTGTTCAGGAGTAAAAACCTTACTAAATTTCCCTTCTGACTTATTTATTTTGTACTTAGCATTCTTCTTTTTTTTTTTTTACGTATCTTTCTAAAGGAGATTTTGGTACGTTAAACTGCTGAGAAGCCTTTAAAAATCCCATTTCATTTGGAATAACAGCCTGCATTGCTTATTCTGTAACATTAGCTGCAAAACAAGATAAATAAGACGAGGTGACATGACATATTTACCCCATTACACCATCCAAGCGTCTCACGATGAGTCTGCAGTTTAATAACAACACATTCGATCAAGACCACAACGTGTAAAAGAACCGACTGAGCCAACCCAAGTTTGAGCGGTGACCGCTAGAGGTTGCGGAGTAATAAAACATTCCAAAGTGTTTGAGAAGGGAAGTGATTCCAGTTCTGGAATGCTCTTGATCAATTGAGCTCGTTCTCAGAGCTCCATGATCTTGTGTTTTGTTATGCGCTTCCCCTCTCTCGTGACC
The DNA here is from genome assembly GCA_033556935.1 of Timema podura. NCBI lineage: Eukaryota > Metazoa > Arthropoda > Insecta > Phasmatodea > Timematidae > Timema > Timema podura. The sequence continues at coordinate 52,633,434 of JAVRXN010000013.1, read as the reverse complement.
CAATTATGTTCCTACCACCTTGTTCCTCGCCTTCCCCTTTCTCTGGGTCTAGGCATATTTAATGCCTGTATGTTGCCATTACCGGCGATCTTGGATTTGGCTCTTGGTAGAGGAGAACGTAGCCTTGGCTGCGCTTAATAAAAACGTAAGGGAAATTTAATGTTTTGGCTTAGATAATTTTAAATGTTACTTTTCAAACATTCTTTCAGCTTATTAGTTTTCTTTGTTTGTAATTTAAAATACTATGGTAGTGGAGATTGAATTTAAATTTGACTATTATAAGTTTTTCTAAAGACTGTAATAATGAACATTATATTCATGACTAAGATCGATATATATCGATGGTTTGATATTGCTTTACGAACCATCCTTGATCTTGGAGATGGATGGAAAAATAATTATATAGTAAGATCGAATATTTAAGTCATTGTGTTTAGTAATAATACTTTTTTTAAATCTCTACCAATATTGATCTATTATGGTAGATATTAACTTAGTATTGAAATATCAGAAAATATTATTGCTTGTAATATTGATTTGTCTTTATTATTTATTCGTAGAGGATATTTAGTCTTTTTGAAAGGGTGAATAATTAAGTCTGTTTTGGTAATGAATGAAGATAAATGCTTCAATATTTCTTGCTTTTGTTAAGAATCCATTCAGACTCATTTTCTATCTGTATCTATTCGCGATACTTTGAAATATCATTTACTCTCATGGTTATATTTTCAGCTTAGTGGGTCATTCTAGTGTTCTTGGAGAAGATGAGTTTAATTATTTTTTGACTGTATAGTATTCTTTTGTGAGTAGTTTATATGAAAACCTTGGACTTGTTAAATTTATTAAATTTTAAAGTAAATTTGAGGCCCGATCTAACTACTATTTGTGGCCCAGTATATATGTCTCCCAGGAATTATTTACTATACAATTAATAGCTAGTAAACACATATACCCTTTCCCCCTATGAAACAATTATAGGCCTACAACTTTAGTTATCATGCTGTTGCACCAAACTATTTCAACACTTGCCTTCCTTGGGCTATTGATTAATTAGCTTGACACAATATTTCCCACTTGACTAAAATTTATAAAATTTCTTCTTCAACTGAATGTTGGTCTTTTTATTGTTGTAAACTAGAAGGTTCACAGTAAATAAACACAATGGCACGTATGCACTATTTTATTAATATATATTAGACATGTGTGTAGATCCCAATATTAAACAACTAACATCAAATGTCTACTCTCAAGATGTCCTATTTTCTGAGTCCTTGTTTACTTTCCATGGCAATGTAAGTTTGTTGAAAATGTTGTTTATTTTCCATGGCAACTCAGCTATTCACTCTTACCACAACACACAATAAACCCATATCTCCTTGTAATCATTTCAAATTACATCCAACATTGGCTACATCGATGTAAAACACTCGTAAATATTCATTTTAAACACAATAATTAAACTATTATTTTTAAATTGAATTTTCAAAAATCAGTTGTCAGCAAATTACCCTAATTTGACAGCTTAAATAAAACGACTCAAGGTATAACCATAATATAATACAATATAAGCTATAATTATTAAATTTTGAAGGAAATCCACCAAATTGTTTTTTCTTGAGTGCCAGGGATATATAGACAGACAAGGGGTCAGACAGAAATATAAAACCCAAACTTTTGTTTTCGAGGGCATATAAAACGCAAAGATTAAACATAATCTCGTGGTTGAAAATGTTCACGATCCCAAATTAAAAATTGTTTTCTTTGGCGACAAATACATATGTTACTTACATATACATAACATGTTAAAACTTAGATATTGTTGTTTAAAAATTGAGATGAAATCATTTCAAATTAAAGAATTTATAAATGTGAATACTAGGGATGGATCCCTGTACAACCGAAGACCCTAGACAAATCATTTTCACTCTTAGAATAACACTTATCTTATAACAAACATTCATTAAATTTTTAATATTTATTGACTCAATAATTAGAAATTTAAAATAGTTAAATGGTCAAACTATTATTCACAACATACTAAAATTAAAATGTAAGCGTAGTCTAAAACAATAATGAAAAATAAAACTTATTTAAAACAACAATTTAGAATAAAGTTATCATTTCTAGTAAAAAGTTTTGATTAAATTATATAAATTGAATGTTAGCTAGATTTAATGAAAAGATCGAGCTATAACTAAGTCTTATCTGAAATCATCGTCCCATTACTCCTTATTGGTATTCCAGATCAGATGGAGAAATCTAGAATCTTAATCCAACATGTTTCGGTACTTTATTAACATACCATATTCATGTAAAACTGAAAAATCGAAATTTAAAAATCAAGTAATATGTGTTAAAGAACGATAAGGTTAAATTGAGTAAAATAGAAAATGTAAATAATGAAAATGAAAAGATGATGATTGAAAAATATATTAAAACAAACAATGTTGACGTAAAATATAAATAAAGTTGTACGTCTAGTAAATCTAAACATTAGAAATGTTAATCGTAAAGCGAAATTAGAAGATAATATACGAAATATTAAATAAATAATCATTTAAATTAACAAGCTAATTATAGATGACGATGATTTTTTTAAATACATATTGCCAGAAGGTTTGTGGAATTTTGAATTATAATAATTATGAAACTTTTTGTGGGATGATCACCCAATAAGTGGTAAGCTACCAATAGAATTAATAAAATAAAGTAAAACAATTGATAAAGGAGATATTGTTGCTAGTATAACATACAGCGTAATTTATATGATGAGTAAATATAGATATATTATTGTCGATTTCGTCAAAAAATGTGGAATTGAATTAAAATGAGGCATATAAATCTACGGTATTCATCTTCTTGATTTTTGTCCGAATATGTTTTAATTGTGATGGAGGAATGGAATTATTGAAATGGAGATTACTTTTTAGTTTTACGTGTTGAGGTTATTTTCTAATTGTGTTGATAAGGGATTAATTTTAAAAATTAGTTTGCTCATTTAAACTTTTGGCTGGCTCAGGGCTGTTTGGATGTGTAGGTCTTCCGCAATGTCCATCATCTAATCTCAACTCTAAAACTCAATACATCAAAAGTGGTATCTACAAGTTTACATGTGAATGTAAGGCTGTATACTTTGACAAGACCGGAAATAATCTTTCAATTTGATATTCTGAACACATTAGTGATTTTAAATATAATAGATGCAAATACAAATTCGCCAAATATCTAAAACTTTCAGGGCATCAACTAACACCAATTAATAACTGCGTGAAACTTTTACATTACTCCTCAAAAGGTCTCAAGATGGACATTGCGGAAAACCTACACATCCAAAGAGCCATTCTGAACAGCAACACATTTTAATAGAACAAAAAGCACAAGGATATTTAACGCTGAATCACAGAAGATTACCTGACTAACTGCTTGCTCACCGCAAACTGTCCAGCTACATTAGCAGTAAAACGCACTTGAATATAAAGATTTATAATTATAATTTTATTATTCGCGCTTGTTATTCAAAGTTTCGAAACTCGGCCATTAATTATTCAAAAATATTCGAGGTTTCGAAGCTTCGCATATACCCAATATTTATTATTTTATTCATGACATTTTAAAAATGTATAAAATACACATTGTAACAATAATACGGGCCATCTGCTATGTAAGTAAGGCCAACACTTTATGGGCCGCCAAAAGTGTACGTGCGGGCCACCGGTTGGTGACATTTAGTATAGAGGAAGATGTTAGTAATGTCGAGTATTTTACCCTTTAAATAACATTAATGGATATGTGATTGGTTGTAGATTGCTATGTGTAATATTTTAATTTTTATCAGTTTAGTAATTCGTACCACGACTTGTGTATAATGTAATCTATTATAAGGATGGCGACAGCTAGGAGACAATTTATGCAAAAACACTTTCGATACACCTGTCCGGGATGCGTATTAACATTCCCTAACCCAGTACAGAGCACCACGTATTTAGAGCGGGATTCTAGCTCAAAAAGACCCATTAACAGAAAACCTAGCAAAACGATCTTAACGTCTATTCTACGTGACCACCGATATGTGCTACGATAATAATACACTCTATATTTATGATTTTGATTAAATAAAAAATAAATAGACGATTACAATGCAGAGACCAATACATCGAATTAAAAATATTATTTTTAATATTACAAGTGGACTATATCTATACAAATTTAGGTCTATTAACAAAATATTATATTTGTATCATTTAGATTTACGTACTTGCTGGACAATACCTATCCATAAAATTGTATTATAACAACATTATATGTGTATTATTTAGAGTTAAAATAAATCTGACATTTGGTTTAACAATAAAATTATTATTACAATCGACTCAATAATGTACGTTTGTTTCCCCAGAAATGACTGAAATAAAACATACCTTCATTGGTGTATTTCGTTGACTAAATTGTACTACGATTTTTCTGATTAAAAACTTAATCTTGTCAATATGAGACTGATCGAAATATTTATTTTCTTCCTCCTGGGAATGATAAGTTCCAGGTGGTTTAAAGAACTGTTTAGAGCTGCCGGGAACTACATGATCGGCCACAAACATGTCGAGGTTGAGAACCTACAAGGTGATACAGTTGCTTACTATTATGTAGCTATATACGATTTGGTTCAATACATTTGAGAAAACCTGTATATTCATATCAACACACAAGCTGAAAATCATTGTAATTACGTCACTGTCCGTATTGAAGGGATCACAGTTCAATTAATTTAAATTATATGCAAAATCATACCTACACAGGAATCGAGGCTGGGACCTTTAGTTTAGTGAGCTAATGCTATACCATTTAGCTAACCGGGATTCGTCTCGTGCTCAGAGTCATTTTTCACTCATAATTTAATACTGAGTCTGTGAGTCTCAGTTTGTGATGTGCATGGATATTCATTAGAATTTCACGTTAAAATTAAACTCGTGTAATACATACTTGGCTACATATCAGTCAGTGTCAGATGACCCAAGTATGATCGTTCACATAGTATTGGTCGCTGACGATTCCACACGTCCATCACAGACTCAGCCATCAACTATGAGTGAAAAATGAGCCGAAATATGTGATGAATCCTAGATAGCCCAGTAGTAGGGCATTGGTGCCCTAAGCCAAAGGACTCGGGCTCAATTCCCGTGTTCAGGTGTCTTTTTAAACTAATTTAAATTAGATATTATGTATTAACATGGTTGATAGAGTTTATTGAAAATTACTCTCACTAAAATTTTGAAACTTACCGTAAATATTATATGTCAGTACTATTTATATCGGAATATTTATATTAGTTTCAGCATATAATGAATGACCTGCCTGCTGCTTCAACACCATGGGCAGACAATATACCATTGGGATTTAAAGCGCCGGGGAATCAGCTACCTCAGAAGGTGATTCCACTCCAGCCAGGGGATCCCCCAAACCGTGAGCCCTATGTGCATGATTTTTAATAATTTTATTTATATATGTATTCTTATTTCGATTGATTGATATACCTCCCAACAAGTTTTCGTCCTTACATAACTCACGCAACCAACACAGATAATACCAAAGTTTTTATTGTTCTCTCACTCAACTCAACATGTTTTACTATTAACCTCCATATTAATTTGAAAATGGAATTAAATTACCATGCCGTACATCAACATTTGTCTTTTGATTTCACTCATAGGTTGCATTACAAATAATCTCTAAAATATTAATTACATTAATGAACTTTGTTTATAAAACACTCATCTTGTACATACGAAGTTTCTCGAAATACTAATAACAACTTGTTACAACGGTATAATATCGTCTACCACTTTATATAAATAATGACGATAAGTCACTGTTGACGATATATTTGGTTGAACGATACATCGTGTTCTATTTTAATAAATCAATGTTAACTCGCTTCGGTGACTGCATGGTCCAACGCGCAATTCTCGTGTTGGACTTGTTTTGTGAAGATAGGGAGATCGAGGCTCGATCCCGATCGGGTGCACTGAGGATGGTTTTTCTTAAATGGTTTTCCACTCTCCCTTCACGCAAATACTAGTGCACTTCCTCTAAATTAAAACTTTTCTGGTTCCTAACACATTATTTTAATTAGTACAATGAAGTACAAACAAACGTGTATTAAGAAGTGGTGTTAAAAAAACTTAGATTTAACAGCTGAATACCTGTCTACTTGACCAGCCTTGGTTTGACAATTAGTGACTAATGAACTAATTCGTGAACTAATTCGAAGACCCCAGTAACTAGTCGCTGCTTATGACAACACCGGTGACTTAACTGACGATTGCCAATACTTTTATCTTTATGGAACAGAGCCCAGGTTGAAAGTATTGCCTACCTTTCCATCCCTCTGCGATGAAGCTGTGGAATTACTGTACAAGTAGTATACAGATTTCATAGTTAATAACACTGCTAGTAACTAAATGGTGAAGCGCGACCTTGTTGTAGTATTGATAATTTTGTTAGATTTATACCCATTACTATACTAAAATATTTTATATCTGTACAAAAGGTACGCCAGTTTTATAAATATTCCCAGGAGGTACGTGAAGCATACAAGTCAGAGAACCACTGATGTAGACTATAATTGAAGACTTTGAATCAATTACAAAATATTTATGATGAGGTAGGCCTATTATACCTAAGAGAGTATATCTCCCCCATAATTTGACTAATCAACCGTCGTTCCACAGGGGTGCAGTCTTCAGATACTTTACTTAATTATTCTACGGCGTTAAGAATTCGAAAGCCCTGCCGACCGCAATCTACGAGACTTGACTATTCCAACAATGTCTTATGATGAATACTGGGTATGTAACTCATAATTATGTAACCTCTTCCAATCTCTGGTAGCTTCATCGCTTTTTAGACCAAATATCTTCCTAAGAACTTTTTTTTTCGAACATCCTAAGTTTGTTCTCGTCGTGTGAGGTAAGATACCACATTCCACACCCAGAGAAGACAACCGGTAAAATTGTTTAATATATACTGAGTTTTACATTCCCTCAAAGCAAGAGAGATGTCCACAATTTACTGGCTGAGTAATAGCAGGCATTTCCCAACTTTTCCTTATTTCAAATATAATATTGTTTTTGCTAGTTTTTATGAAAAAATTGATACCGAAAAATGAATACAGTTTATTTTAATACAACTAAATCACAATAAGAGAACATTAAAAACTATTTCCTCTCAAATCTTCAAATGTAATATAATCTACTATTTTAACAGCAACATTCTCAATCTTGTTTTCAAAAGTCTCTAAGCAACAGAAAACCAATGCTTTCCTATGCCAATTCGAGTACTGTTTCTAACTAACATCCTCCCACCGTTGAAGATGGATATCCTCAACTAATCGGTATATCGTGAGGGAACGTTGACTCTTCTGCTGTAACGTGTGGTCTTTGGGGGTTGTACTTCATTTCTAGAAGCATATTATAAATAAACTACTCTCTTCTCCTCGAACGAAGTCCTCAGTGTTTCACATCTATCATCAGGAACCTCTAGTGGGTACAGTTGTTGTATGGGTCTCAAAATTACACCCTTAGTAGTCACGACTTTTGCGAGCCTGGTTATGCTATCGGAACCAGGAAACAACTCCACAATTTTTCCCAGGGGCCATTCCATCCTTTTGGAACCGTCTGACCCAACTAAGACTATATCACCAATCTTGAACAAAGTAGAGGACTTGTTGTTCCGTTTACTAAGTGCCAAGTGTCCCAGGTACTCTTGCTGAAATCTCTTTTTTAATTCATTTCTTAGATTGAGAAGATGATGGTTTCGTCGGTTCAGGCTTTTAGCATCCAAGGCATTATATTCTGGAACTCCAATTTCCTTTATTTCTTGTAGAAAACAAGCCGGGGTGAGAGGACTTAAATCGTGACAATATTCTGCCAGGTATGTCAGTGGCCTAAAGTTAATGGCAGCTTCTATACTGCAGAGAAAATTAAGCATGTCTTGGAAAGTTAGACAAGACTTGCCTAAAATTCGCTTCGAAAGTTGTTTTATTACTCTTATTAACCTTTCCCAGAAGCCTCCCCACCATGGAGCACTAGGAGGGTTAAATTTCCAAGTGATACGTTCAACCGAGCTATGTTTAGAAATCTTTTTCCAATTAAGTGTTTGAAAAGCGTTATTGGCACCCGTGAAGTTAGTGCCATTGTCAGGTTGAATAACAGCGTCTTTGAGCTACAAAACGCTGTAAAACTTGAAGGAAAGCTTCAGTAGAGAGAGAAGTAATCAATTCCAGATTTACTGCGTGGTAGACAGCACAAGTGAAAACTACAATTCATGCTTTACACTCATCTCTCAGAAACAAAGGACCCGCTATGTCAACCCCTATTACATCAAACACATATGCCCCCCTTTTGCGGTTGAGGGGTAAAGGAGCTTGAGCCACCTCCACATGTTTTCCCTCATGCCTCCGGTGTCTGACACAATGACTTATGACTTTTCTACCAGTTCTTCTTCCACCAATAATCCAGAAATGTTGTCTTAGGTGGTTAAGAAGAAGTTGTACTCCGATGTGATTTTGTTTCACATGCTCTTCCATGATGAGAAGGGAAACAACAACATGGTGCGCTGGGAGAATCATAGGGATCTGAACAGCTTCAAATCTTCTCTAAGGAGTAGTCGTGTTTTAAATCTGAGGACACCGTCTTCCACAAAAGGATTTAGCGAGGATAATCGTTTATCAGATGGTACATGGAAACGTTCTTTTTGAATTAAACTAATTAGTCTAATTTCAACCTTCTTTAGCTCACTAACTTCCAGGTTCTCTTGTGAAATCTTCTCTCGTCTTAGACGATTATTCCAGAAACTAGGAATCCATGCAATTAGACAAACTATTCTTCGATAACTGGAAAAATATCTTGCATACCACGGTGAAGCTTCATCGACTATAGTAAAATTATTCATTCACTGGATTTTTCTTCATCTCCTCAGATATGTATTTTCGTCATACACAGGTTCTGCTCTGGCCAACAATTTGGTGAATCGTGTAACCAGGCAGGGTCTTCCCACCATCGGGAATCCCAAACTGAGAAACAAAACATCCACGTGATAGCAAATTAGCTGGGTTCATTGAACCTGGAATATGTTGCCAATGACTGGGATCAGTCAAGTTCCTGATCTCATTCACCCAATTTCTTAAAAAAACAAACAGACAAGTTATCATTCCTACAAATCCAAGCCAGCACTGTAGAAGAATCCAACAATAAAAAACATCAAGAACCTTCAAACAAGTATATTCCAGTACACTTTTTAGCAACCTCGCACCAATTGTAGATGCTAGCAATTCTAAAATAGGGATAGTTGTTCCTTTGAGGGGGGCTACGCCTGATCTTGCTTCACATAACTGCACACTTGTTTGATGATCACCGGATTCACATCTAACGAAAACAACTGCCGCATAAGCATGTGGACTGGCGTCACAGAAGAGTTTATACACAATCACTTCTTCTAAACCATTGAGGAATCTTGATTTCCACCAGTAGAAGCAGATACTTTACCCAGGTGAGAAACTAAGCTTTGGATTTTCATCAATCCCTGTATTCCATCCAATGCGAGTCTTCCATGTCCTCTGAATCAACAGTTTTGCACATAGATTAATGGGACATGTCACTCCCACAGGATCGAAAGTTCTTTGCGCAAGAGACAAAATTTTCCTTTTTGTCACTTCTCCTACATCACACCTATTCAACCAGTCCACATTCATAATCAACGTATCATCTTGCAGATCCCATAACATTCCTAAGAGAGATGAGAGAGGGGCAGATTTTCCCTCGTCTTGCATGAATTGCCATCCTCTCAAATTAAATCTGCCTTCAGATAAGACCTCACTAGAGTTCTGGATAAACTGATCTACTTCTAATTCACCGTCAATGCTCGTGACAACGTTGTCTACATAGAAGCTCTGTAGAAGTCACTTAGTGATCAGGGGATTTAAACGAGGGTTTTGTAAATATTTCCTCAACTCCAAAACAGCAACCAAGAGGAAGGGACTACATGTTAAGCTGAATACACCTCTAGTGTGTCTGAAGATCTCATAGATATGCTCAGCTTCATTACACCACATAAAACAGAGATAGTTCCTATTTTCTTCACGGATACTTATCTGAAGAAAAGCTTTTTCATTGCCTGCAACAATTCCTATATCCCTCTCCCTGAATCTATGAAGGACAGCCAGAATCAATTAAATTAGGTTGGAACCATCATACAAACAATCATTTAGAGAAGGGGCTCCAAACTAATTTGCTGAGGCATCAAATATAGGGCGCATGGGCGTGGTCGCACTTGTTTCCTTCATGACAGCGCGATGAGGTAGATAGTGTCTCAAACTACCCTCCTCTGAAGCAGGTTCAATAATCTTGTCCCTCTTCCATCTTATCAGGATTATCAGTAATGGTACCTTTATTTGGAGTTTTGGCAGCAAGTTTGATCCTCTCTTCCCCTTCTACTTCATTCTCCAGGAACTTCATCAAACTCTTAAGACGTTCTTCTGGCTCATTTTCTTTTCCTCCACCACTCCTTGCCCAAGCGCTTAATATATCTGTTGTCAAACATGATTCTATCCAAGGGAACAACATCGCATCATATTTCTGTGAAATTACCCTTAGACACTCCAAAGAACTAAGGTGAGTTTCGATTTTATCATACAGAGAAGAGACATCAGGAACGCTACTGGTATTCATGAGTGATAATAATTCTCTAGTGTAAGCCTCTACTAATAAAGAATCTTTACCAAAACGTGATTTAAGTTTCTGTATGGCTTAGTTTTCTCCAATTGCCGGGAAACTGTCGACAATATCATGGGCTTTGGAATTAGGTAAATTTGCTTGGATAATATATTCATATTTGTCTGCATTATATAACTCCTGATCCTCATTAATCTTCTGAAAATGGTTCCAAAAACCCAACCAATCTCGTAAATTTCCACTGAATTTTCTGAATTCAATCTTTGGAAGACGATATTTACTTCTTAAATTATGGTTAGTACTTACAGATGACTGAGCCTCATTTTCATGTTCTTTTTTCCGACCAGCAACAGCACCGGAGACTGCAGCTGCTAAAACATGGAACTTAACTTTGTAGTCGTCCACTACCTCTACCTAATTGATCAGGTCTTCTTCGCTCGCCTCTGTCTCTATGAGGTGTTGGAACATCTCCTGATCCAAACTGTGTACGAGGCTAGCCTTTGCTTCCAGCAACGTATAATTTCCTTGGATCGCGATTATATCCATTTATTCCATCTCCAGCAACGCTTTTAGTAAAGTCGTTGCTTTTTTTTTCAAAGATCTGCGATATACACCACGTTTACAATTCAAATTGTTAATATCACTCATTTTTTCTGACTGAGTCCTGTCATGGTCGTCATATGTTATGAACAAATTGAAACGGAAAAATGAATACAGTTTATTTGAATACAGGAAAATCACAATACAGAGATCATTAATAACTATTTCCTCTCAAATCTTCAAATGTAATACAATCTACTATATTAAAAGTAAAATTTTTAATCTTGTTTTCAAAAGTCTCTAAGCAACGGAAACCGATGTTTTCCAATGCCAAATTGAGTTATGTTTCTAACACTAGTTATGATCAAATTTAAACTCATTAACTCTATCAAATGATATGCGGTTGGCAGTAATCTCTAAATTAATATCTGTTTGATACCGTTTAATGTTAACATTTTTCTACTCTCTTGCACTACCCTAATATCATAATATAAAACTAGATTAAAAATTAATGAGTAGAGTACATCTCCTTGTTGCAACCCATTATTTGTTTCAAAAGTGTCTGATAAGTAACGTCTAGACCAGGGGTTTCCAACTGGCGGCCCGCGGGCCACATGCGGCCCGCGAGACCATTTTTTGCGGCCCGCGCAATCATTTTAAGAATTTTTTTTTAATCTCAAGAAAAGTTATGAAAAATATTTTATAGCTTGTTCAAAAGATATTCATACGACAAAAATGATCAAACGAAGTTGATAAATAATTAATAGTCAGCCGTTCTACAAGTTACGCACTGCATCGCTCGCCCAGCAAGGCTTGCTGGCTACTCCTCCCGTCTCCACTCACGCTCAATCGCGCTTGCTTGACGTGTAGTGAAGTTTCACAAATTACTGTCCATTTTGAAGGCTTTGTTTTGTGTTGAGTGTGAAGTGTACCACTGCTTGAGTCTTTTACGTGTACAAAAAATGAGCGGAAACTCAAAGAAACGCAAAATTGAAAGTGAAAACAGAATTTACAAGGAAAGTTGGGAGAGTGACTATTTAATTACTAACAACAGTGGGAAGCTTTAATGTTTGGTATGCAGGCCAATTGTGTCTGTACCGAAGGAGAACAATGTTAAACGACACTACTCAACAATGCATGAGAACAAGTATTCAACATATAAGGAAGAAGCTCGACACGCACTGGTCGCAGACTTCAAAAATAAATTAAAACAGCATACAGGTATGTTTAGTAAAGTCTTCCAAATTAGTCATCTTCCCTGTATGCCTCCTACGCAGTGTCACTTGAACTTGCAAAGGCAAAAAAAAAAATCTTCACTGAAGACAGTCTGGTTAAAAAGTGTGCTATAGAAATGGCAAAGGCTTTTGGAGATGCTAAAATAGCTGAGAAATTTGAATCAGTGCCACATTCCAACCAAACTGTACAGAGAAGGGTCATTGATATGGGAGAACAAGTAGAAAAATCACTGATTGATTGGTTAAAGAAAGCATGCATTTCTCGCTATGCCTTGATGAAAGCACTGACCAGTCAGATGTCATTCAGCTATTAATATTTGTGCGCACCACCTTCGAAGATTTCAGCAGTAAAAAGGAGCTATTTGATGTGTGCTCTCTTCAAGGAACAACAAAAGGGAGGGACATTTATGATGCTGTTAAAAAACTGTCGACATAGTTGGAGGCTTTAGTAAATGTTCAGCCATTGTGACAGACGGAGCGCCATCAATGACAGGGGAGAAGACAGGTCTGACGGGATTGTTAAAAGAAAATGACGTAACGTGTCCTATGATCCACTGTCTTATTCACCAGGGAGCGTTATGTGGGAAATCAATGAAGAAAACTGAAGTTTTTAAATTTGTGGTTAAAATTATTAATATGTTAAGAGGTGGAAATCGAGCCCTTTTGCATAGACAACTAAAGCAGTTTTTGCTGGAAATTGAGGCAGAATATGGAGACTTGCTGCTGTACAACCATGTGAGGTGGCTGAGTGAAGGAAAGTGCCTTGAACGGTTTTTTTGCTATTCGCAAGGAAATCCCTGAATTCCTTAATTAGTTTGTCTCGTCTGATACCACTGAACTAGAAGAAGAAATTCAAAGCCCAGAATTTTTAAAGCAGTTAGCTTTCCTAACAGACATGACAAATCACCTTAACACCTTAAACCTGAGTCTTCAAGGGAGAAACCAGATCGTATCAGATATGGTGGGAATTGTAAATGGATTTCAAAACAAGTTAAACATTTTCGTACGTGCTTTGGAAAACAATGAATTGACACATTTCCCTTGCTGTCTACAATTAGCGGCGGAGAAAGACAAGGAAACTATATATTTTGCAGATCTCAGTTCATACATTCAAGAAATCATTGAAGAATTCAACACACGATTCAAGGAAACTGAAACACTGAAAAGCAGTGTCCAGCTTTACATGAATCCTATTGGTGCTACAATCGAGAAACAAGAACCACACCTACAACTTGATCTGTGCGATCTACAAGTCGATACGTTACTACAGACCAGAAAAGAAAAGGGATCACATTTTTTTAAACTGTTATCCAGCGAAATATACCCAAACTTAAGACAATTTGGACTTAAAAATGACTTCAATGTTTGGGAGCACGTACATATGTAAAAGTATTTTTTTTCTTCTATGAAATTCATTAAAAATCAGTACAGAAGTTGACTTGCAGATTCTTCCTTGCTGCATCTTTTGAGATTAGCAACAACAGAGCTGGAGGTGGACATTCGTTCATTGGTAGATGCAGCTGATCGACCACAGTACTCCCACTAAATTGCCCCTTTTTAAGTTTTATTTTGATTACATTATTAATTTCAGTTTGACTTTGGGTTAGTTTTTTTGCCATTTGTAAAATATGAAGTCAAATAAATTGACATTCTTGCTCTTCTTCGAAATTCAATTGTTTTGGGTATAATAGTTTTTGTTTATTTTTAATTTAACTCTTTTATGCAATTGTAAAATAATGTTTTAAGCAATTAAAATGATTAAACCTTTGTTTCAATTAAACTATGCATATTATTTCATACTGGTACTCTGTTCTATTTGCAGAATTATACGAAAATTGGCCTATTATTAAAGTGCGGCCCGCAAACATGCCTAAGGTTTCCAATGTGGCCCTCGAGCCCTTACAAGTTGGAAACCCCTGGTCTAGACCGTACCCTGCCACGCGTATCAATCAAACATATATCACTTAACTTGTGATAAAACATATTATTGAATCTCGCACATATAATATGGGCACCACTCAAAAGCATTCAACTTAAGAGAATATACTAAAAAATCTATTTCCCTCATCTAACTCAAATGTGTCACAAAACTTTTTCTTGAGATCACTGGGTGTTCGGTTGAATGAAAACAAACTCAACTCGCTAACTGTGTCGAAGAAATATTGCAATCATAATTTAGGGATCAATAATCACAAAATACAACTCTTTCTCGTGTCTTGGAAATGGTGGTAGGTACTGTGCAATCCAAAGTTAAAAGGTAATCTATTTATATAAATAAAAATGAATGGTTAAATGTGTTGCTAAGCGTAAAACTCGAGAACGGCTGGACCAATTCGCCTAATTTTCGGCTGATTTTTTTGGGTCGTGAAGATCGATTCGAGCAATGAATCGATTATGTGAATCCATCTCAGACACCCTAAAATCGACTTTCGATTCATTTACTTACTGTTTCGTTTTATATTCAAATAACAAAAGAATACCAAACCATACTATAAATAAAAAACACTTCGTTTTATTCAAATAAAACAAAAGAATACCAAACCATAATATAAAGAAAAAACATTTGAAATTTAATTAGTAACTTTATAATTATGAACATAATTTTAAAATTTATATAAACTACTTGAATGCATCCGTATATTTGACACTTTCTCTTTCTACGATATACAGTTTGTCTTTTACAGTTTTTCAGTAGATTCTCAATTAGTGCGTGTTATTTTCTTGGTTGTTTTTAAATCTTCGCTTCTCAATCGACAAACAAGTTCTTCGATTTATCTTTGGTTGATTGGTTTATTTTGTGTGTGTTTCCATTTATACTCTGTTCAAGACTCATGCCACCTATAAGACGCGGGCGGAGCAATTTGGGTCGAAGAACTCGAAATGCTAGAAACCAAGCTAATTTTTAGTCTAATCGGACTGCACAGCAGCGTGAAGAGCGAAATGAAATTGAAAGGATTCGGATATCACAAACCCGTGTTTTTGTAACAAAAGTAATAAACCTGCCTTTTTAATTCACAGATACAAGGCCAAATATATCACCGAACAGGTTCACTGTTGCCGGTGTCAGATCGCGACTACAAATTCCTGCAAATTTATTTAATGGGCAATTCAACAAAAGAAATTGATCTGCGTTGTTCACATAACAGTTCAGTGAAGAGGTCTATTGTAGAAGAATTACAAACTTTCTTTCATCAACACAATCAGTTGATTACATTGTTCAAAACTGCACTGGATCTCATGCCATATTATAATCACAAAATTGTAATCAGAGCTGATAAAACTCCTGTGGGCCAACATGCAAGACGTTTTAATGCACCAACAATTGATGAAGTTGCCATTGTCATAGTTGGAGAAAATTTGGAAGCCCGTGATATTGTTTTACATCGCTGGAATGATCAGTTACAGCGTGTGTATGAAACACACCGCTCATATGATGCACTACAATATCCCATCATGTTTTGGCAAGGTGAAGATGGTTATCACTTCTCAATCAAGATGATATATCCCCTTACAGGTAATTAAAAAATTTGTTAGGTAATGGAGATTTTGTATCAGCTACTATATGTATTATATGCAAGTTCAATCACTGTAATTAAAACAATAATTTATTTACAGGTGCCGAAACCAACAAAAAAGTCAGTTCAATGAACTATTATTCATACCGCCTGATGGTTCGTGAAAATGAAGACAATCACATCTTGAAATGTCGGTGATTATTTCACCAATATGCTGTTGATATGTATGTCAAAATTGAAACAGAGCGATTGACATTCATCAGGTCGAATCAAACCAAATAGCTACCATTAACTGTCCTTTTCTTTCACAGGGAATCGAAATGGAGATATTTGTTTAATAGTTTCAGAGCTGTACCACGTAATTGAACAGCCACTCTATGCACATTTTGGTCCTTGATTCACTATTAGAAAATTCTAAAATAAACACAGATTTTAGAATTAGCTCTAAATATGGTATAATTATAAACATTATAAAAATATAAACATGCAATTAAACTAATTTTGTAAGGCTCTCACACCCTTCTCGGTGGCGTAGTTAGGTAACGCGCTGGTTTCGTGTTGAGCTAGACTGCTGAGTATGAGAAGAGTGAGGTTCGAATCTTGGTCGGGTGAACTGGGAGAGGGTTTTCTTAAATGGTTTTCCAATTTCCCTCAACGCAAATAAGTGTTTACATCCTCTAAATTCAATCTTCCCAATTCCTAACCCAGTACTTAAGCGTATAGCCTGGACGGGTAATAAGGTGCGGTGCTAAATATTAAAAAATTAAGCAACTCGTGCAAAAGGCATGAAGCAGGTAGCGATTCAGTGCTCTACAACCACAACTTGTGAATATCAAGGTAAAATATGTTTGTACTTTGCGGGATCAACAAACTAACAATGCCCTTACTTCTTCTATTTTCACTATTAGGAAAGAGGGAAAGGTTGTAAGGGGCTGGTTTAACCCCTTCTTTGATGTCGCCAGTCTAGCGTGAGAAGAGCCCTTCCTTCAAGTTACTTCTTTATCTATTATCAAAATTAGGTGGGCGGGGGAGAAATGCATTATAACCCACCCTTCGAGGTCACCTGTCGAATATGAAAAGAAAAGGTTGTTAATGCTTTCTAGTGGAGAGCTATGGAACTAAGCGCTTGAGTTGTAAAGGTTGACAAGTCTGGATAGTCTTTTTTCCTACCAAAATAATTCTATGTAGTAGTATTCTGGTAGGGAACAAACCTTTTATACCTGGATTTTTAACATAATAAACGCATGAATCCAACATTTGTTGTTTGGCGTAGACTTTTTAACATTGCTTGGTGACTTATATAATATATATATACATTTAACGGTAGGACGCAGTGCTAAAAAAAAGCACTTAAAAGCGAGTAATTAGTCGGGGTAGCCCGATCCTGCCTTGGTTGGATAGTCTGTGTTATTGCTAAGTACAGTCAAAGCAAGAAGTTTCAGGAAATAGACATAACAAATTTACATTTATCTTGATCAATTCGGTGTCCATAATAAAATAAAAGAGTATATTACCTATAATAAACAAAAAAAAATATTAAATAACAACATTAAGTAATACAAACGGACAAGGCCGTAGCCAGCCAATAATTTCAGGGGGGGTTTAGTGGGCCCATCCCCCAATTGACGGAGACTAGAAAAAAAAATTCTAAATAAAAAACTGCTCTAGAAGCTATCTGAAGTGTTTTTTATGGCAACACTACCCCCTAACTATCGGAGGCTTGGACAAATTCTAATTATTAAATGGCTCTAGAAGCTCTCTAAAGTGTTTTTTATGGTAACATAACATTGCCAAAGGCTAGAAAACATTCTAAATAATAAACACCTCTGGAAGCTCTCTGAAGTGCTTTTTATGGTAACACAGACCCCTAATTTGTACTTGTACCTTAATTTTGATATTGTTTGAACCATAAATAAAGCCATATATATTTTGTTCATAAAATTTCGGGGGGGAGGGGGGTTTGAACCCCGAACCCTCCCCCCGACTACGGCCTTGCAAACAGATATCCAATCAAAGTATCGGGGTATAAAACGAAAAATACTTTTATAAGATTAAAAATGATATAATTTACAGTTATTAACGTGTTTATAAATTAAAAACTATTTTTACCAAAAAAATATAGTAAATACTTCATTGCGTACACTTCATATGTATGTCTAGCTAGAATAAATTTAACCCCCATGATTTAACTACTTTACCTAAAAATGAGTCCCTAAAATGGATAAAATAGTAAGTTTGACTACTTGTAACTCGAGAACCGTAATGATTTGAAATCATTGAATCAATATTTATAGCTTATATTTATACACTTATTAAAATAATGCAATAAAATGTTGATGGTCGAATGACCTTAACCATATTTGCTTGTTTCCCTAATAATGTAAAAATACGCTTAGCTTGAACGATTGGTAAGATGCAGTGCATAAAAACAAAATAAAGTAAATCAATTAAATGGAGGAATAACATTTTTTTAAATTAATAAAATCAAAAATAATGAGTGGAATTAGAATATATTTTAATCACATCACATGATCCTAGTAGGCTACTCTAGAACAATTTGTTGAAAAATAACATGGACACGGGAATAGAACTGAACTGAGCCATCTCTAGATTTAAATTTTTAACAATTTATATTTTATTCAAATTTAGGACTCCAAATTTGAAATTAGCATTAACACCTAATTTATTTACTTAGATATAAACGCAAGAGATCACGTAATTAATAAATTCCTTTTATAAATTTACTTTATACTCTGTCTTAATATTTTGACTACAACTATTTTGTGAATCCTCATGAATTATATATTTACAACAAAGGTTTTAATAATGTGTTGAAAATTAGACGTAAAAAGCCGCACGACAAGATATTAAAAATTGATTATATTAGCTATATATTTTAACTATACAAATCCAGCCTCCGTTTTTGGGTTTAAACTATCAATCGCTATTTTTAAATTAAAAACCAATTATCTAGGGTCAAACTTGTGCCCTTAACGCTCATTGAAATTTGAATGTATTTTATTATTTTGTGGTTGTGAAAATTGATATTTTATGGTTTAATTATAGCACCTCGTCTTACTATCCGTAAGGGCTATGCACACATTTCCTAACTACTATAGTAGGTTAGGAAAGTACTGTTTAGTTAACCTTACTCAACTTCATTATAAAGTATCAATATAATAAATAGATACCCATTTGTACGATTCCTACAAAAAATACTTGTTTTTATTATGGAATACCTTGATTAGATGGATTAGTATCTTGTGGGATGTTACGCCTTAGTATCATGTTATTCTTTTATCCTCGTATGTGACGTATGTACTCCCGTAATGTCGTGGATAATAGACTATTATATTACAGTATTGAGTGTAGTATTGACGGGGGAGCTGAATTGTATCCATTCAGATATTTCTTAAACAAGCACCACAAATAAAAAGTCTGATTTGTATCCATTCTCAAAATATCCACAAAATCCTGAATTGTCTCCATTCAGACAGTTTTCAAATAAACGACTTTAACAAAAATCCTGATTTGTATCCACTGTAATTATTTTCATTATATCCACAAAATCCTGAATTATATCCATTCTGAATGGTATCCATTCAGACATTTTCTTAAGGGTATATGGCCCAAAATTAAAAATATATAAATTAATTATATATATATATATAAGTGTATTAAATATAGATTAAATGTTGTAAGGGTCCCTTTTCTGCACAATATTTATATGGCTGCCCGGCTGGCGCCAGTGCAGAAACTTCTAGGACTTAATCTCGGGCTTCTGGGTACCTGGACTCACCACTGACAGAGATCATGGGTAAGAGACAGGAGAAGCTATATGTTCATCAACCCTCCAGCATAAAGTAGAAAACAAACCATAAAAAAAGGTCTCAAAACAAACACATCAAACACTTAAAACAAACTTATTATTCCCCACAACAACAAGGATTAACAATTTCAACAAATTGAAACGACAATCAGTTACACTCTTGATTATATAACAGAACTTAAACCCACTAGAAAAGTCATAGTTATTATGCATAAAACTAACAAGAGTCTTGAACATAGTGGTTGGACCATCTATAATAGTTAGTCTGTAATTGCTCTTGTCTATCCTGTTTCTAGCAGGGAACTCGACAATGCAACCAACAATGTTACTTTAGTTCAAAACTAAATGACTGAAACATGTTCCACCTGGGTCTTTCAATGGTGGCTGATAATGTTAGTGTTTTAAGCACTAGGCCTATAATGAGTGTGTTGAGGTTACCTTACTTCCCCAGTCCTTGGTTTGGGAACAGGCTATTTCTTTATGACGTGCCGGGCCACACACACGTGGTACAGATTTCTCACTGGTAATATTGGGGAATGGCTTCCCAAACACTATCCTTCCCCGGCATGGCGTAGCTTCACACAATGATAAAGAAAAGCATACCTCCGTCACAGTCACTTTCTTTCTGATACGACATCTGAAGAAACAAACTTCACTTCCCGTATTTATTTTTCTTCCCTCACATTTCCACTTTTTCGTCCCGAGCAAAACAGCCATCCACCACCGCCAACACTCCACAACAAAATCCCCAACTCCCTTGATTTCTATAATTAATTATTTAACTAAACAAAATTAACGCTTATTTAATAGATAGGGGTTTTAACACAAACAAAACCCAAATATATATATATATATATTATATAATATATATATATATTATAACATTTACTTGTATACACATACTCATAGTCAAAGCAGATTATTACACACATAAGAAAACATAAAATTACTATACCATTTTGACAAGCCTGGAATTCAGTGGGGTGAAACCATTGATCTCTATAGTATAACTGGATGGACATACACATGCACATTCCAAGGACAAAAGCGTGACGCTCAAGCGTATCGTCTGCTACACTGAGGGGGGAAAGATTTAACGGTTTTTTTAAATGTTCTTATGCGAAAACATGACTCTGATGAATAAAAGTGTTATTGTTTGAAAATAGTGAAGTATTATACCATACTTTCCTGAAGAAACATTTACATTAAAGGATATACAATCCAGTTTTACAGGTAATACTGTACAAATACGAATAAAACCTTAGATATTTCAATTTTTATGTAGTTATCATCAATGTTGTTTACAGTCTGCCACGACAACACTTATATTTAAAGTTGGTTATTAGCGTGTATATTGGTTTCAGAAACCATATTTTATTGAAAGTTCGATAAATATAATGAACAAGGTATCTTAAAAATTGATTACATTTGTTTGAATGACAAACTTTGAATAGTTGCCATGCATTCAAACTATCACTTAGGTTATAGGCTTGTGGAAAGTATTATTGTAATAATACCGGTTTTTTTAAGTTGGCTCATATCTTTCAGAAATCATATTATGTTGACATTTCGATAACTATAATGAAACAAGTTAGCTAAAAACTGTATTACATTTGTTTGAATGACACACTTTGTGTAGAAGTCTTACGTTCAAATGATAATTTAGGTTATTGGCTTGTAGGAAGTACAGTATCTTATAAACCCGGATTTTAGTAATAATTCCAATCTGTAAGGCTTTATTTCGTACCCGAATAATATATATATAATATTTTGGTAGGATGAACGGAAATTTAGAACAGAAGTAGAAATTTCCTTCTTGAAGGTCTTTTATCCTAACTAGACACAAATATAGGGTAGGATTCTGGTACGAGATAAAGCCTTAAAAGTAAGCTTCCTTCAAAAATAATCGTACGTGTTAG
This sequence comes from Timema podura, assembly GCA_033556935.1. Lineage (NCBI taxonomy): Eukaryota > Metazoa > Arthropoda > Insecta > Phasmatodea > Timematidae > Timema > Timema podura. The sequence continues at coordinate 52,611,672 of JAVRXN010000013.1, read as the reverse complement.
GCTACATCAACTTATTTAAAGAAAAAACTAACCTGTTTTGAACTTTTATATGCTCTTCAAAGCTTTAACTAACATATTTATTTAATTTAACCACTCTCACATTGATGTATCTCATATAATCAATCAAATTAATGAACGATGTCAAAATGCCACATTGCCTTGTATGGGTAAAAGAGAGAAAGAGATACCCGAAAGTTTCTTTCTCTCTTACCCAATGGTATGCAGACGACAGCTCGAAAATTTCAGCCACATATGTCCATCCAGTTATAGTATAGAGATCAATGGGTGAAACGGCAGTGACCAAGGAAACCAGCTCATGCCATCTAGGGAACGAATGTCTTACTAACCGCAAAACCCAGATCCGATCACGTCGGCCGCGTGTAAGACCACGCCACGCCCAGAAACGGACATCACCGGTCCTTTCAATGTATATTTTAAGCACAGTATTTATTTAAAGTTTGAAATTTTGGCATCTAATACAACAATTTTTAGAAAAACCAAATGATGCAAAGATTTCATATTTGGAATGTTAGAAGTACTTGAAGAGGTTTATTAAGAGAAATAAATATTATTTTAATGAACCTTCAATTAATTGCATAAAAAACTGCCAAATAAATGCAATATTCAATTAATTATTTTGTATACTTAAACGTGTGTAATAACTGGGGGAAGTAAATCAATTAGTGCCGACTTCTTTTAACTTTATAATGGTACTTCATTCACATTAATATTCAAACTAAAACTCATGAAAATTGATAAAGAGCTGAGGTGCTACATATTTTGCCCCCGGATTTTGAAAATATATCTGATGCAACCCCGCAATAGCGGAAACAGAACGACCCGGTTAGAGTAGAACAGACAACTCATCCCTTCTCACTCCAAGCCACTAGCTGTCTGTCCTTGAAACCATAAATATGTCGCCAGTGGTTTTGGCATGTTTGTAAAGCTTATCGACCTGACCCATCACCATCTCTCTTTAGGGATTGTCACCTGGTTCCCCGCCGTTTTCAAAACAGTGTAGCATGTACTACCGAAAGGATTTTTTTCAGTGTGGCTGAGTAATTACATTTAATGTCTTTAGGGATGTGTAAAGTGTATTAATTGTGGATTTTTTTTTATTATTTAATAAAATGGCCCCACAAAAGTTTAACGATGGGTGTAAAAGGCAAAAGGAATAAGCATTCCAAGGCGAATGAAACGCTTTTATGAAGAAATTCGGAGAGCCCGAACCGCTAATAAGTAGGTGAAATGACTTCACACATATGTTATTGAAGTTAAATACTTAACTTTTTTTGACAATTCTTTTGAAATCCGGAAACAAATCGGGAACCTCCAACTTGGCACGTCAATATCTTACCGCTGAGCTATCTAAGGCTAGTCCTGTGTTAGGGTAATTTATCGCTCATATTTTAAGGGTTAGTTGGTAATAGATATGTAAAATCGTTGGCCATTTAATAACAATCCGAAACACACTCCATCGTTGATCCAGGGTAGCTTTATTCTGACGTTTGGACAATTTTTATTAATTTTAAATGGTTTCTTGGATATAATTTTTAGTAAATAATTATGATCTATAATATAATATTATAGCTATTAACGAGCAATGTCCTGCCACACGTCTTTCACCAAATTTGCTTTAAAGTAAGACTAATAAGTACTTCTTAGCATTGTACAAATACTGAGTAGGTAGCTCAATGGTGAAGCTTTGGTGCGCCAAGCACAAGAGTCCGGGTTCGATTACCATGTTCACTACAATAATCTTTTTTCTACTCTATTGAGAAAAAATAAAGTGCGCCCTTGTTAACGGATTTATCTTTTTCAAAATATTAATCTTTTGAACTGTTATAAAATTATTTAAGCCTTTATAATTAAAACTCCATCAATGCAGAATTATTTCATCTCTTAATGGCTCTATTCTCCATGATATATTTTATGCTCCCAGATTTAAAATTTAAAGCTAAGATCATATTTAACTTAGAATTAACAAAATATATTTTAAATACATGAATAGTCTTAGTAATCTACTTATTATTTACTATTTATTCATTTTTTTAGTGATAATGGCAAAGTGGATTATAGTTAATCTTGTACCACGTTCACAAGCACTGAAGACTTGACTTTCAAACCAATGGAATCTGAGTAAGTGGATGATTACTATATTTTTAGTGATAAATGTGTTTTAAGTTCCTTTAAAATGACGTGTAGGTGTGTACAAGTCGACACTATTAATGAATTCAGTACAAAATTATATGGCAATGTCATGACCTTGATTTGATAGGTTTGATCCCAACTTGAGGGTTAAAAAATACGAAGCAGGTAGGGTGTTTAAAAAATGACATTCACAGTTTAACTCCACTTTCTTAAATAGGTACATAACTTAAGGTGAGAAAGTAATGATCCTAATAGCAACTTGAGTATGAAAGTAATGATACAAATAGCAACTTTGGGTGTGAAAGTAATTATAACAATAGTAGTTTTTGTGTGAAAGTAATTATAACAATAGCTACATTATTTACATATAAAATAACTGATCAATAGCTAGGACATATTCGGGGTCATCTTTGTTTAAAAAAAATAATGACATTTTAGGTTTTTTTATAATTATTAAAAATGAACTAGAAACATTAAACCACTTTAATTGTAATCTGCATTTATACCAAAAATGTCATAATTTTTTAAAATAATATAACTAGCTTTAGTATTTTGAAAAGGTTTGTGTCACATTTGAAAAATTCTTGAAAAAGTAACTGTTCATGTTTTTATCGTTAGTGAACATATTTATCGATAGCTTCCAAATAAGCATGCTGTTTAAAATGTGAGTTAGTCACTTTCTTTTTATTTCCAAATAATGTGAACGCGCGGATCGGCGGTGCTGTTTGCCCGTGATTATGAACGATGAAGCACATTTGATTTGATACTACATATTTTAATGTGCATGATAGCGACGTGCGATAAACAAATCAGGGCTTCCGTGGAGATGTGAAGGAAAAAAAGAATCATTGTACATATGAGGCATGGTGCATCTCGCTCTCACACACTCTCTCTCTCTCCTCTCTCACACACATTATCTTTTCTCACCCTCTCTCTTACACTCTCTCTCCTTACACATAAATTTTGTTCACCGTAGGAATTGTTTTCTAAAAGTTCTTTTTCCCTACCAGAAAGCTATTATATAGTAGGATATGGGTAGGAAAAAAGACCTTTCAGAGAGTAATTCCTACCGTAAATGGAGTAGTCTATCACACAATTTCTCTCAAATTCTCTTATCACACTCTCTTTTAAACTCTATCTCTCAGACACACACTCTCTCATACTCACTATCTGTCTTAAACTCACTCTCCCTCTCTCAAACTCACCTTCTCCCTCAAACTCTCTCCCTGTCTCAAACTTACTCTTTTTCTGTCTCAAACTCTCTCACTCAATCTTTCTCTCCCCCTCAAACTATCTCTCAATCTCTCTACAACTCTCACTCAAACTTTCTCTCAAAAAATAACTTTGATAATCCCCTCAAAATTAAGTGGTAATATGGAAACATAACTGAACTTACTGTGTTTGTATTGTGTTACTATTTGATAAAGTGAACATCAAAACCCATTATTTGAAGAAAAAAAAAATTAAAGTCAAAACGCACACATAGATAATTAAATCGTTATTTTAAACATATTTAAACATAATTATTTATTATTATTATTATTATTTAGCACCGCGTCTTACTACCCGTTTGGGTTATACGCTTAAGTACTAATTACGCTAATGAATTAGGAATTGAGAAGGTTGAATTTAGAGGAAGTGAACCCGCATTTGCGTGGAGGGAGAGTGGAAAACCATTTAGGAAAAACCACCCCCAGTTCACCCGACCGAGATATACTCCTGAACAGAACATGGTGCTAAAAAAAGTTAAAAAAGAAAATAGCACGACAACCTACAATGGCATCACTTTACATAATTTGCAAGCCACTACTGTATAAGCTGGTTCAGGTTACAGACATGTCCAGATGGATACTAACAATATGTACATTTGTGCACAGAATGTCTACATCAATATTCCACTTCCCCCTTTACCTCTCCACAATCATAATCTCTGTTTATGCCCTTTCACGTCAAATGTTTTTTCTAATGTATTTTCTCCCCTTTGTTCAGACGTAACGAATTAGTTTTATAACAACTATCAAAACATAGTTTGTAGATCCCAAATTCAATTCCCGCGTCAAGATGTCATTTTTTAATTTAAATAATATGTAGATGAGGCTATAACCGTAACTAACAAATACTCATATTCGACATCATGTAGAGATAATGTTTTAAATACTTAACATCCACCTCACCCCCCTTTTTCCCTCCACTATATTAGTTCGGCATATCTGTATAAAACACACTTAGTGATTCTAATTAATATGAATATTATTATTAATTACACTAGTGTGTTAATGATGAGTAATATCTAAAACAGAGGAAATGTACCCACATTTCTTTGGTAGGACAAAGGGAAACCATTTAGAAAGATGCACCCTTTGTTTACCCATTCGGGTACCATTCATTGTTAAAATAAACTAAATGAGCTTAGTGTTTAGATCAAGTTAAGATTAACTTTAAAAATGAACCGACGGTTTAGTTCGGTCCCAGGGTGACCTAGCAGTCTAGGGGTAAGGTGTCAGACTTCTGTACTGAGGGTCTGAGGTTCAATGCTCCGTCCCGGCACAGTCTGATTTCCAAACCCTTACTTCACCTCTGACAAGACATGTATTAATCACAACTTGTGAATGTGAGGAATGCCAGGCATCCACCGTGGTTCGGATTCCACGTTAAACTGTAGGTCCTCCATTTCATCTCACAATCACCCTACCATTACACATTAGCGTAAGTGCGAAAGGGTAGAAAGATGCAATGATAATAATAGTTCGGTCCCTGACTTACAGTTTTCACTCATAATAGCCAGAGGAGAAGAAGAAGACTGGCTACCTGCTAATCCGCTCCCTCCCCCACCATCTCTGCCCTACCCACAACTACAGCCCAAGACTTTTCTGTTCACCACTGACGACGATAGGTTTTTTAGTTCTCAACGGGACGGACCGTTAGCATCAGTGGCGGCTCATCACTTTAGAAGCTGGAGGGCGCAGCCTGTTTAGTTAATAAATTATTTCTAAATAATATATTTAAAGGAAGACACAAATTTCGGAGTATGTTTTGCTAAATATTCATTTAGTTAAACTCAAAAATTAATATCACAAACAACATGCAAAGATAAAAAAATAAACTCACCCCAAAGAACGTAGATGTGTTGTAGAAACTGCAGCTGTGTAATGTGCATAAATATATAATGTATGTATGTTCAATGTCCTCACAATCTCACAACATTAATATGTAGGATACACAATATTTACATTATTTACACTTGCGAGAAATGACTTAGAACGCAATAAACAAAGAAATTATTTATATACGAAGTCCATACGCCTCTCCTTTAAGTTAATGAACTTTTCCATAACTCTGTCGTCAAAGTCCTTCATTTGTGTGATAAGTTCCTTGTTTATGGCTACCATCGCTAGAGCATTAAGTCTGTCATTTGTTGTTGTATTCCTTAAGAAAGTCTTTATTCTTTTCAGTGTAGAAAAGCAACGTTCAGGTTCAGCAGACGTCATTGGGGTCGTTATGATAATTTTTAGAAGCTTCGTCACCTCACTGAAAACTGAAATAATGTTATTTTTCTCCATGAAGTTCAATAGTTGTATTGCTCCTTTAATGTCAAAGTCCTGTCGTCTGTATAAAAGTCCCAATTCAGACCGGAGTTTTTCTTTTTCTAAGAATGGGTAGTGTTGGATTACTCGCGTGAGTTTTTCTTCCGGAAAGCAAGTAGAAAATTGGGGAAATGACTCATTACATAACAAAGAAGCTGCCTCCAAATGACCAGTAAAAGCGAATCTGTCTTTTACATTAGTTGTAATAACATCACACACTTCTTTAGCATCCCCCATTCTGGTGCTACATTCAACATTACTTTTCCTTTTTCTTGGTTGTTCAGGGAACTCTTCATTTATTTGCTTCTCTATTTCATTAACTTGCCCCCTTTCTTTCTGTATCTCATTTTCAAAAATGCAAATGTCATTTTGCCACATTACACTGTCCCTGTTCCTGGTTTGTAGTTGTTGGTACAATATATCCACGTGAGGTAAAATTTTGTGGAAAAGAGTTAGCCAGAACATGAAATTTGGGTCCTGAAAAGCTCTTCTGTGGCTACTCGCCTCGTTAACAGTAAGTTTGTTTGTGCACTTTTCCTCAAGAACTTCGAAACATTCCTTCAACTTATCTCTATTTTCGTACACAACGTTAACAGTTCGAATGTTGTAGTTCCATCTTGTTGTAGCAACTCTGGGTAGTCTGACTTGTACTACCTGCTCCAAAACGTCAGATCGTAGAGATGAGTGCGAAAAAAATGCGGGAATGGCAGAAAGGTTTGAGAAAAAAACTCGAACTTTGCTGTTTGCACTGGTTGCTTTTTCCAATATCAAATTTAGCTGATGAGCGTAACAATGTACAAAATAGGCAAATGGGTATGTTTCTCTAATCTTGGCCTGTACACCCCCAACAGAGCCACTCATAACATTAGCACCATCATACATCTGTGCTATTAATCTTCCTTTTGAAGTGTCTAGAAGAGGTTTGATGTGGTCCATTATGCATTTTGCTAAGGTGCCTGCACATCTTCCTTCAGGAATAAGAAACCCCCAAAACCTCTCACAAGCCAACCCCTCAAACACATACCTAAAAACTAATACCATCTGACAATGGTTCGTTACATCAGTTGTCTCATCACATTCGATGGCTACAAATTCAGAATCGCTTATCTGCTTTACTATTTTCTCCCTACAGACATTAAGCATGCAGTCCAGTATGTCATTTTGTATTATTTTCGATGTTCCTTTGAATACAGTGGTTGATTCTAAATGGTCTTTCATTGTAGAATCCAGCTCAGCAGTATAATTAATTAAACCTCTGTAGACACCAGGATTTGTAGATGATGCTGATTCATCATTACCTCTAAGAGGTAATTCAAAAACACCACAGAATTTAACACATGAAATCAACCTTTTTAATATGTGCCTATTTTTGTCAACGTTAGTATTGTGTTTTTTAACGTTTTCTCTGTATTGTGAGTCTAGACTAGACGATATGTTTACTTTGCCTAGCAAAGAAAGATCAACGACACTATTCATGTGATTCACAGATATTTCATGTTTCTTAATTTTTTCTGTTAAATGTTTTATATCATTGACGCCCTTTACTATCCACAAGCATTCACCACTCTTTCTGGGAGAAAACAAAATACACGGAAAACAGTACAAAGATTTGTCCACATCACAGCCGCAAATCCAGCCATTTTTTTGGTATGCATCTTTAGACTTGAGCTGTCTTCTAAAGACTCGATTTTCATTCTTCTTTTTTTCACTTTGTTTCATACAAAATTCAGGACATGGCCTACCTAATGATTTCAATTCTCTTTTTTGATCAAGAGTTAATCTTGCAATATTCGTTGTCTTAAGCGCCTGAATTGAACTATTCATATTAAGCCTAGTTACAAAAAATATTAAAACATATAACTCAAATAAACATTATCCTAAAATAACCCTACATAATATTATTATAAACACACACGTCACACACAGCCTCAAGATGCAGGAGCACGCAGGATGACTGACAACAACTATTGCTGGTTCACGCTATACACATTTCACAAGCTTTCAACCTTAGGGCGCGTAAGGGAGTGCGCCTTCAAAAGAAGAATAAGCAATGATTGCTAGCTAGCTAGCTAGCTATAGCAGGGTGGGGACAATGGGTTAAGGGGAGGGAAGGTTTGGTTTCACAATGCATGGCGCTGACCGTCGCGCGCCTGACTGCATGCCATTTGAAGACAAGAGGTGAAGGGGTGGGAAGGTTTGGTTTCACAATGTCAGGCGCTGACCACCTCGCGCCCGACCGCATGCCATTTTAAAAACATTGCGTGCTATTACTTAAACCAAAAACATATTTTTCTTGAAACTATTATGGCAAGATAAAATTGTCGTGAGAGTGCGAATAATAACGTTAAAAGGAACTGGGGATTCGTGGGGATGGGGGGCGCGCGCCTCGACGCCTTAAGGACGAGCCGCCCCTTGTTAGCATCCACTTTCATTTTTACTTTCTTTCTATCTTACAGGTAGAGAAAGTATGGTGATCGTCAAAAAAATCGAACTCGAGATTTTGATGAATTTTGACGTTTCATGACTCCCTGAATCCGAAAAAGTTGTTTTTGAATTTCCGTCTGTCTGTCTGTTTGTCTGTCTGCCCGTCTGTCTGTACCTCCAACTAGAGCCTAAACTATTTTACCGATTTAGCTGAAACTTGATATCTAGGGTTTACATAGGGTTGCCCCGAGGGTTTTTTGGAATTGGATATCTACCCCTAAAATTAAGGGTAGTTTACTGAAGGGAAAAAAAAGAAAAAGTCGATTTTCTCAAAATCGGCTCTAACGATTTTGATTAAATTTCATTTATAAACATTAATAAATATTCCAAACAAAATGGCTTTAAGGGCTCCGGTCTGATGCGTTAATTAACATTTTTTATAATAGATCCGAAACTATTTGAGATATGAAATTACTTAGCATTACAAATATGTATATATATTTATAATACAAATATTTTATCCGAAACATATTTTTATAAAATCAATAACTTTCAATCTATACGCAATTATATGAATTTTTTTAACTTTTTGGACATTAAAGTTTAAGTATTGCGACCGTAAAAAAAAAACTAACCTGAAATGTTGATGGATGTTGACGTATCATGACCCCCACAACCCTAAAAAAGAGTCTTTGCAATGCCGTCTCTCTGTGTGTCTATAAAAACTTAAAATTAAGGGTAGTTTACTGAAGGGCGAAAAAAGAAAAAATTGGTTTTCTCAAAATCTGCTCAAACGATTTTGATTAAAATTCGTATCTAGGCGTTGATTAAGATTATAAATAAACTGGCTATTTTCATTTTTCTATGAAAATGATGTTTAGGGTACTTTACAGAAGCGTTAATTTCCGTATCTCCACAACTATGTGAGAAACTAAACAACTTATCATTGCAAAGTTGTAGGACTATTATAAATAAAAATCTTTTATTTGACATATATTTTTATAAAAGCAACAGTTTCTGAGATATTTGCAAATATATTAATACAATTTTGTGATCTTTAGTTGTAAACATATACTACTTAAGTCTTAACGCAATAATTCTCCAATGCCATAGAGTAATTAAATATAAGTAAGTATCTAAAAAAAGTATCTTATTTTTCCTTAAAGCTCTTAGGAGAAATGTTTGCACAGCAATGATCTATCTCCATTTTAGACTCAATAGTCAATATTTACATTTTGTATTGGTCAAAATGTATAAATGAATAATTAAATATCAATGCGATGACTTGAAGATCTGCAACACCTTATAAATTGTTAAAATTTTAACCAGAAATCGAAATTTAAAACGAAGTCTTGACCCTTGTGGAAGACATTAAACTGTTTGAAATGCTCTTAGGTGGACAAAGATGCGCCTCTTTTCTCATTGATTCTATATCATTGTATATTATTTTATGCGTGTTCTTATGTGGGGTGGTGATGATACAATGTACATTATTCTGTTCAGAAATCTTACGAGTTTATAGAAAGAGAGAGAAAGTCTGTGCGGTGCGCCGTACCATTTATTTATAATGTTTTAATATTTAATTGTTGTTTGAATTAACGTAAAGTTTTGCAGATTGATCGAATTAGACTTAATAATTTTCCAAATTATTTAATTGAAATAACTTGTGGTTTAACAAGTCATTTTGTATGACATATTTTTTTATTAACAAGTAGAGATCTTGTTAACGGAGTTCTTTGTGTCTACATTTAATAGTCCCACGGGAGTTTGACTTAATGGCCAAACTCTCGTGTTCATATAAATATCTGTGTGATATTTAATTTAACTTTATCTTTAACTCTGTCTGTATTTAATGTAGTGAAGCAGACACTTTGGTAACCATTTCAAGATGCCCATTAGGCTCCTTTTTGTAGTCAAATAAATATATGTCTAGATATTTTTAACTTAATGATTTGTTTTGATCTGTGGAAACTTTCGCATGATGAAACTGCGCTTTAACATTGATATGATTTTCAACATACTTCTGATGGATTTTTGAGGCCATGTAATTTATTGTTTCATTTGTTGTTATCTTGAATAAAACATTCATATTGTTATTTAATTGTTGCTAATATCTTGCTTTCTTTGTCACATATATCATGTTAGCTTACCCCCCACCTTCCTTTTAGTCTAGTGTGGCTGTAGCTAAGAGGTAGTAGAGTGGGTGGTAACAGTTTCAATGTGCAGGCTCTCTATTTTGTAGGTCAAATTGATGAAACACTATATTTAAATGACCAAAAATGGTAAGTGCACAGAAAGACAATTAAATACGACCACATTTCACTCATACAAGAGCCACAATCAAGATTTATCAACTACACAATTCCTAAGTCTACTAAAGCTCTGAATATTGTGAATGCAATTGTAGAATATACGCCTGAAAAAAATATTACACTGCCAAAATTGGTTTGCATTGGTTGCGACGGATGCCCCACAAACAGTGGCAAATATAATGGCATTATACGCGCTTTGGAAGACAAACTTGGGAGAACCTTGCAATGGGTTATTTGCCAGTTGCACACAAATGAGCTTCCATTAAGGCAGCTATTTGAAAAACTGGACGGAGCAACAAGTGGATTTGTCGGGTCTATTGGCAAAAGTTTGACAAAGTGTCATACTTTGAGGTCTGTAAAATTTGAGCCTATTGAATTCAGTATAGATGATATCATCCCAGAAAATAAATTACAATCAAGTGCATATCAACAATATCTTTATGATATTTGTAAGGCAGTTTCAAATGGCAAATGCCCAAGTGATTTATAAAATAAAAGTCCAGCCAGGAAAGCTCTCACGCTAGATGGGTGACAATAGCGAATAAAATCTTGCGATTGTACATAGCTACTACAAAACCATTACACACATTAAGAGAGTTAGCAACTTTTGTTGTTAGAGTTAACGCTCCTTGTTGGTTCACCATCAAATGCAACCCCAAAATAAAAAATTGTACTACAAACCTGTAGAAAGCAATTGAATGTTCTTCATATTTGAGCAATGATAGTAAAAAAAAGTACACAAATGCCTCCAGGATAATGTATATTTTGCTCACCCAGAGAAAGTACTCACTGCAATGCTTGCAGATGACCGAAAGCACATCAAACAACTAAGACGGATCATTTTACCCAGGAAAAGCGAAAATGTAAGTGAGGGAGTAAGAAGATGTGAAATTCCCGTCATAAGCTTGTACCCATTACTCAAAAAAAGGGGGAGGGGTACAAAACAAACAAAACGTTTAAAGGGAATAATAGAAGTGAGCAGTGTGAGTAATTAAATTTGGAAAATTTTGGGACGTCATAAGTCTCCAGAGCACGCCACTCATCCCAAATAGGTGGCAAAAAGAACCATGATCTACCTCCAAAACATCTTAATAACAACTAATATATATGAATATTTAATTGCAGATATGCCTAAATAAGTATACTATATTTATACCTAAGGATAAAACTAGCATTAAAAGATTACAAGTCCAAAATAATGTTTTATTTTACTTTATATTAACTAGTAACAACATATATAACGTAGGAACATTAATCAATGTATAAATAAACAAAGGTGAACTGCGCTTATAAATTTAAAGACCACAAAATGTAGTGTTTAAGAGCTTTCCATTATAATGGTTGTATATAAACAATAAAAAAAAAATTATTTAAAGTGTCTATTTTTTTATGCTTACACAAAAAAAATTAAATTGATATCACAGGCCATACCCTTCTAATACTCTAACTATAGTTTTATGATAATCTGTAATTCTCATATACTTTTATAACAATTTCAACCATCCATTTAATGGCTATGACAATTTTTAAGGTAAATTACAGGGATCTTTATTGATCAACGCTCAAATTAAATAATTTTCCCTTTTTTATATGCAAACAAAGCAGGAAATGACAATATACGAAGCCATGGGCCAGTTTATTTAAAAACATAACAGGTGAAAATATTTATATAAATGTCATAATATTCTGATCTTAAGCTGAGCATATTCTTTCTTGCTCCCGGGATGAAACCAAAGACACTCATCATTAACTAATCAAAACAATATAACATGATAAACAACTAAAGTTATACAATTAGTTCATCTAAACATACATACCCTACTTTTTAATACCCTGCAGAATTTGATCTAAAAACATATTGAAAGGTAAACTGACTCCAACTTCTAGTAACAAGAATAGATATACCTTTATCTACTAAACATATTCGCTAGTTACGTGCTCCACTTTGTATATGTTGCATTCAAAAGCTAGCCTGCTAGCGGAAACCATGACATTTGTTATAAACAGTCCTGATGGTTCAATGAACTAATCTTAGACAAAAAACTAACACGCGCCTAAATACCTAACCATAGTACATAGCCTCAAAATTATCAAATAACGACCATTCAAAAAGAAATATATTACTAACCTAAACACACAAAGATTATAATATTTAAATTTGCCATAAAGTTCGCCAAATTATATAGAAGACATGGATAATTAGCAGAATAATTACATAATTAAATTCTTATTAAAACCTAGACTCTATCGCTTATCAAGGTAACATAGCTAAATAAGCCTCCATCATAATGTCCACTTACATTATTTAGTCTTAGTCCCTCTAAAGGATAATGGCATCAAAGAGTGCCTTAGCTTGCCGAGCACACGCTTATATTCATTTAGTTTCAGCGGGGGAAAAAAGGTGTTGGTATGAGTAGTCACACAATGATGTCATTTCTGTCCAATAAGCATTTAGATTACCTCATTGGCGTCTGCGCATAACGCCATGAAGTCTTGGTCTGGAATTGGGGGGTGACGAGTAGACACTATTGAAAGTCAATCACGTTCTTCAGATCACGCACGCGCTTTATACACTGCCATTCTTCTCGACGATGAAACAACTGGTTGTAGAGTCAGGATGTCAGATAGAGTTTTTTGTTGTGTAAGTGAACCGCGCTGGCCGATGTCGCCCGTCTTCAGGCTCGTATCTTTGCTGCGCCGAGGCGGTACAACAGGCTGAGTAGGCAAGCGAGCTAAGAGGTGGTGGTGTAGTATGGCCACGGTACAAATCCTCCGCCCCTAAACAAGGCAGACTCTGCCGCTCTCCGTCAATGTGGCAAGTGCTCCACGCCATCCAGTCTGTCCTCGCCACCCCAGCGGCCACGCAGTAACAATTGATTGCGTTTCAGGCTCTTCTGTTCTTCGGCTCGACGGCAGGAATGAAGGAGGGAAGAAGGATCCCACTGAACAAATAAATACAAAGCGAGTACTCAACGAACACAACCAAAAAAATATATATCTCCCCACTAGCCGTGTGGAGCCTAACATAACACAAAGGCATTAGTCTCGTAAACAAGAATCTTACCTAGCATCCAATGTCACAATTAAAAAAAAGGGCAAGCATTATACAATCTTATGGTAAATATTTTTCTAATAATTTTACTTTGCCATAATACAGGGACAATACAAGATCATGATGTCTCCTCCGAGTGTATCATTCTTTTTACGGAGTTAACATAGCTTCATTTAGGGGATACCATATCATAATCTCAAGTTTACAAAATCTGGTTATTATTTCCGCTGCTTAATCAGCGGGCTTTCCCGGAGACAGTAAATAACTTACATACTAACACTTACACTTTTACAGCACGGACTCACATACTCATCCCTGGACCAGGGATGAGGACTCTTTGATGCCACAGGTTTTAATTTGAGATACGTGGGCCCGCCTGGTGATTAAAGGGTCGCCAACATCACTTACTAGTACAGTTACAGGGGTGAGGAAGCGCTCCACTCGCCATGGATCATTCCACTTTGGACTCAGTTTTGCCGAGATCTTGTCAATTGCGGAGCTCTGTGGGTAGCTTTTACAGAGCACTGAGTCCTTAATAACAACCGAAACCGGGACACGTCCGCGATTATATCTCTCAGCCACTTTCCTATGAGCCTTTTTTAAAGATAGAAAAGCCTCCTGGCACCTCTCCTTATGTGAGACCTTCTCATCTCCCCTCAGCACGGGGTCAACATCCCATATAGCTAATAAAGGATGATTGAGTTCCCTACCCAAGAATATTGAAGCTGGGGAGGCATTGGTCGATTCATGTAAGGCAGAATTAAAGGCCACATTCAGAAACTCAATATCGTGATCCCACTTGACTTGCTTAAAGGAATGAAAAATAGTCAAGGCCACCTTAAGGTTCCTATTGAACCGTTCCACGTGGTTGGGGCATGGGTAGTGGGGGCTGGTGGTAATATATTTTATGCCCCATCCAAAGCACAAGTCTTTAAACGTGGCAGACCTAAAGCATGGCCCGTTATCGCTAACGATAACGCGGGGGGCACCAAACACGGCCCAGACGCGACTAGTCAGCGCGTTAACGGTGGTCTTAGCTTTCATGTTCCTGAGAGGTAGCATAACCACAAACTTAGAAAAAGCATCTAACACAATAAGTATGCAAGTATTCCCTAAAGAGGATCGGGGCAGGGGGCCTACATAGTCCACGAACACCTTTTCCCACGGAAGCCGGGCGACATCGGTAGAATGCAGCCCAACCTTCGTGTTCTGAGCAGGTTTCGCCTTTTGGCAATCCTCACACTGCCCGACTTGCAGTCTGATATCCCTGTACATCCCTGGCCAAAAGAACTACATAGAGATCTTGCGATAAGTTTTAAGAATACCCAGGTGACCACCTATAACAGAATGATGAAAATAACGCATCATCATTGGGCGCAGCTTTGCCGGGACGAAAATCTTCCTTCCTTTCCCTTTACCATTGGACACTACTAGAAGACCTTTGTAAAGAGAATAAGATCCCACATCATCGCCCTTACAAATCTTATCCATCATTTCCGAGCACCACGGGTCATTTTTCTGATGTTGGAGAATAGATACAAACGACTCAGGGATAAACTGGATCACACTAAGCGGATACACAAAGTCGTTAGTCTCTATCGGCTCCAGGTCTTCCGCCATTCGAGACAGGGCATCGGCAGTCACGTTATTCCTCCCAGGAACGTGATGTGTGCTGAACTTGTATTTAGATAAGCGTAACACCCATCTACCGATCTTACCTAATTGTTTAGGATGCCGCCACATCCATGACAACGCCATATTATCAGTGTATAGTTCAAATTCACGCTGTTCAAGATAGTCACTAAACTTCTCGACGCCGAAAACACAGGAAAGGCATTCTTTCTCGAAAGCACTATATTTCTGTTCGCTTTGAGACAAGGTTTTGCTAGCGAAATCCACAGGACGAACACCGTCCGCAGTTCTTTGGGACAACACCGCGCCTAAGGCGACAGACGAAGTGTCTACATGAAGCAGGAAGGGACAAGTAAAGTCAGGCATGTGCAAAACTTCGGGGCAGATTAATTTGCTCTTAAGTGTTTTGAAAGCATGGGATTGTTCCTCTCCCCAGACGAATGTGACACCTTTCTTCTTCAAGTAGTTCAAAGGGGCGGCAATTTCTGAGAAATGCGGGACGAAACGCATCACCCCCTTTAAGTTCCTGGGTTGCGGGTATTCAACAATGGGCTTCACCCTTTCGGGGTCGACCAGCATATTTCCATTGGAAATAATATAACCAAGATACTTAATGGATTGTTTGGCCCACGTGACTTTGTCAGGGTTCACAGTCAGTCCCGCCTGACGCAATCGGCTCAGCACAATATCTAAATGTTCAAGATGTTCATCAAGAGAATTACTGTATATGCAGATGTCATCGAGATAATTAAATACAAATTTATATTTCAAGTCTGAGAAGATATGATCCAGAACACGGCTTAAGGCCTGGCCACCTATACTAGCGCCCAACGGCACGCGATTAAACTCATAGAGTTGCCAAGGGGTGACAAATGCCGTATACTTTTTTGAGCACTCGGTGAGTGCGCACTGTAAAAAAAACTCGCATTCAAATCAATCAGACTATATACCTTTGCCCCCCCTAGATGTTGGAACGCACTCTCTACACTAGGCATGGGGTAAGGGTCGAACTGGATTTTTTGATTAACTTTTCTATAATCTACGATCAACCTATGTCCTTGCCCTTTCCTAGGAATAATAAATGCCGGGCTAGCATAAGGAGATATAGATGGTCTAATAACTCCCTTCTGCTCTAGGTCCTCTACAAGTTCACGAAATATCTTCAATTTAGGGGGGTTACAAGAATAGGGACCCGACCTTATCGGGATCTCATCCGTGACCACAATGTCATAGGGGAGTACGTCACATTTTCCCCAGACGGGCGTTATGACATCTGAATATTTATTAATTAGGCGACTAATGCGATCCTCATCGCTTTCTATGTGACTACACCACATAGGCCTAAAACATTGATACAACGGTACTTTTATCAGAGGATTAAAATCCAAAACTTAAGTGTCCTAGACCCACGTCCAAGATCCCTCAAGTAGCCCATAAAAAGTCAATTCCTAATACAACCTCGCACACTAGCTTACTTACAACGTATAACTTTCTTTTCCAAGAAAAATGATCAATTTTAAGAGATGGGTAAACAAATTGGTCAATAACAATACTACTTCCATTCCCTAAAACAAAGGTGCGGGGAGTACAATTATATATTTTAAGGTCACCTTTGAGCTTGCCATTATGGATATTGCCCAAAAACTCAGCATCAATGAAGGATGCATTTGCGCCAGTGTCGACCAATGCGGCACCGTGATTTGACCCAATACAAAATTTGACCATGGGGACCGGAACCTCGAGTGTTTTTTTATTAAACCATCGTGTAGCCCGACCACTCCTTGGGTTACACTTCATTCATTTCCCGCCGGACATTGATAACGGAGATGCCCTAATTTATTACAACCAAAACATCTCACGCGAGATAGGTCGCGAGTACTATTTCCTCCTTGCTGTCCTCTAGGTTTACTATACTGAGATTTATTAACCTTGGGGGGCGCCTGAGTATACATAAACTGACCGACACTATTTTTTGAACCTGCGTCAAAGGGGGCTGCCGAAATGGAGGGCTTTGAAACAGTTATAGGGTGTTCATTGAAGTATTCCCTTTTTCAGAATCCTCAACGAGACTCAATTTATGGATTTTGTTAACTTCCAGCAGGAAAGCGAGCAACGCAGAGCTGATCTGTCCATCACACACAGGAATGCGATTCAACCAATCGCTGACAACTTTAGATCTAGTCCTATAACCATGAGAATCTCCCGAAGGCACGATCATATTGTTAGACAGTGGATTCTGAGGGGCCAAGGTGTTTCCCAGTGGGTCTAAAGGGGCTAGCCTCTGAACGTCTGCCATCGAAACCTCTCTATTCCTACCAACCACTTGATCAGACACGTCACTATCGGTAATATCAGAATATAATGGATTTTTCTCACACAACTCCCGAGACAGCATCGTCCTCAATTTTCGAACGGTGGATTCAGGGTTAACGGCTATCCCTCGGCCCTTGAGCTCCGCAATTAACGCCTCTCGGTTTAGCTTGTATACTTGAGATTTACTGCCAAGTATTTCAGAAGTGTCCAGCGGTGTCTGATCCATGGCGTAGAACGGGGCTTGTAACAAACAAACAACAATTTGAGTGAAATGATCAAAAAGATATAAATATATATAAATATAAATATAAAACCCTGTGAAGCAGAGTGGCGCAGCTCAACCATCCATTTAATGGCTATGACAATTTTTAAGGTAAATTACAGGGATCTTTATTGATCAACGCTCAAATTAAATAATTTTCCCTTTTTTATAAGCAAACAAAGCAGGAAATGACAATATACGAAGCCATGGGCCAGTTTATTTAAAAACATAACAGGTGAAAATATTTATATAAATGTCATAATATTCTGATCTTAAGCTGAGCATATTCTTTCTTGCTCCCGGGATGAAACCAAAGACACTCATCATTAACTAATCAAAACAATATAACATGATAAACAACTAAAGTTATACAATTAGTTCATCTAAACATACATACCCTACTTTTTAATACCCTGCAGAATTTGATCTAAAAACATATTGAAAGGTAAACTGACTCCAACTTCTAGTAACAAGAATAGATATACCTGTATCTACTAAACATATTCGCTAGTTACGTGCTCCACTTTGTATATGTTGCATTCAAAAGCTAGCCTGCTAGCGGAAACCATGACATTTGTTATAAACAGTCCTGATGGTTCAATGAACTAATCTTAGACAAAAAACTAACACGCGCCTAAATACCTAACCATAGTACATAGCCTCAAAGTTATCAAATAATGGTCAGTCAAAAAGAAATATATTACTAATCTAAACACACAAAGAATTTTATAATATTTAAATTGGCAAAAAAGTTCTCCAAATTATATAGAAGACATGGATAATTAGCAGAATAATTACATAATTAAATTCTTATTAAAACCTAGACTCTATCGCTTATCAAGGTAACATAGCTAAATAAGCCTCCATCATAATGTCCACTTACATTATTTAGTCTTAGTCCCTCTAAAGGCTAATGGCATCAAAGAGTGCCTTAGCTTGCCGAACACACGCTTATATTCATTTAGTTTCAGCGGGGGAAAAAAGGTGTTGGTATGAATGGTCACACAATGATGTCATTTCTGTCCAATTAGCATTTAGATGACCTCATTGGCGTCTGCGCATAACGCTATGAAGTCTTGGTCTGGAATTGGGGGGTGACGAGTAGACACTATTGAGAGCCAATCACGTTCTTCAGATCACGCACGCGCTTTATACACTGCCGTTTTTCTCGACGATGAAACAACTGGTTGTAGAGTCAGGACGTCAGATAGAGTTTTTTTGTTGTGTAAGTGAACCGCGCTGGCCGATGTCGCCCGTCTTCAGGCTCGTATCTTTGCTGCGCCGAGGCGGTACAACAGGCTGAGTAGTCAAGCGAGCTAAGAGGTGGTGGTGTAGTATGGCCACGGTACAAATTCACAAGTTTAATTCGACTTTTACAAAGATGGTAACAAGGACCAAAATGGTCAAAGAACCCTACATTCCTACTCTTATTTACAATTAATAACTAGATAATAAATAAACAATTAATTTAAATCGTTATGGCAAATTTACATTAGTTAAAGATTTTCCTCTACATATGTCCTATAGATATGCCGTTCCCTCTTATTTATAATATTCACGACATAGCTGAGCTTAAATATCATTAAGAAAATGTTCTTAAGTATTTCCCAAAACAAAGCCTATAACATTAAATAGTTAATGTCCGTTATTATTACATATTCATTTCAAAATAATTTAAACGCGAAGTTCCCTTCACTATGCAAAAAGTTCAAATATCAAAACTAGGATGATAGTTATATTATTATTTAAAGAGCCAAAAAGGGAATTTAGAAAAGATTTACAAAGAATTAAATAAGCCGAAAGATCAATTTTATCCTTACATTCTAATTATTTACGAAGCCTTAGCTTCACCTTTCCAAGTCCAAGAGTAAAGTCTATCTATTATGAACGGTCTTTTATATGGTGCAAACGTTACTCGGACACGTAAGACGGATCACAAGGTCAACACGCAAAAAAAAAAGGGGGGGGGGTGCATGATAACGAGCACATTCTTTTGTTATCGAGAAGAACACTGGACGGCACTGGACATTTGTAATTGGTCGTTGAAAAGGCCGGTTGACGTTGAGCAAGGTGGCGGCCTCTGGCGGACGAAGTTTGATTCTTTGCTCGGGGCCAGCAGTTAGTGGCGTGACGGTGACGAGACTGGATGTGTTGTTTCGTTACTCCAGACGGTGAAATAGTGTGAGTGTTGACGATGTATATATTGAATTGTCCTTTTTTACTCATGACTTGTAGCAAGGAAATGCTACAAGCTTTGCTGCATCTAACTATATAGATTAGATTTCTTGGCAAGATCTGAATATAACTGAATCACCCCTGACTAGATAAAGGTTATTAATAGCGGAAAGTGTTGGTATAGCCTCCGAGTCGGTACTTAATGGATTACCAATTCACATTCAAGCCGTTGAAAGGGCGGTGAAAGAAGTGACCGCATCTTCAAAACTCGTTTGTGACCATGCCAAATGAGAAAGTCTAATAAAGACAAGAATGTTAGAACGGAGTGTATGTCCAGTTTTTTTATATAAAAAAGCCGTTTAAACCTTAAAAAGTACATGGCCTCGAGGTTGGGTAGGTACGTGATGCACCATTTGATTATACTTGAATTGTACAAAGGGGCTACAAGGAGAATATTTAAAATCAGAAAGACAAAATAATAACAATAATAGATTTAATATAACAGAAAAATAAAAGAAATGTTTGATTACAAAGAAAATACAAGAACGTAAGTTAGAAGATCCAAATTGAAACCGTCTTGTGGCGACAAGGGTGAACGATTGTTCTAGGCGGCAAGATCAAATGCCGTAGGCTTGAAGAGCAATGTTCAATAACAATACAGCTGGACTGGCGCCAGGCTACAGTCAGGTGATTCTAAAAGAAAAAGAGTGAGGTTGAGATCACCGAACGTTAACAGGAAATCATATACCTATTGTATTTTTAACACATTTGTAATTTTAAGCTAGCTTGCTTGATTGGGACTTAAGAAAAGTCCTTAAGAGACATAATATAATACATAGCTATAGAAAAGTTTGTTGATTGCATTGGTAGATGGCTAACAAACAGGCGTCAACACAAAATAGTACTATGGCCGGTCCTTTCCCTATTGGTACTGCCAGATCTTTCAATAGTACATATATTAAGTGATCCAATCCCTGGGGTACAACACTAATTTAATTCGTACTAAATATTAATTCTCAGACGATAGATGCCAATAAGGGCAAAGAGAAAAAAGGGTATTATCTGCGCAGACCCCAAATGGAAACTAGCGGAGTTCCACGCTTTACCCACCCAAGCTAATACCATACGCGAAGCGTGGCAACAAGAATGAATCAACACATTGAACACATTGACCCAACTGGGTACTGGAAAAAGGATAGACAACCTGGTTGTAGCCATACAAAGAATATAACAGGTGTGTAGTCTTAGGGACTCAACAGGGAAATATAGAGCTAGTGGAGAATAGCAACCATTTGGACTACATCCTTATTACATCTGGAGCTTAAGGCTCCTATATTGAAGCTATATCATATGGACATGGAAAAAACACAGTCACTTGGACCAATATAACAAGTCTGAAGGACTTGGGAAACATTAGTTACTTTGACTACGCCAACAAAGTCGGCAGAACACAAAACCAAAATCTAGTCACTTTGACTGAAACAAGAAATCTAAATAAACATAATAGTCGCCTCGACTGTACTACGTCTAAAGGAAACAATTCTGATAAACAAAAAGTCTGTAAGACTTAGGAAACATTATCTAGACTTCACACTAGACCCATAAGTCAGATGGACTTATTGACGTCGCCTCTATACTTAGAAAATCGAGGAGGATTCTCCTCGGCGGCGCGGCGATGAATTGCACGCCCAATACTCCATGTCCACCGGTTCCTTCGTAGAGTGAGGTAGCAGAGGTTCCTTCTTCAACGATGCGAGGTGATCAGATTACTGTGTCGTGAATCCGAGAGGCACTTATTTTATGCCCTTTCTCTGACCAGAATGGAACAACAAAAGGAGAAATAGAAAAGGCGTAAAGAACTGGTGGTGATAGGAGGGACTGGAGATTGAGGGGTGAGGTAAAGGGGAGGTTCGAAGAAATGACGCAACAATAGTGACGCTAGAGGGTCGTGGGAGCGAGCCTAACTCAGTTGAGTTCTTTTCCATCTCAGGTGTGTAGCGAGCGTATGTGTTTTGGAAGCACCCTCTCGCCATACTTGTTGAATATTTTGCTTGAAGGCATGTTGGCGGTATCTGATCCCATCCAGTCACAGTGAGTAAGTTTTGAAGCATATTATTACTAAATATTTCAAATCTAATTCTCTTCTTCAGGTTCTGCTATTATATTTATCACAATTTAGTATTTTTATGCAACCACGTGTCCATTTTACATACTCGTAATATTTTCTTTTGGAGACATCGTGATTATATCCAACCCCATCTAGTGGACCTTGAAGTATATTAATTATCTCCTTTGGATTTTGCCAATATAGTTATTATAATTTCGTATTTTTACGTAGCCTAATAGTGTAGCTGTCAACTTTACAAGATTGACACGCTACAGTGACATGCAATCACCTCCCCATGGCGAGTCCTGGGTAGTTCAATATGAAAGAGTGAAGAGTTGCATAGTGCATACCAATGATAACTATACCTAAATTTGAGACTTGGCACATACTCGACAAGTCGACAGCCTTTTTGACCAGAAAAGGAACAGTTAGGCCTATAATTGTAATTAGAAAATACTTAGTAAAAGTCATAGTAATTACAATGGAAAAATTATCACATTTTGACTCATTTGCGCACAATCGAGACGTACAATAAACGGCAGGAAAAAAAATAATATGTTGATTTTGAGGTATATTTATAATATATTATCACTACTCGAAAATAGTTCGGTCATATTAGGTCACGGGTACATTTATTTTTAACAAAACGGTACAGGTAGGAAAAAATTGATGTTGTTTACAAGGTCTTTCTCTAGAATTTTATCACAACTAAAAAACTGTTTATCAAATTTAACTCGTAGGATTTTTTTTTATATAAATAACAAATTTTAGCAAACATTTCAAACTTTAAGCCTGATGCGCAGACTAAAGACGACTTAAAAAAAATCGCATGAATATTAGTGGGACATACACAATTATTGAGGGATACCCATCTCCGCTAATGCAATTTTTTCTTCCCTCCACCCTACTGTACAACAATGGGCTTATTAGTCCATCTTAACATGATGTTTTTTGATTTATCACTTTTTGTTTACTTTTGGATTGAATTAAACTTGTAATATTTATAATATTATGGAAATATGTATTTTAATATTACTGTAGTATATGTTTTAATTGCAATTAGTATTTTATTTTAATAAGTTTATTTGCTGTCAGAAACTGAATAAAGCCTGATTATCAGATTCCCAAATCCATGCTTATGATTTTTTTTAAGTATCATTATTGGAAGCTCGACTTTGGAGCCAAAAAATTTTAATTTATTAAGGCCTAACCTTGTTTTATAAATTTCCAATTTAAATAATAAATAAAATAAAAGTAATAATTAAATATTATAAAGTATAATAGAACATAATAAAGACAAATGAATAAATAAAAAAAGGAGAAAAATACTACTTCTTTTGTTAACTATTTATTTTCCTTGGTTATTATTTTATTCATATGTATTTAATGTCTGTACAGTAACTATGTATACAATAAAGTATTCAACTTGTGTTGTTGAGCTTGTCCAATGGTTGAAACATGTTAATGTCTGTCTTCAGCAAATCTTCCAGTGGATCTGGAGCTAGTTCTTGTGTACCCTTCACTCCAAACAGGTGACTCTCCAGCCTCTGGTCTTGTGGTGGTGTGGCTGATCGTCCCACTGGGCTCCATACCAAGGGGGTATCGACCAATTCTTTGCTATCACTGAGACAATACAATAAATACATTTTTGTGACAACTGTAACATTATCAGAATTATATAGTTTCATAAAATATTGCTAAACAAACACGACATGTTAAACTTACTGTTTACTCTGAACAGTAGCAGGATTACCTTACTTCATTATACTATGGTATCACTTTTAAGATAAGAACATAGTAAGTCAGCCAAGGTAGGACACTGTTACTATAGAGATATTTGCTGTAATGTGAGGTCCATAATATATTTAACACAGCTGGAGAAAGAATGTTATTTCAGAGCTCATGTGACAAAGAAATAATTTTAAATGTGATTTCAGGATTATCTCTTATAGGTTTTTTTTAATAAACTCCAGTCTTTTCTTAATAGAAAATTTATAATGAGATATTTTTTAAAAAAATTGTTTCGAAGTTTTGAGAATATTTTTTTCCCTAGCTAAAACCCAACCAAATATATAGTTTTTTTTAAACAAATCTTATTTATTGTGATGACTAAGGCCTGGATGTTGATGGCGTCGAAAATTTATAATATGCACTTTAAAATGCTAAAAAATTACTTTATTAAATGACCTAAAACTTAAGAAAATGCATCATATAATTAAAAAATGATCTTATAATGAATGTTTAAAAACATCCTTCAGAAAATAGGCACAAACTAATATTTGTTCTTTTAATTCACCTTAGTCTGAGTTGCGCTGGACTACAAATGTCATTCTCAGGTTATCGAACGTGAAGGATCTACGGTTATCTGCTGGCAAGTTTTTATACCCCGAAAAGCTGCGTTCTACATCAAATGATTTGATTGGAGCGTACTTGAAGTGGGGAAGGTTGGTTGTTAAATCCTCCTCAATCCCATCCATGGAATATTTATTACCAGAGAGTATATCTGAGATTTGACACAAAGTTTTATACCCGGTATTCTTGTCCAGCACTTTTTTCAGTTTACATGCAATAGCTGTAGCAATTTTTCCACGAGCGTTGTTAACACCCGTCTCCACCTGTTTGACTAGTGAAATAGAACCTACCATTGCCTCAACCCTTTTTTCCAGTGATGTGAAAGTTGTCGACAATAATGCAAAGTTCGAATTAATAAATGCCTGACTGCCCTCCATGTTTGGCTCAGAGAACATATATTGAGCAATTTGTATTGAAGCAGCTTCTTCACAGTCAGAACTCTGTACTATTTGTTTCACTACCTGGAAATGTTCACAATAATACAAGCGCGCATTTAAACATGTGCCCCAGCGTGTGATGATAGGTTGTGGTGGTAACGCAATGTCCGGTGCTTCTGCTTTGAAATGTGCAGCTCGTGAGGGCGCTTTTAAGAAAACCTTTTTAACGTTTGCCACAAGCCTGTCTATGTTGGGATAATTTGTTCGCATTTCTTTACAAACTCTATGTAGACCATGTGCTATGCACGTGACATGTACCCTTCTAGAGTAAAGTGCCTTCATTGAATTAGCTGCTCGTACCATATTTGGTGCTGCATCACTTAGAAATAAAAGCACATTGTCATGTTTTATGCCCTCAGGCCACAGAAGAAACATAGCACTGTGAAACATTTTGGATATTGTCGATTAATTTACTTTTTCTAATACTTCGATGGTCAATAAAAATATTTCACCTGGTCTATCCAAATCTAATGTTCCAAACCTAACATTGGCTACATAGCGCCCCGCAGCATCGGTGGTCTCATCGAGAGAAACCCACAGCTTCTTCCCGCGAGTACCGCACATTATTTTATTTAAAGTTTCTTTGTAGCACTGTGGTAAATAATTCTTATTTAAAGTCGACTCATCTGGTATTTCATGGTGTGTGTATTTTTCCAAAAATGCACGTAATTTTGGATTAGAGAGTTTATATAGTGGAATGTTTGCTGACACTAACATGTCACACAATTATTTACTAAACTGTGAGGACTTGGTGGATGTTGAAGCAACTGAAGTTGCAAGCATTGAACTTCTACTTTCTTTGATGCACACTCAAAATCACGCACATGCTTCTCACGACCAATATGCTGTGTCACAGTAGACCGTCTTTCAGCCGATACTTTGTTTTCGCACAACTTACAATATAGTATGCTTCCATCAGTAGAAAAGACACTACCACCAAACTCGGCTACTATTTGTCTTAAATGAACTGACACACTAGGTTTAATTTTAGGCATTTTCAAAGTGGTACTGAACGCTATAGTGTACTGCATGCTGTGAACTGTTCATGGCAGAACAACGCCTTTCTCTTCCACCCTAACAGATGTATGCGCCAGAGAAGTACTTGTGACTCCAAGGTAACATTCCAAACATTCTATTCCGCAAATAACTTGCTTCCAGCAAAAACGAGTGTAGGTCTGTCTTTGTATAACCAACTAACTAACCTTCAGCCAGTTATTAGCAAAATAATATGATGTTGAAATGTTTTATTTCAGTATTATGATATAAGTGTTTTTAATAAACTACGACTTCAGGCTTAATTTCATAAAATAATATGGTAACATGACAAAATGACCTGAAATGACAAAATTCTTAAAAAAAATGACTGAATAATTCTCCAAAATCAAAGAAAATGCCCTTAAAATTAAAAAACAGCAAAAAATGCAGAAAAAAAAGCAAAATAAAAAGGATATATTTGCAAATGGGATGTCTTGAACAGAGCTGATATATATTGGAGCATTGTACCAGACCGCTCAGTAAAAAGATGACATGTCATCAACATCCTAGCCCTAGTGATGACAACATTTATTTATTTAAATGATATCTTTAACATTAAAGAAATTCCGCCACGTCACTAGTCTGATACTTTTCAAAGTGGAGACTCACCCGCCATGTCAGGGTTCGGCAACCACTTATCTGAGGAACAAGCCCCTCTCAC
Organism: Timema podura; assembly: GCA_033556935.1. Classification (NCBI taxonomy): domain Eukaryota; kingdom Metazoa; phylum Arthropoda; class Insecta; order Phasmatodea; family Timematidae; genus Timema; species Timema podura. The sequence goes on along the minus strand of JAVRXN010000013.1, from coordinate 52,585,175 downwards.
CCAACATGGCTGTGTCAATTAAGATGTTACCAGTTAATTTTGTAAAAAAATAAAAATAAATTAAAAATCATAATGTCGAAATGTTGAAAATAAAATAATTGTTTTATGTTGGGGTATCTTATTATTTATCCACCTGTGGCCTCTAAAGTTTTAGATTTGGCCATGCGAAGTAGTCACATATTTTTGTAGTGGGCCTTGTACCAGTATTTAAAATTCTACTCAAGCTGAGCGGTATGCTTTCATTTGTATCCAACTCAAGTGGGAAGGAAGTAACATTGCGAGGTTGTTATATTAGACAGGATGTGTATGTCACCATCCCAATGTTTGACGGAAGGCAATTTAAAAAGTCATTAGGAAACCTTTATGTGCCTGGTATATAATACATTCACATTTAGATGTTATACTAATAAATTAAAAATAGTTATAAAATATAGTCCAATTCTTCATTATTATTTAATAATGATTTTGGAAAATTTCTAAAAACTTTTGGATATGTAGTTTTAAAATGTATAATAATTTAGTTATTTGTTTGTAAAGAAAAAACTGGCAAAAATGCTATTATTTTTTTAATTATTATAATCAGTGGTTTGATGAAATCCACAGGAACGGTAACGAACATAATATAATCAACAGGGACTACTTGTTATATATAAATGTAACATTACTAAATACTACATAAACTAAGCTATTTCACAATAATCATAGGCTTAGCAATGTTATTGGAGTTGATATTGTTACTATGTGACTATACAGTCAAAATCATCAAAAACACGGCTTCTGACCATTTTTTCTTACATATGATAATACGCGCCCAATATCTGTCCGACCGTTATAACTGAGGCAGGACAGTGTGTACACCTAGACATCTCCCTCCAGTGAAAGACATGCACATGCATCTTCACTATCTTAACACATGAGCTGGACACAGCGTAGAGGCTTATGAAAGCAGCTCCAATCATCAGTTCTTTTGTGACCTTGGCCTCGAGAAGACCCACTATTAAAACAATCGTTGTGAACATTGTCTCAAATGGGTATTACACCACCCTTCCTTATACTCTTATTCCCTCTTTCCTCCTCCTCAACCATATCATTGAGTGCTAAGGTCTCACATCTTCCTCCTCACCACATCATTGAGGGCTGAGGTCTCACATCTTCCTCCTCACCATGTCATTGAGTGCTGAGGTCTCACATCTTCCTCCTCACCACATCATTGAGGGCTGAGGTCTCACATCTTCCTCCTCACCATGTCATTGAGTGCTGAGGTCTCACATCTTCCTCCTCACCATGTCATTAAGTGCTGAAGTCTCACAGCTTCTTCCTCACCACATCATGGAGTGCTGAAGTCTCACAGCTTCCTCCTCACCATGTCATTAGGTGCTGAAGTCTCACAGCTTCCTCCTCACCACATCATTGAGTGGTGAGGTCTCACATCTTCCTCCTCACCACATCAATGAGTGCTGAGGTCTAACATCTTCCTCCTCACCATGTCATTAAGTGCTGAAGTCTCACATCTTCCTCCTCACTACATCATTGAGTGCTGAGGTCTCACATCTTCCTCCTCACCACATCATTGAGTGGTGAGGTCTCACATCTTCCTCCTCACCACATCATTGAGTGCTGAAGTCTCACATCTTCCTCCTCACCACATCATTGAGTGTTGAAGTCTCACATCTTCCTCCTCACCACATCAGTGAGTGCTGAAGTCTCACATCTTCCTCCTCACTACATCATTGAGTGGTGAGGTCTCACATCTTCCTCCTCAACATGTCATTGAGTGCTGAAGTCTCACATCTTCCTCCTCACCACATCATTGAGTGGTGAGGTCTCACATCTTCCTCCTCAACATATCATTGAGTGCTGAAGTCTCACATCTTCCTCCTCACCACATCATTGAGTGGTGAGGTCTCACATCTTCTACCTCAACATGTCATTGAGTGCTGAAGTCTCACATCTTCCTCCTCACAACATCATTGAGTGTTGAGGATTCACATCTTCCTCCTCACTACATCATTGAGTGTTGAGGATTCACATCTTCCTCCTCACCACATCATTGATTAGTGAGGTCTCACCACATCATTGAGTGGTGAGGTTTCACCACATCGTTGAGTGGTGAGGTCTCACCACATCTTTGAGTGGTGAGGTCTCACCACATCATTGAGTGGTGAGGTCTCACACCTTCCTCCTCACCACATCATTGAGTGGTGAGGTCTCACACCTTCCTCCTCACCATGTCATTGAGTGCTGAAGTCTCACATCTTCCTCCTCACCACATCATTGAGTTCTGAAGTCTCACAGCATCCTCCTCACCATGTCATTGAATGCTTAGGTCTCACATCTTCCTCCTCACCATGTCATTGAGTGCTTAGGTCTCACATCTTCCCCCTCACCATGTCATTAAGTGCTGTGGTCTCACATCTTCCTCCTCACCACGTCATTAAGTGCTGAAGTCTCACATCTTCCTCCTCACTACATCATTGAGTGCTGAGGTCTCACATCTTCCTCCTCACTACATCATTGAGTGGTGAGGTCTCACATCTTCCTCCTCACCACATCATTGAGTGCTGAAGTCTCACATCTTCCTCCTCACTACATCATTGAGTGTTGAAGTCTCACATCTTCCTCCTCACCACATCAGTGAGTGCTGAAGTCTCGCAGCTTCCTCCTCACCACATCATTGAGTGCTGAAGTCTCACATCTTCCTCCTCACTACATCATTGAGTGGTGAGGTCTCACATCTTCCTCCTCAACATGTCATTGAGTGCTGAAGTCTCACATCTTCCTCCTCACCACATCATTGAGTGGTGAGGTCTCACATCTTCCTCCTCAACATGTCATTGAGTGCTGAAGTCTCACATCTTCCTCCTCACCACGTCATTGAGTGTTGAGGATTCACATCTTCCTCCTCACACATAATTGAGTGCTGAGGTCTCACATCTTCCTCCTCACCATGTCATTAAGTGCTGAGGTCTCACATCTTCCTCCTCACCACGTCAATTGAGTGCTGAAGGCTCACATCTTCCTCCTCACCATGTCATTGAGTGCTGAAGTCCACATAATCCTCCTCACCACATATTGAGTGCTGAGGTCCACATCTTCCTCCTCACCACGTCATTGAGTGCTGAGGATTCACATCTTCCTCCTCACCTCGTCATTGAGTGCTGAGGTCTCACATCTTCCTCCTCACCACATCATTGAGTGCTGAGGTCTCCCAGCATTCCTCTCCACCAACATCATTGAGTGCTGAGGTCTCAACATCTTCCTCCTCACCACATCATTGAGTGCTGAGGTCTCACATCTTCCTCCTCAACATGTCATTAAGTGCTGAAGTCTCACATCTTCCTCCTCACCACGTCATTGAGTGTTGAAGTCTCACATCTTCCTCCTCACCACATCAGTGAGTGCTGAAGTCTCACAGCTTCCTCCTCACCATGTTATTGAGTGCTTAGGTCTCACACCTTCCTCCTCACCATGTTATTGAGTGATAAGGTCTCACACCTTCCTCCTCACCACATAATTGAGTGCTGAGGTCTCACACCTTCCTCCTCACCACATAATTGAGTGCTGAGGTCTCACATTTTCCTCCTCACCACATAATTGACTGCTGAAGTCTCACATCTTCCTCCTCACCATGTCATAGAGTGCTGAAGTCTCACAGCTTCCTCCTCACCACATAATTGAGTGTTGAGGATTCACAGCTTCCTCCTCACCATGTCATTGAGTGTTGAGGGTTCACATCTTCCTCCTCACCACATCATTGAGTGTTGAAGTATCACATCTTCCTCCTCACCACATCAGTGAGTGCTGAAGTCTCACAGCTTCCTCCTCACCACATCATTGAGTGCTGAAGTCTCACATCCTCCTCCTCACCACATCATTGAGTGTTGAGGATTCACATCTTCCTCCTCACCACATCATTGAGTGCTGAAGTCTCACATCTTCCTCCTCACTACATCATTGAGTGTTGAAGTCTCACATCTTCCTCCTCACCACATCAGTGAGTGCTGAAGTCTCACAGCATCCTCCTCACCATGTCATTGAGTGCTTAGGTCTCACACCTTCCTCGTCACCATGTCATTGAGTGCTTAGGTCTCACACCTTCCTCCTCACCATGTTATTGAGTGATAAGGTCTCACACCTTCCTCCTCACCACATAATTGAGTGCTGAGGTCTCACACCTTCCTCCTCACCACATAATTGAGTGCTGAGGTCTCACATCTTCCTCCTCACCACATAATTGACTGCTGAAGTCTCACATCTTCCTCCTCACCATGTCATAGAGTGCTGAAGTCTCACAGCTTCCTCCTCACCACATAATTGAGTGTTGAGGATTCACAGCTTCCTCCTCAATATGTCATTGAGTGTTGAGGGTTCACATCTTCCTCCTCACTACATCATTGAGTGCTGAGGTCTCACATCTTCCTCCTCACCACATCATTGAGTGCTGAGGATTCACATCTTCCTCCTCACCACGTCATTGAGTGCTGAAGTCCCACATCTTCCTCCACACCACGTCATTGAGTGCTGAAGTCTCACAGCATCCTCCTCACCATGTCATTGAGTGCTTAGGTCTCACACCTTCCTCCTCACCATGTTATTGAGTGATAAGGTCTCACACCTTCCTCCTCACCATGTCATTAAGTGATAAGGTCTCACACCTTCCTCCTCACCACATAATTGAGTGCTGAGGTCTCACATCTTCCTCCTCACCACATAATTGACTGCTGAAGTCTCACATCTTCCTCCTCACCATGTCATAGAGTGCTGAAGTCTCACAGCTTCCTCCTCACCACATAATTGAGTGTTGAGGATTCACAGCTTCCTCCTCACCATGTCATTGAGTGTTGAGGTCTCACACCTTCCTCTTCACCACCTCAATGAGTTCTGAGGTTTCTCTTCCTCCTGTTCTGTTTCGCCTCCAGACCGCTCCCTCTCTTGCCGTCATGAGAATCCCCACCCTCCATATCAGTGTAAAACCAGTTCATGACACATTATATGTTCCACCCAACAGTCAGGAAAGTTGCAGGCCTAAGAATCTGAATCCGTACCACAGATGGAGACATCACAAGCCAGTATTACACAGCCCGGGTACGCCGCACAGGGGCACAACAACCATTGCACCCCTAATTTGGAAATCTGAAATAAAACTCGTTAGCAAACAAACTTGCAGGTCTCACGTGTTCTGCCAATCCACAGGATATAACAAAACATATATAATTTTAAATTTTTCTCTTGTCATGCAAGTTGGCGTAGCGTTATTTCGCTAGCAATCTGACAACGCTGGAAAACCAACGGAGTTCCAAAGGATTGAGCTGATGTGACGAAAACTATTCTTTTGGTTTTATTAGGAAACAATATTTCATTTGTTTATTTCATAGTTAATTTAGCTCATTTGGTAGCATGCTTGTCTGTAACACAAGAGATCACGAGATCAATCCCAGATCAATAATATTTTAATTTTGTATGGGTAAAAATCACTTGTCAATTTAAATTTACCATAGAACTAGTTTATTTTTGTAACTATTAAAAAAATGGCCTAAAGGTTTTTACTATGCCAATAATTAGTTTGTTTAATCTTACTTTTAAATATCAAACTTTTATGTCATAAAACACATTTAGTTTTTAAATAACCACCTGCACATACAATTTCAAAGGAAATGTATGCTTTTCAATTTACATTGTTTAATTATTTTTAAAGAAGAATATTGGGGTAGACTAAGAAGGTTAAAATAACTTCTATATTTTTATAAAAATATTTAAAATAAATTATATGCTTATTAATACAGTTTTTGACCAAAAAAATATTTTCAGTTAGATAAAATAAAAATAGTTAAAAAAAATCAAATAAGAGTCGGTCACACTGCCAACTCAGCCAATTTGGCATTTTGCTTGGAGTGAGAAAATTAGGTTATAGTATTGCCATTTAACACAAACAAATATTTTTATTGAAGTATTGCATGAATCGTACAGTGCAAAAATATATTTTTACTTTTGTTAACCTATTTTGTACAATAGTAAGTTTATTTCAACAAAATCATTTTAAAAAGGTTTCAACTGAAGAGGGAGATGGCGTCCATCTTGTTTGATCTTGCTTTACTCACCAGACAAGTCCTGCCTCACACAGTGTTTAGCTGGTGTGGATAATTCTTTTGCAAGCAGCTAGTGTGACTTCATGTTTCGTGGCTCAAACATTTTAAAATTAGGTCTTTTATGAGATGCGAGCAATCCTCTAGTTTCTCACAACCCACACATTTCAAAATTAGGGGTCCAGTACTAGCACAACGTCAAGGATTGATGTCACCATTCAGCCCACTCCCCCCTGTAGTTCACCTTGGGAGGCTGCCGCTGAAACTCCCTGACCACCCGCGCTCCTCCTACACCAGTGTCTCCCCTAAGCCCTACCGGCTACCACTTATAGCCAGTTGTTATCCCTCCTAAGCCTTAGACCTCCTCCCCAGCCTCTACCCCCTTTGCTAGTCAGCAAGATCCCTGATCCCTCACCACAAGATGCTGAAGGTCCTGAAGAACCTTAAGACTGCCTTCAACCAAAACCACCACTCATGAGCTACGCCAACATGACCAGGTCAGCATACTCAAGAAAGTCCAAACTCCAACCCAACTATCCATCAGCACACTAACCAGCTACCTTTCTTTGCCCGTCGAGTTCAGATAGATGATCAAGACGGATGAATAAATAGCTGGAACCATGACAATGGGTCTTGAAAAGTCATAATTTCAAGAGAGATTATTCTTTCAGAGTTAATTGCTGACAAGGCTGTAGCAAGAGCAAAATCTCGGGGAGGGGGAGAGAGAGTGAACAGCCCCCCCAAACTGCCATTGGCAAAGAAAATTTTTGAAAATTAATGACGTTATAAACTATTGTAGCATGTCGATCAGAGAGATTGACAAGGCTACAAGCAAAGGATAATATTCCGATAATTTACCAAGAAAAATAAGGATTTTTGATAAATACTGTGGCGGATATCTTAGAAGAGGATTAATAATGTCATATTTGCGAATAGATGTTCTAATAAATGTCATATACCAGTGGATGGTTCCAGATAATATGTTCATGAATCGACCATGCGGCCGGCAAGAAAAAAGTTTAAAGGACGTCTATATTATAATATTTCATAAAAATAATAATCCAGTTTAAACAAAATAATTAAAACATTTATATTTCAGGTAAAGATATGTGTATACAGACTCACCCTACCAAGATGATGTTGGATTTTGTCACCTCGTGGTTAAAGAAAACTTTTCCTAACATGGCGGTCCTATCTCCAACATGCTTCACAATGAGCCAGTGAGCAAATGAGGGAGGTGGGCTCTTCACTGATGTTCCTCGACATTCAAGCGCTCCTGCCGGCGAGAGTGGAAAACTAACCTTCCCCTTACCCCTCTAACTGTTTTTCTCTTTTCCCCTCTCTATCTCCCTATCTTTATTCCTTCTCTCTTTTTCGCTGTTTATCGTTATATTGTCTGTTCCATTTGAGTTAGAACTGAGAGCGTATAAAAGCTGAAGCGTCAGGCACTAGTTACTGCATTGCATTAACCAAGCGTTGAAGGAAAGACCTCTACTCTGCCAGACCTCTCATCATAAGGGCCGCGATGGCCATGGAGTATGGATCGTCGGGTCCACCGCCGAGACGACCTGCAGAAAATAACCTCTTCTAGACTTCTCGTCGTCGAAACGCAGTGCTGACCATGCAGTATGGGTCGTTGGATTCACCGCCGAAAACAGCCTGCAGGGAATACTCCCAACACTTAAGTACTCTGTTGTTGTAATCAAGTCCGGAGGACTTGACATTTAGTTTAATGAAACTGATTAGTACATGTCGAGTTAGACATGAGTAATTTTCTTGTTTTAGGTTTTTGATAGTCTAGAAAGACTTGTGTTTAATTTGTGTCGAAAGCGACTTTTGATTGTTATGTTTATGTGTGTCAACATAATAGTAATTTAAACTTGAATCTTGTTGACTTCCAAGTAATTATGTTTAACTGATTAGATTTTTGGATGTGTCAGTTGACGCTATATTATTCGCGAGTCCCTCAGACGAGCGAACATGTTTTGCTGTATCCATATGATGCAGTCTTAAAATTATAAGCCGTGTGCTTTCTTTGTGACTATGTCTCAGCTGTGAGACTTGTTGAACTCCACAAGTTCCATTAAAACGTCCAGTCTCTTTTTGACGCCTTGGACGTTTTGTTCTTTTTCTGGATATACATGACTAAAACCAGGCTGTCTTCTTTGTTTGTAATTCCCAGTTGGTTTTTATAATTATCTGTGTGTGATGGGTTGTCTAAGCAGTCACTCTTACAGTGCAGTATTAGCTTAGGTGGGCAACCCGTGGAAAACTCCCTAGTCATAGTGGGGTCCGCGAAGATAATACTTTTGTTTATTTAACCTTTTTGACTCCTGTTGAGTTTGGGTAGGTTCTTAGTGTAATTCTGATTCTTTTGATTAGTACTATTGAATGCATTGGCAGTACCTAAAGGGAAAAGGACCAGCCATAGTACCAATTAATTGACAGCCTGTTTTGTAGCCATCATCACTTTATTTACAACTCTTTCAATTGTTTTTTGTTTAACCTTTCTCTAACCACTCTTTGAGCAAAATTGTTTAAAGCCCATGTGTATTTTGATCTCTTTGTATTTATTTGTAAAGTAACTTTTTGATTTTCTCCAACAGACCACAGAACCATAGTCTGGGTCCTGTCCAGTCTCACCCTACTGAGAATGAACCATTTTAAGGATCAGCAGAATCCAGCCAGTCAATTTTCTAATCTTGCACCTTTATTGTAAGTTCATTTATTCTTTGTTGTTTCCAATAATCTATTATTGTTAACTTTTCTATTATTTATACAGAGACTGTACCACCTTTGCAGTGTCTATTGCACACAATTGACAACTGCGCATGATCTTTGGTACACTATCTGGAGTTTATTTTTATGTTAGTTAATGAGAGTGAAGTTGTAAAACATTAGACAGAGTTCCAGAGAATAATAAGAGACCAGATGCCAAGGGAGAAACCAAATACAGGAGAAGAAGAATGGGGAATATTCCGGTTAAGTTTGGGGAAGCAGTTGAAAAGTTGTGCGAAGGAACCAGCATAAAAAGAAGATGGAAGGAAACACCATGGTGGCACTCAAGAACCAAAGAAGCAGTTACCGAGAAACAGGGCCTTTAGAAAGTGGCTCCAAAAGAGGAGAGTGAAAGCCAAGTAGAAGGAAGCATGGAGGATAAGGAAGAATAAGTGAATTTGGATTCAGAAATGATGAAGGAGGACAATAGGGGTAGTAAGAAATTCCTATATGGAATGGTCAAGAGTAAGGACTCAAGAAATATGGAAAGATTATCTTCAAGACCTGCTGGATGCTCACACAAACACGGAGGGAGGTGGAAGCGGCAATGAAGGGTATTACAGGGGGGGGGGGGGGGTAGGCACCAGAAGGGGATGAAGTGTGGAGATGGTGAGAGAAGTAGTGTGAAAGACGGGGACTACAGTGGCTCTATTGTGTATTAGAATGATATGGAAAGAGAGGATCACAAAGGTCTGTAGGAAGGGTTTAATAGTACCTATCTTCAAGAAAGGAGAGAGGAAGAAGTGTGGTATTACAGGGAATCACCCTGATGAGCCACTTTGCGAAGGTTAATGAAAAGATAACCTACTCGAGCTAAGAACCATGGGAACAGTGGAAGGAATATTGAGGGAGGAACAGTATAGTTTCTTACCAGGAAGGTCCACAGTAGATGTCATAATGCAGTAGGACAGTTGCAAGAGAGACACTAGGATTATTGGAAGGATCTGTTGATGGCCTTCCTGGATGTTAAAAAAAAACCATGACAGTGTGTGCAGATGCAGAGTATGGGAAGCACTGAAGAAGAAAGGAGTGAGGGACGAGATGGAAAGGAAAGTGATAAAATATGTACAAAGGGAGTGTGAGCTGTGTGAAAGTGGGAAGGGAGAAATATCCTGAAACAAGGAAGTGGGCTCTCATCACTATTGTTCATTTTAGTGATGGACTAAATAATGAAAGGATTGGGGAAGGAAGCAATGAAGCAAAGGTGTTTGTGGATATCCTGATGGTTTGAGCCAGTATGGATGAAGAAGTTCAGGAACAGTTGGATGTGTGGGATGAAGTGGTGGAGCGGTATGTAATGAGGTTTAATGTAAGCAAGAGTGAGATGGTGATTACAACAAGGAACGACTAGTGAAACAGTAGGAGGGGAGCAGTAAAAGATAGTGGAGAGCTTTAAATACCTGGGGAGTGTGATAGAGGAAAGTGGAAGGAACAGAAGAGAAATCAGTTAGGAATGGACACAGGCAGGCGAGAATTATAATTTGAAGCAGGGATGTGCTGAGGAAGTGTAAAGGAATTATCTACAGGACATACTATGTACCACTATTGACATATGTAGCAGAAACATGGGTAATGAATAAGCAGGATAGATGCAGAATTCAATAATGTGAAATGAAATCTCTGATAAGTACTAAGGGATTGACAAGGATGGATAAGGTGAGAAATGAGAGGATGAAAGGAATAGTTAAGGAGGAGCCAAGGCAGGACAGGAGATAGAAGACACGACTAAGGTGGTACGACCATGTAAGGTGAATGGAAGAGGAGAAGATACCAAAGAAGATGCTGAATATTGAAGTAGGGAGCAGGAGGTCAAGAGGAAGACCAAGGGACAGGTGGCCAAAGAGAATGTGGAGGAGAGGACTAGGTCATTGTGGTGAAGAGAAAGGAGACATTGGAGAGGCTTATGTTTCAAAAAGACCCAGCCAGTAATTTGAAGCTGTTTATGATAGTGATAATAATAATGATTAAATACTTTAAGTGCTATATATTTGTTTAACATTTAAAAACTTACATTGCACCTCTTTCCTCCAAGTTCAAAAATTTAAATTGAAAACTTTTTAAATAATGGCATGGCATAAGTGGTGGCAAAGGTTTAAGTGGTAGGTGGAGAATGGAGGCACTGCCCCATGAAAATAGCTTACCCCCTTGATTTATTGGACTCCGCTCTTGTAGTTTTAAATATGATACGATAAAAACAGCTTCAAATAGCTTCTAAAAGCACCAAACTAACTAATATATATCAGATGATGTAGGCATTGAAGTCGCTCAGAAACTAGAAAGAGCAAGATGACCCCAAAGATGAATGTAGGCAGTGAAGTCACCCAAAAACTAGAAAGGGCAAGATGATTCCAAAGATGAATGTAGGCAGTGAAGTTGCCCAGAAACTAAAAATAAGGGCAGAATCTGGCGAACAAGCTATTCAACAATCACTTCTTTACAAATTCCCAGAAGTAAAATATATGCTGCTAGTAAATAGTGATACATCCTTGGAGACATTGACAGTAACTAACGTTGAATCTATTATGAAATTAGAAACTCCCCACATGAGCACTCACTCATGATGCAGTCGGTATATTAAATCGTATAGTAAAGTTAGGATTCCCTCGCCGTGACTCGTGTCTCGCGTCTGCGACAGTAGACGTGGCGTGGTGAGTTGCAGACACGGGATACAGTGTTTCCCTAGATGCGCCTCTTGGTCACCAGTCATGGGTATTACAGATCGTTCCTCGGTTATCAGTTTTTCAATTGTGTTTTAAATATTCATTACTTGTATACTTGTGCTTAAGTTATCGTAAATATCAAATTTATCCAGAATTACTTTTAAATTAAATGGGGACATAGAATTGCTGAACAGTAATGTTTTTAATGAATTACATATAAAATCTAAATGTAACTATTTTGTAACATCAATGACAGAGTAGAAATTGTTCCTTTTAATAATATGCATGTGTAGGTTAGATAGTCAGTGTTCGTACAATCGTAGGCGACAAGTTTTTTCACAGGCCACAGCGTAATCCAATACTAATAATATTAGCCTTTTCTGTCGTCATTTTCCTTGCCCTACTTAACTTCAATTGTTTCCCATAAGCAATCTAAATGTTGATTAAAAAGGTATTTGTCAAAATCAATACGCTGATGAAAACTATCAAGTGGTTTGAAATGAAGTTAAAAGTACACCTAATTAGTTAGAAGTTTTTTTGAAAAAGATGTAATCTATTAAACTTGTTTTTTTTAGAGAATGTTTAAAACAATTTTCTTTGAGCCAAGGCTAGGCTTACTTTTTATATTTTTAATGTTAGTGACTGGTTTAAAAAATGTTAAACTCAAGTCCACAATAATTATTAAAAAACCTTTTAAATAGCTTATAGAGGTATATATAGTACAAATATGTTATTGTTTGCGGCGGTTGGAGTTGTACACCCACAAAAACCCCAAGTTTTTGGTGCTGGGGTTGGGTAACTCATAAATCCTCGCCCGTACTCCTTCACATGTTGGTCTCTATACACTGGCGAAGATATGTCAAAATGGACTCTTCCACCTTTTCAATTAAATTATCATCCTCTTATATGGAGAAATCGTGGATCATTTTTAAAACCAGTCCAATCAAACACAAAACTAAATACAACTCTACTAAAACACACGCTTGCTCAATGGTGCTCTAGAAGAAGTGTGGACACAGACTCAATGTAGGGATGCTTGACATGCACTCTGGTCGCCAGTCGCAGTCGCCTCAAAGGAACTGACCACATAACAAACTATGGAAATGGTCACTGGTCGCAGATGCAACACGAGCTGAGGGAATCCTACCTTTAAAAAAAGCATGGTTTGTAAGTGGGACATAAATGAAACGGAGACCTATCGGATTTTGTAAGGTGATTGGGTATTTAAATTTCTTTATAATTTTTACTGTAACACAGTCATTAATAATATTAAATAAAATAAAGTCACTTACAAAAGCTATGTTTTTTGCTTTACTCAAATGAACTTATAAATAAAATGGGTCCTGATAAGGTGGTAGCAATAACATTATTAGTTATTGGCAACCATTTAGTTACGGAGAGTTATGACGATCTAGGCGATATTTCGAAACAGGACTGCTTAGGTGGAAGAGGGAAGAGGTGTGAGAACCTCTAGAGAAACCAACAGGACTGCTTGGATGGAAGAGGGAAGAGGTGTGAGAACCTCTAGAGAAACCAACAGGACTGCTTGGATGGAAGAGGGAAGAGGTGTGAGAACCTCTAGAGAAACCAACAGGACTGCTTGGATGGAAGAGGGAAGAGGTGTGAGAACCTCTAGAGAAACCAACAGGACTGCTTGGATGGAAGAGGGAAGAGGTGTGAGAACCTCTAGAGAAACCAACAGGACTGCTTGGATGGAAGAGGGAAGAGGTGTGAGAACCTCTAGAGAAACCAACAGGACTGCTTGGATGGAAGAGGGAAGAGGTGTGAGAACCTCTAGAGAAACCAACAGGACTGCTTGGATGGAAGAGGGAAGAGGTGTGAGAACCTCTAGAGAAACCAACAGGACTGCTTGGATGGAAGAGGGAAGAGGTGTGAGAACCTCTAGAGAAACCAACAGGACTGCTTGGATGGAAGAGGGAAGAGGTGTGAGAACCTCTAGAGAAACCAACAGGACTGCTTGGATGGAAGAGGAAGAGGTGTGAGAAACCTCTAGAGAAACAACAGGACTGCTTGGATGGAAGAGGAAGAGGTGTGAGAACCTCTAGAGAAACCAAAGGACTGCTTGGATGGAAGAGGGAAGAGGTGTGAGAACTCTAGAGAACCAACAGGACTGCTTGGATGGAAGAGGGAAGAGGTGTGAGAACCTCTAGAGAAACCAACAGGACTGCTTGGATGGAAGAGGTGTGAGAACCTCTATAAAAACCAACAATATTGTGCTAGTGTTGACTAACCTTGCCAATGAGTAGCTCCTGGAACTGTGGGAGTTTGTCGAGGATACTAGGTCCCAGCTACTGCTAGGTGGGGTCACCTCCCCAATAGACACATGTGATGGGGTGTATGGCAACCCTCCTTGTTCAAGATACTCACACACATATGTGTCCATAAAGGACAGGGTCAAGTCCAACTCATTCTCATCCATACCAACCGTATCATCTACACCCTGAATAATAAATAAGCTATCAGCACGTTTGTTAGTTAAGACTGCCACTAACACTTTTCAATTAGTACAGAATTGAATAACCTTGCCACTTTAATGTTCTAGATCATCTAATATAAAATTGAATAATTTATAGAGGCAAGGAACAAGCTTTTATAAGATTCAATTGAATCATTCTTAGTCAACTTGTATACAACCTGTCAATACTAGCTAGATCTTCTACCCAATCATGTTTCTAGACAATGTTTAATAAATATCAATGAACTTGTCAATGATCATATAATAACAAAATAATGTCTTTAAAATTGATCTCAACTATAAACCATTTTTCACAATCACATAGTTTATTGAAAAAAAATTAATTGTGCGTGCGTATGCACACACACAGGCAACGGTGTACAAACGTATGTATGTATTCACTTACCAACTGCTGGTTCAAATGAGGAAGTGTTTTTAGTAGCTCAGTGCAACATTCTCTAAGATAGGCATCTCCTTTTGAAACAGAATGTACTTTATTTAAGAACTTCTCTACATGACTGCCTGCACTTTGTGTTAATTCACACATATAACCAATAGCCTCAAGAACTTGGGTAACAAGATCTGAAAAACAACAAAGGGGTTAAGGCAAGTAGTTATGCAATTGGCGCAGACAAGAGGAGGCACCCAAGGGATAAATGTACCCAGAAACAAAATATTAACAACTAATGGCAAACTAGTGTCTGGGTGTTATCAAGATAAGCTGTAAGTGAAGAGGTCTGATAGTGAGCATAAAAACATTGTATGAACAAGACAACAGTCAGACCAATCTCAACAATGAACACTAACAAAATAATGTAAAATCCACATGGTGATCTATAGTTAGGGGTTATTGATATCTGAAACAAAACACTTCTAGTTTTGTTCAATGCGTTTTACTTTCCCCTTTGGGCTGACTAATATTGACACCATTAGGGAAAAATTTAAGAAGAAGTTAAAATTTAAGTAGCAGCTCTTACATCATGGTTCCCACCTGTTACTCTTCAAGTAACTGCTCTTACATCATGGTTCCCACCTGTTACTCTTCAAGTAATTGCTCTTACATCATGGTTCAACCTGTTACTCTTCAAGTAACTGCTCTTACATCATGGTTCCCATTTGTTACTCTTCAAGTAACTGCTCTTACATCATGGTTCAGGTCTATTACTCTTCAAGTAACTGCTCTTACATCATGGTTCAGGTCTATTACTCTTCAAGTAACTGCTCTTACATCATGGTTCCTATTACTCTTCAAGTAACTGCTCTTACATCATGGTTCCCACCTGTTACTCTTCAAGTAATTGCTCTTACATCATGGTTCCCACCTGTTACTCTTCAAGTAATTGCTCTTGTAACCCCCCCTTTAATTTAAAAAGTTCATACCACCATAAATAAAAGGTAGGTTGATTACAAGAGAGTTTATTTTTTTATTCAGAAAACTACAATACTCGTAGAGAGTGAGAGCGAGACATACTAAGAGCAATAGTGTAGAAAAAATAATAATAAACAGACTGAATCAATAATAATGGGGCGTGACCCCAAGCCTTTAAGAGGATACAGTTAAATAATAATAAATAGACACATTTTGAATTGACCCTGCGCTGAAGGCGACTAACATAACTAAAAAAGGTAAACATGGACAAAGGTAAAGATAAATACAACTCATCGGTGCCGATATAAAAAAGGGCACGAGTATGCTGAATTACAATTAACAGCCATTACAAGGCGCAAAAAGGGAAATTTAACAAACATCAATGAAATAGATCAACCTAACTACTAACTTGGCTAAAGCGCTAAGTGCGTGGGCTCGCGGCCCCAGATTTGAACAACAATCTCATTTAGTTTTAAGGACAAAGACCTTATTACTTTGACAAGTAAAACCATACATTTTACAACAAGTTTTTTATATAAGCTAACTAGCGCCCCAAGATGGCGGCGTAAGATACCCCGAACCCATCCGTGAAGCGGACGAGACGGGTCTGCTATAAGAAATAAAGTTTAAATATTAAATAAACTATAACGACTGGCAGGCAAATCTTGCAGTCTCCAAAGAATTTGAATTTGAGTTAAGTTTAAGTAAATAACGCCGAAACATATAATTTAGAATAAGAAGAACCAAACATAATTTTGATACGAAGAAAATAAACTAAGCCTAATGCAACACAAAGTGTCTCACCTAAATGAGCGCAGAGAAATGAGTGCTTTGGCTATAGAGTCCAGCCGTTATATACAATACAGTCACAGTCACGTGTTCACACACCGCGGGAAACACAGTCGGGAACAGGGGTGAGGGGCGTGCACATGTTCGAGAATAATCTCAATTAATTGGGCCATTATTCAAATCACGTGCTGGTAAGTAGGCTGTTTCACACCAGAACACAATTGTTGGCGCACATGGATCTGCGCATTCCGACAGTCACTTGTTCGAGTCGAGCTTGGAGGTGTACACCGAACCACAGACGATCAGTTTGATACTTGATGTGTTGC
Organism: Timema podura; assembly: GCA_033556935.1. Lineage (NCBI taxonomy): Eukaryota > Metazoa > Arthropoda > Insecta > Phasmatodea > Timematidae > Timema > Timema podura. The sequence goes on along the minus strand of JAVRXN010000013.1, from coordinate 52,568,694 downwards.
GGAGAGTACTTAGTTTCGACATCGTGTTGCAGACCAGCCAAATTGGGGCAGAATTGGTGAGCCAAACAGTCTTCTCTTTCTTTCATGTTTGTGACAATGTCACACTCTTACATCATGGTTCCCATCTGTTACTCTTAAAGTAATAGCTCTTACATCATGGTTCCACCTATACTCTTAATTTAACTGCTCTTACATCATGGTTCCCATCTATTACTCTTAATTTAAACTGCTCTTACATCATGGTTCCCATCTTTACTCTTAATTTAAGCTCTTACATCATGGTTCCACTGTTACTCTTCAAGTAATAGCTCTTACATCATGGTTTCCACCTGTTACTCTTCAAGTAATAGCTCTTACATCATGGTTTCCACCTGTTACTCTTCAAATAAAGCTCTTACATCATGGTTTCACTTATCGTTCTCTCAAGTAAGAGCTATTAATCACTGTTCACAAACTACACTAATGTTGAATCTCAAGGAAAATAAATCATCTCTCACCTGTTGACAAGTTGGGAACATCCCGATGGAAAACCATCCTTTGTGCTCCTGACTATAATTCTAGCCCGACCATGACTTCTTGAGCTAGATAGAATTAACATTTTATAAAACACTCTAAAAAAGAGGTAAGGAGTGTTATATAAGCTAAGACAAGACTTGAAAAGAGAAATTGTGTTACAAATAATAACCATAGTAAGGTGTGCTTGAGTAGAACACATCGTGTAGTGACATAGAACATTTGCTTTTTGCTCACAAGTGTATTTATTGCCAAACATGTTGAAAGTTCTTAAACAATCACCTTGGCCACAAAGGAGCAATGGACTAAATGTATTCTCAGATAAGACTTTAGAGCTATGTAATGTATCTTAATATTACTTTTACTTGTTTAATTTCAAATATTATTTTAACGTTAACTTATAAATTTTTTCAATGCACTGCATGTTAATTGGCTATATTTTTGAATTACATTGCATCAAATGAAACTAATTTTAAATGTGATTTACAACATTCTAAATGTGATATACAAACTACTCTTATTGGACGTTTATACTTTGTATTTTGTTTCATAGAATATTTTTTTTGCTTCTATCACTAAACAAATTTTCTTGACTATTTTTTATTGTTTAATATGTTCTCCACAGTTAGATTTTTTTTCACATATCAGTCTATATTATTTTTTGATACTGAGTGATATATGACTAAATAATTTATAAATTATATCAATCAACAAATAATAAATCTCCATTTTTCAACTTAATATGTTCAGGACTGCTTTATATCTCAATGTCAATACTTACACTATTTTGTGATTCTTCTTTATCATTCAAATAGTTCTGTGACCAAATTAATCACAATTTCTCTTTTCAAGTCCTATAAAGATAGAATAATTGTTTGCTTACACTTCTGAAAATGGGTATGACTTTAATTCCAACCCAGCTTATAAAAATAGGCAGTTAGAATGACCACAAACTCCTAATTAGAAACCTTGTTTGATAATATATTTTATTTGAATTAAACTTGGTATTCACAAATTACTTCCTTCGATCAAGTCTTGGCACAATTTTGAAAGAGCTCGAATAAAAAACGTATTACTTATAAGTTATTGACAGTCAAAACACAAGCATCAGACTTAGAGCTGTGTGCAAATATAAATAAATATAGCCCTGATGAGCTTAGCACCAATGACTACTGACTTGGGAATGTGAACCAATGTCCTCTTGGAAAGGCAACACAAGGCAAACTTACCTAATTATGTTGAAACAGGCCTACATGGTGTTTGTTGATTACACTGTTGTTGTTATCAAAAGCTACGGTTATAAACGACTAATATTATTAACAATCTAACAAGGTATGGAGGAATTAGGTAAATGTTTAAGAAAGTGCACACACATATGCATGTATAATGGAGGGGAAAACAGTTTGACTAGTGAAAAACATCTTTAGTTTGACATGCTTAGAAATATACCCCTCGCAGGCTATTTTGTGCAATGTCTATTAAAATCCGGTTATTGATAAAAAAATATAATAATAAGCATAATTATAAACAAGTGTTGGCATGAACCATACTTCAAATGTATTGCCATAAAGTGTATAATCTTTGTATAACTTGATAAGTTTCTAATATACCATATGTCTCAACCATGTAAGATCTGGCAACTGAATCTCCATCCTGTATTGCAATTTAAGGGTGGAATGGCTTATAAATAAACTTTACCAAGTTGTTTTCATTTTAATTTAAATATGTGATTAACAATATTTATTCAAACATGTCTTGAAAGTAAAACTCACCCAAATTTCCTCAATGAAACTATTATTCAAAACAGTTATTAGATGAAATTTTTAACTATTTAAGTAAGTACACTGGACAAAGTTTTTTTAACATTCTATGGCTAAGAAAATAAAATACCTTGGAATGGCTAAATGTTTATGATGTTTAAAATTTTGTAATTCTAGAAAATTATGGTTAGGACAATGTTTACTATGCCTGAAACAATAAAAATAGCTGATATATTAATAAATAGTTCATGACAATTAACTTAGCGATTTTACTCAGACCCCTCACTACCACTATTTTAATAGAGTTGTTATAACTTTATGAACATTATATTTTTAGGGGACTCAATTTTGAAAGGATTACTTATCATTATTAAGCTCAATTTTCAGAACAACAAATTAATAAATTTAACTCAATCGAGGAGTACTATCCCTGAGAAAAGTTGATTTGTTACACCTTAATAAAAGGGGACTTTAAAAAATATATTAGCTGATGGAATCTCTCTTCAAGTTAAACTCTAGATTTGAGTAAGCTTCCTTTGCGCAGTGTTCTAATTTTAGTGCACGATATGGGGGAGTAGCTAGAGCTTAACCCTTTGTATATGGACGAGTTAATATATGAACTAAACATTTGTGATATAGAGCTGGAAAAGACAGTAAAATTAATTAGATTCCAGTTGTAGGAAGCCTTTTATAAGGCATGAAACAAAAATAAACCTTTCATATTTGGAGGGAAAATTCCTCCGCTTTCAGTCGACTACTCTCTATTAGTAGAAAAACTTATAAATTTGAAAACCATGTCACCCAATAAGTCAAATATGTTCCTTCTTTGAAAAATAAAATACAAAGCACACAATGTGTTCATCTGAAGGACAGAATTCATAGACAAGTGATAAAGTAGCCCAAAGGGATGTACAAATTCTCAAAACTTAAACTTTGGCGAAGAAGTAGAAACTATGATGTAGGATGTGAGAGAATAGACCCTAGCAGCTTGAACCTTACTTTAATGAGTGATTTGAAACCAGTGTCGGGCGTATCTAGTATTGAGTCTAGTACGTAAACTTGCAAGGTCAGTAGATTTCTTGGAAAATATCCAGGAGCAAAAGGATGATTATAGGTTATCAGACAGTGACATAGTGATGGCATCACTAGAGTTATTTGAAGAGGCATGTTTACTTTGGTTGCGCAACAATCCTCGGAGAAGTCACATTCAAACACTCGTGTACAGGTGTTGTGGATTTATAGACACTGAGATAATCGGACACATATATGAAATTTTGTTCGTCAATATTAGAAGGCTGGAAGTTTTACTATCATCCAGTTACTGCATTTGGCAGTACACTACCTGCAATATCGTTGGGAAATAAATTGTTATAAAAGACCCAGTCGATGAGCAAGCACGATTAACCCCTTATAGGTTAAATAAACGCGAGTAACCACCCTTCTAATAGCAGGAGCCTAGGAACATATGACCCCCGACCATTTAGGGCTAGTTCTCAAACAAAATGAGCAACTCCATTTGGAGACCTGAAATGTTATAGGTGTCAATCCAAATACCACTTGGCATGGGATTGTAATAAACTGATCCACAGACAACCAACACAAAACAACAACCCAGGGACGTCTAGAACATGACATCAGGGAAGGGAGCTTTCTATGGTTCTAGTGATTGTCACTCCCTTTTTCTGAGATCCAAAGAACAATTAACAAGAATGTTAATTGCAAGCGCAATGAGGGGTGAAGTGAGGTGTGTCGTAGCAACACACATACCTACATATATACTAGACTTTTATTAATATAGATAATTTTGTTTTTATGGCACAAATTAACTGAAGAGTGAAACATTTTAGAAAACATTCTAAACATAAAGTAAGAAGCGTTAATTAATAAGAGATAAGACTCATATAGAAATTAAGTTCAATATTAATTTGTCAGAAGGCAAGAATAGATATTGAACAATGAGAAATTATAATTCCACAGCCCATACCGATTGAACAAGCCTTATACAGAGTGTCCAGCCAAACTATATTTTAAAATTACCTGAATTTTCCGGGTTTCTCAGAGCCAAAATTTCAAACTTTTCCAGTAGCTATATGTTACAAACATTATTTTATTAAAATCCTAAATTAAATAATGTAATCATATTTCTGACATAATCTGAAATTGTTGACTTTTAGAATTGAAAGTAGTATACTCGATTGTGCTAAAAGTGATTTGTGATGACTATTAACTAGAAGAAAAATGTCCATTTTGACTATTGTAAATGAAAGTTGTGTAATATTTTAGTGAATATGTGACAATTCCAGAAATTTGATCAAATTCCCTGACTTTTCCATGACAAATCAAATTCTCTGACTTTTCCCTGTCATACTAATTTTCAAACTTATAGAAGGTTATTTTTTTTTTTGCATTACATCTTACTACATGTTTGGGTTATATGCCGAAGAGAAGTTAATTAAATGAAAAACGACCTTCTGGACACAGGATTTGAAACCAGGACACACATACACTCAATGCATCAACTAGTGGAGCATAAGTGTGATTGCTGGGGAAAATGTCTATAACCCAAAAGTGTCCACAATCATAGTCCTAACTCGTGTTATAGCTGGTGAAACTCAATTTGTGATACATTTTAACCAAATATTAAAGAAGAATAAAATAAAAGTTAAAATTAAAAAATGATTATCTGGCTTTTATGGGCAGACTTGATTACATTTTATTTCCTACATGTTTTGTTCACTAAAATAAATTTTTCTGTTGGTGATCATGACAAAGATGATAGTTTAATATGAAAAAAAATATTTGTTGATTAAATGATGAAGCCATAAAAAAGTAGGAGACTTTGAAATATGATTTCAAGAAATAGTGAAATATAAAAACTACATACTAATATACAGTGGGATCCGGCTAATTTGACATCAGTTAATTTAAAAAATTGGATAAATCAAACCCACCATGGTTTCCCATGGAATCCCTCTTTAAATCAATGGTAAAAAATAACATTTAATTTAAAAGGAAATATTTGGATAGTTCGAAGCCCATATATTGTTAATTTATTCAAGTTTGTACTTATTTCAAACCTAGCTTAACAATCTTTATTAAGTCACCTCATATGATGATGATGATGATGATAATAATAATTATCACTGTGTCTTACTGCCCACTCAGGTTATACGTTTAAATACTAATCACGCTATTGTGTTAGAAATGGGGAAGGTTGTATATAGAAGAATTGAACCCACATTTGCATGGAGGGAGAGTGTAAAACCATTTAGAACACCCCCCCAGTTCACTTGAATGAGATTCGAACCTCAATCTCCTCGTCCTCGTCAGTCTAGCTCAACATGAAACCTGCGTGTTAGCCAACTACGCCACTGAGGCTGGTAATGTCATATAAAGTTATAGCAATAGACACTTAGTAAAAAGAAGAACGCAGAGAATTCTGTACCAGCGGTGAGTGGGCTTCCTAGATTAGGGGGTGTGTTGGCTCGGCTTTCATCGCTTTTGTGTGACAATGTAATCACGTGATGCCTTGAGTGACCAAAGTCTGCAATTTTCGTTTATTAATTTTTCTAAATTTTACATTTTGAGTTTAAGTTTTTATTGTTTTTCCTTGTATGCATAGACTGTATAAGTGTATTTTATATATCATAAATTAAATGTGTGAGTTTATATGAAGCATATTTTGATGTTATGTATTGTGTACCAGGAGATTAGATATTCATAAAAATGGTTAATCCAAATTTTGGAATTTTTAGATATCCCTTGGACTTGAAATTAAAAAAAGTTCTACTGTATATATTTGTGGTGCACAATATGAGAAATTGCCAAATTTAAGGTTTGAGTTTAAACTCCTTTTTGCTGTGCACAAGTCTTATTACCTATATGAGCTATCTACAAGCTTCTGACTTTAAAATCTATCTTTATATACTTTTAACAGTTATAAATAAGGAGCAGATTCTTAGGCACCAAAAGTGTTTAAAATAAGCATTAAAAATATGGAGTATAGGCACCAAAACGAAAAATCAAGCATATAATAAGCAATATAAAATGTATTTTCTAATTCACATGGCTGTATTTCTTTTAGCAGCAGGTCTCACTACTGGTTCAGATTTTACGTATATACCGAGTGGAGGAAGAGTAAAAAACACCTTAAGTACACCAACAAGAGACTATTATTTTAATATCCCCTTCATCATCAGTCAAGTCTACTGCGGAAGTGACACCTTAGACCATAGGACCATTGACGCAGGTCACATGCTATTAATCACTAGATACTTTTATAAATTTTCAGTCATCAAATTAATTATACTTTCAGATAAAATGTTTTTTATTATTTGAAATGTTTCATTATGCTTCACACAATGTCACAGGACTAAATTTCAAATTTGCTCTTTCTGATAAGTTGAGATTTTCTCCTGATGTTTCCTCCCAAGATGTCTGCCACTGCTCCCAATGCCCTCCACCCTATTTACGCTCATTGGAAACTATTTAACAAGAGTCAATTTTCAAACCTATTGAAACATGTATGCCGCAACTTACAATTTCTAAGAAAATGGACTTTCTCCTTCAATAGAAAATCCACATCGAAGGCAAAATAAGAGGCAAAAAAGGTGCATTATGGCTCTTATTTATAAAATATGCATAATACAAATAAAAGCTGTTTAGAGGCTCTATAAAGTGAACATATTGTACTGAGATTAACATGAAATGCATACATATCCCAAATGCCTGTTTCAGGAAGGCAAGTTCTGATTCATAGTTAGAAATAACTGTGTTTTACTCAAGTAAAATTTAACAAAATAATTGTTTGGAAGTGAAATTTTATGGTTTTATATAAACATGCAATAATGTCATGAAATTGAAGATTTTTAAAAATTATTTTGCAATTATTGCACTTTAATGTAGCCCTAAATGATGAGAAATAATTGTAGTAAAAAAAAAAACATATATGTCATTGTAAAATTTGAATAATTTAAATGCAAATTTATTAACATTTTTATGTACAGTCCTATTTTCATAGGAAGACTCTTTATAGAAAACACAAGGATATTTTTAGTGGCCAAATATGATAACAATATACATATTAATAGACTTTCGATCAAAAGTAACAGCTGCAGATCACATGACTTGACACAATATATGAAAGTGGATCAGTTAACTTTTCTAGCTGCCATAAAAGGCTGTTCCTGTAACATTTTACTAGAGAGTTATTTAAAATGGCACGCTTGAGAATTCACCAAATATTAACAAAGAGTATTTTATTATCGACCAAATTAAATGATTTTTTATTATTAACAAGTGACTAAATGTATGTATTAGTTCAAAGGTGTAATTTTGAACAAAAAGTGATTTTATTTGTTATTTTTACAAGTGTTTATTAAAAAGCTTTCCATACTTTCTCACTAGCAAAATTATCCAACTTGTCATTTTTCTCTTTCTTGATCTAATACAAAGAGATTGTATATTTTAATATAAATGTTACTTTATACCTTTTAACTCCGCTGGCAGAGGAATATCCGGATCTTGATTATGTATGACTTTGGTACCAAGCTCAATCAGCTCATTTAAAACATCATCTCCTTGTTCATAGAACCTACTGTAGGTCCAAACATACAGCTCTAGGATGGAGGTTGATGCTGTCTTACTTTCACAACACTTTCTCAGAAATTGTAATACTTTTCTTCTTGCTCCTTTTATGCTTTCAGACGCATCTCGCCCTAGAACATCGGGTTCAAAGGTACAGCAAAACGAGAGCAGGCAAAGTGATAGACAACAAAGTGGCCGATACGAGAGGACAAAGTGGTAGACAGCCAACTGCTAGACATGAAGAAACGACGTGGACCAAGTGATCGACACGAGCTGGACCATGTGATAGACAAGCTCCCATATAAGAGGACAAAGTGATAGCCAAGCGGCCGACACGAGAGGACCAACTGCTCGACAAACTTTGATATTATCCAGCTAAGAGTGGCTCAAGTGACAGACAAGTTATTTCAAAACTAACAAAGTGATAAACATGGGCATAGAAAGCTGTGTGTTAGAATGGTCTTGACCCTCCAATAAATTTCTGCCCTCTCAATCCCCTGGATTTAATTAGCCCAAAAAGGGTGAGTTCCACTTATACGTGTATAAACTTAAACCATAGTGATTTAAATTTTAAGAATTTACTTTCACATTGCACTCTTCAAAAAATATTTTTTAACGCTAGTTTTGTTATCATTTTGAATAAATAATAGGTTTTGATACATACAATATGGTATCTGATCTGAAGAAAGGAGACAAACATTTGTTATAAGTTGTAAAATCATACTTTAAGAATTAACAAGATGAAATACCATCTTATATAAAAGAGCAACTGCCAGAAACTAAGTTGTTAGCTTATGTGGGCTTTATCCACCCTTACTTTCAACATACCTTCTTACCAAACGCACTATTTTGTAACTTTCAACAATATCGAATCATTCATAAGAGTTTTAAAGTATAACTCGTCAGGGAAAGATTGTAAAATTTTCATTTTGTCATCGTGTATTTGTGCTCATTCAGTTATTACACATATGAACTAATTAAAGCCTGCTTCGATGGCCGCATGGTCTTACGCACTACCCTCGCAATTGACTGGCTGCTTAAGACAGGGAGATCAGGGTTCGATCCCGGTCAGGTGCAGTGAGGGTGATTTTTCTTAAAAGGTTTTTCACTCTCCCACCACGCAAATTTGGGTGCAATAACTATAAATTCAATCTTCCTCATCCCTAACACATTAACGTAACTAGTAAATACGTGTATAACCCGAACAGGTGGTAAGACACTGCGCTAAAAAAAATCTAATTACACTAATGGGTTACACTAATGGATTACAGAAAGAATGTTATTATTATTATTATTATTATTATTATTATTATTATTATTATTATTATTATTTAGCACCGCGTCTTACTAACCGTTCAGGTTATTCGCTTAAGTACTAATTACGCTAATGGATTAGGAATTGGGAAGGTTGAATTTAGAGGAAGTGAACCCGCATTTGCTTGGAGGGAGAGTGGAAAACCATTTAGGAAAAACCACCCCCAGTTCACCCAACCGAGATTCGAACCTCGATCTCCCCGTCCTCGGCAGTCGAGCTCAACACGACTAGCGCGTTAGCCAACTACGCCACCAAGGCGGGTAATGTTGTTATGAGATGTGTACTCTCATTTTAAATTAGGAAGAGTGTAAATCATTAATGAAAAACCACCCTTTGTACACCCGACCGAATTTGAACCCCGGTATCCCCATCATTGACAGTCCAGTCTATTGTGAGAGTGACGCCTTAGAACATCAACCACCGAAGCAAAGAACATTTAGTTGATGTTGAATCAGGTTTATTAATGGGTTGGAATAAGGAGCTAAGTTAATATGAAATAATCCCGCATTAGTGTAAAAGGAAGATGTAGAAACCACAAGGATGGTAACTATCAGCCCAATCCACTCAGTTGGAATGCTTACTCTTATTCAAGCTACTCTTAAGCCTTATTAGACCGTGTGGCAAACAGTATGAGTTTATGGTTGTTACAAACGGTGAAATTCAACTAATAACGGCAAATAAAATACTCAACAAAGTTATTTTACATTTATTATTTAAATATGAGCATTGCTAAAGGTTTTTAAAAGAACATACGTTATTTAGATGCGGATATTGGCCTACATTTGATGTATTTTACTAGATACTGTATATGTATTATGTTGAATCGAGTTCAGTTCGCCAAATAATAATATTCCTGTCATTTTGCAAGATTGTAAATCTAAAGTGTGTGAATTTGTTTTTAAATTTATTATGTCAAGAAAGCTAGCATAAATATGTTATTAGTATGTAGCTCATGCGTTTGAAAATTAGGTGAATTTTTGAACATTTTTCCGCCCCCATTCCTCTTGTTTTGTTTATATATAACCCGCTTCAGAGTTAGCATGGTCTAAGGCATCACACTCGCAATAGACTAGACTTCCGATGACAGGGAGATCGAGATTAGAATCCCAATCGGGTGTACTGAGGGTAGTTTTTAATAAATGGTATTCACTCTCCCTCCATGCAAATGATGGTAGTCTACACCAGGCATACAATGTTATTTATGAAGTCAAACAACACCTACATATACATTTTAAGCAAAATCGTCAGATCCGTTCGAAAACTGAGAAATTCAAAACAATCACTCATCGATAGATTACCCTTAAGGGTTTGCCTACCCTTTCTGGCAGTGTGTTGAGCTTTCAGCTCTCAAAATAGATGGCATTGCTAGCGTTATACAAATTAGTGAATTGCAGCCATCAGGTTGGCAGCATTACTGCTTTGTCTAAACAATTGGGAGGCTGGCTGATGGTAATCAGTCAAGGCCGCAAGCAAACTTTTCCTAGAACTGATAGAGATAAGAAGTGTAGTGCCTACCAGATTGTAAAATGTGTGGGCGACACAAGTTGGACCGAATGTGAGGAGATAAAACGTCAAGATACAATCATACTTTCGAGCAGAAAAATTAGCCTAGCCATCCCAGCCAGCAAGACGCTTCGGTATGACACGTCCGAAATAAGCCAAAAACCGGTCAGGGAATCTAGAGGCTGAAAATGTTAACGATTACATGTTTACACTTTAAAAAAGGGAGAGAGTGAAATCATAGTTTTGTGGAAATATACAGTCTGTTGAAATTGTACATATGCCTCCAGGCATACGGCGACACTTGACTTTCTTATTTCTCCCATTAGTGTAAATTTTTGGGTAGTTTGGTAGTTCTCAAAAATAGCAATTTACCGTGTTGGTGGTCACATGCTCTAAGAAGGCGTCTTTCTCGCATTAGCGCAAAAGACTGGTTTGTCATTGACGGAGAGGTGGGGGTTCAAATCCCTGCTGAAGGTATTTTGGATATATCTTATTCAATTGTTTCTTCTCTTTTCCAACGCAAATGTGGGTACATTTCCTGTAATTACTTCTACCTTCATCGCCACCACCCCAATATCGTAATTAATATACATGCATTCAGCCTGGACGGGAAGTAAAACGCGGTGATTTTTTGTCATATATTATTGATTACTTTTATTTCTCATTTAATCTAAAACTACTGACACTAGCGTATAAAAAATCTTAACACTATTACTGCCCGGTTTCGCTAGTTTTTTGCTTAGTGAAAAAGGGTCACGAACAAATAAAAGTGAACCCTTGGTCTGGAGATTATCAATAGTTACAAAAGACTAGGGTGGAAAAAAAATATGACATATTGATCTATTAGAGGCCTCGGGCAGTGTTAAGTACACCAAATCGCTTTGACAAATAACATGTGATTAGTTGGTCAGTTTTAATCCCAATAGAGTCGAGTTCTCTTAGTCCTAAATCCTAACTAGATGGGAATTAACGTGGGGTACGATTCGGGGCGCTATTATCTCTTAGCTTGTGAAACCTGTAAAAATAATGTAGACCAGTATTTCATGAGCTTTGGTCAGTTGTGTGCCAATTTTGGGTGTCATGGCCTAAGGGGCTGTCCTTAAATTACGTAGGAATTTTGGGTGAGAAGGAGGTTCAGTATTTCACTGTTTTCTTGTGAGGGGGTGGGGAGTCAGAATTTATCTTACGTAAGGATTTTTATCGGGGGGTGTCATGGAAAATCTTATGGTACCTTACGTGGGGTGCGGGGGAGCGGGGGTTGAAAACCATGAAAAAAGACAACGTAATTTAAGGATGGCCCCTTACCAACGTACCCCTTCTAGCTATTTATGAAATAAAATACATATATATATATGTATCTGTTGTCTTACAAAGTATTAACGGTTGATCCAAATGTTAACAAAACTCTAGCAGTAAATTAAACAAAACCTTAATAGAAGAAAAGAAAATCAAATAAATGCCATCCCTTTACTTCAAAATCTGCGTTAATTTGTCTACCAGACTTACTACTGTCATAGAATAATTTATGATTCATAAGACTCAGTTTTACGTTACGTATCTCTGGAGATACACGTACTACAGTTTGGGAATTACTTCTCTATAGTCTAAGCCAGACGTTCTCAATGGGGTGCCCCACATGCACAGGGGTGCAGCGAGAAAATATGGAAATTAATAATTAAATCTATATAAATATTGCACTAGAAAAATACTTGATTTTTTCTGAAATTTGAAAAATGACACCGGGACACGGGAATCGAACCCGGGACCTTTGGTTTATTACGCCAATGCTCTAACCACTGAGCTATCCAGGAATCATCCCGTGCATATGGTTATTCTTCACTCATATTTTAAGGCAGAGCCTATGATGGATGTGCGGAAATCGTCGGCTACAAATATGTGATTATATTAATATCACGAGCTATCCGATAACGCAGCCATCTTCAACTCGGTAGTTGGCTTATTGCTGCCATTTGTAAAATTATTATAACTGTACGTGGTTGCATATTAAGAATTAAATAGCCAAAGCTATTATTATGTTCTAGTGAGGATTTACTCGCATCTAGATATCATATTCTGAAAATTAACAAATGGCTTTGGCCAGGTGTACTGATAGTTGTTTTTCCTAAGTGGTTTTCCATTTTCCCTCCATGCATATGCGGGTTCACTTTGTCTAAATAAACTTTCATCATTAATCCATAAGCGTAATTAGTTCATATGCTTATAATCCAAAATATGAGTGGGTGGTAGAACACGATGGTAAAATAACTAACTAAATAAATAAATATAGGACGTAGCTAAACTATATATACCTACTCTCTTGTTAAAAAATACTGTAGAAACACTAAATTAATATCACAATATACCCATATTTTTGTATCACTTCTAACGCAATGTTGTGGTGAATTTTTTTAATGTGTCAGTATACCCAACCGGGATTCAAACCCGGTCTCTTTGCTACCGGCAATTCAATGTAATACGCGAGCGATACCTTGTGATCACATGATCACCGACGCAGATAGCATGGCAGTGAATGAGGGAAGAAAGCAATGACCATTGTTACATGCTTGCATTTTGTAAGTTTATTTTTACAGTACTATGTTATTAGCAGGAGCTAATTCCTTAATAATTATATATTAAGGTAATTAAATAATAAGCTTAACCTAGTTGATATGATATAACCCTTAAGAAAATATATCATTTAAGTATATATTATAATTTAACAATTCAAGAAAATGAAGATTTGAACATTCTGTTAAAGAAATTTATTATTATTCATATAGAGGAATTTTGGAAAATTTTCTTGAATATAGATAAAACTTTGCCCCTATCCCCTTTGTTGAATAGTTAGAGGAATTGTGAATACCCTTAACGGCCAGTGAGTTAAGTGGCCTCTGCTTCGGTGGCTGTAAGGTCTAACTCGCTACTCTCGCAATAGACTTGACTGCTGATGAAAGGGAGATCGGGGCTTGATCCCAGTCGGGTGGACTGAAAGTGGATTTTCATAAATGGTTTATCACTCTTACTACACGAAAAATCGGGTGAAGTTCATCTAAATTCAACCTTACTCATCCCTAAACACATTAGCGTGGTTAGTATATAGGCGTATAATCTGAACGGGTAGTAACTCTCTAGTAAAACGCGGTGCTAGAACCAAAAATATGTAGCACTAAATATACTAAATAAATTAAAATTATCTGTTTGAAAAACAATAAAAATCCCTTTTATTGTCTATTATTGCCGGTTATTAATTTTACATACTATTTTAAAACTGTTGTCAAATTTCAAGTTTTAATAAAGGCCGCTAATGAATTTTTACTCAATGGTTTTCAACTCTTTCTTCATGGAAAAGCGGGTATATTTTCTATAAATTATACCCTCCTCACCTCTAATCTATTAATATAAAAATAAGATAGTCCATACTTGTGGACCAGTTCTCACTGTTCTTTAATGTTGCGGCCAGCGTTGCAGAATTATTTACGACTTTTTAATTCATGATATTCATCATTAGTTCGAGTTATTTTCACTTACATTTTTACTTTAGCAAACCCTACAAAATATGTCAAGAAGTGTAAGGTTAAGCTGACGCATTGGGGGGGAAAAATTATTTGAGTATAAATAAGGACAATCGTGTATTGAATTAACTGTTCTGTCACTTAGCCCACTCTTAACTGGATGATATCAAAGTTTGTCGAGCAGTTGGTCCTCTCGTGTCGACCGCTTGGTTGTCTATCACTTTGTACTCCTATACATGAGCTTGTCTAGCAGTTGGTCCAAGTTGTGTCGACCACTTGACCCACCCAGCCTTCAAAATAATTGTTTTCCTTTTGTCTACCGGTTGGCTGTCTATCACATGGTCCAGCTCGTGTCGATCACTTGGTCCACGTCGTTTCTGTGTGTCTAGCAGTTGGTCTGTTTACAGATTTGTTCTCTCGTGTCGACCGCTTGGTTGTCTATCACTTTGTACCCCTATACATGAGCTTGTCTAGCAGTTGGTCCAAGTCGTGTCGGCCACTTGACCCACCCAGCCTTCAAAATAATTTTTTATAGCTTGTCGAGCAGTTTGTTGTTTAGCAGTTTGTATGGTGCCCAGCAAAACATTGGTGACTAACAACACATAAATGGCTAAATCAGTGATTATTTTGACACAATGTGTTTTCTGGAGACTAATTTATTTGGTGGATAAACTCATTCATGCAGGAGTTTTATTTCATTTTTATTGGTAAATTAAAGGGATAGTGTATATTGTGTGTTAAAAACACCAATATTTAAATTTTATAGGTTAACTTAAGATATAACTCAAAATATGTGTTTTAAATATAATCAATAAAAGAGTGATAGTTGCAATGAAATGCCTTTTATCATTTAATTTTATTTGTAATTTAATAGTTTCTAATATTTATCATTGATATTAAAAATAATATTTATAATCAAAACCTTTCCTAATGATGCATCCATTATTAAAAACATTTTCAATGTTTAACAAACTAAGGTATATAGCCCATCAATTTCTACTTCTTTCTGGAAAAAAAATCATAGGTCGCAAATAAGAGTTAATATTTATTGTATTGACCCAACAATAAGCTGCCCCACAATATAGGCTACACTCTAGAAATATGATCTCTTTGAAAGGAATAAAATTATGCATATCTTAAAATTAATTTAATTTGAAAGTAAACAAATACACCCGATTCACTTCTTGCTTCCCTAATGCTCACTAAGATTTTAAAATTTGTGTTGTGACTATTACTCAATGCAAAGAGATGTGTTTTCTTATATAATTAGCCATGTGTGAGATTCCAAGTTTAGTAAACAAATACACTAAATGATTGATACAATAGAATAAAAGTGGCAATAAAAATGGAAAAATAATTAAATATAGAAGGTCTTACCATTTCATTTCATTTCATCAGTTATTTTGAAGTTTTATTTTTACAATTAGAGTGGAAAGGACTAACTACTTTTTAATAACCTTAGCAAAGATAAGTGGTAAAGAGCACCATCTGTTGTGGAGATTATAAACTATTTCAATATACATTGGTATAACTATGTGCAGTCCTCAAAGGCATAGCACTTGTTACATATTATCCAGGGGTGCAAACATAAGACACATTATGGTGTTATGAAGGCAGTTTTGAGGAAGAATGTATATACACTTTCAGATCTTTATAGTTTTATTAAAAATAATAAATTCTAGTTTTGGTTTGTAAATTTGTTAAGAGAGACGAGACCGAGATTTTTTTTCCCGTCTCAATCTTGAATTTTCGATTGTTGAACATCACTAAAATTTAACGATAATCTATGGTTTTGTTTGCTGTAGTTTACAATATATACTTACCACAAAGTAAAGCTGTTTTTATTTTGGCCTGTATCCCTTTTGAATTATTTTTATTTCTTAATGGCAAAGTTTTTATTAGAGCCGCAATATGCCAATAATTCCCTGTGCAAGGATATGTTTCTGCTAGCTTGACCACAAGATCCGTTAGGTGAATCCGTAAATAAGCATTTGTCTGGCAGTGTTTGTTTACGTACTCCAAAACCTTTTTAACAATAATAAAAACATTTTAGTGGATTGTAGTTTTTACTTTAGCACAAAGTTATTACACTCTTAAATGAAGAATGCCAATTTAAAATACTTTGCAAAAACCATAAGTGCACAACCCTTTAGTTGTGTATAGAAAAACATTTTCAAGAATAATTCTACCTTAGGTTATCTAATTGCGATGAATTTCAATAGGATTTTTTTCTGATAATAGACCAAGCTAACTGTTGACCTATATAGTGTTTCCATACATAAAGACTAATGAACAAGTTTTTGACTCAAGATGAAGCTGGATCAATGCATCAGAAAATATAAACTTGTATGTGGGTTGAAGAGTAGTGATGTGTTTGTTTTTGTTCAACACTATTTTCAGGTTATTTATACTAAAACCCACACAGATACATAGTTAATAAAAGAGTTAACCCATTTCAGTGGCCAAATGATCTAAGACTGGACTGCTGATGTCGGGGAAATCTTGGTTCAAACCCCGCTCAGATTTACTGACGTAGGTTCTTCACTCTTCCTCCATGCAAATGTGGGTACACTATGTTTAGTCTAACCTTTCTCATCCCTTAACATATTATCGTACTTAGAACATAGGTACATAGCTCAAACAAGAAAATAAGGTGTTTAAAAAATATGTTTATATCATATTAAGTTATTTAAAGTATTTGTTCTAAAATCATATTTAATTTGGAAATATAAACTTTGTGTGCTATCCTTTCCATACTTCCACTGTCTTTCCATTCTTTGTCCTATTACAAATATGGAGTCCACTGTTGAACTTCTAGTTCTGATACCATATTGTTCCTCCTTTAGTTTTCTTTCTACCTTCTTTATGATTCTTTTCTCCATTATATTTGCTTCTGTTAAGATCAAGGTTACCTTCCTATAGTTTTCACATTCCTTTTTATCTCCTTTCTTAAAGATTGGTATTCCCCCAGTCCTCAGGAACATTTCTATCTTTCCTTATGAATCCTGTCAGCCTGTACAATCACTGCATTCCCATCATTTATCATCTCCACAACAATTTCGTTTAGTTCCACTGCTTTTCCTGTTTTCATCTTTTCAAGGGCCATTTCCACCTCGAACAGTGTTATATCTTTTTCTCCCTTTGCACTGTGCTCCTTCTCCAGTATACTATACTATCCACTGGGCTATTTCTCACATTTAGCAGCTTGTCAATGTCATCTTTCCAGCTGTTCTCTATCTCTTCTGATTGTGTTAGTAACTCTCCTCTTTAATCTCTACCACTCTTGTGCTCGCAATTTCCTTCCTCTTACTTATGATAAGTTCATACACTGATATTTTGCTGTCATGTACATCTTATTCTATCTCTTTGGGGAAATTTTCCCAGCTTTTCTTCTTTTGAACACTGTAATGTGTTAAATAACCCATTAACACTTACATTCAAAATACCATATATATGAATGACACGATAAATCCAAGAACTAATATATTCTAATAGTGTGTGGCAGATATAAACGCACAGTGAAATCATGTTGCTGGAAACACCCAAACTTGAGGAAAGTTTCCCAGCTGACGGTTCTACACTACTTAGAGGAACTAGAACCAACGGACATCTTAGGCCACATGCGCACATGCAATTTTGAGTCAGCCGACTATTTAGTTGTGTTATTGAGAACCATTAACTTATATGCGAGTGCGCGCACATGGAACTACCAAGTCAGCAGATTAAATAGTTTGTTCCTTGCTACAACTCTCTGCAACTCTGCATTTGGCCAACCTGATTCTAACCTACAGCTTTCAACATATCTACGCGCAACTGCAATGAAAAGTCGGCCGACTTTACTCTTCTCCTCTCCCAGTTTAGTCTACGTTGATGAAAATTTTTGTTTCAGTGAATAGTTTGCTTTTATTTTAATTGGGAGAAATGAACGCCGACCAGGATTGGACTGATAAATTTACTAGCACAATTAAAAGTAGATCGCTTTATTTAATAAGTCATTAAAAGAATATTCTGATAGAAATGTGAAAGAAAAAATATGGAACGAAGTGTGTGAGATCATGATTTCTAATTGGAGTGAACTAATGACTCAAGATAGAATAATAAAATGTATGTAAAATCATGAATTTTGTAATTTATTCTTAATTTGTGACTATATTTAAGAGGCAATAAGCATTCCTAGAGGTTTATTAAAAATGTGACACAAAAAACTTTGCTCTTCTAGGTTACATATTGTAATACGCAACTACTAATAACAAAAAAGAATATATCTTTTTGATTTTAAAATATTTTCATGCTTTAATTAATTGGTCAGTTTTATAAATCATGGTTCAAAAATTATTTCAATAAATTTTAATGAATGTTTCAATTTTATTGCATTTTAGCAAATAAAAAAATTAGAAATTAGGTATTGAAAAGTGATTTTGGGTTACAGAGTTTTATCAATGTTGTATAAAAACCAAAGTAAAATTAAGTATTTGGGTGAATAAAAATATTTTAAATATTATTTTAACATAGTTATTGAAAAAATGCACAGACAATATTTTGATTGTTTAAAATACGGTATTAATTATAATAGAGATTTACAAAAATGGGATTTTCATTGGTTAATTACTTTAATTACACTATTTTCTTCCGTACTGCCAAGGAACAGATCCTTGTGGTGATGTAAAATAGGAAGCAAAATAATCCCTTGTTGTTATTGCAGCAGTAGGTCCTCGTACATTTGTCGGATTTATGCTCTGAAGCGGGCATGTAAACAGAGTATCTTCATAGTTAACTCCATCTTTCTTGCGCACATAATTGTTTAGGATGCAACAAGCTTTGATTATGGTGTCACAAAACTCGGGATTGACGTCAATTGGTCTATGAAATATTCTCCATTTGTTTGCTAGTATTCCGAAGACACATTCTACCATTCTCCGAGCCCTTGTAAACCTGTAGTTGAAAATCCTCTTCACATAAGTTAAGTTTCTTTTAGGATAAGGGTGCATACATGTTTTGATAAACTAAACGCTTCGTCTCCTACAGTAACAAATGGCATGGACACTCCACTGTCATTAGGTAGTTGCTGGCTTTCAGGTATTTTTACCGTTCCCTCTTCAAGCCTTTGGCCGAAGTTCAAGTTTTGAAATGAGTAAGAATCACTGGTACTTCCATATGATCCAACATCAATCCAAGTGAAACAATAATCTGCAGCTACCAAAGCCATAAGTACTACTGAAAAGTAATTCTTGTAGTTATAAAACAGTGAACCGCTGTGGGATGGCTTCTTTACTCCAATATGTTTGCCATCTACCGCGCCCAGGCAGTTAAGGAAATTTGTCCTTGTTGCATATACATTGGCTATTTGAACTCAAATAGTTTCCTTTGTTTCCGCCATGTATGTTGGTTTTAGGTATATCCACAGTTTGTCACAAGTATCTGACAATCTCACGTATAGTAGTAGCACCAATGAGGTATTCATTGTACAGGTACATAGAATGAAAACTATTACCTTTTTTAGCACCGCGTATTACTATCCGTTCGGGTTATACACCTATCTATGTATTAATTATACTATTGGGTTAGGGATGAGTTAGGTGTAATGTAGAGGAAGTGTACCCGCATTTGCATGGATAAAGAGAGTGAGAAACCATTAAGGAATTGAATTTTGGAGGAGAGGTGGGGGCTCGAGGGCGTAGTCAGCAAAATAAAGATTCTTTAAAGGGGTTTGCCCACCAACCCAAAGGGGGTACTGAGGACTATCTCTATAAAAATGTTAAATTATTTGCGTCTAGGGGAGAGGGGCCAACTGCCCCCCTCCCCCCGAGGGTACGCCTCTGCTTCCTAGAGGTGAGGCAGAATGAATTCTGAATACAATGTCTAATGTATATAAACTAATTTATTTATGTATTGTATGTTACAGGTAGAGAAATCCAACAACGGTGGCGAAACCTAAAAACATGCTTTAAGAAAGAATTGAATTAACAAAAAAAGGGTAAATCAGGACAAGCAACTACAAAACGTAGAAAGTACGTTTATTTTGATCAATTATAGTTTCTGCTGCCAACTATCTAAGACAGAGAGACAGTAAGTAATATTAGCTCTATTCGAGGAGAGGCAGAAGAGAATGAAAATGACTAAAGAGATGATGAAGAAGGAAATTCCAATATCAAACACGCATATCCTAGCGTTAGTCGATCAAAAAGAAACCAGTATCCTATGAGGAATCATAACTAAATATATTGCAGGATAAAAGGTCAGAGAAAATTGATGATGACAAATCATTTTTGCTGTCTTTTGTGCCTTCATTTAAAAGTTAAATGCAGATCAAAAATTGAAGCCAAAGTGGAGTTTCTAAGAGTGATGAGACGAATTGAAAATGGACAACCATCTACAAGTCAAACACATAGAAACGCTACCCCTTTCAAGTGCACAGATAAAAGGCACACCTTATACTCATCATTTGAATAACCAGACCCCCTTTGCCAGTAATAATTACTACCTCTTGCGAAGCTTACCTTCTCATTATTTACAGTCCTCATCTCAAATACCGTGCAATGCTTCTAGCTCCAGTCATGAATCCAGTATGTCAAGTGCTCCAAGTCATGAATCCAGTATGTCAAGTGCTCCAAGTCATGAATCCAGTATGTCAAGTGCTCCAAGTCATGAATCCAGTATGTCAAGTGCTCCAAGTCATGAATCCAGTATGTCAAGTGCTCCAAGTCATGAATCCAGTATGTCAAGTGCTCCAAGTCATGAATCCAGTATGTCAAGTGCTCCAAGTCATGAATCCAGTATGTCAAGTGCTCCAAGTCATGAATCCAGTATGTCAAGTGCTCCAAGTCATGAACTGGAAAACAGTTGCTTCTCCGATGAGCTCTCATCTCATTCAGAAATATTCAACTTGTAAATGAACCCTAGAATTTATACTTTATCGAGAATTGTTAATGTAAAACAAGTTTTATCTCATAAATAAATTAAATTATATCAAATTTTAACTTTTTTTTTTACCTTAACCTAATAGATAGCCTTTCTTCTGGGGGAATACATGCTCTCCATATGGTGTTCTGAGAGGTTATTGAATGCCCTAAGAGGAACAAAAGTTCATCAAAACTGCTTATACTCATTCTATAGTAGTTGAAAAATGTATTTGGATAAGCCCGCAAATCATTATACAACTCGTAGAATTGACCTTTGAGTAATCGTTGACTTGATAACGGATGTACTCAGTACTGTTTCTAACGTTTCGATTTTCCTTTGATGAATTACGAGTGCACATACACAAACTATTTCTATCAAGTCCATGGCATGACTGGTGGAAAAAGGTTTAGTTGGACAACTTTTTGTTGCATGGACGCAGACAACTCAATCAACCAACTGTCCAGTCAGCTGGTGCGCGCGGAGCTATCAGTTGGCCGACTAAAAATTGCATGTGCGCGCGGGACCTTACACCTTGGCTAGATGTAGATAAAATGAGGAGTGGTTTCCTTGTGGTGTACTCAGCGGCTGTCTGCTAGCGCTAGTTGTTGTTACCACATCCCCCCCTTTCCATTGTAAATGTCCCTTCCCAAATAGGTCAGTCCATCTTGTATAAAACAGCCATCCCTCGCTTCGCATTTTGTATTCTATTGTAACAATTTGTCAGAGGAACAGCCTGGATATGAACCAAGGATCAGCGAACTAAGCAACTGGTGATCACGATGTGTGAGGCGTCGGTCGCTCCTCCTCACTGCAGATGTAGCAATGTCTGTCACTATGAGTATTTGGATTGGTAATCTTTATTAGGGTCATCGTGCTCTATGTTTCTATATCCATAAGACATAGTTTTGTAAGTCAGAGTTTCTGACTTGTTTTTATATTTCCATAAGACATGATCTTAAATACCTGGGCAATAACCTTACGCCCTTTACTGTATGGCCATGTTCGGGCTAGCTTAAATATTTATATCCAATATTGGTGGAAATCTGGTTATCTAGAGTTTTGTTCCATGACCTAGTTGGGTCTTTGACTGATACCCTCTTCAGGCGCTGTTTGAGTTAGTTAATGTTTAACTGTTTGCTGGTGTTATGATCTGTGTTCAGACTTGTGTTGATATTTAAATATACTATTGAGTTTGAGGTTATGTTATTGTAGGCGGATACATGGTAGAGGCGCTCCGTGAAAAAGTGATTAAAAAACTGATAAAATGATGCAAAAAAAATTGTGGAAAGTAAAATAGCCTGTTAAGTGAGTGTCGAGAAACCAGTGTTGATGTTTGTGAAAGTGTAACTCAAATCCCAGGTGAGTTATTTATAAAATATTGTTTTAACTCAAAACTGTACAAATTAAGAAAAATAAAGTAAAATCACTAGGAAGGGAAAATTTTACCCCTAATTTTGGGAAAAGTTAGATATCTGTGTCGCCCTTTGATTGAAAGTTACTAAGGGAAATGTGTTGAAGGCCACCGGAAACAAAGCTTGAGTAGAAATTCTACTTACTCCATGTGGTAAGAGAGAGACAGGAACAATCAAAAGCTATTAATTAAATGCTTGCTAAACGGTTTTTAATAGCTAACGTTTATGGACAAGTGAGCTATAGGTCGCCAACAACTTTCAGTTACTATGAAAGAGAGGTTGAAAAAAAATCAATATTTTTGGTGAAACAAATAGCAAGTGATAAGGATAATAATTGGTCATGAGTGCACCAGCAGTTGCCTGAAACACCCCTGCACTACAAAAGGCACACCAAAGGAGCGGCTCGTAGTCTGTCGGTTGCAATGCGACATTGATAGGCTGCTCGCAGCTGCAACAATGGTCAAGGATGCCTAGGGAGGGTCAGAAGAGTGTTCCAGAGGAGTTCACTGATGAATGCCTCCGGGTCTGAGGACACTGAGGGGAAGCTGAATGCAAGTAGAAGGATGGAGGCAATGCACGACTTCATTGATGGCCTATTTCAGGACAAGAGAGGCAGCGCAGGGGTGATGGAGAAACTCAAACGTGAGGTGATGATTACAAATCAAGAGAGACAGATCAAACATCTGGAATACGAGAATAAAAGGCTGAGGGAGGAGGGTAAGAAGAGGAAGAGGCGATAAGAAGACCAACGTTCGCGCAGTTAATGGCCACAGGACAATCGAGAGGACCAGGAGTCAGACTGGCTCCGGCTCAGAGGATCATGCGAGAGCAAGAGAATAAGATAAGTCCCCTAGCAAGGGAGAGGACATAAAGGAGATCCAGAGAGAGGTAATGTCAAAGCTAAATCCGGCAAAGGATAATTTGTATCTCGTCAATTAGGCCAGATGGTAAGGTTGTGGTAGTTGAAACTGAAACTGTTGACGACACAGATAAGGTAAGGAAGGGAGTCTAAGCACTTGATGGTCTCAAGTGCGAGGAACCAGGAAATAGAAAACCATTTGTGACACTATATGACGTACCGGTGGACATGACTGAGGATGAACTGAAGGACACGATTTATAGACAGAACCTAGAAGGTAAAATAACGAGAAAGGACTTTGACAAGGGTTTTGTGCCCAGGTTTAAGACTGGGAAGAGGGAGAGAAGAGCAACAAATCATGTAGCCGAGGTCTCCCCAAGGGTCCGGAGCCTCTTGATTGGTGGAAGAGTTTACCTGAGGTTCACAAGTGTCTCAGTCAAGGACTTTCTTGTTGTTACGAGGTGTAACAGATGCAGGGACCTGGAACATAGGGTGAAGTTTTGCCCTAAGAAGGAATCTGTCTGTGAACAGTGCAGGAAAGTGGGACATGAACTTAAGGACTGTACAGAGAAAATAAAGAAGTTCATACCTTGCAGTAGTAGAGGAAAATAAAAGTGCAAGTACCCTAACACTATGGAATGTCCGACGTACCAACTCTTGCTGGACAGACAGATACAAAATACCGACCATGAGTGATGATATACGTGTACTGACAACTGTGCTGAGACGAATACTGGACAGACTTGAGAGTATGGACAAGGACAAGCAACGGGGCGGGGCGGAAGTAAGGTTAAATCTGGAAGCAAAGAGAGGAATTCACCATTACGAGTTAGGAGGAACATGAGGAGGGGCGGAGGAACATAGGGAACGTTCAAAGGTAAGGAAGATAGAAGATGAGGTTAAGACGGCAGCAGTAGAGCAGGAGGTAAAAGTTATAGGAGGACTGAAGGCAACTAGCAGAAAGGAAGAAAAGGAGGAAGAGATATCGACAACCGTGGAGGAATACAAGGATAAGCGGAAGCAGTGGGATATCCAGAGATGGAAGTTTTGGAGGAAAGGCCCAGTCCTTGTACACGGGAGAGATACAAAGTAAATAGAAGAGGAGGAAGAAAGGAAGATAAAGTACCCCGAGGAGTTATCTGTACAATTAGGAGAAGTGAAGAAGGCTGAGGGTGTAGAGGAGAAGAATGAATAAAAAGATGTGGTAGAAGAAAATAGCTTGAGTGACCAAGATGACTTAGTGAATCTGAGCCAGATATACAACAACCTCGAGGAGACCCTCCAATTATCAAGATTGGAGGAGCAATAGACTCTACATCTGGCTATGAAGCACATAATAAGATCTGGTCATGAGAAGGAAGCGCCCATAGCCTTCTCCACCTCTGATGCTCTGCATAGGATACAACGAAGTTCAATGAATCTGCCGACAGAGGTAAAACCACTTCTCGAAAAAGTCCATAAAGTCTTTGAAAGGAGGAAGGCGAAGCTCAACGTTGAGGAACTCTACCAACACTTTGTGAAGGCAAACGGTCAGATAGCATTCGAATCAAAGGAATTTTGGCCCAAAAACAAAAGTAAATAAAAATTGGGCAGTTGAATGCTCTGTGGAGTCAAACTGTTATGGAAGAGATTAGAAAAGTGGCAGAGGACTTGAGTTTGGACATAATTTGTGTGCAGGAGCCGTACAGTAAAGTAAGTGGAAAAATTCTGTAGATGCCAACAAAGGCGAGAATTATCACTAATGGTTTGTTGCCCATAAGCGCAATAGTAATCTTCAATACGCATATAGCGGTTACAAGAGTAGATCAATACTGCAACGAGAAGGCTACTTGCGTCGAGCTAAGAACAGATAAAGGCGCATTCATCCTGATCAACATGTACTTCCAGTACAGGGAAGACATTGAAAAATACCTGGAGCAAATAGAAGTTATAGATGATGTTTATAGAGGTGTGCCGGTGATATTCCTCGCAGATGCAAATGCAAAGTCACCCCTGTGGTTCAGCGATGTGTTGATAAGGCCGAACGCAAGGAGAGGTGGATACAAGACATATGAGAGAGGAGAGAAGTTAGAAGAGATAACAGTGGTGAAAAGACTAAAGGTGCTGAATATGACAGGGAATCCACCCACCTATGTGGGGAGAGCAGGTGCAAGCTCAAATATAGACGTCACGCTATGCAACCAGGAAGCGATTGGGATCGTAAAGAACTGGAAAGTACTGGATGGGTTGACAGTTAGTGACTAACTTGATCACTTTTGAGATTGAAGGAGATCTAGGGCTGCGGGCTAAAGGGGGAATAAGACCTAAATTCAACATCAGCAAAGACGATTGGGAGAGATTAAAGAGAATTGGAGCTACCAACAGAGATAGAAAAGGGAGGAAATGCAAATATGAAAGCGAAGGAGTTTACGAGAACTGTACAAAGGGCGATGAGAGTGGCCATCCTGATATTCAAAGAAAAATTAAGGATAAGTAATAAACCCTGGAATGAGAGACTCGGGAAAAATCGGAAGGAAATGAAGACAGCGAGGAGGAGATACCAGAACTGTCATGATCCATGGAGTTGTGGCATGTTACTGGATATATATAGAAGGAAGAAAGAAGAGTATGAATCTGCCCTGAGGGTGGCTAAGAGGGAAAGCTGGGAGCAATATGTTCAGGAGGAGCTGAGAAATAATGCTTGTGGCATACCATTTCAGATAATGACCGGGAAGGTGAGGCCACCAGCTGTGATCTCGACGTTGAAGACTCAGGGTGGGGACATGACTTCTTGCTGGGAAGAATCGGCCAGGTTGTTGCTCAAAACGCTGCTTCCAGACAATAGTGTGGAAGACGACGAGGAACAAGAAGATGCAAGAATGGACATGACGAGGAACTACGACAACAAAGCAGAGACAGATCCAATAACACGGGAAGAGATTATAAGGTTGGTGGCCTAGACCTGATGGAATCAGAGTTGAGGTTCTTCAGAAATTCAGCGAACAGGTAAGATAGCGCCTTTCTATCTAGTTTAATGAATGAATGCATGGATCAGGGCCGAGTGCCTAATGTATGGAAACAAAGTGAGGTAGTCATTCTTAGCAAGTCATACAGGCCAATCTATTTATTAAATGTATGTGGAAAACTTCAAGAAAAGCTGTTGTGCAACAGATTGAGGAAGCATGTTGAGATTGTTGGCATGCACCAGCAGCAGTACGGCTTTAGGAGAGGCAGATCTACGGAGGACGCTATCTGTGAGGCCATTAACCTTGTTGATAGGGCAAGTGGGAAATATGTTATTGGGATATTCGTGGACATATCTGGAGCATTAGATAATTTGTGGTGGCCATCACTATTCAAACGGTTGAGGGAACTAGAATGTCCGGGGAGTCTCTACAGAGTTTTTATGGACTACTGTAGGGCCAGATATGCAACCCTGAGATGTCCCGGAATATCAATAAGTAATAAAATTACGAAAGGCTGTCCCCAGGGATTGGTCTGTGGACCAATCTTTTGGGACGTAGGGCTCGAACCCAGTTTGTTGGAAATAGAAGCGCTCCCAGGTACGGCGAGAGTGGTCGCCTTTGCAGATGACTTACTGATAATTGTTGAAGCCAAGTCAAGATTGGAACTTGAGACCAAGAGTAATGCGGTTCTCGCTGGGCTGGACTCTTGGTGCAAGAAAGTGACAAGTTTGGCACCTACGAAGACGATGTATGTGCTGTTCAAGGGAGCGCTGAACAAAAACCCTTTGATAAGGAATGACAGACAAGTGATTAAACAAAGTGTAAATACCAGGTATCTAGGAGTTATGTTGGATGAAAAGTGCGGCTTCATGATGCACGTGGAGAATATATTTCGAGGAGACTTAAGATAATGAATAAAATTATTAGCATAGGGCAGAGTCAGTTTAGACTGCCCAGGCTTTGTATACAGATTCACCATCAAGCCTTGTTAGTCTCCATCGTGGGTTATGGGGCCAGCGCTTGGGCACACTGGCTCAGACTGGTACGGGTTAAATGTAAGTTCTGAAGCCTACAGAGAAGTATTCCCTTAAGGCTATCCAGAACCTATAGAACAGTTACGACAAATTCTTTGTGTGTGGCCATAGGTATCTGGCCACTAGACCTAGAAATAAGGAAGAGAGCGGCTATGTACTGGCTACAGAAAAGGGAGTTAGACAAGGTTGCTAAACTGACAAGGGAAGGAGTAATAAACGGTATCCAGGTGAGGGAAGCGTTGCTGGACGAGTGGCAGACGGACTGGAACCAAAGCACAACTGGATGGAGAACTTACCAACTCTTTCCCGATGTCAGAGATCGCCTAAAACTAAAATTTTTACAGCCTTCCCATGGGCTAGTTCACTATATCACTGGCCATGGGCCGTACAGGGATGTTCTCTACATAAGATGCTTGACAGAAGACAGGCTATGCGAATGCAGAGGGGAGGCTACTCTCGAACACGTCGTACTGGAATGTCAACTAATGGTAAAAGAGAGGGAAACACTGCAAGTTCCATTACAGGTCAGCACAATTTATCATATATTGCGTGACGTAGATAGGTGGGGTCTCCTAGATACAATCGCGAACGACGTGTCAAAGAGAGAAAAGGACACATGAAGACTAGGAGACAGGTTAGACAAGACAAACAAATGGAAGAAAGACAAGGTAATAAGACCAGTGACAACAATGAGACTACAGAAGGTGAGGACTTGACATCAGAGACAGAATCAGACGACATACTATGAAACTGGAACCAAGACTAAGATGAGACATAACGTAGATATTACTGACTGGCAGGGTGGAATGGGACTCCAGGTCATCCAGAGCCCGGCTGCGGAAGGCTCCCTTAGGATGCCAGTAGAGGGAACTGCAGAGGGACCTGAGGGAGCAGAACTACCAGCTGGGAATTAGAGTAATCGAATAACATCAAGAGATGGAGGCAGAAAACCCTCAACTCTCATGGTCTGGCCCACTTGGCAACAAGTGAGGTGCTGAACTGGGGCGGTGGGGCTTCCGGTCCGTCAAGGTTTCTTCATTGACTGGTATCAGTATATGAAGAGGCAAGGAAGAATATTAGGATGCTTTGCGGCCACCGAGTTGCAAGAAATGTATTAGGTTAAGTTAGTTTTTAGTTTATATTTTCTTATGTTGAATCATGTTTAGTTTTAGGTCCAAGGTAGTGGTCTTAGCTGGAGGTAGGTGGAGTGAAATATCCGGTAGGGCGCCTCTCCAAGGGGTGGATAGGGGGATGCTCGCCCCCGCTGGGGCTTGCACCGATCCGGAAGCGGTGGGACACCCAGCGAGGCAGGGTACCGGGGGCGTAAAATACCCGAGGCGGACCACCTAGTAGGATAAAATTAGATGGGGAAATAGAGACACTTAGATTAGGAGCTATACTTAACATCAAATTAAGTAATAAGATTTCAAATTGGATAAACTAGTAACTAGCAGAGGTAGAGAAACAATGTAACATAAGTCCTGAGTTACAGTCTAGGCCTCAGGACAGAAAGTAAGAATAAATAAATAAATAAAATATTGAAAGACCTGGCTGTACTAATGAGGAATAGACCGGCCATAGTATCTTTACAGCCTATATTCCTGGTAGCTCGCAATTAACTATTTGTAAACCTATAGTTCCGCTTCCAGGAACTTAACTTTTGTATCACATAACTCAATATAGAGTTAGCTCATGCTAGCTAGCGCATTTAACTACTAACGTTGTAACTCTTTAATCTAGGACTGTCTAGAATTAGGTATTATTAACAAGTATTCTTTTAGATGTTCATTAGTATAAAGTCTAGTAGCAGCAAGGCAGGAGTGGTGTTATGTATTGTTGCTTAACCTTAAATTATGTTTCCAATTTAAATTGCCATTGTGATGAGGCAGACACATCTTCGTAGTAGAATGTGTGTTAGTTCTACTTAAAAGAGTTACTTCCAATCGTTTCCTATTGGGATAACTATATTGATAGTAACTATTTCTCATATTTAACAAAGGACTGTCTAGTGTAAGATCTACTTAAACCATATGTAATTATATCAACTTGTTTGATTTAAATAAATTGATTAGTTAAACCTGTATATCTCTCTTATGCTTGTTCCTTCCCATCCTTCACTAAATATATTTGTAAATGTATTCGTCACTTCTTCTATTAGATAGTGGAAGAGTGATAAAATACCTTAAATCTCTCTTTTATTTCCAGCTACTTCCTTCTGCTTCCCTCTTTTTTTTTTAAACCTCTGTACCACTTTTGCCATGCCCTCTTATTTTCTTTAATGTCTTCTTCCTCTGTCATTCCACCATGGTGTCTTCATTTCCATTACTCTCCCTGAAGTTCTCCCACAAACTTTCCATACACTGTTTACTATAGCATCTCTAAAGTCAGTATACTCCTCTTCAACTGTTCCTATTTATTTTTTTACCTCAGGCAAAACTTTCTCCCTTTCTTCCTCCTCTTTTGGCTTCTATATGTTTACTTTTTTTTGCACTTTTTCCTTAATCTTGAGAATTTTTCCACTTTCAGTTTTGCTACCACAACTCAGTGGTCTACTTCAATGCCTCTCCTGGTAAAACTGTTACATCCAACAGTTATCTCTGGTTTTCTTTTTAAACTAAGAAATAATCAATCAAATGTTTTTGTTCTCCTGTCTCCCCATTCATATTTGGTAGTTTTTCTACTATTCTTTTTTTTCTAAACCAGTTATTCCCCAGTTTAAGCCCTTTATTTCACAGAAACTTACTATCATATCTTCCTTGTTAGTATTGTATGTGTATCCTAAAGGTTCAATGATTTCCTCTTTTACACTCCAATTCCTCTTCACCTGAGAATTAAATCACCCATAATTATGATTTCCTCATCTGTTATATGCTTTTCTAGACCCTACAAAAACTATTCTATATTTTCTTTCACATTTTCTGTCTGGGGGGCATATACTTGAATAAATTATTTGTATCCATTCACTAATATTACTCTCCCAATGGTTCCACCATTTCCATATATTCGTTTAGCTCATTCCTTATGAGACCTACCCCATTCCAGTGCTTCTCTCTGTCTCTTTTCACTCCACTTCGTGTCATTCAGGCCCATCATTTGGATATAATGGTAGTGACAATAGGTTGGTGATTGGCACGCTCACTGACCTGGTTACTCACATTTCCCCCAAGAATTGTGTGTCAGCTGAACATCTCTGACCTCATTATATTTTTAGGTTGTTTTTACTGCCAGGTTGTTTTACTGCCAGGTTTGACTATGGCTGGCGCTCTGGGGCCAGACACCTTGTGCAGCCACCCCTCTGCCTTCTCTGTCATTGGGACTCTAGGCCTTCTTTTGCTTTTGAAAAGTTGGCTATCCTAAATGGAACTTGTTCAGTTCACCATCCCTATGCATTATGATTCCAGTGCAACTGTTGAAACACGTCCGTTCTTTTTCAAGTTACTC
The DNA here is from genome assembly GCA_033556935.1 of Timema podura. Lineage (NCBI taxonomy): Eukaryota > Metazoa > Arthropoda > Insecta > Phasmatodea > Timematidae > Timema > Timema podura. The sequence continues at coordinate 52,537,914 of JAVRXN010000013.1, read as the reverse complement.
TTAGCTTCCTATCACATCTTATCATCCAGCAAGTTAGCACCCTGCACTAAACTTCCGTGATATGGTCGTTTGGATTGAGTACTCAGCCCTTCCACCATGACCAGGTGAAAATCACTTCTTATTATCATTGGAAATTGTTGGAAATTATCACTTTAAATGTTTATTTTAAACTTATAAGATTTTGGGAAATGGTGAGAATGCCTGTATGGGACTTAGAATAATTTTACTGGAGGTCATAGATAATCATATTTAATCTGATGGATTGATTTTGGTACATTTGTATGATGAATTTTAAACTTTGCATTTAAAAATAAATAATCTTTTTTACCATCTGAAGTCTTTTGTAAATACTTGTTGTATGGAAATGACTGCTTTATTTAATGCTTATTGCCAACTTTTAAGATGTTGGGATTATTTGTCAACTGTAAATAATTATACTTATTATTGCTATTGTAAATTTTATGGACCCTTTAAGAGGTTTATCTTACTATGCCATATGGGGAAACTTTTGAGTTATGCTTGAATGTTAAATATTTATGGAACCATTAATAATTGTGTACGTTTTGTCAGTCATTATATGATTGCAATAAATCTCATGGGAGTGTGTGCCTTTCACAAAGTTAATTTCTTATTCAGAGCTATGATAGATGGTCATTAAATTGTGATTTTGATGGCAGATTTTTGTTTATGATAGGTTATCACTGTCAATTATTGTCCTTGGGAAAGATAATTGATTGTTACTAGTACTTACTTTTGATATCTAATGGTTGTTACTTGTAAGCACTTGTGATAGTTTATGTATCATTAAATAATTTAACTTTAAATCATTATATACTAAATAGTTTGAGTGCTCGGAAATATTATATTCAGATGTATGTAGAAGTCTTCTTTAACAAGTTACGGAACTTTGAGGTTAAAGAATATTTCTTAAGAGTTGTTTAATCATTATCTTATTATATTTAAATGTTTTTGTCTCTAATTTTGTTTTATTAAAGCTTGTTTGTGCAAATTAATTAAATAAATAAATTTAAATTGCTTGGTATTGGTTTTATAACATTTCTTTGGGGAATCCTTCCTTCAGGATATTATAATTTAATCTGACATTCTACTCTGCAATTACTAATATTCCTCTAAGTTTAATACAGTGATTATGCATAATTTTTCTTTTGTCTAAATTTATTATGTTAGTATTTTACCTTTTTTAATATTACTTTTAAAAACAGGGATGCCTCAGAAGCAACATCACGAGTATTAGAACAGTTTTTAAATTATGGTTTGTGACAAAGATGTCAAAGAAAGGGATGTGGTCAATTTCTGAATCTTCAAAATGAATCTAATGTGATTCACAAAGGGTTCGTATCTGACCATGTCCTTTAAATGTTCAAACGTTTTTAATAACAGCCCACCTCTGAGCTGACAATATGTGCAGAGCTGCAAGTAGCAGTAGAGCATAGAAGCTCCAATGTCTTCACTCTGAACGAATGGTCAGGATGTTGCAAACTTGACATAATATCTGACTGCTGCTCTACAGACAGTGGAAGCTTGTAGTGACTCAGCAGAACTTCTAGAAGACACAAGCCTGCATACCTGCAACAATCAATTCAAACACAAAGTTAAAAATGGTTTACAAATGTTTAGTTATTTTTTTTTTACTTTCTCGCTATCGTAAAGGTAGAGAAAGTATTGTGATCGTAAAGTAATCGAACTCGAGTTTTTGATGAATGTCGACATTTCATTACCCCTCGAAACCAAAAAAGTATTTTTTTGAAATTCTGTCTATCTCTCTGTACCTCAGAGTAGAGCCTAAACTATTTTACCAATCAGGCTAAAACCTGTAGCGGGATTCTGGATCTTTTGAACGATAGCGATAGCGCGTCGACCGACATTAGCCTTGAGTTGAGCGATGAGAGCGATTCCGGATCTCTTTTTGAGAGAAAACGATAGCGAAGTTGATCGTTCACCACCGAATTTTGTAGCGAGGGTCGAGAAGCTCGCGTTAGAAAGTGAACGATAGTGCCTTCATCACTTGACGTAGGTAAGTAATTTTGCACTTCATATTGTTAGTGTTAAATATGTGTATATTGTGAATGTAGTAATTATAATGAATCAATATTATGCATTGCTAATACTAGTCTCAATCTATTAACATCGATTACAAAACAAAGCAACGCCGGTATTAATATTAAATGATATAATCTAAGTGTAAAGTAGAGGTTATGTGCCACTTTGATTTTATTAGCTACACAAATATATTATCTTGTTTGCTACACACACATATTACGTAAAATGACTATAATAATTAATTTTTACGAAAAATAACTAATATGAAAATATACAATATCAACTAAATACAATCAAGTAATTTTTAAAACCTATATATAGTCCGTAGGCATAAACTTTTCTAAATGTTGAAATAGGCTTCAGTTAAATGTTTTTATTTATATTTTTAGACATGAAGAACATTGTTTTCTTGCATTGAAGTATACTATTATAATTCCAATAAGTTTAGCATACAATTATGTGACAATCTGTGTAAAGGTAGAATTTAATACCAATTATCAAATCTCAAACCAATTTAGAAGTGTTTGTGCCTCTTTTTTAAAGTTAGTATTCAAAGAGAATTATGTTCAGTTTCTTTACTTTATATGCTAGTTTATATCACTATTCACTGCAATAGGTAAATCTTGCTGCAGGTGAGGTTAAATTGATCTGAATGGCTAACTTATGTCAATCTTTAATATAACATAGGCTTTTATCAAAAATTAATTTGATGTAAAATAAGGTTATTTTTGGAACAATAGCACATCATCTCGTCAAGTAGGCCTAATTTATTAAAAGTAGGCATATATTATAATTGTTAAATGTGTTTTATTGCAAATATATATATTAAAATACAACAAACTTACAGTATGTATTACCGAAATAAGTTTAATTTTATAAACATTAAGATGAATCCTAAACATAGCAATTCCCAAATTAATATTAAATTAGATAATTTAAGTGTAACATTGAGGTTATCTGACAGATTGATTTTAGTGGCTAGGCCAACACTTTTTTTTGTGTGTGTTTGAATGAGAATTCAAAGAGTCTAGACCCAAAGATGTTAGATAAAACTTACTATTTTAGCTGTGATCATTTTATCTATGTTCATTTACTGTGTAGGCCTATCTATTGGTTTTAAAAGTTGTAAAACATTATGCTAGAGGTTATAATATCAAACTGCAACTAGTACTAAATCCTTCTTCATGTGAGGTAAGATTGTGCTGAGGATCTAGGCCAATCTCATTTAGACCCGATTTATAATCATATTAGTATAAGCCTAGAGTAGGCCCTACCTACACTTTATAAACATAAGCTTTACTCCAAATCTATTTGGTGTAAAAAGGGTCAAGTTTTAGATCCATAGAAGTCACAGCAAATGCAAATGACGAATGGGTTTTATATCCAAAATGTTGACTTCTTTTTATTCAAGCAAAATATCAATATTATAAGTAGGGTTATATTTACCAACAAATAAACATGAAGTGTAAAATAAAAAGATTTAAAAAAATCACAATATTAACCAAACTTTATAAATAAAATTACTACTTAATTCTCCGTCTTCCTATGCATATAAGAGTAACAACAAAATTGATATGCATTGCATTAAAACAAAGAAAATAATTTGCTATATCGAAGAAACAACTTATCTGAAATGTTTCCAGCCAGGCAATACATAGGGACTAACCCTAACATTTTAAAGGGAACTAATTATTAATATAACTGTATGATCATTGTGATTTAATGTAATTTTTTTTTGTAATTATCAATTTATAACTAACTCATTGTGTGTAAATAGTGTTTTAGTTGCAATCATGGCTGAAGGATACTTGGGGTGGATTTTGCTTGTGGAAGAGGATGTCTTGCACAGAGACCAGTTACGAGTGCAACGAAGAAGATTGAGGGATTCTACAGACCCATTTAACATGTAAGATCAGTTTATAGATTTATTCCGCATCTCTCATGATATGGCATGGGATCTAATAGAAGCGCTGAGAAATCGATTACAGAGAGAACGCTCTCATGGCATTTCCGTTGAAGTACAGGTATGTTTAAATTAAATAAAGTGTAATCGATGGATATGGTGGTGTTACCCATAACACTAAACCAAATTTTCTGACTTATACATAATCACATACAAGGCTTTTTTGACGGAGCACACAAACAAAAATAGAATCAATTGAAAATATTTTTGCCGGGATCAGGATAAACGATAAACTTAACGTTCACTTACAGTAACTTAAGAAAATGTATGTATGATCACAATTCACATAAGGTAACAACTTGAGCAAAATATCAGCATTCTAGAGTATGTGAATCAATTACTACTTTTTTGTGTGAAATGTGACCTAATTGAGATATAAAGTTTTAATTCAATAATTTTCATATTTCATTTTGTACACTGCATATTTAACAATTTTTTTAAAATTGTAGGACTAGTTAAAAACTACCTATATATTTCTCTTTTCTTATAAATTTAATTTAAAATTTGACCTTTTTTTTTTTTGCTCAGTAATAGTTTTACTATTTATACACAGCACAATAATATGTCTAAAGTCACATCCTAGTATTTAGAGCTATTTTGATCAAAATAATATATAAATTGCCACTACCGGGCAAACTTAAATGATTTTACAATCATCAAAAAACATTTATTGTGTATGTATTTCGATAATAGGACTAAGGATCTCTTTAGTAATTTTTAATAATGTTAATTTTTATTTGGTAAGGAGTATTAAATGATAAGGTTATATTTTCTTGGTTAGTCATATTTATTCCCTTCTTATTTTATATAAGCGTTGGTCTTCTCTGACGACGACATGTTTCGATGATGTTACACTATCTTCGGGTCTGAGGAAAACCAATGTAATTGTAAATTATTGAATATAAATATGTTAGGCCTAGTAAAAATTATAAATTTAAAAAGTTAAACATTAGAAATAATGAAGATAAATTAGAATATGAAATACGAAATAGTAAATAAATAAATGAATAATCACTTAAATTAACAATAGTTATATATTTTTTTCCAAGTATGAACCCATTTAAATACATAATTATATTGTAGTGTTGCTTGCAACATGAATCTGAATACAAAAATGTTGATCTGACTATTTTTTCCAAAAGTTGAATCAAATAAATGATAGCATCTATTAATATTATATATCTAAGTTCTGTGGCAAAAATACTCTTTGTAATATTGTAATAGAATTGATTATGATCTTAACATTTTCTTACATCTACTTTTGTAATTAGTTGATATTTTAATACACTATGTTGCACCTATCATTGACAAAACTATTTGGCTTCTAGAATGAAATTCAAAGGGTATAATTAAGTAGTAAATTTTTATAAATCATATCATAAATCTAGGTTTAAAAAAATAAGTTACAAAATATAAAAACAGCCTTAACTTCAGCATAGTAAGCTCATGTCTGGATTTGGCTAACATTTTATTTACTTATTTTAGGTTTTGTCTACAATCAGATTTTATTCTGTAGGCTGCTACCAGCAGGCGATAGGCCAAGATTGGAATATAGCACTAAGCCAAGCATCAGTGTCTAGAGCAATCACAACTGTAACAGAAGCAATAAATATCGTGCTTCTGCGCCAATGGGTGAAGTTCCCACTAACAGCTGTGGAGCGACAAGAAGCAAGGGAGAAATTCCGGGATGCTAGACAGCCATTTATTGGTGCTATAGGTGCAATAGACTGCAGCCACGTTGCAATATTGGGCCCCCAAATCCATGAAGAAGGGACTGTAAATCATTATGGATATCATTAATTAAATGTACAGGTGGTAAGTGTGCCACCTTTTACTAACAGGTTATATCTATATATTAACAAAAAGAAAGTAAGGATAAGTAAGGTAAAAAATTGATAGACAATACGTCTTGACTTTTGGGAAAATGAATGTGAAACTTTTTTGGGAGCAAACCCTCAGTATATTTTATCTTCCTAACACTGGCAAACCAGACTTTACGAAATCCAACAGATAAATATCTTGATTTAAAAAAAAAAAAAAAAGATGGTGTGGTTTCTAGTAGCTAGATTTGGTAGTATTTCTAGGCCATGTTTGTAAAGAGAAAGAATAATTGGCTTCAAAACAAACAACATTACCATGAAGCGTTAAAATTTTCATTTTGTTTAATGCATATTATATATATTTTTTAAATTTCTTACAGATTTGTGATCCAAGTCTTAGAATTTTGAATGTAAATTCAAGGTTTGGAGGTTCCAGGCATGATGCCTTCATTTGGTCTTCTTCTCCAGCCTCGCACAGTGATGGAGATGTGGCATAGTAGAGGAGAAAGGCACACTTGGCTTCTAGGTAAGATATTAAACATTTTATAAGCCCAAAAAAAATTCTTAGTCATTGCATTAAAAATAATTAGGGTACTATAGTAACCATATTATAGGCTACATCAGTCACAATGTCTTTAAAATAAATAGTAAGATTATGAGCAAAGTTCTTCTCAAAATATTTAATATGGTATGTCATGTGGAGACACAAAGGTTTTATTTTCTACAAATATATGTTTTTACTACTTTTCAGGTGATGCTGGGTATCCATTAGAGCCATGGCTCATGACACCTATCACACATGCAGAACCAAGAACCCCAGAGTTTCGCTATACTGAGGCCCAATGCCGTGCTCGAAACCCAGTAGAGAGATGCTTTGGAGTGTTGAAAAGTGTGTGGAGATGTTTGTCGAAGCAACGGGTTCTAATGTATAAATAAACCTGAAAAGGCTGGGAAGATTGTGAATGCGTGTGTTGTTCTTCACAACATGCGCCTTCATTACAATCTTCCTGTCATCGAAGAAGTAGATGAGCTCCCTCCTCCTCAACGTGTCAATGCCATCGAAGCTGTGCCACAAAGAGGTCGATTCGCTGAGGCTAGACGCGTACAAGCAGCAATAATTCATCGGCATTTCACATAAATGGTCTTGGCTTAGCCGCCCGGACTGGAACCACCTGTCACCGTCTTGGCTTAGCCGCCCGGACTGGAACCACCTGTCACCGTCTTGGCTTAGCCGCCCGGACTGGAACCACCTATCACTGTCTTAGCTTAGCCGCCCGGACTGGAACAACCTATCACCCAGAATAACTGACCCGGAACGGTTTTAACTTAATCGCCTGGATAATAGCAGCGGTAATGCAACCATAGCTGGTTCCAAGTCCAGTTTAGAAATGCAGAGGACCGTGTCTATTCTTTACCAAACACAAGGTCTGCACCCAAGAAGGAAGATCTTACAGCAGCTTCCCAACCAGCTTGGTGACACCATTTCGACCTTATAAGTCAGGCCACCACAAGCTCGAACATGTCTAAGTTTATGAAGATATCACAACAGTGTATAAATAGTTTTAAAAAAATTACATTTATAAATTCAACAATTTTTGGTCAACCTAATATTTCAAGTTGTGCTACATTTGCAATAAACAATTTGGATTTTATATCAAATTAAAATCATGCTTTCCTTCCAAAATTGTTTAAAATGCATATATAGATAATAATGTAATATTTAGAAAAATTAGATTTAGTACAGACATCTCCAACGTTTTCAAAAAGAGGGCCACACAAGTTATTGGTGAATTGGCCGAGAGCTATAGGCCCACATGAAGTTTTGTAGAACCTAATATATAACAAAAACATAAACAAATAATTACTTGTTTTTAACAAATATATACATACATTACACAAGTAACATTATATTAACAATTCTTGAAACTTCATGGAAGTTAGAAAGTATTTACATCAAAGCCAAGAGACTTATTTATTGTTCATTTCTTTAATTTAAATTTCACCACACAACAAACTTGGGGGTCACAAGTGACCTGTGGGTTGGCTAACCTGATTTAGAACACTATTATGTTGTAAATTATACCATAGTATTTTATTTTTTCTAAGGGACATCTTTGACCATTTGGCCACTCAAGCAAGTCGCCCCCTAGGTATATAGTGTTAACAAAACAAATCATTCTAAAGCAAAATTAGAGGATTAAAAAAAAATTAAAGTGAACTATCAAGTAATAAGATTAATGTATTTAATTTTCACATATGCATCTCCAGAAGGAAAACTTCTTTTAACTTAAAGGTATTTTGTTACACTGTATATAGGATAGGAAATAGGTATAGAGACTTATAAAAGGGGAACATACACAATATTACTTTGACAACGAAAATAAAACAATTCACACCTAACATTTCCTGTGGCAACAATGTTAAGTGGTGCGGGTGTGAGAAGCTTCATTTGGCTTCGAGAATATTTCATATATTCGATTCTAGTTTGCTTAGAATTGAAAAAGTGGAATTTGTACACCCCTAAATTAAACTAATATAGTGTACTTTGTTCCTAGTTAGTAGTTATAATTAAAGCAGAGTTAATACTTTGGAAGGGAGGCTAAAGGATATCTAATAGGTTTAAAAAAAAGTAACAAAATCTTTTCACTTTTTATTTATCGCTGCTACAATATTTTTCACACTCTCTGCTAATGAGCTCATTGCGACAGAAAGATCCTTAATGGCATCACTTTGTTTGCTGATTGTTTCTGCCATCATCTGGAAACAGTTTTATGATACATTAATTAAGTTGACCTTTGACATATAAAGGGGTTAGGAGAAAGTAATAATGACATAATACTTTCCTTTCTTACAACTATACATGGAATAAATTATAACAGCTATTTATTGTTACCTCTATGCTTAACGATACATACCCTTAGGACTTCAGTCTGTCCAGCTTGCAGTTCAGCAAATTGTTCCCGGGACTTTTCGATGTCCTTTCGCAGCCGTTGTTGTTTGGGAGCTGCGGCAAATAATCATAACATATAATTATAATAAAACCTATCACTTAAGAAGAAGAATTAGAATAAAATTTAAGACTTTTGGAAAGAAAGAATAAAAAAACATTGGAGTATCATATTTTGTTAGCATTATTTTATTGAAAACCTCATTAAAACGCGATTATTGATTTTGTGTTTTATTCTTTAATAAGTGCCTTCCCTCATTTTTATGCCACGGCAGTTAAATAATATATAATTATATGAAAGTGTGTAGGCCCATAGAAAGCTAAAGTCATCAGGGTAATACAAACTCATTACAGATGCTTTAAAAATATAAATGAATCAACCTTTTATAAAAAATGAAACCAAGTTCTTGTCAAATATCTTATAATATACTAACATTTTGTTTGTAATATTAAGCTTAACGTGTTTAGTGTGACTTTGTTAGCTTGTATTATTACTTTGGTTTCTTGCTGTGATTGATATATACATTTATTATTATAATGCAATGAGCCTACAACCCAAGGGTTAGTACTAGTTGTACTAGGGAAGTCTTGAAAATGTGGTAGCTAGCTACCCTTTGCTTTCCAAACTGAATTTCTCTAGGAATTTTTCCAGGAGAGGTACTTTCACAAACTTCCCAGGGTTCTTTTACATGCCACAATTGACATGGGACTGATAAGCTCCAAAGGAAGTTGTGCTACAGATGTTTGTCGCTCAAGAGAAATCTGTCTACCTCGGCTGGGTTTAGACCCACAAACATTGTGTCCTGGGGCGAGCACTTTACCCCAAGACCACAAAGGTCAGTTACATAAATTATTGGGTAACATTGATTGTTATGGCTTACTTCTTTGTGGGGTGTATTCTTTTCTGCAACCTTTGCACTTGGAGGAAGGCACATCTGGCGGGAGAGAAGCAAATTCTGCTTGTGGAGTCAAACTCTCTACAACTTTGACAAATATACATAAAATAAATCACTATAATAACCAAGGAAATAAATAGTATAATAAGACAGTGTAGAAATACTGTACAATAATGTAAAGTAGGTAGGTAATTGATAGTGAAGGAAACCAACCTGAAAGGAAAGTAAGGTTAGGCCTAGACAGAAAAACACACTTCTCTCTTCATTTCTTATTTTCTTAAACTATTGCACTATTACACTTTACACATTGTTTTAAAATTTCTGATATATATCTTTATCATTTGAAGAGACACATTGAAAAATATCCATAAAGATAGGTTATTGAAATACACGTTTTTAGAATGATTTGAAATATGTGTTTTTTCAATGCGTCTCTTCAAATGATAAAGGAATATTTCCGAAAATTTAAAACAATGTGTAAAGTGTAATAGTGCAATAGTTTAAGAAGATAAGAAATGGAGAGAAGTGTGTTTTTCTATCTAGGCCTAATCTAACTTTCGTTTAAGGTTTCCATTCTTCACTATCAACTGTTTTCCATTACTGTACAGTGTTTCTACACTGTCTTGTTATACATTTCCAGGCCATTAGGCACTAATTCATTTTATTATCAAGGAAATAAATTAAAATCTATCAAGCTTTTATATTGTTATTTTTATTTAAGTAATGACTTTGTTAAACTTTGTGTTTGGTTTTAATACACTTTTATTTATCTGAAGTATCAGTATTGCCCCTCTTAAGCTAAAAAGAAGAGTGAGGATGGGAAACCAGATTAAAGAAAATGAACCTTTTAAACTCTTGTCAGGGATCCAAACATAGAAATTTAGGGTATTCAATGTTGATTTGATTCAGAATTATGATTGCGATTGACCCACACATTTGCAATTGTTTATGTCAGGGGACATGGGACATGAACCAAGTGTCCATTCAACTAATTATATTTAATAAAATCATAGCAAAAATAAAATTAAAATAAACTCACATATCCCTGCCTCTTCATAATCGGGGTTTTCGCATTCTTGCTCCACAACTTCAACTGAACCCTCCAACAATTCTTTAAGAAATAATTGTGGAGGGTCATCTTCAACTGAAGGGACAGGGATTCCGTCTAAGGCCTTAAGAAGGTCTTCCTACAAAATAAACATTTCCTTGTATTGGTTTTGTTGGTAATTTATTTTTTAACTTTTCTAGAAGCAAATTGAACCGATAGAATGGATACATTAAGAAAAAATAAATTGCAAAATTATTTTTATACAATAGAAGAGTATCACAAATTTTAAAGAATGCATCAAACCAAAGAAATTTCAAATGCAACTTCTTACATTCCAAAAATTAGTCTCACCTGTCTCTCTGACAGGCTATCTGCTACACAGTAGCCCTCTGCCGTCTCTGGTCCAATAATAGTGAGAATTTTTTTTCTCCGTATCATTGAGGGCAGGTTCATTTTTTGGCTTGTTGCCGGTTTTTAAGTGATCTGCCCTCAATAATGCCGCATGCCTTCGGGCTTTGTATTTCAGGTCAGTCCAGACCTAAAAACATTAATTATAATTTATCAGTAATAAGCCTAATGCTAAAATATTTCTAGTATGCTTTCTTTTGCAGAAATATTTATGAATTAACATACCCACTTTTATCATGTGGGTACATTTAAAAAAAAATGATAATAGCAATTCACTTAGTTCCTATTTAGGCCTACATTATATTGTCAAATTGTTGAAAACTAATCAGTTCAAAGAGATACTCAATTAAAATAACTAATAACAAAATAGGGAGATGAGGCCAACTTGAATGACTGTTCATATAGAAAACAAATAGAGATATTTCTCACCTTTTGCCATTGGACCACACTTTTATGGGGCCCCATTGTGTTGAGCAATAAACCCAATTCTTGCCACCGTGCTCCTAAATTCTCTCTTCCCTTCATCCCAAAGAGGCGCCCAGCTGCAACTTCCCTGTGGTCCATCATGTAGTCCACCAGGGTAGAAATTTGGCCTGGAGAGGCCTTTTCACCACGAACAACTTTGCTGCAAAACATTTATGAACACATCATTATAAAGTAGGTAGCTACTACTCGTACACATCTTTGTGAAAAAATATGGACGGATTTTTAGGTGAAATAATAATTTTTGAGAACACTTCTACTACTATTTACTTCTCTAATTGGGTTTAGTATATAAAAAGGAAGCACTATTAGAACTGTTGTAATAAGAATATTAGTCTGTATTTATTTAATTTATGGATTGGCAGGTATATATTTAACCTTTGTATTAAAAAGATCGTAATTTTCCTATGAATATAATATCTAAATATTTTAACTAGATTTAATTAATTAACTTAATATAAACTACTGATGAACATTTCCTTGAATTGATATTGAGAGCAAGTGGTTATGTTTTCATAGAAGTACACTATTTAAGAACTAAGCTACAGAGAGTAATTAAATAAAAAATATTGTTATTTATTAGCTTACCTTGTAGACGCCATATCTTGCTTGTTTTAATTTTCTTCCCGCTAAATCCGCGTGTTTCAATTGGCTATGAACTTAGCCTCGCTACACAGGGCCTTGTTAATACACGTTTCCTAACGATATCTTTGAAAATCGATTCTGTGACGATATCGCTCTATCAAGCAAAGAACCGGAATACGAGATTCGCTATGACAGGCGATAGTCATCGGTGAATACTCTATCGCTATCACTATCGTTCAAAAGATCCAGAATCCCTCTGCTGGTATCTAGGGTTTTCATAGGGTTGTCGAGAGGGTTCTATGGAATTGGATATCCAACCCTAAAATTAAGTGTATTTTCCTTAAGGACAAAAAGAGGAAAAATCAATTTTTTTCAAAATCGGCTCTGATGATTATGATTAAATTTCAAATCTAAGCATTAATCAATATTGTAAATTAAATGGCTACTCTCAATTTTTTGTCAAAATGACTTTAAGGGTTCTGGTCTTATGAGTAGATTCTAATTTTTGTATCATATCTTCGTAACTCTTTGAAATTACTTAACATTACAAATACGTAGGTCTATTTGTATTTGAAACATATATTTTATAAAACCAATAATTTTCAAGCTTTATGAAAATATATATATATACATTTCTTAATTTTTCAAACACTAAAGCTAAAGTATTGCGCTCATACAAAAAATCTAACCTGAGATGATGATGATGGATGTTGATGTTCCATGACTCCCCACCCACCTTAAAAAGTGGTTTTTGCAATGACATCTGTCTGTGTGTCTGTCTAACCCCAAAAATTGTAGTGCTATTAAAAATAAAAAAATTTTGTTTGAAATATATTTTTATAAAACCAATAGTTTCTGAGATAGTGGCTAATGTTTTAATACAATTTTGTGAGCTTTAGTTGTACAAATATACTACCTAATATTTGAAGCAATAATTCTTTAATGCCCTAGAGTACGTAAATAAGTTTCTCAAAAAGTTGATTTTTTTCCTTTAACATCTTAGGGGAAATGTTTGCACAGCAATAATCTATCTCTATCATTTTAGACTCAATAGTAAATATTTACCCTTTTAATTGGTCTATATTTATAAATGAGGAATTTAATATACAAATGAATACTTTAATTCTTTAAAAATAAAGTTGTAAAATTTAAAACTGGGAGTCAGAAAATGTTTTACATAAGTATAGCGCAATTCGTGATCGTTTCGTTTCACAAATATTACGAGTTTTAAGTAAATATCTCCAAGTTCAGACAATGAAGCAAGAAAGTCCACGTGGAGTTCTGTACCATTTATTTTTACCTGGATTTCTTTAACAATGATAAGTTCAATATTAAATAATGAATATCATGAGAAAAGTAAAATATTATTAGTTTTAATTTACATATTTAATGTACATTTTCTAAACACCATGTACATGATTTACAAACAAACTTAACAAAAAGAGCACATTTAATGCTAACACCTTAGCATAGTATTAAGGATAATGAGTTTGGCATAGTTATAATTAACTTTTAAAAAGCTTTTGTATTGATAAGGATAGCCAAGAAGTATAAGAAAGACTAAATCAAATATTTGTTTATATGCCTATTGTATTCCAATTACTTGCTCCACATTAGGCAGTATAACTATTAATACAACTTGTAAAAAAAATATATATATATATATGAAATTAGGTGGTTGAATATTCAACAAAATAAAGTGATAGGTAACTATAGTAACTAACAAAATGTATATAAGAGGTTGCTGATGGAGCTGTTTTGGATTCTCTGCCAGCTAATATAGAAAATTATGTTTGCTGACTCAACTCAAAAATTCAAAATGTGCTTCGTCAGTCATAAGCAGAACATTCTCTACAACTTCCACATCCATAACCCAGAGGAAATGTTCTGCCAATTTCTGACGAGTAACTAAATCCTGAATATTTAGTTCTTGAACAGCCTCCATTTTGTAAGAATGAAAGTTTAGATTCCTATGCAAAATTCTCACAGGCTTCGCACAGACATATTTAAGGCTATGGCTTGCTTCCTGGTTGAACGCTATGGACTCCGAGGAGAGCTGTTCTCACGTTTCCGAGGAGAGCTGTTCTCACGTTTTCAAAACTCTCCAATGTTGTTACTGTTGAAATAGCACCCAGCGGTTTCTTATTCACTGCAGAAGTATATCTGCTCTAAGTACTGTACCCACAGCTTTATCGTGATAATGATATGTCTAGGGACCAAGCCATGATGAGGGATATTGAAGTGAGTGTGAAATAACCACTGTATAGTGATAATGGAGTCACCATTCTTGAAATATGTTTCTATGGTGAAATAACGACGTTGCATAGTCTACTGCTCCATGCTTCTTGAAATGGCATGCAACAAGTTAGCAAGTTACCTTGACCCCACTCCACGCAGTCACCAACATAATGAAAGTCGTCAGGTTTCTCTGCCCCAACCTGTCCATGTCATCTCATTCAATATTCAAAGGAGATGTAATCCACCATTTTAAATTTTGAATAGGTTACTGATATTTTCAATTTTAAGACAATCTAACCAATGGTTTTCAAGTTATAGAGGTCCAAATATGACATAAATACACCTGAAAAGCTTCCACAGCAACGCTGTCCAAAGTTGACAGTGTTACATAAAATATTGTATATCTCTTGAACTAGAAAAGATACAAAAGATACAATGTATTGAATAATATATTCTGATGTGGATTTGTTCAAAATATGATTTTAAAAATACACTTAAAATAAGAATTCACAGGAAATTTCCAATAAAAATATGATTGATATAAATTACTGATATATCAAAGACACTAATTCTTTTTTCAGGGTAGAAAATTTAAATTTGTCAGGAATGTAGAGAGATAATGTCAAATAACAACAGATATATTTTAAATATTAGTTATAGTGATATAGGGGGGTCTCAAATTTACAAAACTAAAAGACTAAACTAATTATCAAAGTGTTAGATGATTGACATTAGTAAGACAACCCACTCAAACAGTATCAAAATCTGAATTATTAAATTTCAAAATGAAGGAGTGGAAAAAAGGGAGGGATGGTCCCCTAAAAATGTTTCCAAAGCTATCTAAATACCATTTTTGTAGAGGTAGAAACTTGAACTATCACCATGTAATTTAATAGACTTTTCCGGATAGCAGAATGACTTCCCAACAAATGGAATTTCAAAATTGAAGCCCAAGAAATGGTAGTGCTTAAAATAAATACAAACCATATAGAACACTCTTTTTGATGTAGTTAGGTTGAAATTTGGTAGGCACCTAAAATATCATATAAAATAACCAAAGAAGTCTTAAAATTTTAAATTGGAACCGTGGGAGTTAAGGAGGGTGAGGGGAGGAGAGAGGGGTTTGGAAATGAGAGTATACTGCCATCTTTCCAAAAGAAAATCTACTTTTATGCATGAAAGAAAATTTAAATTTGCCAAGTTGATAAAAGGACCACCCCACATAACCATAAAAGTTGGCAAGTAAGTTTGAAATTCGAAAATTTACTGCTGGGAAATGGGAGGGGCCCCAAAAATTTCCTAAACTATAAAAACTCGATATGATGGAACACTAACTTTGTAAAGGCAAAGGAAAAAAGTTTAAAGTACTAAAAGTAAATGAATACACAAACTAAAGACTATATTAAAGTGGATACATTAGATTTACAAATACAAAGCTATTATCGAATATCTAGGGGCGACATAACAATTAAAATAAACTAATTCAGGTGACATAGCTTGTTGGCCAGGATTCTCTTTGGATAATAATGATGTTTCATATTTAATAGGTTTCTGTAACAGAGTCTATTATTTGATTTATGCTTGTTGGTGAAATGTGATGCACTTTTTTCAAACATGTTTCTGTGATTGTGCTTAGGTAAAATTTGCGTTGTCAATGGAGTGCGTCGACTGCCCTGTGATTGGGCTCGTTTGTACACTCAGATTGTAGATTAGGTAATATTTTCTTTCTAAAATTTTTTATTTATTAATTGCCATAACTGGTTTGTGATTGCCATGCTCAGGATTGTACATGAAGGAACTTTCAAAATTATTACAGCTGGATGTTCACTAATAAAGCAAGAATGCTATAGTGAAATACGTCAAAGCTTGATCTAGTACATTATGAAATCAAAGTGACCAGAATATTATGAAATATATCAATGTCCAAATTTGTTTGACACATATTTAAAAAAAATTTCTTAAATCTTATTTCTGTATTATTATTGTATTGATTTGTTGATGATAGCAATCATAATTTTAGTTTCAAGCCTGTCCAAACTACATAAAAAGAACTTTCTTCTTTACATTTTAGTATATAAATTTCATACAAAACACTTAATAAATATAGCTGTAATTAAAACAATATTTGGGAATAGTTTAGAGTATTTTTTCACATACTTTGTATTGTCAACAATTTTACTCACTTTACTAAACTATAATTTATTGTGATATGAATATTTATTTTTACAAGAAACTCTGCAATTATTAATTTTATGAAACGATTGTTCCACTATAGTAAAATAATCTTATACTGAAAGATTTTTCAGTGTAAAAAAAAATATTTATTTCTATTACCCTTTACTAAAATTAAGAGATTTTCCATACAAACACAAGAAGGTGTTTGTAATTGGACAAAACATTATGATCTTTTTGTTGTGTGGACATAAAAGTGTGTTCAGGGAGATAAGCTTCATTTCCAGACTTATTTTACTATTAATTGATTTAAAACAGATTTGTTAACTCTCGTTGCACATCAGTATAAAATAATGTTGAATATAATCTTTCCAATGTTTAAAATAAGAAAATATTACCAATACCAAATATATACTTAGGAAACTCTTTTCATTGTATTTTCTATGCATTAAATTTTTTTTTTTTAGTTTATAAAGTAGCATATTAATTGTATATTTTGTTTGTATTAATTTGAAAACAGAATGTAAAAAATAAATGCAACCTTTACAACATAGGTATTTTATTTTAATTACTGATATATTTTGTGCACCCTTACTTCCTGTTACAGCTATCTGCGTATTTACTATAAAGTGGGTCACAAAATATTTAATAATTCATTTACAAATCCATTTCTAGACTGCGTGTCAGTTCAAACACTGTAGAAATAATGACATTGTATATTTGGGTCCAACCCTCTCCACTGTTCAATGAACGGGGTTGAGGAGGGGAGAGGGGTTACCGGTTACCGCTATCTGAACTATTGTAATTGGAGAGACAAGCTCTTAGCTCTTTCTCATGAGGAACATTTTGAAAGTGAGTTGTTTTAAAGAATTATCACTTGGAAGCACTGTTATCACTGGATATTTAAAGTTTTTACCTGACTCAAGGGGCGCAGCAAATCTCCCATAAAATCGTGTCTGTGGGCTGGGGCCAATTTAATGAAAGATGAAAGTGGTAATCTGGCGGCAGACACTAACAATGTTTTGAGTAGAAGGGACAACCACTTCACGACTATTTTGAATATTCATGAAGGATCCAAATTGTCTGAGGTATATTGAAATCCATACTGCTGAAGCACTAGTACCAGAGCTGAGTATTAATTAAGTCAAAGAAGCTGTTAGGAAGGTAAAGAACAATAAATCTCCAGGTTTAAATGCAATACCAGCAGAGTTAATAGAGGGAGGTGGTGAAATGTATTATATTAGAAATTTATAAATTGCTATGTACCATATGGACCCATGAGATGGAATGGAAGGAAGGTATAATAATAGCCATTTTCAAAAAGAGAGATAAAACAGAGTGATAGAAGAGAAGTATCTCACTGCTACCAACATGCTACACAATTTTATCTTACATTATTTTAATGAGATTGATGCCATATGCAGAATAAATAATTGGGGTTCATAGTGTGGATCTTGAAGGAATAGACGTATCAGATTTTTAGTATTCGGCAAATATTAGAAAGAAAAAAGTGAGAGTACAACATGACGATCCATCAATTATAAATATATTTTAAAAAGGCCTATGATTCAGTTAAAAGAAACATAATATGAAATGTTTGTTGTCAATCTAATTGAGGTATGTTTGACTGAAACATTTGGCAGGGTGGGTACCTGTCATTTGGCCTAAAGTGTAGGCTAAATGCCTTTAGGCCAAATGCCTTTTAGGCCAAATGACTTTAGGCCAAATGCCTTTAGGCCAAATGCCTTTTAGGCCAAATGCCTTTAGGCCAAACGCCTTTAGGCCAAACGCCTTTAGGCCAAACGCCTTTAGGCCAAAAGCCTTTAGGCCAAATGACTTTTTGTAAATTTAATTTTTAGACCATTTATTAAAATGTGTTTTGCTGTCTCCGGAAACATTTGTTATGATTTGTAGTGATGCTAATAGATGGCGAGGTGTGTAGTGTTTAGTTAACCAGTATATACTACCGTTTCAAAATACGTAAGTCTTTTCTCAATTTACTACTTCCCAAGGTATAGCAGCACGTCCATTAACATGTAGTACCACTTTTGTATATGTTGAACTTTTTACATTGCCAAGGTTTTATACTAGTTTTTGTACCGTTTTGTACCAGAAATAAAAAGTTTTGTACACGTACCGTTTTCAATTTTAATTAGCACATACATGTGGTCACACCATTTTAATGATTTTGTTTTATTTTGAATTTTGAATTTTTTTAAGTGCCAAAGTATATTTGTTTATTAATTTTGCTAAATGAATTAATAAATCATTCTTTTTTTATAATCATATTAACTTACTCGAGTTTGCCCACGGCTTCGCTCACATTTAAGTTGGCTAAATTATCTTATTTATAGCAAATCATCTAAACCAGGTTTTCTCAAACTCTATGCTCTTAAGCCTTACATGAACATTTAAAGTAATTGTTAAGACTCTCTTTCTTAGAATAAGATAACTTTTTTACGTTAAAATACAAAAATGAGACATTTATTATTTAATTTATTTCGTTATTTTCTGATAAGAGCTTTGTAGAAGTTTATTAAGAATAGTAAAGATTTGTAATATATTAATTAATTTTATTGCTTCAAAAGCCAAACAGAATATTAATTTTTTAGTCAATCATAATTTAGCAAGTCGAAGGAAGTGAAAAATTGGTTCACACCTCATTGGAAATCCCCTCACGCCTCGCAGTTTGAGAAACCCTGATCTAAACTACCAAAAATACAATTTTAGACACGTGTGAGGCGAGAACTTTGTATGTTGATGAAGCCACAAATTAACTACTACCTATAAGAAGTAAAATCAATTATATATATGTGCAGTCTTTGCATCAATATTTGCTCGCTTACGCGGAGACATTGTTGAAATGAACACCAAAAAAAATAGTTTAAATTTACTAATTAAACTTGAATTAATTTGAAAGAATCACTCTAGTAAGCATCTCAGCTTATCAAATAAATTGTTCTGTTAGTAATTGTTTCTATTGGTTTTTGAAAATTTTCCCTTCTCCTCCCCAATCATAATTTCTCTATTCTCTAATATTCACATATAGGCCCTTTATGTGGATCATACCGGCCTGTAAAAATCATTGATCTCTATGATATAACTGGATGGACATACACATGCACATTCCAAGGACAAAAGCTTGACGCTCAAGTGTATCATCTGCTACACAGAGGGGGGGGGGGGGGGGACAGATTTAACTGTTTCTTTAAATGTTCTTATGCGAAAACATGTCTCTGATGAATAAAAGTGTTATTGTTTGAAAATAGTGAAGTATTATACCACACTTTCCTGAAGAAACATTTACATTAAAGGATATACAATCAAGTTTTACATGTAATACTGTACAGATATGAATAAAACCTTATATATTCCCATTTCTATGTATTTATCATCAATGTTGTTTACAGTCTGGCACGACTACACTTATATTTAAAGTTGATTATTAGCTTGTATATTGGTTTCAGAAACCATATTATATTGAAAGTTCTATAAATATAATGAACAAGGTATCTTAAAACTTGATTAAATTTGTTTGAATGACAAAATTTGAATAGTTGCCATGCATTCAAACTATCACTTAGGTTATAGGCTTGTGGAAAGTATTATTTTAATAATACCTGTTTTTTTATAAGTTGGCTCATATCTTTCAGAAACCATATTATGTTGAAATTTCGATAACTATAATGAAACAAGTCAGCTAAAAACTGTATTACATTTGTTTGAATGACACACTTTGTGTAGAAGTCTTACGTTCAAATGATAATTTAGGTTATAGGCTTGTAGGAATTACATTATCTACTAAACCCTGATTTTAGTAATAATCCCAATCTGTAAGGCTTTATTTCGTACCAAAATAATATCATAGATATAATATTTTGGTAGGATGAACGGCAATTTAGAACAGAAGTAGAAATTTCCTTCCGTAAGGTCTTTTATCCTAACTAAACACAACTATAGGGTAGGATTCAGGTACGAGATAAGGCCTTACAAGTAAGCTTCCTTCAAAAATCATCTTACATATTAGGCTACATCAACTTATTTAAAGAAAAAACTAACCAGTTTTGAACTTTTATATGCTCTTCAAAGCTTTAACTAACATATTTATTTAATTTAACCACTTACACATTGATTTTTCTCATATATTCAATCAGATTAATGAACTATGTCAAAATGACACATTGCCTTGTATTGGTAAAAGAAAGAAAGAGATACCCGAAAGTTTATTTCTCTCTTACACAATGGTATGCAGACGACTGCTCGAAAATTTCAGCCACAGATGTCCATCCAGTTATACTATAGAGATCAATGGTAAAAATATCATTTACTAACTTGTCCTGCTTATACACGGACCAAAATCTTTTACGAAAGTTTATCTTTATTGCTTCATAGGATGTATAGTAAGCCTCGTGACTATTCATCCACACTTCAGCTTCACCTACTAACTTTGAATTAAAAAATGCTATTTTTTGTGCTTTGGTGAGTTTACTATTTTCAAAAAGTCTATCCATCTTTTTCAAAAACTGTACAGCATGCACCCTAACATTATTTCCACTGAAGGTGGGTACATAGTCCATTAATTGATTCTGGATGCTTGTACTAGGTAATACCAAGGCACCAGCAGTAATTAGCGTCCCTTTTTCCACTACTTCGTCATATTTTGACTTAGCCTGTTCTAGTTGTTGTCGCATTTGTTCGACTGTTTGTAACGTCTTGTCCACAGTTTCAGTCAAGTTGTCCTTAAATTTGTCCAATTGCTGGTCAACTATTTCCTGTAAGTAAACACCTGGTACTGTGTGTCCATCAGAGAAATCATTTTGGAATTTAAGGCTATCACTACATTTTTGTTGTTCTTTTTCAACAGTCGCAAATCGTTCTGTTAAATGGTGTACCTGTTCTAGAATTTCATTTTTATTTTTATCGCAAATTTCCTGAGTAGTTTTTCCTTCGGAATTTAAAACGTCCTGTTTAAGCTTAAAGTTTTCCTTTGCATTTTAAAGTTTTTTTTATCTGCTCATTCGTCTGTTTTTCTGACTTATTACAGTCTTCCCTAAGCGTCTGTAGTTCGTCCCTTACCTGCGTTTGGTCACTTTCAGTCTGTTGTATTTTCTGTAATTTTTTGTCAAAGTCTTTTATACTTCTTGAAATTTACCCTGCAATTCTTGTTCTAACCTGTTAAATTGTTCATTTACACCCTTAAATTTTTCATCAAACTTTGTATTTAAATTCTGATTCTTTTCTTTGATTTCTTTTAACTCCCGGCTATTCTTTTTGTAGCTCCTGTCTAGTTTTTTGTAGCTCCTGGCTAGTTTTATCGAACCTGTCATTTATTTTCTGATTTAACATTTCACTCTTTTCACTACTCTCTTTAATTTGCTGACTTAACTTTTCACTCTTTTCCCTACCCTATTTCATTTGCTGCACTAACTGCATTAATATTGCATTTAGGTCATTTGCTGATGTTTGTTGAGCTACACCTCCTACCTTTGAAACATTTTCCACCCCCCTTAAGTCTTCTTCTTTATGAACTATTGGTTCAACTACTTTCTCATGTTGTTCACTTTGTTCCTGATCAGATAGTTCTAAACAAGAATGGTCTTCTACCATTGGTTGGGAATATTGCTTTAGGGGAGGATTATCCTCACTGCTACTACTGTTTGTCTCTTCCATATTTAATGAAGTTTTATTGTTAATGATTTACGTGAGATTTTCCTTGCGTACCTCACCTGAAGTCTAGAAGCTTTGGACCTTATTCAGAATCTACCGGGTTTTGAACTCTTCCCTCTGAAGTCACCTGGTTTGGAGCTTCTTCTTCTTCTTAAGTCACTTGTTTGTTTTTTGTTTTTTTGTGTAATAAGGCACTTAAGTTGTTTGCGGCACTTTCACTGTTCTTTGAGCACTCACTTTCTCGGGTTGTGAACTGGATTTAATTTTATTATTTCAGTTTATCAGGCCCTCCACGTTGGGAAGCCATTATTGTAACGTATAAAAGTTAGCCTGATATATTAATGTTGGTTCGCCACCATTAGGGTGATATTTGATATAATGATTAAATTGGGTCCAAGTTTGCTATCCTGTATTATGGTAATCAAAAGGGGATAATGTCTTATTTTATAAATTAAAAGTTCTGGTCTTTTATAGTTTTTTTTATATAAGTAGATAAACAGTTTTTGCTAGATATTTCACACGTTGTAAATATTAATTTAAAAACCCGACTATTGTATTATGTGTATGTTAATTCCCGGCACGTGAAATTTATCATAGACCCAACCCACACGGCTCCTCGTCAGGATTGCAAGTGAAGAGATGAGTACTTTGAAGTAGTTATATCTAGTGACATCTCCTTCTCGAAACTTCCCAAAAGAAAGAAAGGTGTGGTCATCCAGGTGCGTCTCTGTCTACAAAACTGAGTTCGCCTTTCAAACAAAGGCGTAGAAAGATGTCGCCATACCTTGCAACTTAACACAAATAAATATTACTACCCGCTCGTATTTATAATATCATAATTATGAATATAGATGTGAATAATAAATTATTTAGATGTATAATTCCATATCATTACAACATATATATACAAACACGTGTATATACGGGCTCATTACAATTGGGCCACGTAAACAAGTTATGATCTCCGTTTGACGTCTACATATTTACTGGCAAAATTTATTTAATGCGTCACTATTATATATATTAATTATTAATATTGGCTTCCACTTTCATTTTGCCTTTCGAAATAAGTTGTCGAAAGTCCCCGAGAATGGTGTTTTCTTATTGTTTTTCGTTAACTTTATGACCGTGAGATATATTAACAAGGAAATAATATCAGAAATCTATACATAAAAAAGGTGATATTGTGTTTTGTGAACTGATCTAGTTGTATGTAGGATAGTGTCAATGTTTTTAGAAATATTGTAACTACCTTGCATCAGTTGTGCTATCTATATTCAGATGAAACAACTAACAGTACTTTTTACTTTCCGAAGATAGCCGAAGGTTTTAAATTTACATTTTAGGCCAAATGCTTTTAGGTCAAATGCCTTTAGGCCAAATGCCTTTTAGGCCAAATGCCTTTAGGCCAAACGACTTTAGGCCAAACGACTTTAGGCCAAACACCTTTAGGCTAAACGACTTTAGGCCAAACGCCTTTAGGCCAAATGCCTTTAGGCCAAATGACTTTTGGTTTCATTTTTAGGCCAAATGCCTTTAGGCCAAATGCCTTTTAGGCCAACTGCCGCGTCCCCGGCAGGGTACATAATGGATGTCACCTATCAGATACTTTCCAAGTACGTTATGGTTTGAAACAAGGAGATTCACTTTTTAATCTAAACTTGGAGTCTGCTATTAGGGTAATGCAAGAGTTGACACTAAACAGTACAATGGAGCCATTGGGAAACAAATGATTTAGCTTTGTTGGGTAAGTAAGGAAGGTGTGGCAATAAACAGTACAATGGAGCCATTGGGAAACAGATGATTTAGCTTTGTTGGGTAGTAGTAGGGAAGGTGTGGCAATAAACAATACAATGGAGCCATTGGGAAACAGATGATTTAGCTTTGTTGGGTAGTAGTAGGGAAGGTGTGGCAATAAACAATACAATGGAGCCATTGGGAAACAGATGATTTAGCTTTGTTGGGTAGTAGTAAGGAAGGTGTGGCAATAAACAATACAATGGAGCCATTGGGAAACAGATAATTTAGCTTTGTTGGGTAAGTAAGGAAGGTTTGACACTAAACAATACAATGCAGCCATTGGGAAACAGGTGATTTAGCTTTGTTGGGTAAGTAAGGAAGGTTTGACACTAAACAATACAATGCAGCCATTGGGAAACAGATGATTTAGCTTTGTTGGGTAGTAGTAAGGAAGTTGTGGCAATAAACAGTACAATGGAGCCATTGGGAAACAGGTGATTTAGCTTTGTTGGGTAAGAAAGGAAGGTTTGACAATAAACAGTACAATGGAGCCTTTGGGAAACAGATGATTTAGCTTTGTTGGGTAAGTAAGGAAGGTTTGACAATAAATAGTACAATGGAGCCTTTGGGAAACAGATGATTTAGCTTTGTTGGGTAAGTAAGGAAGGTTTGACAATAAACAGTACAATGGAGCCTTTGGGAAACAGATGATTTAGCTTTGTTGGGTAAGTAAGGAAGGTTTGACACTAAACAATACAATGGAGCCATTGGGAAACAGATGATTTAGCTTTGTTGGGTAGTAGTAAGGAAGGTGTGGCAATAAACAGTACATTGGAGCCATTGGGAAACAGATGATTTAGCTTTGTTGGGTATTAGTAAGGAAGGTGTGGCAATAAACAATACAATGGAGCCATTAGGAAACAGATGATTTAGCTTTGTTGGGTAGTAGTAAGGAAGGTTTGACAATAAACAATACAATGGAGCCATTGGGAAACAGATGATTTAGCTTTGTTGGGTAGTAGTAAGGAAGGTTTGACAATAAACAATACAATGGAGCCATTGGGAAACAGATGATTTAGCTTTGTTGGGTATTAGTAAGGAAGGTTTGACACTAAACAATACAATGGAGCCATTGGGAAACAGATGATTTAGCTTTGTTGGGTAAGTAAGGAAGGTGTGGCAATAAACAGTACATTGGAGCCATTGGGAAACAGATGATTTAGCTTTGTTGGGTATTAGTAAGGAAGGTGTGGCAATAAACAATACAATGGAGCCATTAGGAAACAGATTATTTAGCTTTGTTGGGTAGTAGTAAGGAAGGTTTGACAATAAACAATACAATGGAGCCATTGGGAAACAGATGATTTAGCTTTGTTGGGTAGTAGTAAGGAAGGTTTGACAATAAACAATACAATGGAGCCATTGGGAAACAGATGATTTAGCTTTGTTGGGTAAGTAAGGAAGGTTTGACAATAAACAATACAATGGAGCCATTGGGAAACAGATGATTTAGCTTTGTTGGGTATTAGTAAGGAAGGTGTGGCAATAAACAATACAATGGAGCCATTAGGAAACAGATGATTTAGCTTTGTTGGGTAGTAGTAAGGAAGGTTTGACAATAAACAATACAATGGAGCCATTGGGAAACAGATGATTTAGCTTTGTTGGGTAGTAGTAAGGAAGGTTTGACAATAAACAATACAATGGAGCCATTGGGAAACAGATGATTTAGCTTGGTTGGGTATTAGTAAGGAAGGTTTGACAATAAACAATACAATGGAGCCATTGGGAAACAGATGATTTAGCTTTGTTGGGTAAGTAAGGAAGGTTTGACAATAAACAATACAATGGAGCCATAAGGAAACAGATGATTTAGCTTTGTTGGGTATTAGTAAGGAAGGTGTGGCAATAAACAATACAATGGAGCCATTAGGAAACAGATGATTTAGCTTTGTTGGGTAGTAGTAAAGAAGGTTTGACAATAAACAATACAATGGAGTCATTGGGAAACAGATGATTTAGCTTTGTTGGGTAGTAGTAAGGAAGGTGTGGCAATAAACAGTACAATGGAGTCATTGGGAAACAGATGATTTAGCTTTGTTGGGTAGTAGTAAGGAAGGTGTGGCAATAAACAATACAATGGAGCCATTGGGAAACAGATGATTTAGCTTTGTTGGGTAGTAGTAAGGAAGGTGTGGCAATAAACAATACAATGGAGTCATTGGGAAACAGATGATTTAGCTTTGTTGGGTAGTAGTAAGGAAGGTGTGGCAATAAACAGTACAATGGAGCCATTGGGAAACAGATGATTTAGCTTTGTTGGGTAGTAGTAAGGAAGGTTTGACAATAAACAGTACAATGGAGCCATTGGGAAACAGATGATTTAGCTTTGTTGGGTAGTAGTAAGGAAGGTGTGGCAATAAACAGTACAATGGAGTCATTGGGAAACAGATGATTTAGCTTTGTTGGGTAAGTAAGGAAGGTGTGGCAATAAACAATACAATGGAGCCATTGGGAAACAGGTGATTTAGCTTTGTTGGGTAGTAGTAAGGAAGGTGTGTCAATAAACAATACAATGGAGCCATTAGGAAACAGATGATTTAGCTTTGTTGGGTAGTAGTAAGGAAGGTGTGGCAATAAACAATACAATGGAGCCATTGGGAAACAGATGATTTAGCTTTGTTGGGTAGTAGTAAGGAAGGTGTAGCAATAAACAATACAATGGAGCCATTGGGAAACAGATGATTTAGCTTTGTTGGGTAGTAGTAAGGAAGGTGTGGCAATAAACAATACAATGGATCCATTGGGAAACAGATGATTTAGCTTTGTTGGGTAGTAGTAAGGAAGGTGTGGCAATAAACAATACAATAGATCCATTGGGAAACAGATGATTTAGCTTTGTTGGGTAGTAGTAAGGAAGGTGTAGCAATAAACAATACAATGGAGCCATTGGGAAACAGATGATTTAGCTTTGTTGGGTAGTAGTAAGGAAGTTGTGGCAATAAACAATACAATGGAGCCATTGGGAAACAGATGATTTAGCTTTGTTGGGTAAGTAAGGAAGGTTTGACAATAAACAATACAATGGAGCCATTGGGAAACAGATTATTTAGCTTTGTTGGGTAGTAGTAAGGAAGTTGTGGCAATAAACAATACAATGGAGCCATTGGGAAACAGATGATTTAGCTTTGTTGGTAGTATAAGGAAGGTTTGACAATAAACAATACAATGGAGCCATTGGGAAACAGGTGATTTAGCTTTGTTGGGTAGTAGTAAGGAAGGTGTGGCAATAAATGTAGACATTTTACTAGAGACCAATAAGAAAATAGGTTTAGAAGGGACCAGTGAAAGGACATAGTATATGATCACACATAGAACATGGAGGATGATAATTTAGAGATTACTTCGAGCAACATATCATTTGACAGGGTTAATGAGTTTAAATACCATTATTTAGGATTACTTTTAACTAGCAATAACGGTATTATATTGGAAATCAGGAGAAGAATACAGTTGGGAAATGCATGCAATACAAGTTGTAGTCATCTCGGCTGCTGTCCAGGAATGTAAAACTCAGAATATACCAAATAATTTTACCGGTTGTTCTCTATGGGTGTGAGAAAAATTTCAGGGTGTTAAAAACCAGGTGCATAGAAATATATTTGGTCCAAAAAGGGATGAGGCTACTGGGGAGTGAAAGAGTTTATATAATAATGAGTTACATATACTATACTCATCATAAGACTTATTAGTATAATAAAGTGTTGTATATTATGGTGAACAGGACGTTCAGCGTGAATGAGAGAAACTAAAACCATGTTCAGAGTATTGATTGGCAGACACAATGGGAGTACCTAGATGCACATGGGAGGATTGCATTAGAATACATGGTCTAAGGTGCTATTCTTGCAGGAAATTACACTGCCAATGACAAGGAGATCCAAGTTTGAATCTCGGTGGTAATGTGTACCAAGGGTGTATTTTCCAAAATAGTTTTCAACTTTCCCTCCACACAAATGCAGGAACACTTCAAATAAATACAACCTATCTCATCCCTGAAATCATTAGCATAATTAGTACATAAGGGTATAACCCAAAACAAGTAGTAAGATGTACTGTCAAAACAACCTTAAAATGAACCTGAAATAGGGTGTAGTGAGGTTGACTGGCTAGAACTAGCTAAAGATAGGGATAGGTGGCGTATTTTGTAAGTGCAGCAATTAACTCTCGAGTTCCTAGTGCCATAGAGTAAGCAAGGTAAAATAAAGAGCATGAATGACTATTAACAAACTACATACTGGTAGTTAAAGTACTAAATAATGAATATAAAAGTGAACTAAGAGTAAATGACAGGACGTACTTGATGTTTGTGTTAGAATGGTGCATCAGCTGTAAAACAAGTGGCATAGCTTGGTTGAGCCCAGTTTCCTCACTACTGTGGTGGAGCAATGTTTCCACACACTCACACACTAAGGCTGCATTGATACTTTCTGACAGGTTTTCTTTAAAGGCAACTAAAGTTTCTTGCAGTAGTTGTCCAACTAGGGGATCATGTGACTTTGAGTGGCGCAATAACCTGCAAGTAAAGAGAAAACTAACAATAGATTAAAGTGCCCTCTTAAAACACATTAGAAGTTACATTTAAAAATCTGTTGAAAGCTAATAGGGAAAAGCACATAAAGAGGACCAAGTTCCTAATATTTGTATTGTTCAAATACACTTGTTATTATTATTATTTTAACTATGAGAAGAATTGGAACTGGACCAATATATTAGAAATGGTTTAATCTAGCAAAACAATAATTTTACTTAATTAGTTGCAATGCTTGTTCTCTATTGTTGAATTAGTCTGTAGGCTACTTCCAGTATGCACTAGTAAGATACATTTTAATAAATATGACATGGAGAAATGTTATAACTTAAATACTTACAACATCGTTACTGCTAAAATAACCACAGTAATTAGTACAATTAAAGCAAGCTAGCTATTTAATATCCAAACTTTTTTTTTATCTACTATGGGTGGGGACGCAGTTGCAGCAAAACAACAACAAAAAAAACCCCGAGGGACCAATCCTTGAATAGACAGGGGAATAAAGGATACATTATAAAGATATCTCTGGTTATGTAAGCACTTACCTCTGCTGTTGAACTCGTGGTCATATTTAACTCATTTGTTGAATATAAATATAACTTTGGTAGGGTTGGGTTGTTAGATATGGAGAGGTCAGGAGGAGAGAGGGGTATAGCCCTAACATGCATTAATTAATGTTCTATATGCACGAGAAACAGCGAGTAAGAGAGTTTGACGTGCTTAGGTGCGCAGTTCAGCAGAATAGGGTTTTCTTTAGGTTTTAATAACTGCACTGAAAGCCGGTCCAAGAGTCAACAATTTACATATAAATTATACAGGTGAAAATTTGTATTAATGTATAGGACAAAAATCCTGGGGGGAAAAAAACCCGAATATCATTTATTAGACACATACATGAAACAAAAACATTGGTTAAACTACAGACATCTATAGGGCAGGTGTGTTCCCTCTCTAAAATGAAGCAATAACCTGTGAAGTTTGCTGTCAACTTAAGTATCTTTACAAGCGGTCGAATAAACACTTCACTACCATAAGAGAGAAAAAGAAAAAGGCCAGGAGGCCTGACCTCTGGTGGCATTTGCTAACAACAAAAACAGCCACAACAATGAGCTGAACAAAAGTTACTAATGGCAATCTTGTTAAATGAATAATTTGTATGGCAATCTTGTTAAGTGAATAATTTGTATTTTTGAATAACCATTTATTAAATATTTGTATTCAAACTTTTAAATTTCAAAGTATTCACTATTTTTGAAAACCTAAAAATAGATATTAGTTGATTCTATTTCACCGCATGGTAAGCTTGTGATGCATATTTTAAATATTTACATTACTTTATTTATTTGTTGTCTCCTAAAATATTTTTTGTTAAGAGTTTTTAATGAGATTTAGGTGAATCACCCACCATGGGATAGTTTATTTTTGTTCACACAATAAACTTTGTTCTCTTAGACTGTGCATCCAACAAACAAACAAGTTTATATTCATTGCTAGCTGCAGTGGT
Organism: Timema podura; assembly: GCA_033556935.1. Classification (NCBI taxonomy): domain Eukaryota; kingdom Metazoa; phylum Arthropoda; class Insecta; order Phasmatodea; family Timematidae; genus Timema; species Timema podura. The sequence goes on along the minus strand of JAVRXN010000013.1, from coordinate 52,507,788 downwards.
ATTGTCAGTGTTTCGTATGTTGGTATAGGTTTTTATTCAAATATTCTAATTTTTTTTTAATACTATACAAAATAATTATTTTGGTTAAAACTAGCCACATGGCATAGTATTGCAATCATTTAAAAAGTTATGCTAGAATATTATTTTCAATCAAATTTGACTAATTTTTACCAAAAGGAAATTATTCTGTTATTAAACCAGCATGATAATTTGTTGAGCCTATTTATATTTATTATAAACCTTCATTTTATTTTAATATTATCTCAATTATTTTAATATTATCTCTAAGTATATAGCAATGGATTAATATGTTTTATAAGATTTTATTTTATATTTATTATATATAGGGTTTGTTAATTTTTACAAGAGACTTGATTAATTTTAAAATATTTTCCTAAAAGTTGAAACATTCAATATTATATACCAGTAGCATGAGCCATTATTGAAGATATAAGTTGTGGTAAGAGAGTGAAAGTGTGATAGGAATGTAGAAAGATACTTGCAAGAGACTATAAATAGCCAACCTGAGGCTACTGTGTGACCACACCGTGCCGGGTGAAAGTGTGATAGGAATATAGAAAGATACTTGCAAGAGACTATAAATAGCCAACCTGAGGCTACTGTGTGACCACACCGTGCCGGGTGAAAGTGTGATAGAAATGTAGAAAGGTACTTGCAAGAGACTATAAATAGCCAACCTGAGGCTACTGTGTGACCGCACCTTGCCGGGTGAAAGTGTGATAGGAATGTAGAAGGGTACTTGCAAGAGACTATAAATAGCCAACCTGAGGCTACTGTGTGACCGCACCTTGCCGGGTGAAAGTGTGATAGAAATGTAGAAAGGTACTTGCAAGAGACTATAAATAGCCAACCTGAGGCTACTGTGTGACCACACCGTGCCGGGTGAAAGTGTGATAGAAATGTAGAAAGGTACTTGCAAGAGACTATAAATAGCCAACCTGAGGCTACTGTGTGACCGCACCGTGCCGGGTGAAAGTGTGATAGGAATATAGAAAGATACTTGCAAGAGACTATAAATAGCCAACCTGAGGCTACTGTGTGACCGCACCTTGCCGGGTGAAAGTGTGATAGGAATGTAGAAGGGTACTTGCAAGAGACTATAAATAGCCAACCTGAGGCTACTGTGTGACCGCACCTTGCCGGGTGAAAGTGTGATAGGAATTTAGAAGGGTACTTGCAAGAGACTATAAATAGCCAACCTGAGGCTACTGTGTGACCGCACCTTGCCGGGTGAAAGTGTGATAGGAATGTAGAAGGGTACTTGCAAGAGACTATAAATAGCCAACCTGAGGCTACTGTGTGACCGCACCTTGCCGGGTGAAAGTGTGATAGGAATGTAGAAGGGTACTTGCAAGAGACTATAAATAGCCAACCTGAGGCTACTGTGTGACCGCACCTTGCCGGGTGAAAGTGTGATAGAAATGTAGAAAGGTACTTGCAAGAGACTATAAATAGCCAACCTGAGGCTACTGTGTGACCGCACCTTGCCAAGTGAAGGGCATCTGTTGTTTCCAGCAATGAGCTGTATGGCCAGTTTTGGGTCATGTGATCATGGCTGTGCTCTAATTGGTTGCAGGACTAGTTTTAAAACCAACAGTTTTTGAAATAAAGAGTGTCTCTCGAGGCATTCTGCCGAGAGCTGTTTTAAGTACAGGTGTGAGTATGCCATCCGCATACATAATTAATACATTCTTGTATCTCAATGGTAGTGTTTTTCGTGTGTAGGTGTAAATTCCACCCACACGTATATTTTTAATAATAATTCAATAAAACTATTTGCATTGGGTGCAATTATCAATTAGCAATTTGAACTAATTATTCGACGACGGGTATTTCAACTATGTGATCAACCAAAGTAACGTGCCGAGATTATTCTATATAAGTTTCTTGCTAAATCAAAACACATACACACAAACACGTAAATATTGTGTTAAAAGGTTTTATTTTTATTTTTTTGCATCACATCTCACTCTCTGTTCATGTTGTATGCAGATATTCTCATTAGATTAATTTGTTAAGGATGTTTAGGATGAAGAAGGTTGAATTGAGAATAAGTGTACCTGTATTTATGTGGATAGAGCATAAACTATTTATGAAAATCTACCCACCTGTGTATCGACTCTGCTCCAATTCATTGCTAGCATGATACCTGTGAGCAGGCAAGTCAAACTCATCATAGTCGTCGTCTCATCATCAACAACAACAACAACAACAACAACAACACAACAACAAACAACTGTTTACAGCTTGTGGCTGGGTCAGTTTATTAAAATGCATCCATCTTCCTTTGTCCTTCCAACATTCTTCCTCCTTTAATTTCCTTCATTCTTCTCCTCTCATTTGAAAACTTTCTGTTATCTGCTCCTCCCATCTCTTTCTTACCTTCCTTGCAGTCTTAACATAATTCATTTCCAACATTTTCTTTGGCATCCTCTCCTTTTCATTCCTCTTTACATGCCCATACCATCTCAGTCTTGCTCCCTCTACTATCTCATGTACTCCCTGTACCCCCTCTTATTCCCGGATAGCTTCATTCCTAATCCTGTTTCTCCTCTTGACAGCTAACATGCTCCTCACAAACTCCATTCCTATGGCCTCCACTTTCCTAGTCTCTCTTTCATTCAATGTCTATGTTTCTGCTGCATATGTGACAATGGGTACAAAGTAAGGCCGGTATGACACTTCCTTACACTTCAAGGGCACTTCTATTCTCCATAGCAGGTCTCTTACACACCTACAGAACAACTCTCCCTGCTGTCCTCTTCTCATTAAATCCTCTCTACTTCCACCGTTCTCCTCAATCATGTTTCCAAGATAGTTTACTTTCTGTACTTTTCTCAGCTATACTCCATCCAACCAAATAGCTTTATTAGGCCTTGTATACCCTCTTCCTTGTCATTATCATCACTTCACACTTTGCCATGCTAAATTTCATTCCACACTCTTTTGCTTCCTCATTCCATTCTTGTAGTTGTTCCTGTACTTCCGCTTCCTTCTCCCCCCATACCATCAAGTCATCGGCAAACATCATGGCTTTCATTCTTTCCTCCCCGAGTCTTCCCAGCACTTTGTTCATGACCATTTTCCTTTTCCATTACAAATATTAATGGTGAGGGGGCACTCCCCTGCTTCACTCCATTTTTATTTGGAATCCCCCCCCCCCTTCTACTCTTTGTTTTAACACAATACCTGTTATCCTCATACATGCTTTTCACTCTCATTACAACTCCTATTATTTCCACTTTAGCCTCCTCCCCCACATTCTAAACTCTATTTATATCCACGCTATTATATGCCTTCTCCACAATCATAAATGCCATTACCTAGTCTTTCCCAGATTCATACTTTCTTTCCATCGGTTGTTGTATGGCAAAGATCAAGTCTATTGTACACCTTTGTTCCTTAAATCAATGCTGTTCCTCTCTCTCCTTCCTTTCATTTTATTTATTATTCTCTTTTCAAGAATCTTCTCAAATATTTTTGTACAGTGGCACGTCAGTGTTATCGCCCTATAATTTGTATATCTCTTCCTGTTTTCTTTCTTGAAAAGAGTTACTATAACTCCCTTTTTACAGTCTTTTGATACCTTGTTCTGCTTCCAAACTACTCTCAGCAAGCACCCTGTATAACCATTTTATAACTACTTCACCTACTGCTCTTATCATTTCCACAGTCAGTTCCTTCACACCTGGTGCTTTTTCTTGTTTCTTCCTCTTTAATGCGTCCTACACATCTTTCTATATGAGACATCTCCTCTTCTGCTATTTCTTCCAGCTCCTCTACTCTCATTCCTTTACTCTTACAGGTTGAACATTTTTTCAAAATATCTCATCTATAGTTCCTTTTTTTCCTCTGCTGTCTTCAACGTTCTTCCTTCTTTATCTATAATTCTAACTTCTTATCTTTTCTCTCTCCTCCTGTTTTTTACTTGACTATATAACACCTTACTTCCTTCCACATCCCGTTCCAGCATTTCCGTCCATTTTTGCATTCAAGCCTTCCTAGCTTCTCATACAACTTTCCCCATTCCTATCCTTAAAACTACTTTTGAATGTTTTATTCTTCTTCCCCACTGCTTCCTTCCCCCTGTTGTTCCACCATGAAATCTCCTTCCACTTATTATTCGTCTTCCCACATATCTCTTCTACAGATCCCACCAAACTGTTACCAAACCTTTCCCATTCAACCTCTACACTTTGCATCTCATCTTTGGATATTAAGCTCTTTGCCTTTCTTAGGTACAGCTCTCTTTCCTCATCATTTTTTAGACTCCCCATCCTTATTCTTCTTTCTTGTCTTACTACCTTTCTCCTATATTCCCATCCCTTTATGTCTGCCACCAACAACTTGTGGTCACTATCTAAGGACAGATTTGGTATTACCTTGATGTTTACGGTCTGCCTTTTCATTTCTTCATCCATGATAAAGTGGCCACCAACTTTTGCTCCCCGTCCCAACTGTATCTAGTTATGTTATAACGTTCTCTTTCCTTCTTATACCAGCTGTTTGCCACTTTCATTTTATTTCTTGCACATAACTCCAACAGCCTTCTACCCTCTTTGTTTCTATCTCCCTATCATTTCTTCCCCAACCCCTCCTCAAACCTTATTCTCTATTTTGCTACTTATGTGTCCAGATCCACTTTTACTACCTGCCACTCGTTTCCCATATGCCTTTCTAGGTCTTCCTCAAACTTGTATTTTTCTTCTGCTGAGCACCCCACTTGTGGGGCATAAATTATTTTGATCAAATGAACTAAATTGAGAATTGAAAATATCAACGGGGCTGCATTTCATAAAATTCAATATTGTCACTATCTTCTAGTAAAAAAAGAGCCAATTAAAAAAAGAGATTAAATAAAATGCTATGACTTAAAAATGTAAAAAAAGTAGTAAAAAAAGAGCCAATTAAAAAAAAGATTAAATAAAATGCTATGACTTACCCTTCATTATCCCCCTTAACTTTTCATAATTGATGAGAGTTGAGTGTTCGTGTTGGATGCTTGTTTCTTTCATGAGAGAAAACCAAAAATCTCATTCTAATATGTTGCCTAACATTGCACATTTTCTGTGTGAAAATTTAATAAATTTGGGAATCAATCTCTGGGAAGCTACTCGAATAAAAATTGTGAGCAACAATCTCACTTGTTAGTACCAAAAACGATCAATTTTCATGTGATGATCTAAAATGGTGTATTTCTACCATGTTTATTTAAGAAAAACAGGGCTGCAATGTATGTTGGTCTTCAAAAGTTCCACGGACCACATAAAAGCAGTTTGACATGTCTGCTCTAGATGTTTAGTCTACTGAAGAAGGCAGTAAATGTGTTGAATCAAAAATAATTAATGAGGAAATACCTGAATATAGAAATCTGCATCCAGGGGGCAGTAAGGCCTTTGTAGGTGAAGTCTGTAGGGAGTTTCTTCTCCAGAATCTGCCGGTGGATGCCAACCAACGCTGGAGTCAGCTCAGACAGGATGTCTGGAGAGTTCTAGAATGATCATAACAACATCTTAGCTCAAAAAAGATACCTCTTAACCATTCTGACTATTTCTCTCTACCAGTCTGACCATCTCATCATGAAGACACAAGATATTTCTCTCTACCAGTCTGACTATCTCATCATGAAGACACAAGATATTTCTCTCTACCAGTCTGACCATCTCATCATGAAGACACAAGATATTTCTCTCTAACAGTCTGACTAACTCGTCTTGAAGCCATCATAACTTTCGCAAGGTAAGGTTAGAGTGAAGATTATTAGGGATTCGTATTTTTCCCATGCTACCTACACAACAGGATTGTACAACCTTTTAACACCTGAGGGCTACGTTAACTTTAACTGATCAATGGTGGAATGCAAGGTGTCATCAACCACCCACAGAGCTTCCCACCCTTATCACAATTTTATCAATAAGGCTATACATTATAGTGAAGAATAATGCTTAAAAAGTGTACTTCTAAGACATACTAATAACTTATGCAGCTATGTTTAAGCTAGTTCTAATAGGCTATTGATTTAAAATAAAAAAATCATGACTCTAAAAACATTTGATGTCACAGATCCAATAGTTATTAGATCCCAAAATCGAAATTTTAATTTGCAAAGGAGATTTTTTTTTCAAAACAAAAATACATTTATTTGTAAGAACACACATGTTTAAAAAATAGAAAATATATAGGCCGCCAATAATGTTTACGTGACACTGTTAGTTTTTTATTAGTCTGTTTATATCAGGTTCAATGTTAGACAGAACAATTCGTAAGTTTCCCTGCAAATGTTCATCAATCAGACGGGAACGACTCATGATTTGATTTGTTTCATCACAGAAAGTAACTATTCACAGTCCATGAGCCAAACCCCAAAATAAGTCTAATTGGTACCAACTTGAGTGCCAAGAGCTAATTTTTTTACAGTTTTATGCATACATCAAGAATATATGTGATAGCAATGTCTAAAGAGTAATTTTCTATTAAAAAAGTTTGTTTGTTTATAAACGTGCATTTTTTTGCATTTAAAAATAGATTTTTCCTCATTTTATTTGTAAAACATACCTTATTCAAAAAAGTTTGGAATAAAAAGTGTAGTTAACATTTACAATTTCTATAAAAAAATGTATTTTGTATTTTTCTTGCAATTGTAATCGCTAAGCCATTATTTTCAGTGCGCGTCGTAAGTGGTCACTGGCAGCAGTGGTTTTACTCATAATAGCAACGTTCATCTTAATACAGATTTCTCCGTTAATAAGTGTATCACAATCATTTAGATGCAGTTTATTATTGTCATTAAAATAAGATATGTTTCTTAATTTAATAAAATGGAAAAACATGTTTGATAAGAGATGCAACATGTTGAACATTTGTATTACAGGCCAAAATAACTTCCGTTAGTCACTGGATTTAAAAAAATCAAACATGCTTCCAAATGTGATATAAATAAATCATTTTTTTGGGATTTTAAATAAGGATAGTTGTCAGAAATGATTTCCTCTGTTTTCCTGCTGACAATAATTGTTTGTGCCTCTAGTGAATTGTCTGGAATATTCTAATATTATGTTAACAAATTAAATGAGGGACCATCATAAGTACTAAACATTTCTTTGTGGTGTTTTTAGCACCACATCTTACTATCTATTCAGGTTGTATGAATATGTACCAATTACACTAAAGTGAGTTAAATATGAGAAAGGGTAAACTTAGAGGAAGTGTTCCTGCATTTGTGTGGAAAACCATTTTGTAGAAACCACTCTGAGTACAATCGAGCCCCTGATCTCCCTGTCATCGGCAGTCTAGTCCAACACGAAAGTTACGCTCTTGAAGTAGGTCTTTATGTTACTATAACAAAAGATGTAGTGTTTAGTTTGTATTGCCATGTAGTCTACAAAGACCTTGTTTAACATATTATTTTGATATAGGCTTTATTATCCTCCTTGTAGGGAGTGGATGATGATTTACTTAACAATCATTTTCATGGCGAGAACATCTAAAAGAAGTTTAAAACTCTAAGGATAGAGCCAGGTTCCACAGGCGTAAACTTCCATGACAGAGAGACTAAACAATATTTTAAAACATTCAAAGACTTATTTAAGAGCCAGAAGGTAAAGCAAGGTACAGGGATTGAAATACTTTCAAAGATCTGATTGTAATTTGTTGCTCACATGTTATTATTGGGACAAAGCCGAAAAGTGGACATGGAACCTGGTCACTTGCTACACGTGATGATCAGCATATTTGATTTCCTGCCTGGCCATGGAGCATAAAATTAAAGTTAATCACATGACGGTTGGTGATATTGCTGACTTAGCTCCTTTGATGAGTACTGAAACATCTCTATCAAAGCAGCCAAAAGGTTAATCAGAGGTCAAACAACTGCACTTTAACTCCAAATTCTTGCCACCAGACACAAGGTTAAACAATTCAGCAGTTTTCTTAAAAATGATGGAAACAAAAATCAGCTTATCAACTTTTTTGCATAATATTGGAGTCAGGAGTCAGTAAGAAAAAGGATAAACAAAAGAGTACCTAGTAGTAGTAGCTACAGTAAGACTTGTTTGATGTCGACAGAAAACGTTGTCCATGAAGTGGGAGAAGTGAAAGAGTTTCAAGAAGAAGCTGATATTTCATGCTGTCCATGTGCCAAGTTTGTTCAGCACTATAATCTTGTGTTATGAAGACAATGATGCTCTCTCTGATCCTAGGCTCGGCCTTCTGGTCAACAATAAGGGTTCCAATTTACCAGAAGTGTGTATCCCAGTCTCAATCGTGATTTTTAGACATAAATAAAATGGCAAATTTTTTGGGTCTGATGTGTGTAATTCCTTTCTTAGCTTGCACGCGTTTACTGGGTGTGATACTGCAAGTTCTTTCACTTCAACACTGATGATAGTGTAAATAAGGAATACCAACCAATATTTCAACAAATGGGAAGTGAATGGGCAGTTTCAGATGAAATGTTCAACAAACTTTAAACATTTGTCTGTTTAGTACATGGTAACAAACATGAAGAGAAGAAAATAAACAAGGTGCTATATGAACTCTTTTAATCAAAGAAAGGTGAAGTTGCATCTCATCAACTACCACATGTGAAGACTATCAAGACAATTACAAAGCTGCCGTTTGGAAAATCTGCTTAAGAACCTGTGAGATTCCAAGCCCCATAAGAAATGGTTGGATTATTTAAAAGAAGAAAAAGAGGATTGTTTTGAGATTGACTCCTATCTCTGCAATCTGTCAATGAATCAATGACTTGTCCATGTAAGAAAATCTGCAAAGAAGACTATGTCCATGAATAGCAAATGGCTTGAAATGTAAGTTACCCACTTGTCGTAACCAACCAAGTGAGGGTGAAGATGATATCAACACAGTTGCTTGTAGAGTTGTACACCAAACATTACAAGTGTAGCTTACATCAACTTTAAAAAGAGCAACAAGAAATTTCTGTTTTCTACAGAGATAATGTGGTTTTAAAAACTTTGTAATATTTTCTAGCAATAGTTTCTGTTTTCCAACAATGTAAGTCACTAAAGGAAGAATACCATGTATAATACTGTTAAATATAGAACCAGCACTTTTATCAAATTGGATAGTGAATTCATTTTAATTACTCATCAATGCATCTGATTCAACCTTAACCTTTTCCGAACCATATTAAGATGTCAAACAAGTGTAATAAAAGATTGGTATGTGTTTTACATGGATGTAGTTCTAATGTTGAACTTTTAAACGATAATGGCTTAGCGGTTAGACCTACAAGAAGAATACAAAATATTTTTTTGTAGATATTGTAAATGTGAGCACTTTTTATTCCACACATGTTTCGATTAAAGGAAGTTTTACAAATAAATAGAGAAAAATTATATTTTTTTAAATGCAAAAAGAACCCACATTTTTCAAATAAAAAATTTTTTTATACAAAAGCTACTCATTAAATATTATTCTCATAATTATAATATATTCTTGATATCTAAGAACATATTGAGTGTTTTCCCCCTCTACCACCCGGGTGATACCAAAAGGTTGGTTGGCTCGTGGACAATAATGTTGCCAGTTTTAGAGCATGATCGTTTAAGGCTTCAATTTCTCAAACAAAATTAATTTTTATAAAAATCCAGTATAGAAACTTATGGAAATTTTGCCTTAATTTCAGAGTGAGAGTGAATATCAATTAGTTGCATCTGGAAATCAAGTTATGCAAAACAAGAAAATTTGTTTTTGTGGGTGGATTCCCAAACACAATTTTAAATTATGTCAACCTCTAGTGGGCCACATAAAGTGAGGTTAGGGACCGCATGCAGTTCGCAGTTTATGCACAGCTGGTGTACATCTATAAGCAACTGGACCACCAGTGCTACCACTCTACACATTCAGTGGCGTAGCTACATAGGATTTATTTGGGGTCAAACCCCCCCCCTCCCCCCATAGGAAAAAAAAAGAAAATGATAAAATTCAATAAAGTAAATACACCAAAAAATCAAAAAATACTTCACTCATATTCTATTAACACATTAACTTTAAACCTCTTTAAAAAACTAAATTTGATTATTTTCAGAAGTGTACCACTACCGTAGCAATGAGGAATTTAAAATTTCCGCTGCGTTGCACCGTGTTCATTGTTTCCTCAGATGCACGGAGCACTGGTTACCAGTAATAAGCGTTTGATGTTTGTTCCCGCCAGTGCCAGGCCAGACCCCACCCATCAGTCACTGGTAGAAAGTCACATTGAACACAACACAATGCAGCAATATGTGGTGATGTGATTGTAAAGGTGAAGTGTGATTGAGATTTTGTGTGACATGCGTACAGAGGTACAGTGTTAGTAACTGACTAGTAACAGTATTGTTTAGTTAGATTACGATTAGAATAGCATTGATTGTAAATCAAAAAACAAAACAACGTGAAGTGCAGTATGTTCTCATTCTTTTCTAAACGATACACAAGAAAATAATTTTGGAATTCCCATGCCCGAGACCAAGAGTTCTCGCTACTCGGCTACAGAACAGGAAATAGTTGATCCATGTTGTAACACTAGCATCGAGTCTGAATCTACCAACACTCAACAGGTTCCAGAAGAAAATACCACTGCCACTAGATATGAATATGAACGAGAACGACATTGGAAATATCATTAGACCCCAGTGAAGGTAAGCTTAGGTCTATGAATCATGAATGTAATACTGATACTTAGCTTTTAGTTCTATAAATTAAGGGTGCCACCCCTCATTTTACAGTTGCAACAATTTGAACAGGTGTGTTTTGTGTTCATTATGGTTAATGTACTTCCTGCTCCTGCTGTGATTCTATTTACACTCATATTTCAATTATTTGATATTATAGTTGAACTCTGCATATAAAGCGGAACTCCTAAAACAAGTATGGTGCCCTGATCTTTCATTCTTGTTTCCAGTTACTGGTAAGAGAAACATCAAATTTCAGTACAGCTGGTTAAATCACTGGAAGTATTCTAAGATAGAAGATGGCGCGTTTTGCAAATTTTGTGTGTTGTTTAGTACTCAAGGAGCTGGAGTTGAGCATTAACCTTCTGGTAAACTCAAGAAGAAATTTAATATTTGGAAAGATGTTATTGAAGAATTTAACAGGCACCAAACTAAAGAGTACCACAAAACCTGCCTTATTCGTGCAAGTCAACTTCAAAATGTCTCATCTAAGAAGCAAGACTCGGTAGATGTTCAAGTGAATGTTGACTTAAAGAAACAGATAGAGGAAACCCATTGTAGGATGATTCTCATTATAGAGACAATTTTATTGTGTGGCCGTCAGGGCCTTGCACTAAGGGGGCACAGGGATTCTGGTCCTATTAACCTTGAAGAAGAGCCGATAGAAAATGAAAGGAATTTCAGGACGCTTCTTGGTTTCAAAGCCAGAAGTGGGGACACAAACCTAGAAAATCATTTTAAATATGCTTCTCTGAATGTAACTTATGTGAGTCCTCAAACACAAAATGAGATAATTGAAGCTTGCAATGATTTTACTTTAAATAAACTAGTAAGTAAGGTAAACAGTACTTGGTGTTTTACTGTTCTAGTCGACAAAACCACAGATATTTCAAAAGTGGAACAGTTGTCTCTGTGTGTGCGATATATATAGATGAGTATGCAAAACAGATTCGTGAATATTTCCTCCAATTTGTGCCTGTTTCAGATTTAAATGGTGAAGGGTTAGCAAATACCGTCTAAGAAGCATTAAATAATATTGGTTTAGCCTCAACGTACCTCAGGGGACAAGGTTAAGATGGAGTTTCTACCATGAGCGGCCGATTCAATGGATTACAGGGTCATGTCAAGGATGTGTATCCACTTGCACCATATTTGCATCGCAGCTCACATTGTCTCAATCTGGCTGTAACAAATGTCTGGTCTATTCAAGCAATCAGGAAATGTATGGGTGTTGTAGGCAACATTTGTGTATTTTTTAAATATCCGAAATGACTAAATGTATTCAAAGAATCAATTGAAAGGACAGCTAAAACCAGTGCCACTTGTCTGAAGTCACTGTGCCCAACTCTTTGGGTAGAACAGAATGATGCAATTCTTATCTTATTAGACCTCTTTGATGCTGTTATTGAGGGACTCCAAATTATTTCTGTTTGGTCAGAGTGAGATGTTGCTTCAGATGCATATCAGTTACTGTCGGCTGTAAAACAGAATTCCTTGTGCCACTACATGTCATCGATAGGCTCTTTAGTATAAGCATGCCTCTAAGTCGAGTTCTTCAAAACGAAAACATTGATTTGCTAGTAGCAATGGAATCAGCTGTTTTGGTTGAGGAAGCCATGGATGACTTGCGAGAGAATGCGGAGACTGAATGTAGGAAAATATTTGTGGAAGTAGAGAAAAAGGCCAAAGATAATGACACCGACATTGTTGCAGCTAGACGGACAGGAAGACAAACACTGAGATGCAACATTTCCACAGAAAGTGTTGAAGATTACTTATGAGTAGCATAAACATCCCTTTCTTGAACTTCATAATGCAGCTCAATGAACGCTTACTTGCTTACATTACACTACATAGTTTCATGTGTTTGCTTCCAAAATGTGCCACAAAACTAACAGTTGCTGATGAAGATTCAATTAAGCAGCTTGTTAATACATATGCCACAGATATATCTTGCAGTGAGCAAGCAACCATTGGTGAGCTACATGTGTGGTATCTATTGCTTGCCTCACAGCACAAACAACCTAATAATATTTTTGACACATATTTCATGTGCAGTTAAATTCAGTTCCCTATAGTAAAGGCACTCCTACATATACTAGCTTCGTTGCCAGTAACAACAGCAACCAATGAGCATTCTTTCTTCACCCTTAAGTGCCTGAAAACATACTTGTGTAACTCAATGGAAGAGAGTCGTTTAAATAATCTTTCACTTTTGAACATTCACCGTGATATTGAGATAAGGCCAAATGATGTGTTAGATGAGGTCAGAAAGAAACCACGCAGATTAAATTTTCGGTTGTGTTAAATGTTAAAAACTGACTGCCCTGCACGACTGTGTGATGATTTACCTCAAAGGAAACTCAGTTCTATGTGAACGTGCCATAGTTAATCTCTTGAATACTTCTCAAGTTTTTTAAGTAAAAAAAATTAAACCATTATAAATGTATTCCAGCTTTTTCCAATACATATAATAATATAATAATTTATCATTAAAATAATAATAATAATAATAATAATAATAATAATAATAATAATAATAATAATTTAAGCAAAATAATTATATGTTAAGAGTTAATTAAATATATTATAATTGTGACTTGTGCGTTCATGTTCGTCTGTACAGCAAACTCATTGTTTTCTAATTTAATAATAATAAATCATTTGTCAGTGCAATTGTGCAATTTTCTATTGTTCACTTTGACTCCAATTCACTTTTATAAAAATGAAACCCCCCAAACTGCTCTCTGCTGCCGCACTGAGAGAACCACCCCTTCAGAGGATCCTAGCTACACCATTGTACACATTACCTGTACAACATCTACAAGCAACTGGACCACCAGTGCTACCAGTACACACATTACCTGTACAACATCTACAAGCAACTGGACCACCAGTGCTACCAGTACACACATTACCTGTACAACATCTACAAGCAACTGGACCACCAGTGCTACCAGTACACACATTACCTGTACAACATCTACAAGCAACTGGACCACCAGTGCTACCAGTACACACATTACCTGTACAACATCTACAAGCAACTGGACCACCAGTGCTACCAGTACACACATTACCTGTACAACATCTACAAGCAACTGGACCACCAGTGCTACCACTGCAGGATCTTTATCTCCCAACAAGGACTGTGTTGTACTAATATAATAGCAACAATGTTCTGGACAGTTCCTGTAAAAATGGTGCAGCGCTATAACAGCTTTCCCTCGAACATAGGACTGAAACAAACAAAATAAACTTCTAAAAGTGGTTGTCAAGAAGTATGTTACAAAATAATAGTTTTGATAAAATGTAAAGGCTAGACATGGAAAGTTAACTATTTTTCCTATATTAACAATGGTGGAAGTTTTTTTAGATAGAGAAAATATTCAAATACTAATATAAGAGGTAATGTTTAGTGTTAGTTAATCTGCCCTCAAGTATAACTTGAAATAATGGACACATTTGTACTTATCATGGTCAACTTATTGACTCAATTTAACAAAAATATCTCCCACCTCCACACTATGGGCAAGAAGCACCATCTAGTTAGCTTAAACGCACACAAGTGACATAATTTTTAAACATTCTAGTGAAGGCAAGGTGTGTGCTAAAAAACTGTGCATTATTGATGACCTGAAAAAGAACATGATGAATGAAATGGCTGCATTGTTTGTAAACACAAAGCTCGGTGTTAACAAGTATCTCAAGGTCACCCTTCCAGCATCATTTGTAAACACAAAGCTCGGTGTTAACAAGTATCTCAAGGTCACCCTTCCAACATCGTTTGTAAATACAAAGCTCGGTGTTAACAAGTATCTCTAAGGTCACCCTTCCAGCATCATTTGTAAACACAAAGCTCGGTGTTAACAAGTATCTCAAGGTCACCCTTCCAGCATCATTTGTAAACACAAAGCTCGGTGTTAACAAGTATCTCAAGGTCACCCTTCCAGCATCATTTGTAAACACAAAGCTCGGTGTTAACAAGTATCTCAAGGTCACCCTTCCAGCATCATTTGTAAACACAAAGCTCGGTGTTAACAAGTATCTCAAGGTCACCCTTCCAGCATCATTTGTAAACACAAAGCTCGGTGTTAACAAGTATCTCAAGGTCACCCTTCCAGCATCATTTGTAAACACAAAGCTCGGTGTTAACAAGTATCTCAAGGTCACCCTTTCAGCATCATTTGTAAACACAAAGCTTGGTGTTAGCAAGTATCTCTAAGGTCACCCTTCCAGCATCATTTGTAAACACAAAGCTCGGTGTTAACAAGTATCTCAAGGTCACCCTTCCAACATCATTTGTAAACACAAAGCTCGGTGTTAACAAGTATCTCAAGGTCACCCTTCCAGGATCATTTGTAAACACAAAGCTCGGTGTTAGCAAGTATCTCTAAGGTCACCCTTCCAGCATCATTTGTAAACACAAAGCTCGGTGTTAACAAGTATCTCAAGGTCACCCTTCCAGCATCATTTGTAAACACAAAGCTCGGTGTTAACAAGTATCTCAAGGTCACCCTTCCAACATCGTTTGTAAATACAAAGCTCGGTGTTAACAAGTATCTCTAAGGTCACCCTTCCAGCATCATTTGTAAACACAAAGCTCGGTGTTAACAAGTATCTCAAGGTCACCCTTCCAGCATCATTTGTAAACACAAAGCTCGGTGTTAACAAGTATCTCTAAGGTCACCCTTCCAGCATCATTTGTAAACACAAAGCTCGGTGTTAACAAGTATCTCAAGGTCACCCTTCCAGCATCATTTGTAAACACAAAGCTCGGTATTAACAAGTATCTCAAGGTCACCCTTCCAACATCGTTTGTAAATACAAAGCTTGGTGTTAACAAGTATCTCTAAGGTCACCCTTCCAGCATCATTTGTAAACACAAAGCTCGGTGTTAACAAGTATCTCAAGGTCACCCTTCCAGCATCATTTGTAAACACAAAGCTCGGTGTTAACAAGTATCTCAAGGTCACCCTTCCAGCATCATTTGTAAACACAAAGCTAGGTGTTAACAAGTATCTCTAAGGTCACCCTTCCAGCATCATTTGTAAACACAAAGCTCGGTGTTAACAAGTATCTCTAAGGTCACCCTTCCAGCATCATTTGTAAACACAAAGCTCGGTGTTAACAAGTATCTCAAGGTCACCCTTCCAGCATCATTTGTGAACACAAAGCTCGGTGTTAACAAGTATCTCAAGGTCACCCTTCCAGCATCATTTGTAAACACAAAGCTCGGTGTTAACAAGTATCTCAAGGTCACCCTTCCAGCATCATTTGTAAACACAAAGCTTGGTGTTAGCAAGTATCTCCAAGGTCACCCTTCCAGCATCATTTGTAAACACAAAGCTAGGTGTTAACAAGTATCTCTAAGGTCACCCTTCCAGCATCATTTGTAAACACAAAGCTCGGTGTTAACAAGTATCTCCAAGGTCACCCTTCCAGCATCATTTGTAAACACAAAGCTCGGTGTTAACAAGTATCTCAAGGTCACCCTTCCAGCATCATTTGTAAACACAAAGCTTGGTGTTAGCAAGTATCTCCAAGGTCACCCTTCCAGCATCATTTGTAAACACAAAGCTCGGTGTTAACAAGTATCTCTAAGGTCACCCTTCCAGCATCATTTGTAAACACAAAGCTCGGTGTTAACAAGTATCTCAAGGTCACCCTTCCAACATCGTTTGTAAATACAAAGCTCGGTGTTAACAAGTATCTCTAAGGTCACCCTTCCAGCATCATTTGTAAACACAAAGCTCGGTGTTAACAAGTATCTCAAGGTCACCCTTCCAGCATCATTTGTAAACACAAAGCTCGGTGTTAACAAGTATCTCAAGGTCACCCTTCCAGCATCATTTGTAAACACAAAGCTAGGTGTTAACAAGTATCTCTAAGGTCACCCTTCCAGCATCATTTGTAAACACAAAGCTCGGTGTTAACAAGTATCTCAAGGTCACCCTTCCAGCATCATTTGTAAACACAAAGCTAGGTGTTAACAAGTATCTCAAGGTCACCCTTCCAACATTGTTTGTAAACACAAAGCTAGGTGTTAACAAGTATCTCTAAGGTCACCCTTTCAGCATCATTGGCTCATCAAACTAAACATTTCAACAGCAGTCTTTAACGGTGGATTTCCTGTAGTTTATCTTTAGTGCATTGTCTCTTAGCACACATCCGAGCAGTTAACAATAATTATACTAATGGGGTAGGGATGAGGAAGAAAGAATTTAGATCATAATATGTACCTGCATTTCATTAAATAAGATTGAAAAACCAGAGGAAAAATTGTTGTAATAAACCTGCCCAGGATTCAAACACAGACCTCTTCATCATTGTCTAAATCTGACCAGTCCATGTTCCCACCAATGTGAATATTTGGAGTAGTCTAGAGTGTGTATGTTCACACAAAAGTTGTAAAATCTACCATAGGCCAATGAGCATTCTCCTCTAATTTTGTAAATATTTTCAGTATTAATTAGCTTTACATCCATGCAAGAAATGTTACCCCAGTTTTAAAATAATAACATATGTAAAATTAGTAGCCGCTTCTACCATTAAAGATAATAGACAAGGAGGTAACAAGAGAGTTATTTACTGACAAAAGCAACATAAAGATAACATGTACAAGTTGAGAATAGAGTGGGATAGAATGATAGTGTTAGAGCAATAACAAAGTCAGCCGCAGTACGGGTACGCAGAGACTTCCAAAACTACATTTCACGGTGAAGCCTAATAATCCCAAATGTACTCAAACTGTGATAAAATAATTTACTGAATAGTCAAAATGAATCCAGAATTAAAAGTTAAAAGGAAATGTAAAGTCATTGATAACAATGTTCTTAGATGAATACAAACTGTCAAAAAGGTTTTACTGAATTGTTTAAATATACACAAAATTTAAAGTTAAAGGAGACGTCAAGTGATTGATAACAATAGTCTTTACTAAATTCATAAATAAATGAAACAATTATCTGGCCGTCAACCATGTTTACCATAAATTTACTATTCTCGCATTTTTTACGGCGACTTAAAAAACTATACTCTAAATAGAAATAGAAATATTATATATATATAATTTGCAAAAGCTTAAATTTGATAAGGATAAATTACGCCGACCAGTGGCTTCCTATTTCTTAAAACAAGACATGATATGATATGGTTTCATTAACCGTTTATCGGCCTCCTCCTAAATTTGAGCAAGACACATATGCATCAATAAACAAAGATATAATATTAAAGTCTGTAAGCGAAACTTGCCATCTAGTGGCCTCATTCAAGTTAAATTAGAAATTAGTAAATGTTAGCATCGCTGCCATCTAACGAACACAATTCAAACTATTAAGAAATAAAAATTTAAAGACTGAGTTTTTATTATGTGAATTTGGTCCCCCTGCCTTTTGGAGGCGGCCAACAAACCTAAACGAGAGGTAAGTGAGTATCTATCAAACGATGCCATCAGGTGGACTCGGAGTCAAATCTAACATAATATATAAATGTTAGAACCTTAACAAAGGTAAAATGTCCTGAAAATATCTTGCCGCCTAGTGGCCTTCTCTCAAATTTAACAAGTAATATACTTTGAACAATAAAAAAATGTAATAAATTAATTTAGATTACAGTAGCGATGGAAGATAAACCTATATTACAACCAACTAAGTGTTTAGTTAACAACGCCATCTACTAGCAAACAACAGAAAACCGTCGGTATCAAAGACGTCTCTAAAAACAATCCGTGAAGCGGAAATACAGAAGCTCGGGGAAGAGATTTTCCCTTACGGAAATAATAATTAAAACAGCAAAGCGGCTTTATTCTAACCGTGCAGAGATATTAATTTTAAATTACATCTACAGTCAAAATACTAAGTTTGATATTTAGAATTTCAAAAAGATCAATTTTGAAAAGATTAGAATGATTTATGTCGAAAAGGAATTTTGAATGTGCAGACTTAATTATATATAACAGCTTTGCTCACCTCTATGAAGCCAGTATTGTAATGAGTAGCAATGCTAGCAAACTCTAACCAACTTGAGTCTGACCATGTGCTATCAAAGAGTGGATCAGTTGAGGAGGTGGAGAGTCCAACTAAAAAGGTCTACAGAAGAGGGGGTGATAGTGCGTTGCCAAGAACAGTCATGGGGTGTGTGTAGAGCGCAGGGAACAGCCATTCTTTTCTTCAATTTTTTTCATGGGTGTGGCTTTCCTACATCGTCGAGGAACAAACTATAAGCCTCGGCTCAGTCAGGTTTTGCAGTGTGTCCTGCAGAGTTGTTGAGGACCACGGACTTGGAGAGACGAGTCAACAGGGGCCGGAGGGTGAGTGATGTAACCACAAATTGTCTTGTTTGTTGTAACACCGTTAAACCACCAATAAGTTGTTTTCCAACTGATAATGTACCACATTTCTCACTCATTAGTCGTCCCCAAACCATCACCCAGGAACAGAGCTAACTCATCAACACTTGGTTAGTGTGTTACATACAATAAGATGTTCTAATGTTACTATTATTCATGGTTTCCCTTGACATATTGTGTTATAAGAGATATATATATAACCACCCAAATATCCATAATGTGGTGTTTTAACTACACTTATAAAAAATAAGCATGAAATCATCAAAATATTAATAAAACCAAAGATTCATGAAATATCAAGTTTGTAATCCAAAAAAATACTAATTATTTTATTAAATTTTTAATTGTTATTTATTTTAGAGATCTGATGCTTTTCAATGGTTTTTCAGCCCACAAATAATCGTAGGAAAAGTTTATCCAGACCCCAGACCATTAATGTAACATTCAAATGACTGTATGAATGTTATGATAAATTAATTTTAGAAAAACATGATAACATTTATTTACTATTTATATTTATTACTATTTTGTTAAAATCATATTTCCTATTATGTTAATAGCATTTTCAAAGATTTGGTATTTAAAGGTAACAGAGTGGATTTGACACACCTCTAATAATAAAGTTAGTTTATAGCATATATGCTATAATATTAAAATGTAACATACAAGTATCTTATGATGACAGTGCCATCCCTATCTGGAGCTGATTACGCCCACCACCAAAGTTTGCTTGGCCTGTCCACATCATATTTATTAACCCTCTCAGAATTCCAGAATTCGTGCGCGAATAGTGCCAGAGGCCTGTTAGGTTTTGTGTGTGAAGAATGCCACAACTATTTCCTCATTTTTGTAGGGGTTTGCAAGAAAATCCGCCAAACCTTTATTTATGAAGCGATTATTTTGATTTTTCTATCAATTTTAATCCGTATGTACTGTTCTTTAATAATAATAGATAATACAATTTAATCAAAGTAATTTCATTTCTGAATTTTAAATATAGTTTTAAGTTGTTTTTTAATTCATAATTTTTTTTCAAAACTAACATATTTAAATCTATATATTTATAGATACATTTCAATATTATTTTGCTGTAGTGCATTTAGTTTTATATAATAAAATAAAGTTTTGAATATATATTATTATAAATAGGAATTACAGGAATTTTTATTTGATATCCTACATTATTTATTTTTGGGGCGCTATTACTTACCTTACAGCCAGATTTATTATATTGCTTACCTCATAAATAAATATTTAGGCCTACAATTAATGAATGGTTCTTCAAAAAACCTTTTATAATTAATAATTTCATATACTTTTCTAAATATTATATAAATGTATAAAGTCATTACGCCTATTTACTTACATTGGTAAAGAACTCATTTCATTCACATGACATAGCATGAAAATTTAAATAGTAATATTTTTTTAAACTCAGAACAATTATTTAATTATTTATATGAAAACTGTTTACGAAACTATTTACATCAGTATGAATGTTAGCCACACTTATGTTTTTCCATGCAGCTCGTATGTAGGCCAGCGTTGCGCTTAGCACATTGAGTACATGACCATCCGCCAATGTAAATGTACTAAATTCCCAGTTCCAATAACAACTATTTAAGGTTGATTTTTGTTGCCAACCATATATAAAATAATAGATAAAATTTTCTCTTTCCAGTGATCTATGACACTACTACACTATCTATCAGATAAAGCCACAAACTAGCTTCAAATCTGGAGATTCCGATCAAATTTGGATCATGGCACTATTAATGCGATAGTAAAAAACATTTTTAGTTTATATTACATATTTTTAAAAGTCAAAAGGCTTTCAAATAAAAACCCATATTTTTGGCCTCTATTGAAACAAAAAAGGGGGTTCAGGAATTTGGTTCTAAATCAGGGAGTTAATGAACTAACTTACAAAAGGATATTGAATATTTTTCAATGTCATATTTAACATATGTGTGCACTATGTTTTGAACTTGCACCAAAGTTCAGTAAAAATAAAGAAAAGTGTCAGTTGATTTTTGCTATTCCTGGCCCTCTCTACCCCTTTGGCCCTTGTCCAATAGACTGGTGACAAGTAGATCATGGTTTGAATCTTGGTTGGGTGTAATGAGGGTGATTCCCTCTAAATTCTACCTGACCCATTAGTACCACATTTTGTAGCTGATTGTAACACTTACACTGGAGTGAGAGAGTTTTTCTTGCACTAGTGGTATTACTGTTGGCATCATATCCCGAGGAATGAGCTGGCAGCATGAGGACAGAGCCATGGCCACGATTATGATATTTTGACTGGCCAAATCCTTTACAATTGTGTTAACAAGCAGAACCGACAGAGGACTTGAGACTTGAAGTAAGGCGGTGCAAGCCAAATAGCCTGAGAAATACCAAATAAAACATTGTCAGACACACAAACCATTGACTGCTGAAACAATTGACTATATTCATGTTACACGTTTCAAAGAGTATTTAGAAGTAGCTTAGCCAAGTGGCATTTACTGTTTCACTGGAGACACACGTCCCACCTGAACTGAATGGCTTAAACAGTAGATTATAGAAGTCACTTGATGGTTGTTAGTATATTTTCACATATTTAAATCAATATATGAGTGTAAAGACTATCAATGGTGGGTAAAAAATATAAAAATACTTTAAATGAAATTAAAAATTAATATTTTTATATACAACTAAATATATCTATATAATGTATATAATATATATATATATATTTTTAAAGTATTAGTAAGAGGGTTAGTTAGAAGTCTAAATCAGTCCCTAGCATATTTGCTTGGTTATCTAATAGTTCTAGGTTTGGCTCTAGGTGAGACTGGGTGTTTATAACTTTCTAATAGTTCTAGGTTTGGTTCTAGATGACAATGAGCGTTTATAACTATATAATAATTCTAGGTGAAACTAAGCATTTAGAACTATCTAATAGTTCTAGGTTTGGCTCTAGGTGAGACTAAGCATTTATAACTATTTAATAGTTCTAGGTTTGGCTCTAGGTGAAACTAAGCATTTAGAACTATCTAATAGTTCTAGGTTTGGCTCTAGGTGAGACTAAGCATTTATAACTATCTAATAGTTCTAGGTTTGGCTCTAGATGACATTGAGCATTTATAACTATTTAATAGTTCTAGGTTTGGCTCTAGGTGAGAGTGAGCATTTATAAGTGTGAATTCATGTTAGTTCTATTAACTAAATGGTGTATTTAAATATATGCTGAATAATGACACTTTGAGATAAGAAGTGAACCCAGTACCTTTGATTTACTGTTGAACTATCCAGGTTTGTACCCTACCCAGGGACATGACGTATTTCATCGAGTCTAAGACACCATCGATTTTAAGACTCACCTTTATTTTTCAGTGCCATCAACAGAAAAATGTTTTGATTCTACGAAAATAAATAAAATAAAATGCTAAGATAGGTACTTTATGTTTAAGAAATATTTTTACTTCAGAATTCAATTTAGTATCAACAAAAGTAGCTTGCTAGCAACTGTAGAAACCTTTCCATCGACCATGCACACATCTCTGGACAATGGGACAAATACTCTGATAGACGCAACTCTCATTGGTCTGTTATTTTGTGTGTCTCGTGAATCTTGATAATAATGGTTCACCGTGGACCAGGACTCATGGGGCATGCTATTTACCTATATTCTTTTATTCCTACTATCAACTAATTAAATGTAAGCAAGCCAAAGATAGCTCTATAATAGTAACTTATTGATTAGTAGGTATGTTAGTAATCTCTTCCTTCTGAATCAATATCTCACTGATTCTTGTGAATTGTTGATATCTGCATCTGAATCAATGGCTCATTCCATGCTAAATCAACAAATTTTAATAAAAAAATTTTGCCACACCATTTTTGATTTTGATGAAATTTGGTAGGAGATTTGCACCAATCTTTTAGACTTCAAAACAATTTTTGTTATATTTTTTTTTTAAATTACTCCTTGAGATATAGGCTATTTTTTACATCACGAACAGGCAAAAAGTGTCATTTTAGGGTTATTTTCTAAAATCTGCATTAAGTTTATTTGAAATAGCAGGGATGGCAGCTAGGGCTCATTTGAAAGCTTAAAGAATGAACTTTTTTTTAGTTTAGATGAAATTAGATTTGAGTTAAGGCTAAGCATAGTTTTTTAGGCCTAAATTTTCATTTTTTAAATGGATTTATTAGGAATTTGGGCTTGAAAAATATATATGAAGGATTTATAGTAACAAGCCAATATTTTTTCCTTTTACACTTATGTATGAGTAGTATGTGCAGAAAAAAAATTGAACTGTTACTGATAGTCCTTCAACCTAAAAAAAATTGCTAGAATTTGGAAAATTTTCAAAAAATTGCTTTTTCGGAGCCAAATAAAGTCATGTGGGACATGTGTAAAAAATTTGAAATTGCCAGGATAGAAAGCCCTTATAGAGTACTTTAAAACAAAAAATATTTCATCTTGTTACTTCAAGGGGTTCAGGTGCCACAATCCTTTGAAGTAACAATAAAACAACGCTCAATCACTATTGAAAACTGGGCTAAGCATGCAGACATATTTTTGCTGAAAATTGCAGTAGGCCTAGCATTTTTTGGCAAAATTCAAATTTGACAGAATTACTGAATTACAAAAACATAATTCAATCTAAAAACAAAGCTTACCTTTTAAGGCACACTTAGTGTTTTAAGTTTATCGCGTTGCTGTCTTTTTTTCATTAAGAAGAGTCGACAGGTGCTCATTCATCTGTGGTGTGATATTATTACCTCTTCCAGTAGCTGCCAAGAACAACTCACAGGGTGTGAGAATACAGAGAATATTATTTTTTTGGACCCATGTGTTGTAGTCACTAGTTGGTTTTTTGTAAGATGTGCCAGGACCATGAGGATGGAAAAAGTGTATTCGATATTCTTCTTCAGTATCATGAACTTTTATTTCAAAAACCTCGCTCAACCACCAATCCTCATCATACACACAACAGATGTAATCCCTAAGCTTTGGCAGTAGGTCAGTCTGTTGTTGAACCTGAACTTCCTTACTGACTGCAACAATTCTGAATTCTTCCGACAGGGATGTAATGCGGACGTGAAGAATACTTTGGCTAACAGGAATAAAACTATGATATGATCTAGTCTGTGGTACGGGAATGGCAAGTTGGTACCTTGTCTGAAGTTGCAGTCCAACCTCTTCAATGTCTTCTCTTGAACTAAAGAAAAACTCTATTTTTTTTATATTGGCCACGCAATATTTGTACATATCTTCTGGTGTGATGTGACTTTTTACTGTCCTCTGAAGACTTGTCTTTCTTACAATCCTTTTAACTGTCCCACCAATTCCATCATATGGTTCCTTGCCATGGCATGTGGCAAAAAAATGCCACTCGGCTTGAGCTCCAAAATCTTGTTCATGGTGACACAAATTTATGAATTTTTTTTGTTCTTATATTGGGCAGCTGACCCATCAGAAAAGTAGAGCACTTTTTTTACTTGAGGAAGGGATGATTTTAAACTGTCCATGAGTATTTTTTGAAAGGTGTAGAAAGCTGTGGTGTTGTGTTCCAATGAATCGCTGACTACACAAAAACAAGACTACAGTACAACACACAACCTACATGGTCTGAGTCAACCCAGCAACTGAAAAGAGCAAGTGGAGCTATGCCTGTTGAAACATGTTTTGAAACAATAGCCAGCAACTGAACAGAGCAAGTGGAGCTATGCCTGTTGAAACATGTTTTGAAACAATAGCCAGCAACTGAACAGAGCAAGTGGAACTATGCCTGTTGAAACATGTTTTGAACCAATAGCTACACTGTCTGTGAAAACTGCTTGTCCAGACAAGCTTGTAGGGTAGATGTTATTCTACAGTTTAATCAATATTTTTATTATATTCTACGTCACATAATTTGTAACATCCCTAAAACCCTAAAAAAAAGTAATTAAAAAATGGGTCTATAAACAATAATACCTAGATTTATTGTTATTAAAACATAGCCTAACAAATTTAAACTTTTTATAATAAATAATAGGCTACTATTATTTATATATTTTATGTATGTAATTTTTCAACACAAAATTTTAATTAACTATTTATACTTTTTAACTAAATATTAGGCCTATTGCAAATTATCCTTTCTGCTTAGCCCCGTTTTCAATAGTGATTGCGCATTGTTTTATTGTTGCTTCAAAGGATTGTGGCACCTGAACCCCTTGAAGTAACAAAATGAAATATTTTTTGTTTTAAAGTACTCTATAGGGGCTTTATATCCTGGACCTTTCAAATTTTTAACACATGTCCCACATGACTTTTTTGGGCTCTGAAAAAGCAATTTTTTGAAAATTTTCCAAATTCTAGCAATTTTTTTAGGTTGAAGGACTATCAGTAACAGTTCAATTTTTTTCTGCACATACTACTCATACATAAAGTGTAACAGGAAAAAATATTGGCCTGTTACTATAAATCCTTCATTATATTTTTCAACCCTAAATTCCGAGAAAATCGGTTTAAAAAATGAAAATTTAAGCTTAAAAAACTATGCTTAGCCTTAACTCAAATCAAATTTCGTCTAAACTAAAAAAAAGTTCATTCTTTAAGCTTTCAAATGAGCCCTAGCTGCCATCCCTGCTAGTTCAAATAAACTTAGTGCAGATTTTAAAAAAGAACCCTGAAATGGCATCTTTTGCTTGTTCGTGGTGTAAAAAATAGCCTATATCTCAAGGAGTAATTTTTTTTTAATATAAAAAAAATTGTTTTGGAGTCTAAAAGATTGGTACAAATCACCTACCAAATTTCATCAAAATCAAAAATGGTGTGGCAAAGCCCATTTGTTGATTTAACATGGAATGACCCCAATATAATAGTCTCCTCATTCAGAGTCCGATTCTTCGGAGCCATCAAGAGTGTTAGTCAATAAAGAAGTGACATTCTAAAACATGTTTGATTTTAAGACACACCCTATTTTTAGAGACATTTAAATTGAAGAAAAAAAATGTGTCTTATAATCGAAGAAATAAAGTACATCACTCAAAGTTTCCAGGCATATTCCGTGAATGAGTGACAATAATTCATACCAAATTATGGTTTCAATGTAATGTGTAAATAGGAAATAAAACGGCCTAAAATGTTATAATTAACAAGCTGATTAGCACGGGATGTAATTTATAACTAGCCCACCTACAAGTTAACTAGACACCTAAGTTATGTCCATGCTTAAATTAAGCAAATTCAGTTAAATGGTTTTCCCGTGAAAGAGTAACTGGCACTAAATCATTTTTATATATCAGTAGCTTTAGAGTAAGTCACTAACACTAAAGCAAAAAACATAAGGGGATTTATTGGTAGTATGCAAAACAAATTTTAAAGTTTAATACATTTCTGTGGTGTGTTTTGTTCTCTGTGTGATCCAAACATTATATCTTTATGTAGCCTAGAATATATTTTACTGTCAGTCAGTGCTGAGAAATAATTTCCTGAAAGTTTGGCAATACCAATAACAACACACTTGATTTATCTGACAAAATGGTCCTGCGAGGCTTCTTAAGAGGATATTGGATCTGAGCTGCTGTTGCTCCAAAGTACACTATCAAGGGGGGAAATGATGTTTACAAAACAATAAAAAATGTTATATGTCAATAAATGGTTGACCGCAATCGAATGGTCAATCTCATGAGAATTTTCAGTTGATAGCATAAGAAAACTACATCATCATTAAAAGTCTAGCTTTGAGTCTTCTACACTCGCAAATATAATCAGTATTTACAATCGGTCATAGTAGGTAATGTTATAAGAAAATTAATAGTATTAAAATGTAAATTTAATATATTTTCAATTTTTTTTAGAAAGGTGGAAGACAAGTATTTGAGGAACTACCGAATTTAAGGAATAAATATAATATATATAGTAAAAAAAATATATGCAAAATTAGAGTTGAAAAACTATCGCATGATTAGTACATGTGAAAGTCTATCGGAGCCCAAAAGCAGTGCCGACCTCTGGTGTATACCATTATTTTGCGTTTTTGAAGAGGGTAAGAATGTGGTGTGCACCCTATATTATAGTATATTTCATTACATGTGTAAAGAGGATATATGTTCTAACCAAATGCATTTAAATTAAATTGTTATTCGGAAGGAAACAAGAAAAAAGTAAAAGCTTAGTCCCTTCAAAATAAGCTATTTAAGATGATTCCAAAAAAATTGCCCATGTTCACAACAGAAAATAAGAAATAAATATGATTTTGAGATTATTATTTTGTAACTATTTCTCTGCCACCTGGAGTAAATATTTCAAAACTAAGTACGGTGTGAATCAAAGAGGAAAAGAAATAATGTTATACAGTAAAGACAGTGTCAAACAAAGGTTGTGTAAAAGGGAAAATACAAATAAATATAATAATCGTGTCCTTGTTCAGGCCTCAATAAGAAAGTAAAAGTGATAAGAAATCAAAATCTAACACAAGTTTACGTTGGCTCAGAGCAAGCCAATGTAATGATTATCCTTGGAGCTAAGAGAAATGAATTTGTTAAATATGATTCCACTCATGTGCACCATGTAAGAAGAGAGTGTTGGAATTATATATTGCAAACAATAATAAACAAATTGGTCGACATGAGACATGAGTCGGAGCAACTGGTCAACAAGCACAGAGTGGTAGAGCCGGCCATCTGGTTGATCGGAGCAACTGGTCAACAAGCACAGAGTGGTAGAGCCGGCCATCTGGTTGATTGGGGCAACTGGTCAACAAGCACAGAGTGATAGAGCCAGCCATCTGGTTGATTGGGGCAACTGGTCAACAAGCACAGAGTGATAGAGCCAGCCATCTGTTTGATTGGGGCGACTGGTCAACAAGCACAGAGTGATAGAGCCGGCCATCTGGTTGATTGGAGCAACTGGTCAACAAGCACAGAGTGGTAGAGCCGGCCATCTGGTTGATCGGAGCAACTGGTCAACAAGCACAGAGTGATAGAGCCAGCCATCTGGTTGATTGGGGCAACTGGTCAACAAGCACAGAGTGATAGAGCCAGCCATCTGGTTGATTGGAGCAACTGGTCAACAAGCACAGAGTGGTAGAGCCGGCCATCTGGTTGATCGGAGCAACTGGTCAACAAGCACAGAGTGATAGAGCCGGCCATCTGGTTGATCGGAGCAACTGGTCAACAAGCACAGAGTGATAGAGCCAGCCATCTGGTTGATCGGAGCAACTGGTCAACAAGCACAGAGTGATAGAGCCAGCCATCTGGTTGATTGGGGCAACTGGTCAACAAGCACAGAGTGATAGAGCCGGCCATCTGGTTGATTGGAGCAACTGGTCAACAAGCACAGAGTGATAGAGCCGGCCATCTGGTTGATTGGAGCAACTGGTCAACAAGCACAGAGTGATAGAGCCAGCCATCTGGTTGATCGAAGCAACTGGTCAACAAGCACAGAGTGATAGAGCCAGCCATCTGGTTGATCGGAGCAACTGGTCAACAAGCACAGAGTGGTAGAGCCGGCCATCTGGTTGATTGGGGCAACTGGTCAACAAGCACAGAGTGATAGAGCCAGCCATCTGGTTGATTGGGGCAACTGGTCAACAAGCACAGAGTGATAGAGCCGGCCATCTGGTTGATTGGAGCAAATGGTCAACAAGCACAGAGTGATAGAGCCGGCCATCTGGTTGATCAAATGTTAATACATAGTAGTTGTCTCCCTTCCCTTACACTGCCCTTTCCAAGCTTTATGTACATATATATGAAGGACTGAGAACAATAGAATTTAGAGGAAGTTCAGATGCATGTACATAGAGGGCTTAATTAGCTTGACAAAGTATCCCAAACTTGAATAAAATTTATATAATTTCTTTCTTCAACTGACTTTATGACCTTTTTACTGTAGGAAACTAGAAGGTTTACAGTAAATAAACATATTAACACATATTAACTATTTTATTTAAAGTATTATACTAGTCCCAATAACACATACAACATGGCTACTTATAAGATGTAAAATGTTTAAGTCTTGTTTATTTTCTATGGCAGCTCAGCTATTCACCCTTACCACAGCACACAATAAACCTATATCTCTTTGTAAACATATTCATACAAAATTCAAAATACATCCAACGTTGGCTAAATCAATCTGAGCGAAATTTGAACCTTGATCTCACCATCATCAGCAATTTAGTATAATTTGAATTGATGCCTATAGAGTATATCCAAGAATGGACTCAAAATGGGCATAGCATTTGGTCAATAGTTACGAATTCAACCATGTTATAACCTTTTTTTAATGTTCTGTACAAAATTAGCCAACAATGTCCTGATCAGTGTTAATTTATCAGTTTCCTTAATTTATTGTCTTGGTGACTGATTGTCAAACGTAAAGCATCTCACGCCGAACAAAATGTTATGATAGCTAAGAGCTGCATTCCAGTGCAACCTGACAACCATACTTGATTCCAATCTGAAATAAAATACCCAAAACAGCAGTAATTTCTGGTTTGGCAATTTTTAAGTGGTTAAGTGGCCATGCAAAACTAGATATTATAGTTTGGGTGTGTGCGTGTGAGTGTGTGTAACTTTCTTCAAGATTATCCAAGGGCAACTTAAGAGAATCTTCTTTCCTCTTCAAAGAGTTACTTAAGAATTTGTGGAATATCATCTTGGCCTGTGATTTATTTTATATACGTATGTGGGTGGGTGCGATTCTGAAATGTGAGTTTAGGGCACAAAAAGGGGATCCATAGAGAAATACAAAGGTACTTCAGATCCCAATAATACCTCGGATAAAAGTCAATGCAAAATGCTTTCTGTGTTGTACTTTATGCAACAAAGTGACTGCTTGAAGGTTAACTAGATTCATCTTGGAGATTGTCTACCTTGGTCCTTTCATGTTAAGACTTTGTTTATCATAGAATTTTACTACCCTTTTGGATTATACGTTTATGTACTAAATATTCTGATGGTTTTAGGGAGGAGGAAAGTAATATTTAGAGTAACGGTAGTCACATTTGTGTGGAGGGAGAGTGGAAAACCATTTGGGAAAAACCACCCTCAGTACACACGACCGAGATTTGAACCTACCTCGATCTCCCCGTCGTTGAAAGTCTATCCTACTAAGAGCGTGACACCTTAGACCATAAAGCCACCAAAGCGGGTGTAGAACAGTTGGCTGTCAATCACTTTGTTCTTCTATGCACAAGCTTGTGGCCCACTCAACCCACCCAGCCTTCCAAATATGTTCTTACAGCTTGTCAAACAGTTCGTATTGTTCCTAGTATTTGTAAAAAAACAAACAAATTATATTGGACCTTAATTTCGGTTTGGACTGTCTCCATTACAATAAAAATAAAATACAAATTTATTTTTATTATTTTTCAGTTGTGTGAAAAGGTATCAAACACTCTAGAGATCACACATTATTTTAGTTTCTCCATACTTATAGGGTAGCTAGACTCATCAAATTTGTCACGCTTATGGAAATTGGATGATTCTAGCTGTCCCATAAGTGTGTTAGAAAATTAAAAAAGTGTGGAAAATGTGCAAGATTTACCTAAAATACAAAAATCTAGCTCTATCTAAGGTATAACCGATGGAGATATGACCAAAAGTAATAGGACCAAACTTGTGGATCTCACCAAATCTGCAGCTGCTGGTGCGATCCGTTTTTTTTATAGGTCTTATCGTTTAGCCACAAGAAACCTCCAAACAAAGGTCTGTACCGACTTTAAAGTTGCTCCGCCATTTTGAATTTCTTTCGGGGATTGAAAATTAATTTTTTTAACTTTTTGGAATTTTCCCATTGGTTACAGGCTAGAAGCTATAAGTTTGCCAAATTTCAAGTTTCTAGCTCATCTGGAAGTGGGTAAACATTAATGTCAGTGAGTGAGTAAGCCATGTAGCTTTATAGTAGTATAATAATTAACACTATTGTTGCAAATGAAAGGTTTTGAACTTTTAGGTAGTCAAAATGGACAGTTTTATTATTTGATGTACTTTTATATTACTGTAATAGTAAAATAATAGGTTGGAATTATTTTTACTAATGATAGTGACAATTCTTTTTTTTTTAATGTGGTCCCCAGTCAATGTGTCCCTTAGGATGAAACCAGTTTGATATGTCTGGTCTAAGGCTTCACACTTGTTCAGACCCCACAAAGTCTAGTCAAATCTCGGTCATTTTTTCTAGACCAATTAGACCAAGGAAAGTTAACACTTATCTCCAAACATATCAGAGCTATTCGCTCCTCCCTCCCATTAGGAGTATGCGCTTACCTGTGGCTGCATCTCGCGGGCGGGCAAGCAAACCAAGAAAACTTTCCACCTCATATTAGGTGCCAAAATATATTTTAAAAATTTGCAAAATCTCAAAAAAATCCGTACAAAAATGAAACTCAACAGAATCTCTCTTGAAAAATGTCATAAATAACATACACAATGTATAACAAAATATGGTTGGCGAAAGACAACATTCTTTCAAAATGGCGTCCGAATACAATACTTTTACTGTTCATTATTGAAACACTGACTTCCCTTTCAGAGTTAGCGAAATTATACTCTCTACCTTTATTGTTCTTTTTAAAATTTCCTTTACATTGATATCAAACATAACCAGAAGTAACTATCGGACTTGGTACTAATGAATCATGATGAATGCATTGTATATCTATAAGGAAAATACTGTACTAACAGAAGTTTAATGCAATAATATTTTATTAGAACTCTAATATGTACTTATTGTGTAATGATATTTCTGCATAAGCCATAACATAAACAATGTAATACATTCAAAGTATATCATTACTTATATAGGTAGTACACATTTGAAATTAAGACACATATACTAAAATTATACAACTGATTTGATTCATGGAATACATTGTGGCCTAAATATGTTAAAAATATATCTGAGCCGTGAATTATTTCAAATATAATTATCTTCAAAGTCAATGAAGTTATCCATGACATTGTTAACTGGTTCATTGTCGAGGCAGGAACCTCTGCATTCCAAATATGCTTCGAGACACTTCCATTTTTTGTTTCGGCATCTACATTTATTTCCACAACTGGTTTTACATTTACAATGAATAAGCATCATGAGAGAAACTGGATGTGGAGGCATGTCTGCTTGATACGGAGCGAAGTTACCAGCCTCAGTCAAGTGCCACCCCAATCTGTGGGATCCAAATTGTCTGTTTAAATCCATTTTTGCACTTGGTTAATATATTCGAGGATTATTTTAAACAGCTTATGCTGATATTGGTGGCAGTTTTTTACTTTAACAAATGTAATGAACTCCCAGTTTTCAGACAAAATATTTTCTTACCTAGGTTATCTAACGTTTCACTTCCTGTGCCACCAGAGATTTACACAAGTTTTCTTTCCTAGTAACTAATACATCTTTATTTTCATTGTTAGGTTTTGCTACCAATTCCAAATAATTGAAAGATAGTATCACAATCTAGAATGTGTGTGAAAAAAGAATATACTTACAACATTCACCAGCAAGTTCATGTTTCAGAGCTTTGATATTCCATATTCTTGTTTTATTCACTGAAATACATTTTGGTTTTGGCAGGAATATATCAAAATTGTTCATCTCTACATGAAAGCAAAGCAACACTAACAAATCAGTGTCCTCACCAATAACTACTGTTTTCATTGTGTTAGATCTATCAAAACTGTTTATATAATCAATACATCTGCACCTTCTTCAACATGAACAGTAAAACACCCATTCAATCATAATTTATCAGAAAGAAAAATTAATTAATCGCTGCTTATTCTGAATATTAATTTGAAACATCTCCTTTTTCATCATAAGGATTATATTTTTTGCAAATAAAACAGTTTGTGGAAGTTCTTCCCTTTGATCTTCATGAATAAATTACATACTTTGTTGATGGATCAATAGGGTTACAAAAACTATTGTCACTTTTCTGTATTTTTTGTTAACATATTTTAGGTAACTTTCGAAAGTCATCAAAAGTAAAACTGCGCGCCCATAGTATATGTAGTAATAAAGTATCACCGCCAATCACATAAGGAACATTCACAATGGGTTCCATTTCTTCAAATGATCCACGTTTCCTCAATTCTTCTGCTAACACTGGTTTATTCGCTTGTAACATGAATCCATGCATGTCAAAAAGTGTTGAAGGGTAACTACATAGTTCATACTTGAACATCCTCGTCTCTTTTCAATACATAAATAAGCATTTGGAAAAGAAGTTGTATGTCTATTTGTATGGTGTCTCCATCAACCATCACTGCTGATTTATGAGATTAAGCTTTCCATTTGATGGTAAGTTCTTTGACCTTCACCCCAGACATTGAGTGAATAATATTCAAGACAACTTCTTTGGCAAAGTAAACAGTGAGATTTGCTGTTGCAGTATTCTTTGCTTCTTTGTCATCAGAAAAAGAGTTATCTTTGAAAAAAGAAAACAACTTTCTGGAGTCACGATCACCCCCTTTAAATCTTGACATTCTGTTGTCTTTATACTGTTGACTTGTAAAATAAAATAAAAGTGCCAGTTCTTGCATTGCACTGTTAACTTCTGCATATTTTGGCATTGATAAGAGCCACATTGTTCGCTGATATTTCTGCATCCCTTGCCCCTTTATTAAGCCACCACTAGTTTTCAAGCTTCAGCATCAGAACTTGTTCAGTAACCAAATCAGTTGACAAACCAGCCCATAAATAATAATAATACTCTTTGAATATATTATGTTGTTTATGTTATGGCTTAGGCAGAAATATCGGTTCAAAATAAGTATGTATTGTATTTCTAATAAAATATGATTAAATGTAACTTACTTTGGTACAGTATAACATTATTTTCCTTACAGGATATACAATGCATTCGTGATTATTTAGAATCACATCTGGTAGTTACTTTCGGTTATGTTTGATTCATTAGAAAGGAAATTTTAAGAGGAACAATAACAGTAGGGGGTATACTTTTGCTGTGAAAGGGAAGTCAGTATATCAATAGTTAACAGTGAAAGTGTTGTATTCAGACGCCATTTTGAAAAATGTGGTCTCTCCATCAACCATATTTCGCTATACATTTGCTTTGTCCGTATAACATAGTCTTAAATGTTAGAGATTGTGAACGGTTGTAGCATAGTCTTAAATATTTGGGCGATTACCCGCCGCTCTATACTGTGCGGCCATGTTCCAAATGGTTTTTCCTTTTAGATCAGGTAATCTATAGCTTTGTTCCATGACCTAGTTGGGTACTAGTCTCAAGTTCACCAATTGTTGTACCTTTGTATGCTGCTCACTTGGTGGGTATGTTAGTAGTCCAGAGTAGTGGATTGTGTGGTGTTGTTGTACCTTTG
This sequence comes from Timema podura, assembly GCA_033556935.1. Lineage (NCBI taxonomy): Eukaryota > Metazoa > Arthropoda > Insecta > Phasmatodea > Timematidae > Timema > Timema podura. Next base: position 52,473,414 of record JAVRXN010000013.1, on the reverse strand, counting down.
TATGCTGCTCACTTGGTGGGTATGTTAGTAGTCCAGAGTAGTGGATTGTGTGTTGTACCTTTGTTCAGTGCTCACTTGGTGGGTATGTTAGTAATCCAGAGTAGTGGATCGTGTGGTGTTGTTGTACCTTTGTTCAGTGCTCACTTGGTGGGTATGTTAGTAGTCCAGAGTAGTGGATTGTGTGTTGTTGTTGTACCTTTGTATGCTGCTCACTTGGTGGGTATGTTAGTAGTCCAGAGTAGTGGATCGTGTGGTGTTGTTGTACCTTTGTTCAGTGCTCACTTGGTGGGTATGTTAGTAATCCAGAGTAGTGGATCGTGTGGTGTTGTTGTACCTTTGTATGCTGCTCACTTGGTGGGTATGCTAGTAGTCCAGAGTAGTGGATTGTGTGTTGTTGTTGTACCTTTGTATGCTGCTCACTTGGTGGGTATGTTAGTAGTCCAGAGTAGTGGATTGTGTGGTGTTGTTGTACCTTTGTATGCTGCTCACTTGGTGGGTATGTTAGTAGTCCAGAGTAGTGGATTGTGTGTTGTACCTTTGTTCAGTGCTCACTTGGTGGGTATGTTAGTAATCCAGAGTAGTGGATCGTGTGGTGTTGTTGTACCTTTGTTCAGTGCTCACTTGGTGGGTATGTTAGTAGTCCAGAGTAGTGGATTGTGTGTTGTTGTTGTACCTTTGTATGCTGCTCACTTGGTGGGTATGTTAGTAGTCCAGAGTAGTGGATCGTGTGGTGTTGTTGTACCTTTGTTCAGTGCTCACTTGGTGGGTATGTTAGTAGTCCAGAGTAGTGGATCGTGTGGTGTTGTTGTACCTTTGTATGCTGCTCACTTGGTGGGTATGTTAGTAATCCAGAGTAGTGGATCGTGTGGTGTTGTTGTACCTTTGTATGCTGCTCACTTGGTGGGTATGCTAGTAGTCCAGAGTAGTGGATTGTGTGGTGTTGTTGTAACTTTGTATGGTGCTCACTTGGTGTGTATGCTAGTAGCCCAGAGTAGTGGATCGTGTGGTGTTGTTGTACCTTTGTATGCTGCTCACTTGGTGGGTATGCTAGTAGTCCAGAGTAGTGGATTGTGTGGTGTTGTTGTACCTTTGTTCAGTGCTCACTTGGTGGGTATGTTAGTAGTCCAGAGTAGTGGATTGTGTGGTGTTGTTGTACCTTTGTTCAGTGCTCACTTGGTGGGTATGCTAGTAGTCCAGAGTAGTAGATCGTGTGGTGTTGTTGTACCTTTGTATGCTGCTCACTTGGTGGGTATGTTAGTAGTCCAGAGTAGTGGATCGTGTGTTGTTGTTGTACCTTTGTATGCTGCTCACTTGGTGGGTATGCTAGTAGTCCAGAGTAGTGGATTGTGTGGTGTTGTTGTACCTTTGTTCAGTGCTCACTTGGTGGGTATGCTAGTAGTCCAGAGTAGTGGATCGTGTGGTGTTGTTGTACCTTTGTATGCTGCTCACTTGGTGGGTATGCTAGTAGTCCAGAGTAGTGGATCGTGTGGTGTTGTTGTACCTTTGTATGCTGCTCACTTGGTGGGTATGCTAGTAGTCCAGAGTAGTGGATTGTGTGGTGTTGTTGTAACTTTGTTCAGTGCTCACTTGGTGGGTATGCTAGTAGCCAAGAGTAGTGGATCGTGTGGTGTTGTTGTACCTTTATATGCTGCTCACTTGGTGGGTATGCTAGTAGTCCAGAGTAGTGGATCGTGTGGTGTTGTTGTACCTTTGTATGCTGCTCACTTGGTGGGTATGCTAGTAGTCCAGAGTAGTGGATCGTGTGGTGTTGTTTATTTTGTCCGGCCCTGCTTGAGTTAGTTAATGTTTAATTGTTAGTTATTTTTATTGTGTCTCCAGACTGAAGTTGATATTTAAATATACTATTGGATGACCTAGCAGTACTAATGATAAATAGACTGGCCATATCCTTACAGCCTACATTCCTGGTAGCTCACCTTTAACTATTTGTAAACTTAGAGTTCCAGTTCTAGGAACTTAACCTTGTATCTTGTAACTCATTCGGGAGTTAAATCACGCTAGCTAGCCTGTTTTACTACCAATGTTGTAACTCCTTAAACTAGGAAATTCTAGATTTAGGTATTGTTCAACTATTGTTCTAATCCATGCTTATTAAGTCTTGTAGCCGTAAGGCTCTTGTAGGGTTGTGTATTGTTGCATAACCACAACTCTATAGTTCCGTTCAACTTAAATTATTGTTGCATTCAGGCAGACACACTTTCGTTCTAGAATGTGTGCTTGTTCTTTTTTAACGAGTTATTCCTTTTCCTAATTAAGACCCAACCATAATTGACTTGGTTGCAAGTCAAGTTAAGGAGCTTCACACCAAACGGTCCCCCGTATGGGACAACAATGTCTCTGGTTACTCAAATGGTTCCTAACAGTGAACAATGGAATGTTTTGTATATTATCAGGTCATACAACTTGTAATATTTTCCTCTTGTTTTCACAATAATAAACTGATTTGTTAAACTTGTATATCTCTGTTGTGCCTTATATAACCTATCCATGGGGTATTATCATATTAACAATCTTTGTTGCTGTACTCGTCACTTCTTCTATGTAATGGGAGAAGAGGCGATACATTAGGAAACACTTTTGTGTTTTTCGTTTGTGTTTTCCCAAAAGGAAAACATGTTTCTTGTCCTCCATTTTAAATGGGTTATAAAAAACAATGTTTGGATGTTTTTTCTAAGAATTCCAGTCTGACTCTGCTGTTCACACCAACTACATCAGTTCCATGTGTCATGTCGTGGACAGACAAACGCTCTGGAAATGATTGAAATCTTTCATACAAATATTCTCTTGTGAGATCTAACATCTGAGGACTATAAAAATGGGATGTTTTGAAAGAAATAAGTGAAAAGATCTCAGTTAGTGTAAATTAACTGGAAAAAAAATGCTATGGTGCACCCCACAGACTTTCTTTCTCTTTTACCTTAAAACATATATGTAAAAAAAATTGTTTCCATTTATTTGAGTTGTTGCATAAACACTTCACAAAAGAGCATACATGAAATAATACACACTGTTACATAATAATTGAGAGTCACCAAAGAACATAACACTCAATTCAATATTTCAAAGTGGTTCATAAAAAATATATATATATATATATATATATATATATGTTTATAACTCAGAAACAACTTGTCTTATATAAAATATATTCTAAATTAAAATATTTTTATTTTTTAAAGTAAGTAGGCCTACCACAACTTTAAAATGCTAAGTTATTTCATATCTAAAATAGTTGCAAAAAATAAGAACAAAATTGGAGATTTCCACTTCTCTAAAGTATGCTTAAAGCTATTTTTATGGAAAAACAAGAATTGTAATTTTGTAATAATTGCAATTCCTGGATACAAAAATAAAATAAAAAATTGTTTGAATGGATTTTGAGGAAACAATTTTATCTCTTTTTGCCCTTCAGTAAAGTACCTTTAATTTTAGGGATGGATATCCAATACCAAAAAACCCCGGGAGAACCTTATGAAAACCCTAAATACCAAGTTGTAGCCTGATTGGTAATTTTCCAGCCATTTGCCTGGAGAAAATATGTAACTTGGTTGCAGGGAAAAGATTGTTTGTGCAGTCAGTTTGGATTAAGCTCCAGATCTAGAGGCCAGAGTCAAGCACACCATCAATGTAACTAACAATTTCCACATATTTATTCATCACAAAAATAAACTAATAAAACTAAGCATACCAACCTATTTTTTTCTCAGCTAAAGACCCATGTTGGGCAAGATTGACAGCGTGAATATGTGAAAATTCTGTTTTGTATCCCAGAATGTGGGCAAACACAGCAAATGTTAGACATTTGGTAACAGTTGAGCTGTTCACTGAAGGTTCTGATAGCTTTGCATGGATTAGTTTTAGGCACTCTTGGATTATACATTCTTCTTCCTAGAACAAATTAAGTAAAGTTAACTTAGCGTTTAGATTTTCTAGGACTTGTGTTGAGTCATGATTTATTAAATAAACCAATAATACTTGTTTATTATGTATGTGTTGCTTAGTGTCTATAATGTAAAATATTATGTATATGCCTAATTTTTTTTGTTTTTTTATTATTATAATCGTTGTTAAAAGCTGTGTTGATATATTTAGGTTTTAGAGGCTTACAAAACAGTAGAGGGAAGTAATGTAAAATCCCCCAGGGGAAAAGGAAATATAGAAACTTCCCTCGCTTAGACTAGAAAATGAACACATTAAATAAACATAAAAACAACAAATAAAAGAGTACAAAAATCTCTTAAAACAAATTTAAACATGAGATAAATGCCAAGTGAACCACTCTACAAGAGTGAAACTAAAATGGAATCTAAAAGATTCGCCTGACGTATAAAACGGAATACACACATGACTTCATCTGTGCTGTCTTGAAACAAAAAACAAAGGTCACCATTAAAATCAAGAGCCAGGTATTAGAGGTGTACTTGGGAACCTCCGCTAAAATATGTTTTTGTTCTGTAGCCTATATATAGGTATGGTAAAATATATTTATTTTCTCATAATATGACATAAAAACAAATTAAAGAATCCCACCTTCTTTGTGTACTACTAATCCCAACACCCCTATCCACAATGTACCGGCACTGCGACATTAAAAATTATAGGTGAGTCAAGCTATTTTCTAAATGTGGACTTAAATCATATTAATAGGTATTTAACATTCTTCTCTATTCTTTACCAAATGTGAATTAGTAACACAGTGTCAGGAATATTATTTACATGAAAATATCTTCTTCTATTAAAATTAAATGTTTGCATCTGAGAGCCCAATATTTTACTTGGATTAGATGTAATTTATTAACTATCGAAATGAATAAATAATATATATATATTGTGTGTGTGTGTTAATTCTTTTGTATGTTTAATGTGATTAATAACGATGTTCGGTGGAGGCCTACTTAGTGTTTTATGGACATAGACCCCTGGGTATTAGTATGCACTGAAGGCGGGATTCTTTTGTTTTTTTCAGTAATATTATGAAAAATAAAATATTTTTGACCATCAATACACCCACCAACAAAAGCAAATTTTCAATGAGAGCAAAATTAATGTTGTAGCATAGTTTTATCAAGTTTTAAAAACATAAGAAAACTCTCCTAACTAAAAACATTCAGTGTAGGTAACAATTCGAGGAGTGCCTTAATTTTATGTATATCCACATAAATGTATCAATGTGTTTGAAACAAGCTTATGTCCTGTAAGTAAAGTTTTATTTTATTATTTTGATTAAAAATATTTTGTATCCTACATTTTCTGGGTGTTAACCTGACTTTAGTTTTGAAATTCCACTAAATTTCCAGTAAGTATTTCCAGTATATTTTTTCTAAGAAATCCAGTATATATGAGGGATACTCAGAGACAAACAATCCCTATTTCAAAATCATAAAATGATAGAAAGTTTAGGTCCTGTCATAGTTAAAATTTTTACATCAAGAATCAAGTGTATTGATGCATATATTTAGTATATACTAAGGATGGACCCAGAACCTACAAGGAATATTCAGGGATTCAAGACTCAAATCATAATCATTTTTTTAAATAGGTACTAATTAAGTTATTTTTAAAGGTATTAAAATAGTTAAATAGTTTCTTGTGGTTAAAACAAAAATAATGATAAGAAAAACTTAACAACCAAACCCCAGATCATTAATTTACCATTTAATGTAAACAAAATCAGAAGTGAAGGAAAAAATCCTAGTTATTGGGAAAGTTAAACACTTATGCTTACAATATTTTCTAAAACTCAAATTTTAATTAGGGATTTGATGGCAAAATAAAGTTTCAGATTTGAAAAAGGGTGGATCCGACCCATCTTTAATACACGTGCGTACACACACACGCGCACACACACATTACATTTTTTGAATGACCTATACCACCGTCGACCTCAGTGGTCTTGGGGTAAAGTGCTCGCCTCAGGACCCGATGTTTGTGGGTTCAAACCCAACAGAGGCCAAAGGCTTTTTCTAGAGCGAGAAAAGATCACAGCTCAACATCCTTTGGAGAGAAAGTAAAGCCGTTGGTTCCATGTTACATGTAAAAGAACCCTGGCAGGTGTGTGAAAATACCTCTCCTGGCAATATTGGCGGGTCATTGAACTTTAGAGGTACAAGTAATCAGCCTTGGTGGCGCAACTTCAAAGAATGATTACATCCAGGGAGTTTACTCTACCATAAAAACTAACTATTATCCGCCCCACCCCTTGACAGTCAATACTTTCCACAAGTTATATTTTTGATAGTGAATTTGTTTAATAAATATATAGTAATAAAAATACAGAATCTTCAATGAAAAATAACCAATAAATATTATGTTGATATAAATTACTTGGAAATAAAGATAACTGCAGTTACCTAACATTATTAAAAATTATGATGATAAAACCCAAAAACAAAATATTTTTTAAGAATGTAGACAAAAGTTAAAATTCATTCAACCACAAAAATTTTTCAATTTTTGCATTTCACGTTCTAACACTTCTGCCCGTTCCTTTGCTTTCTGCAGTATTCATGATGGAAACTAATGTTTAAACATTTGGGCATGTTAAACATTAAGTTTAATTTCATTATAAATGTTATTTTCTCCCTTAATTTCAGAGAAATAAGGAACTTAACTATATAAACGCAGAACAACAACAAAAAACATAAATTAACCTAAACCAACACATTTGATAACAAATTCAAAACCGGTATTGTAAATCCACAATATGTTACCCACACAGAAAGTGTTATAACCAATTTCATGGCAGCAGCAAAAACGTCACTTGGCATGAAAAAAAGAACGATAAAGTATAGACAGAACTTAAATTCCAATTAGAGGGATGGGACTTCTGTGTTTTGATCTGCACAATGTGGCCATGTCTGTTTGAATTTGGAACAGCAACCAAATATCTGGCTCTGCATTGATTCGGGATCTTTTGTTTTAATAGCCACATAGGCAGAGAATCCTGATCAGGGTAAACTTGACCCCAATAGGTTTTTAAAATAAAACAACAATACTTAAAAAAAATTAATGGCACACAATCTTATTCTTATAATCTGTATCAATATATTTTCATCTTATGTAGAATTTGAATTTCTCATAGTTTTTAAGTTATTAACAAAAGACGTTAAAAGCTGATCAATTTTACCCCAGCTGATGGGAACTGAAAAGATGGCCTCATGAAACAGGAATCTTTAGGATCGTGCATCAAAATAGCGTGAATGTGATCTGTGAGCGTATTCATGAATTTAATGTTATATATTATTTTAAGAATCCCAGAATTTAACAAAAAATATATTTTCGACACATGAATGATTTTGTTCATTTGGAATGGTTTAAAATATTAAAAATTGTAGCTATTGAAGCCTACTATTAAAATACTTTTTGTACCATGTTGTGACATTCTTGTGAATATTTACATTCTACACATCAATGTTCTTCTGTAAATTAGTTGTGTTGGGTCGAGTGCGTATTATCCATCCCATTTTAGGCTCCTTTTTATTATATTGATAATGTTTAGATATTTTATTCACTTTATTATGCACACTACAGTACGGAGAATCAAATGACACCAAGATTGAGAATTTTTTTTACACTTTTATTAAATATTATATCTAAATATAACTCACCCACTTCGGTGGCAGCATGGCCTAATGCACTAATCTCTTGTTGGATTAGACCGCCAAAGACAAGGAGATCGAGGTTCGATCCCGGTTGGTTGCATTGAAGGTGGTTTTCCTTAAATGGCTTTCCACTTTTCCAAGCAAATTCGGGTGCACTTCCTCTCTATTAAACCTTCATAAACCCTAAACTAATAGTGTAATTGGTACATAGGCGCACTACCCAAACGGGTAGTAAGATGCGATGCTGAAAATACAACTCAACAACACATCGCCCAAATCACTTTTGAATATTGAATAGTGAGGATGACGTGTAACTCTTAGACTGTGATATTGTGCACTGGACAGATCAAGTCAACCCATGATGCTTTGCGTTACACTCAAGATTTTGCGCAAAGCACACTAAAATAGATGACAGTGTGTACCCTCCACATTTAACTATTATGTTGAATAGTTTATTTTATCTGTTCTATATATTTAATATATTAACACATGAAAGGTTAGGTCAAGCTGGGTTGGAAAGTGTCATAATAATTAACTAATTGTAGTGTAATTTTCATGATATCATCAATATTATGTTTAACTTTGTCTAGAGTTTAATCGCTATGGATACTTGTGATCTCCTACATCGAGTCAAATCGCTTGAAGTACTATGAAATAAAGTTAAATGTGGTCATAAATGTGGTCATTATAGAGTTTTTACACCTTCATAAAGACAATAAAAATTATGTTTGGAGCTAAGTGTAATGTTCACAAATAGTTTTAAAAGGGCCAAAAGATACTTCATCGCTTAGGTGGGTGGAACTTTTCCTTGTTTAAATTTTTTTGCATCTTTTTTTGGTAATCGATTCTACGTTAATGTTGTGAATAATGTACAGCTGATATAAATATTTTAAGAAAGAAATAGCCAAGAATCTAGGTGTGTTTTCACGGTCGACCTGGTATCGATGTTTACGGCCAGTGTATTCATGGTTGACCTGGTTTCGATGTTAGCAAAATGTTTATGACCGATACAATACCAGAGCTTTGTATGGTAACACTTTCCTCGACAAGACTAAACAGTATTTTTACTACCAAAGAGCCGAGAATTTGTGCGACAATTTCAAAACAGCATCACTTCTTATGTTAAATTTAAATGAATATAGTAAGTTTTTGTAAATTAAAATGTACAGCAATTACTAGCTAAAATTAAGCCTACATGGAGGTAGGCTAGGTACTTAAAATACGTGTATTTATGGATAAAAGAGTAATACTATATTATCTAGGCCTATTTAATATTACATACGTACTTCCAAGTCAATCGCGAAAACTTGCCTAATGAGAAGGATAAAACGTACTAGACCCATTATTTTCATGCTTTTTTAAACTGTAGGCCTCTAGAATTATTACAAAGTAACTTTTTCATTTTGCTATCCTTGGAAATTTAGTTTTGTCGTTGAGTGTATGGCTAGACAAAAAATATTAGATTTCTTATAATATAACTTTTTTAAAAACATTCTACCCTGTGTTTGCGCCATTCACAGCCATATTCCCAAAAGAAAGTATTGGTTTTCTTTCAGCAGGCCTAGACTTTAAACATCAGTTAGTAGATATGTAAATAAACTAAGCTCTTACTCTTTTAGTACGTGCTGAAAGGCATCTTTCAAACATATTTTTAAGTCCAATATTTGTTCCGAGTGGAGAAAAAAGAAACGTTATAGAATCCACAGTTTTTTCTAAAATTTCTGACATTTTATTTAACCCCAACACAAAATGATAATACAACAACTAGCAAACAACTAAGAGCAGTTTATTCTTTGTTTGAGATTTAGGGAAAATAAACATTTGTATTCTATGCAAGGAAACTGATTCAAAGTACAATTACGCGGTTGAACTATTCCACAACACCACCGTCAAGTTTACAAATTCGTGGTGAACGTTCAACTTAGTAACTTTCGAGGGATCGGCAGGGAATAAACCTCTGTGAAGTGTCACTAAATTAGCAGTTAAAATACCTTTTCATATATTTGTTTCATATGGTAACATTTCGTTTTCAAGTGTTGCCTACAAAGTGTTCATGATGTACATCGTCTCGAGTTCTTGATATTCGTACGTTTATGGGGGTGTGGATTCCTCCCCATCAATGGCGATCAAACCAACGGCAAGCAACGGCTGTGGGTAACTAAACTTTGTAAACTAATAATTACTTTGTCTCGACACCTCGGAGTGAAAATATTGTGATCGTCAAAAATTCGAAACCGAGATTTTGAAAGATGTTGACGTTTCATAGCTCCCTGTAACAAAAAAAAAGTTGATTCCGCAATGCCGTCTGACTGTTTGTACCTTAGTTTGGGCTAGAATCAAAACCATTTTACCGTTTGGGCTAAAACTTTGTATTTGGGGTTTACATAAGGCCCCCCCTACCCCGAGGAGTTTTTGGAATTAGGGGGCGGCCAGACTGAGCGCGCGAGCGAGCGAGCGCGCGAGCGACTAAAATATAAAATAGAATACATGGGTTGTAATGAGAGGTGGCCAGACTGGAGCGAGCGAGCGAGCGACTGAGCGCGCGCGCTTGAAAGATAGAACTGGTTCTATTTTTCAAGCGCGCACGCTCGACCCGGCACAGTCTAGTTTACAGGCGCTAGGCAATATTATTGTGTGTTGGTTCATCGAGTGCTAGGAAAACTTCTCATTTTGACATTTTTATTAATTTTTTATTACTATCGATAGGTTTAGCACACTTTCTGGAAATTGAAAAATCACACCTGGACACGGGAATCAAACCCGGTACCTTTGGCTTAGTACGTCAATGCTCTAAATACTGAGCTATCCAGGATTCGTCCCGTGCCCAGGGTCATTCTTCACTCATATTTTAAAGCAGAGCCTATGATGGAGTGCGGAAATCGTCAGCTACAAGTATGTGATTATATTAATATCACGAGCTATCTATCAGATAACGCAGCCATCCTCGACTCGGTAGTTGGCTTATTGCTGCCATTTGTACAATTATTATAATTGTACGGGATTTCATACTAAGAATTAAATAGCCAAAGCTATTATTTATGCTTTTAGTGAGGATTACTCCATCTAGATATCATATTCTGAAAAGTGAAAAATGACACCTGGATAGCCCAGTGGTTAGAGACTTGGCGTACAAAGCCAAAGGTCCCGGGTTCGATTCCCGTGTCCAGGTGTCAATTTTCAATTTTCAGAATATGATAGCTAGATGGAGTAATCCTAACTAAAAGCATAAATAATAGCTTTGACTATTTATTATTATTATTATTATATTATTATTATTATTATTATTATTATTATTATTAGCACCGCGTCTTACTACCCGATCGGCTTATACGTACTTACGCTAATTTGCAATGGTAGGGTGATTGTGAGATGAAATGGGGGACCTACAGTTTAACGAGGAATCCGAACCTCGGTGGAGGCCTGGCATTCCTCACATTCACAAGTTGTGATTAATACACGTCTTTTCAGAGGTGAAGGAAGGGTTTGGCAATCAGATAAATCTGTGCCGGGACCGAGGATTTAGCCCCGAACCCTCAGCAAAGAGGTCAGACACCTTACCCTAGACCACCAGGTCACCGTTTGACTATTCAATTCTTATTATTAGCACACTTGCTATTAACGGCCTAATTTAATTGCTAAGATCATAAACCATTTATATAAAACTGATATGTTAAAATACTTCAATATTATCAAAGTAGGCCTTTACAAATAAGAATCACCATTAGCGTGGAGAGAGGAGGAGAAAACCACAACAATAAATCACTTGTTAAAACCACCCTCAACTCACTCAGCCAAAATTCGGAGCCTCCTCGTCAACAAATAACGAGAGGTATCAGCTAATCACGCGCTCGCTCGCCAGTGTGGCCACCTAGTCGCTTACGCGCTCGCTCGCACGCTTGTCAGTCTGGCCGAACCCTTAGATATCTAACCCTAAATATGAGGCTAGTTTATTGAAAGGCAAAAAGAGAATAAATCTATTTTATCGAAATTCACTCTAATGATTTTGATTAAATTTAATATCTAAACACAGTTTATCATTATAAACAAGATTGACATTTTCATTTTCTCATGAACATGACTTTGAGGCTACTTTACATAGGGAAGATTTTCAAATTTTCATCATTTCTACGTAACTATTTGAGAGTCGTAATAGCTTATCATTTTAAAGTTGTAGTACTATGAAATGTAAAATTCTTTTTTTATAAAACCAATAAGTTTTGAGCTATAAACATATATATATGTATACTTTATAATCAGGGGTGTAGTGAAGTGGGAACGCTGGTGAACGCCGTTCTGGCACTGCTTTTCGTGGCAAAATATTTTTAAAAAAAATTTAGTAAAGTTTTATACTTTGCAATTCCAAGTTAACTAATTGATTTTATATCAATATTATGTTTAAACTTTTTTCATACTATTAATCAATAAATTCTGATCAAATTTACAGTGCTCTATGCAAATTCCTGGAATTTTAGGGGAAGTGCGTTAAGTAAGTTTCTGCCTTAATAATCATTAAAATATGCTCCAAATAGTTTCTAGAGGCACTTATGTTTGTGCAAGCCTTTCGCCTACGGCGGTTGGGGGTCCCAAAACCCCACTTCAACTTTGGGGTTGCTACGACCTTGCGTTTCGGCACTGCTAAATTTACGACTACAGCACTGTTTTTAATACAAGTTTTTGAAAATAAATTTGATTCTTATGCTCTTTGGTTGACAAAGATGTTTCTCTTTTTCTCATTTTTTCTGTAACAGTGTTCCTTGTTCCTAATGCCATAGAGTCAGTGGCGGCCTGAGGTAAATTTCGCGCCCAGGCGGTATTGCTTTTTGGTGCCTCTCTACCTAACCGGTGGATAATATAGTCCATTTACCATAGGAGTGTAGGTAACTAACAGCTAGCAAAAATTAGGAGATCAAATCTCATGTCTCCATTTGCCAAACAATATTAACTGCAATTACCATAATATGTTGATTTATTGTCACTTTTGGCAGTCAAAACTTTCACAAAAAAAAATTTCATTTGGTTTTTCTTTTGGCACTTCTTAAATCTTCTGCTAGCTGCCAGCTATCACATTTCTCATGGTGATTGTACTCTTGGAAAATATGAAAATAATCCCCAAACCTAACGACTAAAAACCTAACATAGCCTGGGCGTGATAGGAAAAAAATCCCCAAACCTAACGACTCAAAACCTAACGTAGCCTGGGCGTGATAGGAAAATAATTGAAGGGAAAACTCCACAAATGTTAAACATACGTTAAACGTTTCACTTTGAGATTGTACAAAAACTGTTAGGATTTTAAATAAAACTATAAGGACCTGTTTTGTAGACAATGTCATCATCTATTTTTTATTATAAGTTTAACAAACACTTTGACATTATGAATAGTTAACGTTATAATTGCAAACAAAAAGTTTTAGGGCGCCATTATTTCAAGCTGGCAAATTTAAAATAACTTTTTAAGAGTGGCACTAGATTCTATTTTACTCACCACAAAATAAAACTAATGTGTAAAATTCCATATTAGTATAAAAAAATTGAACGTTTGTTAAGCTGAGTAGTTTCACTATCACGCCCTGTCTACGTTAAGTTTGGAGTTGTTAGATTTGGGGACTATTTTCATATCACGCCCAGGCTACGTTAGGTTTGAGGTTGTTAGGTTTGGGGATTATTTTCATTTCACGCCCAGGCTACGTTAGGTTTGAGGTTGTTAGGTTTGGGGATTATTTTCATTTCATGCCCAGGTTACGTTAGGTTCAAAGTTGTTAGATTTGGGGATTATTTTCATTTCATGCCCAGGTTACGTTAGGTTCAAAGTTGTTAGATTTGGGGATTATTTTCATTTCACGCCCAGGCTACGTTAGGTTCAAAGTTGTTAGATTTGAGGATTATTTTCATTTCACGCCCAGGCTACGTTAGGTTTGAGGTTGTTAGGTTTGGGGATTATTTTCATTTCATGCCCAGGCTACGTTAGTTTCAAAGTTGTTAGATTTGGGGATTATTTCCATATCACGCCCAGGCTACGTTAGTTTAAAAGTTGTTAGATTTGGGGATTATTTCCATATCACGCCCAGGCTACGTCAGGTTCAAAGTTGTTAGATTTGGGATTATTTTCATATCACGCCCAGGCTACGCTAGTTTCAAAGTTGTTAGATTTGAGGATTATTTCCATATCACGCCCAGGCTACGTCAGGTTCAAAGTTGTTAGATTTGGGATTATTTTCATATCACGCCCAGGCTACGTTAGTTTCAAAGTTGTTAGATTTGGGGACTATTTTCATATCACGCCCAGGCTACGTTTGGCTATGTATAGCTATGTTTAGCACCCCGGGCAGCCGCCTGGTTCGTACGGCCCTTGAGCCACTACTGCATAGAGTAACAGTGTATATTATTTCAATTCATAAATCCTAACGAGTTTTTAGTAAATGTCTATTTCAAGATAAAAGCAAGAGGAAGTCTGTGTGGTGCACTGTACCATTTATTTTTTATTACTAAAATACAAAATTACCTTTACCTCTATGTGAGTAGGTTTGTGGATCTTTCATTTCCAAGACACTTTTATTTGTATTATAATTATAATTATTATTTGAGTTTACCGACGTATCGGCACAACTAGAGGTCATTTAACATCATTAAAACCATTCTACTCATGTTAATGTGTACAACAAGATCCATACTTTCTGAACCCCCTTTTTTAACAACCTGTATATACATGTGTTTGTGTGTTTAATTTATCTAAAAAAAAAGATGTATTAAACTAAAATAATTTGATGAATATTTTCAGGGGATAGAAATAATAGCTAGAACACACATGCCCACCCTTCCCTAAGTAAACTCCTGGATGAGCCACTGAATCTTAATATCTTCAAAATTAATTCTGCTATAAGTGGGAAAAGGTCTCTTCTTACAAAACCAACTTTATACAAATTGGTTTTATCTAATCAAGGAAACACTGTTTATGCAAATTATTTATATATATTATTCTCTATAATAATATGATAACTTCAAAACTATATTCTTGTATTTCATGTTTTATTTAATTTTAATTTAATTGAAATTACGTCCTATTGTAAAAAAGTAAATATTAACCTGTAACTTTTTTATTAATATAGTTCATTTTAAATTTACAAGTTTAATATAATTAAAAAACGCATGTTTTTACTATAAATATTTTCTAAGCAATAGAGTAAACATATTTATCGGTCTTATATAGTAGGTATCCATCCGAATCTTAAATAAAACTTTTCCTAACGTGGTGTAATTTCTTAGTGTTAATAATATTTTAACAGACATGTCAAAATGAACTTTGTGAAGTTAACGGTTAGAAATAATTTTTGCCCTCACTTAAGTGCATAGATTTTGTGCTATTGAAGACAAGCTATGAACCAAACATAAATATCTTGGATAGCAAAATGTAACATGTTTCAAACTAATGTGGGATGGATTATCTAAGTTTCTGGTTTAAATATATGATACATACTAATTTTTTTTCACTAAACGTGCTTCTTTAAATGTTTTCACTATAAGTTATTGGAATTAATTTTGTCAAAAACACTCTTTTGAAAATTTAATACGATAAACTTTCCTTATTTAAATCTAGGCATTATTAAAATATTTACCATTTGGATTTGAGCTATTCATTACAATACTTATTATTCATCAAGTTTAATTTTTAAATACCTATTAAAAATGTAAATAATAGCTGGCACATTAGACTAATTCAAAATTGGCATACTGGTTGGACAAGTTTCGTCATCCCTGATTTAGGGTATACATTAGGTACCTTCACATTTTGTCTATGTAATAAAACCACAGTATACATTTATAAAAACAGTCCTACTTTTAATTAAAAGTACTGCTATGATTAAAAGAGAAATTAGTTTAAATGTGTAGGTGAGGTTATGTAAATAATTTGAAATAAAAAAAATTGTACCATTCTTTCACTTTCTATATTCAATGTCATAATTAGTTAATAATGTTATGCAGGGCTTAAATAAACTGTAAAAAATAAAAGTAAACTCTTGTATTTTGATTATTTATTATTAAAAAAGTTTATGTGATTTTTATGTTGATGTTACAATTCATTATGAGCTATTTCATATGATGTCCTGAACTGTAGGCCTATATATTTTTATCTCCAACAATAATGATAAAAATAGAAAATAACGCTAGAAAAAATTATATTGAAAAATCAAGGGAACATTAATAAAAATGACATTATCAGCATAGGTCTTGTTTTATGTATCCAAACTAACATGAAAAGCATGTGCTATCATACACAATTCGTCACAACCACTTTAGCAAATCAGGAATATTTCGACAAAATACCAACTGACAAGATAGTCACAACTATATAGTTGAGTGTAGTTTCTTTAAACCACTATGTTTCCGCTAATTTTAGTTGAATTGAAGAGAATGAACATCTCTTGTATGGTTAAAAACTATTTTCCACTATTCTGAAGCTGTGATCCAAACATAAAATGGCTATTTCAGGGCCTAAGCCTGATTTTTTATTAATCTTCAACTGCATAACCTACAACTAGTTTGCTTGTGAATTTACATAGGTGATATTCAAAGGAAAAGTTAAAACTTGCCTGGAAGTAGAATTGAACAAATTACTCGGGCAAGAACAATAAAGTTTTTCCTGCTGGATTTGGTCTCGTCCCATAAGCTGTGGATAAAAGCCACACTAGTTAAGAAACTTTATTTATTTATAATAACACATGAATTATGTTATCTCCTCTCACTGATGCCAGTTCTGTCCGAGGCAATGACAGATTCTTGTGGACCTGTTACCTTCCCAGTGATGAAAGGGAAACCATGTAGGCCTAGTCCACAAGCTACTCCCATTCACTCTCACACTTATAATTGTGGTTAATTTAATAGGCTACATGAATGGATACAAATTATTGTGAATGCATTAAGAAAGTAATGATTAGGTCTACTAATATTTATCTTTGCCTATGCTCAGAGGAGGAAGTAAAGCACATTGAATACATTATATAACCATACTTTTAGTAGAAAACTGAATTTGATATAGGCCTATAGTTAAATCATTAGTTACAAGCTTTTTATTATAATACTGTATCTATAACGTATATAGTTTTCATAACTATATAAGCAAAATATTTTATAACTACCTCATAAATTTATCAAATTCATTATATTCTTTTTTATAATTTAGGGTCATTACCTTAACCAATATAAATACATTTTAGCGTTAATATAACCATATTTAACTATATCCATTTACGTTTTATAGTGAAAATATTAAGGTGGGGTGCTAGTGATCACCAGTTTAGTGCATTAATTTTGCAGTTTTTATGGCATAAACATTTTTTGGCAAAAATAAATCAAATATTTCTTCTATAGAAAAATAGAGTTTAGCTTTCTGCACATAATAATCTCAAGAGTTCTTTAATATCTCTCATGAGCATAGCGGCAATTGGTGACAAACTTTTTAAATGCAGATAAAAAGTTGTCAATAAATTTCAGGACACCTTTGACAGATATTCAAGAACTGTTGAGATTAGCATGTGCGGAAAACTAAACTCTATGATTCTATAGAAGAAATATTTGATTTATTTTGGCCAAATAAATGTTTATGCTATAAAAACTTCGAAAATACTGCCCTAAGCTCACGTTCACTAGCACCCAACCTTAAGACTAAAGATTATTTACTTTTATCAAGTTCATTTACGTCACATGGCGATGTTTTAAAACTCGCGGCAAGATAATACGTATTTTGATTGGTGTTCAACTACTTCATGCATACATAGCTAAACCAGCTATCATGGTTGTCAACTCACTCTTTTCACACCCATCAAAGTTTACGTGCCATAGCGGTTATAACATAGTGTTCCATGCTCGCAGTTATGATATCGCGTCAGAAGATGGCCGTCATGCCTTCGGCCGTCATGGCCTATGACGCGCAAAATTAAAAGATCCGTGCTCGACCTGCTGCAAAACCACCTGTCCTCTGTCCTCTTGAACCACTGCATGTTTGCCTCAGTTTCAGCTCGGGTTGAAGGCAGGTTGATGTGCTCTCGCAAGTTGCCAGCTATTATCTCTGTAATTGTGTGGATAGCCTCACAAGTGGCGCTACTATTAACACCACACAGATCTCCAGCTGTAGAGAAATACACAATAATAAATTATCATAAAAGAATATTGTGGGCATTATACAAGAGGGCGGAACTCTTTACAGATTTTCTTTGTCATATTATGGCAAGTTTTGTATTTTGTACCATCCATAAACACAATAACAAAAGCAAATTATAACAAAGTAATTGCTATATAACTTCGCAAATTGACGCGATTGTTACACAATAATGCCAAGCGTTTTTGATTGGCCTCGGTGAGTTTTCTTTTAACTTTTAAAAGTACTGTAAATGTAAGATATGTTTACAATATTTAATTTGCAATCATTTTTAATTTGCTACCTTATTTCTGTAGGCCTATATTTATTTCATTTTCCAGAAAATTTAGGCCTAAGTCTTTTACCACCAACTCTACTACCTTTTAGCTACGGCCACACTAGAACAAAAGGAAAGTTGGTTGTCAGATATTAGCAACAATTAAATAACAATATGAATGTTTTATTCAAGTTAACAACAATGAAACAATAATTTACATGGCCTCAATAATCCATCGGGGGTATGTTGAAAATCATGTCAAAAATAAAGCGCAGTTCGATCATGTGAATGTTTCCAAACATGAAACATATCTGTAAGTCAACTGGGTCAGTCTGGAAGAGACAACAACTCGACCAAACTACACTGTCAGTTTCACAACAGTGAATATTGAAAAAACAACCTTAAACGTTTGACTATTTGAACAAATAGTTACTTTATAAATATCTAGTCAGATATTTATTCGACTACAAAAAAGAGCCTAATGGGCATCTTTGAAATTGTTACAAAAGTGTCTGCTTCAATACATTGAATACAGACAGAATAAATAAGAAAGTTAAACTTAATATCACATAGATATTTCAATAAACACGAGAGTTTGGCTTACCGACCTTAAGTCAAAATCCCGCGGGACTATTAAATGTCGACACAACTAAAAACGTTAACAAAATCCCTACTTGTTAATAAAAAATATGACATACAAAAAAAGTCTAGTTAAACCACAATTAATTTCAATTAAATAATTTGAAAAATATAAAAGTCTAAATAAATCAATCAGCAAAATTTCACGTTACTTTAATATATAATTCAAATAACAATTAAATAAGAAAACATTATCAAAAAAGGGATCTTACATTTACATTAAACTAAAAGATTGCTTTAAATAAGACTCCTAATGATTTCTAAATGAATTAAATTTTCCAAAATTGTCTGGATAAAACCACTTCAAATAGCTTCTAGAGTCGTGTAACTAAGAAAAAAATCAGTCGAAGAACACTCTAATTAACTTCTAGGGCCATATAAATAAAAAAATTCTAGGCAGATAAATTTTAGATTGTTGTAATTTTGAAGAATTTTCTTGCGATAAGCACTACTAATAGTTTTTGAAAACCTTTCATTTTTAGAAATTGGCCAGTAGAAAATCACTTATACATCTAATAGAGTCATCTACTTAAAAAAATCCAGAAGAGGACCATTTCAAATTGCTTCCAAGCAGATTCAATTTTTAAAATATCGCCGAGCGAAGTCCACGTTAAATAGATTTTAAAGGGATCTTGTTTTTGAGAAAAATTCAGGTGAGGGGCAATCTAAATAACTTTTAGAAACAACCAAATTTAAAAATATTTTAGGGGGAAGGCCCCTTAAAATAGTTTTTAGAAAATCTAAATTAAAAAAACTCTGGGTGAGGACTTTTTAAATTAGATTCTAGAGGCATCAAAATTTTAAAAATCTCTGGAAGGAGAAATACTTCAAATAGTTTTTAGGAGAAAAAAACTGGAGACAGGACTATCCTAAACAGCTTTTAAAAGAGTATAATTTCTGAAAATTAGTAACAACGAAAGCGGGAAGTGTGGTGTAGGGGACGTTACTGCCTCTTCTGGAATAAATTAGATGTATTTCACACCTTCTGACATTCTTGAAATTGAAACTGAAAAACTTGCATTAAACTACAAAATAGCTCCTAAGGCCGTTAATTTTTTTTTAATGTGCCAGGTAGATGACCACTCTAAATAGTTTCTATAGGTATTGAATTTGAAAATTTTTCTGGGATGGATGCAAATACTTTTTTTTAAATCAGGCAATAACAACTCAAATAGCTTCTAAAAGTATCCAATTTAAAAAAATGTCCAGGTGAGTATCATTACAAATAACATATAAATATATATACTATTTTTTAAAAACTGCTGGAGATGACCACTTTCGAAAAAAAAAAGGTCAAGAGCACTCTAAATTGTTTCAAGGGACATCCAAATTTCAAACAATTCTAGGGGAGGACAACTTTAAATAGATTTTAGAGGAATCCGATTTTTTTTTAATTCAATATGAGAACTACTCAAAAAAACTTTTAAAGGTATCTAACTTCCAAAAATTTGCTAAAGGAGGAGCACTCCAAATAACTTATAGAAGCATTCAAATTTCAAAAAAATCTCTGGAGAAGACTACTAATAAAAACAATTCCATATTCAAAATTTGTGAGGGCGATCTCTCCAAATAGCTTTTAGGGACATCCAATTTTCAAACATTTATCGAGAAAGGGTAGTAAGTCAAGTCCCCCCCCCCCAATTTGGTTTGCTTACCCCCCCAACCCCTTATATAAATAAGGTTCTTTCACCACTGTTCAGGATCATTAAAAAACTTTAAGATTCTCAATTGAATCTCTAGACTGCAATTAACATTTAGAGCACAGCGTTCTGATGATACTTTCTTCGATGAGACTTACAGCAAAACTTTAGAGATATTTGAGGAAATTAATTATAAATCGTATCAGTTAAACCAGTATTTTGATGCTAAGACGACAGCTAGGAAAACAAATACCTTTCAGAAATAAAGAAAAACGAAATTCATATAAATGTGTCAATTCCTTATTTCAAGGTATTGTCAAACGATTAAAAAAAAGTTGCAACCGAAGATAATATGTTTAAATTTGACATTGACATAGCTGATTTCAGTTTTATCAAGTTTTTTTTTTTAAGGAATTAGAAGGAGAAATAAGTTTTTTAAATGCATATTTTAGTATACTTTCTAACAACCTTGCACTTTCAGGACAGGTTTCAGACCATTGGTGTGGAAAATGGATTTTAGCAATTTATTAAGGCTACCAAAGATTTAGCGTGACTCCTGTCACAAGTACCGCTTGTGAATGAGCTTTTTGTAAACTGATTCAGGCCAAGAATAAAGTACAATTATTCAGGACCACCTGGATAAGTTAATGCATCGATATATTGAACAATTTGGATGTTGATCTAATTATTGAAAAACTGAAAAGCTATATTTAAAAAGGTGTAATAAGTGCAAAAAGGGTAAAAAGTTCATTTAATCAAAAAGGATGAAAAGGGTAAGTAAAAAGGGTTAAAGTATAAAAATTATAAAATAATTAAAAGGGCTATAAGGGGAAAAGGGAAAACTCCAAAAATTCAAAAAATTCTTAAAAGGTAGATAGGGCAAAAAGGGTAAAAGCGGTAAAAGGTATATAAATGGTAAAAGTGCCATAAGGGCAAAAATGGTAAAAAGTAAATATCAAATAGGATATAAAAGTTAAAGATGTAAAAAGTGACAATAAGGAAAAAAGGGCAAGGACTCAAAAAAGGTAAAAAAGACAAAAAGAGCCAAAATTCCAAAAATTGCTTAGAAGGTAGATAGGACAAGAGGGGTAAAAGTACCAAAAGGGCAAAAAAAGAAAAAGGAAAAATGTGCCAAAAGGGCAAAAAAAGTTTAATAAGGCAAAAAGAACAAACGGGTTATAAGGGGTAAAAGTGCCAAAAAGGCAAAAAGTGTACCAAAAGGTTTCAAATTTGTAAAAATGTTAAAAGGACTAAAAGGGGAAAAGGCACATTAGTGCAAAAACGTAATCGGAAGGAAAAGGGCAAATAGGATGAAAGGTATAAAATTCGAATATTTTTCATTAGATCTACTTTTTAGCCTTTTTACTCTTTCCTTTTTACCCTTTTGCACTCTTTACAACTTTTTAACCTTTCTACCCTAAAATAAAACCCTCTTTTCCCCTTTGACCTTTTTTGGTTTACTGCCCTGTCTGAACTTTTACCATTTTAAACGGTTTTACACTTTTTACACGTTTTACTTACCCTCTTTAACCTTATTTTAAAAACATTGATAAGCTATACCTTTTAACACTTTTTATATTTTTTGCTCTTTTCACCCCATGCCAGTGTAACTTTTCTACTCTATTGCCATGTAACTTTTCTTGTTACTTTATTGGAGTAGTTGGTTAACTTGATTCTAATTTCACTTTTAACTTGTAGCTTGTTGGTTTTGGAAGCGTGAAACATATTAACAACCAGGCATGTGTTTTGTTGATCAACTTTATTTAATATGAAAGTCTTAAATTATTTAGTAACATTTGAAAGCTTTGTTGTTCGGGTGAATAACGACACATCCTGAGTCACACAACACCTATTTAAACCTCACTTGTCCAAAAAAGGTGAATGATACTGGATCGTGCGTCCAAATTGAACTCATTAAACCTCATATAGAAGTGAGTCCTAGCGGATACTCGATGCGAGTTGAACTGACGTCCCACCGCGCGGAGGCCAGAGAGGAAGGCGGCCGACCTGCCCTCTAGCGCCACACACGACAAGCACACAGCTCAACAGCGCGGGTGATACGTATAGTGTGACGTCACACTATACACCAGAAAAGTTTACATACGGAAAATCTAAAAATATTTCTCCGGGATATTGGCGTGTGGGGGTTATAAATATACAAATCACTTTAGGTGAGGTAGAACAATAAAATTTGGCAAACATGTAGAAGTACTACTCTAGATATTCAAATAAGTTCTAAAAGCTTAAAATTATACAAACTTTTTGATACTCTTACCTTTGGTTAGTTTTATATTATAATTAAAAATAAGGCTTCTTAAAGATTCCCCGTGCGAAGAACGGGCACACAAGCTAGTTAGTTCTAATAACAGATACACGGCACACTCAGATAAAAATAAAATCTATAACATGGCTAAATATTGTGTCCACACTACTAAATTGGTAAAGTTTGTACACACAAAGTATGACCGATTATTTGAACTAAACACTTCCTTTATATACCTGGGCTCAAGCAGCATTAGGGATTTACTAGCTCTAATATTTTTAAGTATGGTTAGTTAAATCCCTAATTTTTTGTTTAATCACCGCGTCTTACTACCTGTTCAGGTTATACGCATAGATGATAATTACTCTAATGGAGTAGTGATGAGAAAGGAATAATTTTATAGGTAGTCTACCCGCATTCGCGTGAAAGGAGAGTGGGAAACAATTTAGGAAAATCCACCCCAATAGACACGACTGGGATTTTAACCCCTATTTCTCCGTTAGCAGAAGGCCAATCTAACATGAGAGTGACGCCTTAGACCGTTCAACCACTGAAGTGGGTATCAATCCTTAATTTGTTTTCTGTATTTGGCACCCATACTTTATATTAGCGAATGGTAGTAGAGTTTCACGTTAACTTTGGTTTGTGAAATACATTATAAACAATAATTAATATCTGGCTTATTGAAAAGTACGTAATTCATTAATGAATTAGACACGCTTTGGTTTGGGCTTGTTTTGTTTAGTTATGACTGGTGTGGGAATGTCTTGTGTGTCAGCCGGAGCGAGGTAACAGATGGGAGTGGCCTAACCAACTCTTGGCTCCACCCCTCTATAGTTCAGTGTTCCATCCAGAGATAGCCCTAGTAACAAGGAGCGAGATTTTAGCGTTACAGCCTCTAAGTAGATAACAAATTACTAGATAATTAAGCTTTGGATTATAAATATTTTTATAGTAAATTGGTCTTAGAGAATTTAAGTGGTAAATCCTTTTATCAAAAGTCAAAACGTTGCGTCAAAAATAGTCAATTTTCACAAATGATAAAAAATAAAGTAAAAAACAAAAAGTTAGGAGCAGGTCCCACCTTTACATCCTTTCTTTACAAAATAAAACAAGTCCCTTGTTCCTGCGATGTATTTACAAGGCTGTATAGGTTACGTAAGTTGGTCATGCAAACCAGCAAATAGGCTACGTTGCTCTGAAATGGGCTCTTAAGCGATGTAATGTGTCAAAGCTGTTGTCATTATGAGATTGAAAGTAGGTATGGAAAAAAAAACTTCCTCGTAGAAGAAAAAATCAAATACATAACGCATTTGAACTGATTCATCAAATGTTTGAAATATATTTAAAATTGAATGATCAAACGAAAATAAATAATTATAAACGGATGTGTAAAAACATAATCATAAATATTAAATATTTTATAAAGTATTCTGGCGATTATATTGTAATCTTTACTAGATCATCTATAGCAAATCATTATGCCAAAAGCAAATGCAACTACTTAAAACTAATAGTTTTTAGATACTTACTAAACTAATTCCTTTATTAAAAGGTGAATTTGATCAAATTAAAAACATATTACAAATTAAAAAACATATATTTTTGAAATCTTAACAGTCAGAATTTATTTGGAGTCAAATGTTCAATTTCTGTAAGAAGTTCCGAGACTTCAACACTCTAAACTCTTTTCAAGTTTTACAATATGAGTTTTACTTTTTCAAACATCGACAAAAATAAAAATCCTCTATACATTTTTTCAATGATTTAACTATTTTTTATTTCATGCAGCCCTCTTTTATTCATGTGCTGTACTAATCATAAATCAAAGTTTGTCACTTGTAATGCAGTCTTATGACAAACTAAAATCCTTTTATAACCTTTTCGCTTTACTTTTTCTTTATAAGCTTAGGGATTAAAACTTAAAATCCTACACTTAGAGATAACATTCAGGATTTTCATTCAGGCTGTTTGTGTGTAAATTGTTGGAAGAGAGACTCTTCTGAGGAGGTACAATTCAGCTCCCCTCAGAATCATAAGGTGGGAGGCAGTTACAGGTGGATGGAGGGGATTGTTGAGGACAGAACCACAAGGTGGGAGGCAGTTACAGGTGGATAGAGGGAATTGTTGAGGACAAAACCACAAGGTGGGAGGCAGTTACAGGTGGATAGAGGGAATTGTTAAGGACAGAACCACAAGGTGGAAGGCAGTTACAGGTGGATAGAGGGAATTGTTAAGGACAGAACCACAAGGTGGGAGGCAGTTACAGATGGATAGAGGGGATTGTTGAGGACAAAACTACGTGGATAGTCACATGTGATGACTTACGTCTATGCAGAAAACTAAACATGTTTAAATAATAATTTAAACATATATATATATATATGTTTAAATAATAATTTAAACATATATATATGTTTAAATAATAATTTAAACATATATATATATAAATACATATAAATAATAATTTAAACATATATAATATCATAAATAATAAGTTCACCTAATTAATTTTGTTGACTGCTTGAATCAACTGGTGTATCGTTGACCCCTTTCTATCACCGCGCAGTTGTCTGGCGCAGCGCTGGAGTATGGTTACTAAACCAGCCGCTAGAGCTGCGCCCCGCGAGGTGGGATGGAACTCGTCCGGCACCGGGACACTAGTTATGTGGCCCGCTTGCAATGTGCATGGAATCGAGCAGATCAAGGAAGGAGAACAGTTTTGAATGTACTATATCAATATCTCTATTCAAAACAATAAACCGTAATTCAAAGTTATATCTAATGTGTGTTTCAATCAGTGGGTCGCAAGGCTGGGTTCTACTTGGCAACAGATCCAATATTAAAGAGGAAACGCACAGGCTCATGGATTTAAGAGTAAAGGAGTTTCATTAGAGTGAGGTTGTTTCGTGGTTCTAGAGCAGCAAGGTTTCGATTGTCTTCTTCTCATGTCTTTATTAGTGTTTTTAGATGGATTGAAACATCCTATAATACAACTCTTTTCTTATTCTGACACTTTTTATATGATTCATCGTATCGAAATTAAAATTATAAAACAGAGTTTAAATATGTGTGTAACATCAATTAGCAATACATATCTTTGTGAGTCTGCAATGTTGCTCACGGTTAAGTTACATGTTTCTACCGCTGCCAGCCTGGCAGGTATCAAAGCAAGATGGCTATAATGTTGCAACTAATTTGTTATATATATTGTTCAACCTGTTAATACATTTAGTATCTTAATTACCTAATTTACTGAACATCACATTTGTTTTTAAGAACTTAGATTAAATATAAATGTTATTAAATATGTTTAAATTATTACTTTTTATCTAAGTTTCAAATATTGTGTATAGGTATCTAATAAAATAAATAGAATATAAAATATTAACTACATCCTTGTCTGCCAAGCTTAGCAACACATATAAAAACCATTATTATATATCTTCATTATATTTCTAATAAGTTCCTTCATAGAAAACTATATTCTTTGCAATATTGTCTTTGTTGCATAAACAAAGCCTTTATTTTTTCTTACATCTGTTATGGTTAATTTTATCATTGGTAATAGAAACTAAAATATAATACCATTAACAATATAGAGGTATGTTGCCATGATACTGCGAAATACAAATGACATTAAAAACTGTTTGATTCAAGGTCTATAGGATATTAAGTAACGTAAACTGACATAATAAATTTTAATATAAAGTTTTATTTTGTAATTGTTCTTAATACTTAAATTCTCAAATCTTCCTTGCAATATGACGACTCCCGAGATGTTGGTCCAACCAGCGTTAGAAAATTTGGACGAAACGAAGAGGGAGTTGCAACTGATACAAAGGAATTACCGTCGTTTACAGGACTACATTACGCATGAAGAAGCGAAACTAAAATGTCAAAAACAATTAAAAATAATGAATTCCTTGGAGAAAGAAAAGTTTGAAATTATAGCCTCGCTAAATGTGGCATCGTCCAGAGCACATGTTGAAAATGAAGTGGGTGTAAGGAGAACTGTAAAAGAACGTGTGGAATTAACTAACAGCCTGGATAAGGATATCAGGATGGCAGAGTTAAACGTGAAGGAACTGAACGATCACATCTTCCAAGGACAAAAACAAGTGATGGTTCTAAGCAAACAAGTGGATAGCGATCACACAAGTACAAAGAGAGCACTCCACACTTTAAAGAGTATCAACTGTTTGGAGAGTCGTCTTCGTGTTAACATTGAGAAGTGCAGCATCACTCTAAGAGATAATGCCAGGTATAACTGACTTTAATACAGAAACACTTTAAGAATAAAAACAAAAAATGTAAACAGTCATTAAGTACTGTTAATCGAATAGCTACAGGAAACACTTATTTACATAATGTATAGTAGGTCTAAAGGCTATACCACTATCTTGTAAATTCTAGATTAGTCAGAAAAGTGTCAATAATTGATTAAGAAACTGCTATTAGAAAATCATCTTGTATGTTATAGTTTTAAATAGGGATAATTTAAGTGTATTTTAGTGGGCCTATTGCATTATTACGATAATTTCTCATTTTAAGATGCTTAGGATCACTGTACTCATATAATGGCTTTGTTTAGTATTGTTTTTTCAACGTAAGTTGCACAGACACCAGATATATCATCTCATGTTCAAAGCTGGTAATAACAAATTGCACTACATCAAAATGTATTATTTGTTCTTTGACCATACTGTATTAAGTTATTCAATTTCATTTTTTACTCCAGACTCAGAAAACAAATTTTGAACTATATAAAAGAACGTCGACTCTTCAACAAGATGTACACCTGTCTAATAGCTCGCTTGGATGCTGGCAAGAAGGTTGTGACTGACATGATCGAACAGACTACCATGGTTTACGACCAGCGAGAAGAATGCCAGGGACGAATGCTTCTTCTGAAAAAGAACTCTAAACATAACCTGTTCACTCACAGATCGGAGATGCAATCACTTCACCGCAGCGTGGACCACGAAATATGTCTACAGGAGTTCTTGAGAGCCAAGGGAACTAAACGGATTATGGAAACGGTCATGGCGTGTCGTCGACAAAAAAAGATTCAAAAATTAAATGAAGTAAAAAGGTCATTAGCTAGCTATAAGGGAATCCTTAAGAGCATAAAGAAGTTTACTAATCAAACCGATCTGACTGTGATTTCCAATGCATTCCGGAATCAAGAAGAACTAAACTTCAGGTAAAAATATTTATTTTAAAAGTTGATATTTACAGTGTTCATTGTTCTAGATACTCATTGGACTGGTTGGATAGAAACATAATTAATGTAAAAAAAACATGCTTAAGTATTTTACAACTATACACTCCCTAATTATCCTGTTTATTTATGTTGATTATCTTTAATTCTTACTATCTCGCTATCTTACAGTTAGAGAAATTATTGTGATCGTCAAAAAAATCGAACTCAAGATTTTGATGAATCTCGACGTTTCATGACCCCCCCAAATCAAAAAAACTGTTTTTGAACTTCCGTCTGTATGTTTGTCTGTACCTCCAACTAGAGCCTAAACTATTTTACCAATTGGGCTAAAACTTTGTATCTAGGGGTTTAATAGGTCTGTCCCGAGGGGTTTTTGTAATTGGATATCTAATCCTAAAATTAAGGGTAGCTTACTGAAGGGCAAAAAGAGAAAAAGTCGATTTTCCCAAAATCGGCTCTAACAATTTTGATTAAATTTCATTTCAAAACATTTATATATATTCTAAAGAAATTGACTACTCTAAATAATTTGGCCAAATGACTTTAGGGCTCCAGTCTGATGCGTAAATTATCACTTTTTATCATATCTCCGAAACTATTTGAGATATGACATTACTTATCATTGTAAATATGTAGATCTAATTATAATACAAAATTTTATTCACAACAAATTTTGATAAAACCAATAACTTTCAACTTTTCGAACAGTGAAGGTAAAGTATTACGACATATAAAAAAATCTAACCTGAAATGTTGATGGATGTCGACGTCTCATGACCCCCCCCCCGAACTCTAAAAAGTGATCTTTGCAATGCCGTTTGTCTGTGTGTCTTTTTAACCCCAAAATTAAAAATAGTTTAGTAAAAAGCTAAAAGAGAAACAATCGAGTTTCTCAAAATCGGCTCTAACGATTTTTATTAAAATGCGTATCTAGGCGTTGATTAAGATTATAAATAAACTAGATATTTTCATTTTCCTATGAAAATTAATTTTAGGGTACTTTACAGAAGCGGAAATTTCCGTATATCCGCAACTATTTGAGATACTAAATAACTTATCATTGCATCACTATTAAAAAGAAAAAAACTTTTATATGAAATATATTTTTATAAAACCAACAGTTTCTGAGATATTGGCAAATATATTAATAGAATTTTGTGAGCTTTAGTTGTAAAGAGATAGTATTTAAGTTTTAACACAATAATTCTTTAATGCCATAGAGTAAGAAATGATTAAGTCTCTCAAAAAGTGTATGTTCTCTTTCTTTCAACCTCTTAGGAGAAATGTTTATACAACATCATTTTAGATTCAATAGTCAATATTTACCTTTTTTATTGGTCAAAATGTATAAATGAGGAATTTAATAACACTGCAATAACCATAGATGTGCAACCCCTAATAAAATGTCAAAAATTTTAAACCGGAAGTCGACATTTTAATACGAAGTGTTGACCCACGGGGACATAATATCTATATTTTTAGTTTCTCGCTACCTTACAGTTTTGTGATCGTCAAAAAAATTTAACTTGAGATTTTGATGAATGTCAGCGTCTCATGACCCACCGAACCCTAACAAGTGGTTTTCGCAATGCCATATGTCTGTCCAGCTGTCTGTCAGTCTGTACCTCGGGCTAGAACCTTAACTGTTTTACCGATTTGGCTAAAAATTGGTATATAGGGTTTTCATAGGTTTACCCCGGGGAATTTTTGTAATTAGATATCCATCCCTAAAATTAAGGGTAGTTTCCTTAAGGGCGGAAAGAGAAAATATCCATTTTAAAAAAATTGGCTTTAACGATTTTGATTAAATTTCATTTCTAAGCTTTGATCAATATTTCAAACCAAATAGCTACTTTCAACGTTTCGTCCAAATGACTTTAAGGGTTCCAGTCTGATGCGTAAATTCTAATTTTTAATGTTATCTCCGTAAGCCTTTGAGATATGAAATTAATTATCATTGCATACATGTGAATCTATTTATAATAAACATCTTTTACTTGAAATATATTTTTATAAAACCAGAAGTTTTCACGCTATGCACAAATATATATTTCTTTTAACTTTACCAACACTTTAAGGTAGACCTAAAGTTTTACGACATTAAAAAAAATCTAGCCCGAGATGTTGGTGGATGTCGACCCCTTGAACCCTAAAAAGTGGTTTTTGCAACGCCATCTGTCTAACTCTAAAATTAATAGCAGTTTACTCTCAAAATCGGCTATACGGTACTATATCTCTCATTTTAGACTCAATAGTCAATAATTACTAATCTAATTGGTCAAAATTTATAAAAGATAATTTTAATAGCAATAGATATCCCCTAATAAAATGAAGAAAATTTTAACCATAAATAAAAATTTTAATACGAAGTGTTGACCCTTGGGAACCCAATATCGATATTTTGTATTGATCAAAATATACAAATGAAGACGTTAATTCTTTAAAAATAAAATTATGAAATTTAAAACCATGAATAAAAAATGTTTTACGTGTGTCTAGCACAATTGGTTCTTGGGTTTGCTAGTGTATATTATATTACGAATTTTGAGTAAATATCTCATTTCTAAAAAAAATAGGGCGAGAGAGCTCGTGCGGAGTTCTGTACCATTTATTTGAAGAAGGTATCATAAAAGTGTAGATTTTCTTGTCGAAAACATTTTACGATGATGATTATCAGCAATCATAGGCCTTGGGGAATGGCGACCACGCGTCAACTTCCAAAGACACCTCCATCTTGTTCTATCGTGGGCAGTTTTTTTTATATCTGCTTCCACTCCTAGCTTACGATCCTTTATGACTTCCTTTTACTTTGTTCTGGAACAACCAAGTAGTCATGATTTCTGGAATGCCTTCGAACACTACTCTCCTGTCCTCTTTCTGGTCTCATCCTGGATGCATGACCCACTTATATGATTAAATTCTATTGTATTTTCTGCATTACATTTGGCTGTTTTACCATATCATAATATATTTATCTATTTTTCCTTCTTCTGTACTGTTCTTCTTTTACTGGACCCCATATTTCTCCCATAATATTCTACTTAAATACCCTTAGTCTCTATCTTTCTATCTTTGTTGTACCCCAAATTTCTGGTCTATATAGTAAGTATTATCAGACATAGTATATCATTGCACACCTCCCAGCTTGGCTACCCGTTTTTAATAGGTTCTTGATGCTGTAATAGCTCCAAAATCCCACCCTTATTCTTTTGTGAAACTCTTCCTTTATATGGTTTTCTATTTTAGAAATGTTTCTCATTTTCTTTAAAACAATTTCTCTTATTTTTACTGTTCCTTCATTCATTCTTCTTCTCGACAAGATCATCATTTCTATCTTACCTTCGTTAATGGGCAGACTAACCGTCTTTAAATTCTTTACCATCTCCTTTACCATTTCTGATATTTCTATATAGTTTTCTGCCATAATCGCTATGTCGTTTACAAAGACAAGCCATTTGTGATTCCCATTCATCCCTTATACACTCCATTACTTATTTTCCATTTCTCGCATTACCTTTTCTAATACTAGGTTGAAGAGTATTGGCGTTATCTCATCTCCCTTATTTACTCAAATTTTTATTTCCAATTTGTAACTTCCTTTATTTACACAAAATGCATAAGGCCAAAAAAGTAACAAAAAATAATTAAACAATCAGAGTGAGTTGTTTGAGTGATTTAAGTAACGATAGTCTGATAACAGACTACTGTTCCTCAAATGCACGCAGCTCACCCGGTTGGGAAAATAGCCCTAGGACGGTCGTCCCTTGTGCCCTTATTTTCTGGAATCCTCATGACATAATATATACATAAATAAATAACCTAAACCTATGGGTGCTCGTAGAATGCGGAAAAAATTTACAACAACATTAAGGAAATACCAGAGATAAATTTTAAGTAGTTTATTTATAGTAATACATTATTACTAATAATATATTAAAAAGTTATGAAAACAATGTATAAAGGTACATATAATAAATGCGATTAACGTATTATTTGAATATTTAAAACGTTGAATATATATATTGTTAAATGTTAAATCTTGAAAGTTCATTCGAAATTCAGTATTCAATAATATATATTAGTTCACACTAATTTCATATGAATTGATTAAGTCCAAGATCCTCTTTTAATACAATCACAAAAGCATATATTATA
This sequence comes from Timema podura, assembly GCA_033556935.1. Classification (NCBI taxonomy): domain Eukaryota; kingdom Metazoa; phylum Arthropoda; class Insecta; order Phasmatodea; family Timematidae; genus Timema; species Timema podura. The sequence goes on along the minus strand of JAVRXN010000013.1, from coordinate 52,441,459 downwards.
GTCCAAAACCATTAACCTCATCTTTCAAAAGAACAAATCCCTATTTACAAAGTTAATGGAATAATCCACTTGACTGAATCTAACCTTAAAAGTAGTTGATGAATTAAATGCATCAAAAATAGATATGAATAATATACAAAACTTACTTAAATAACTTAATTTTATTTAGATTAAAAAAAGGAGCAAAAGTTATTGCCAAGGCTTTTCTTACTTTACATTTAGTTTCAAAAGTTGTTTCGAGGTCATCTATGTAATTAAACAATTAGTAAAAGTATTATCAAACACCATCTTAGTTATCCAATTTTCTAAAGAGACTAAATGTTCTCCATGGATATATAAAAATAAACATAAAGCTCACTCGCAATCATATCTTAAGATATTTCAGTAATTAACTTAGGACCAGCAATAATTGTTCAATATCAATTGAAATTATCATTGACTTGCAGTAAAAAAAAATATCAAATATTTATTAATTTAGAATTATTTTACTATCTATCTCAAAGATTAAAAAATAATTCATACTGCAATTTTAAATTATCGACATATTTTGATTCTAGCAATGGTCTCTGAGCTCACGATTTATTATAGTCTTTGGAAGTATTTTCAAATCAACAACGATCAAATTTAAACCCATTTCCAATATCGTAGTATTTTAATTTGTCATTCACGACTCTTCTGTCGTTCTTCATTCGTTACTACGAAAAAATCAACTATAAATGCTTACTATCGTTACTAGAAGCAGCACTGCCTGCAATATTAAACTAGCTATTTTTCTTAACATTAATACACATAATTCTTTGAATTAGACACTAAAGGCTATATGCTAAGGTTAATTATTATAAGTAATATGAGTAAGTAATAAAATTAAAGAATCAAACGCAATAGGCTTCGGATGAATTACACATAAATCTTAATTCCTTCATAAGTTGAAAGGGAAGGGACAGATTTGCACGCTCGGAACGGGAATTGTGATAACTAGTTAGCGTTCGCTCATCAAGTTAGGGGGTTTGAAGGGATTGGTAGTGAGCCAGCCATGCGGTGAACGATATGACTCATATGAACGACTCTTCATGAACATGAACGACTCTATTGAGTGAGCGAGCTCGCGTCAACGAGCTGATTTGACCCATCACTACTGACTATACGCCTTCTAGCGTTCACCGCTTTAACTCTGGTCATGTCAGTCAGTTGCTTATGCGCTATGTAGAGATGGGCAGAACGGCTTAAAGTGATTCAGTTCAGTGAAATGAGCCGTTCATTTTTATCGTTCAGTCGTTCGCGAACGAATACTTGTTATGCAGCTCATCGTTCGCGACCGACCTGATACCGGCTATTGGATCATCGTTCGCAACCGACCTGATACCGGTTAGTGGATCATCGTTCGCGACCGACCTGATACCGGGTAGTGGATCATCGTTCGCGACCGACCTGATACTGGCTAGTGGCTCATCGTTCGCTACGGCTTTCAATCTGTCAGTTACCGGTACCATTTGGAGAAACACATCGTGTAAATGAGCTATTCCCTTCGCATCAAAGGCCTGCTTTCAGGGAGAAGTTTTTAAAGTTTATTAAATTAATTATTGTATTATTTGTGCTCATGAATCAAATCTAAAACTTATTAAAGGTAGCACTTTATTTATTATGATTAATTACGTAGTATAATTGTATTTAAATGCACATTTGTTTAAAAAAAAAAATACCACTAAGAAAAAGTAAACTTTGGGATCACTTTTCCGAAATTGAAGACAAAAAAGCCAAGTGTGGGTATTGTTCACAATTCGTCAGTTTAGCTTGTGGTTCTACCGGGAACTTAATGAGACACCTTAAAGCCAAACACCCTACTTTTAGAAGTGATTTTCCTCATAGGTCAGTACCATCAGTTGATCAAGCCACATTAAACTTAGTTAGCAAACTGTCGACGATGTAGATATTATAGATATAGAAGTGAATTCAGACATTAACCAACCGTCTAAGTCAAACCAGGCCTCTCAGTCGGCGCCCCGGAACTAGCCCGCGGGCCGTAGGTTGCGGTGCGCTCCCTTAGCGCACGTGACAGTTTTAAAATATTTGAGTTTCTAAGAAAGCATTTAAATTTTCCTCTTGTAGCTTTTTTCCTAAATTCTAGAGACCATCTACCTGTGAGGACAATATTGCTTATTGGTTGGCATTATGGACGAGAGGGGGGGACGGGCCGCAAAGGAGGTAGATTTGCTGAACAAGGAGGGAAGAAAACTTCTTTCGGCCGAAGATTTTTCCGATTGTCTTGTGTCGTTCAATTCGAACTAGTTCATGTCGATAAGGTGAACTAGTTCGACTCGTTCACCTTGAGGAGCCGTTCAATTTAAACCAGTCGTTCACGAACTACACATCTCTAGCGCCTAGTGATGGGTCGAACCAGCTCGTTGACGCGAGCTCGCTCACTCAAAAGAGTCGTTAATGAAAAGTCGTTCATATGAGTCATATCGTTCACCGCATGGCTGGCTCACTACCAATCCCTTCAAACCCCCTAACTTGATGAGCGAGCGTTGACTAGTTATCACAATTCCCGCTCCGAGCGTGCAAATCTGTCCATTCCCTTTCAACTTATGAAGGAATTAAGATTTATGTGTAATTCATCCGAAGCCTATTGCGTTTGATTCTTTAATTTTATTACTTACTCATATTACTTATAATAACTAACCTTAGCATAAAGCCTTTGGTGTCTTATTCACAGAATTATGTGTATTAATGTTAAGAAAAATAGCTAGTTTAATATTGTAGGCAGTGCTGCTATCTAGTAACTATAGTAAGCATTTATATTAGATTTTTTCGTAGTAACGAACGAAGAATGACAGAATGACAAACACTCGTGACTCTTTCTAATGTAGTGTGTAATGGCGGAGTGAACGACTCGCTCACGAATTGAGAGTCGTTCGTTCACAGCTCTCGTTCAAGAGTCGTTCAATTTGAATGACTCGCTCACGAGCGATCCATCACTACTAGCGCCATGGCCTTGTTAAGATGTGTAGTGATATTGCCGAACCATCGTGTGGTGTTTTTATGGTGCAATAGGGTAAGTTGATCATGCTATATCGTCTTCTTTCAACTTTGTTTTGTAGATAGTGCTTCAGATTAATTTGAGATCACTCCGTTATATTTTAGTTTAGCCTTCGTTTTACTTGTGCACACTTTCCCTCGTGGTATCATCATTTCTCCCAGCACCTTGTACAGGTTCTCTCTATCAAATGCTTGGGAAATTCCACTAAATTTGTTTCGATATCCTTATTAAATTCCCAGCCCCTTTCCCATAATTGCCTCACCATGAAAATCTGATCAATTATGCTTCTATATGCTCTGAAATTTATAGAGAAGTGTAAGTATTTATTTCAATGTGGAGTCTCAATATACACCTGTATACTTTGTTAAGTCAAACTCTCTTGTTTTAATTGATTTCAGCCTATTCCAAAAAGTGAGCTTCCTGAAAGACCAAGGACATGTTTTGGAAGTACAAGTGAAGTTTCTTGAAGCTGAAATTGATGAGGAGAGAGCGAAGCAAAAGGCAAAGTCTTCCCGCCATCAAAACAATCTTAAAACACTCTCTCTCCAGAACGAGAAGTGTATGGAGGAAAGTGAACAAGTGCGGGAGAAGATAAAGAGGAGCTCCCAACTAATCAAACTAGTCTTGCAAGGTATTTAGCAAGGATTGTAATATTGATTTTCCCTTTTTTATTTAGATAGGACCGTAGAAAGTTGCTAATAGCCTGCGCGTGGTACACACACCAATGTAACAAATAATTATTTGGTTGTGTGGGGAAGAAGAACGCACTCAATTCTAATTACAACTAAAAACAAACTTCATATTGTTTCTAGGGGCATCCAAGGCTTAAACAAATTAAAAACAAAGATCATTTCAAATAGCTTCAAGAGCTAATTTAAAAAAAATCAAGTCAAAACCATTATAAAAAGCTTCAAAGGGCATCTAATTTTTAAAAAGTTGCTGGAAGACTCCCACATCAAGTAGCTTCTAGAATTTTCCGGGGCTTAAAATTGTACCTATGAAGGACCCTTGGAATACCCTCTCATTTGAGCCTTCCCACTTTCAAAAAGACTGACACCATGTAGGTTTTTTGTAGTGACTTTTATGAGTTTCGCCTACTCTTGAGAGGAGAAAAGTTGTTTTTAAACTGAGGCAATTAGTTTTAGTGATTATGGAACAAAGCATATGTATCAAAGTTGCACCCTATAGTGAATCTGGGGTCAAATTCATATACAAATAAATGCCTAGGTCAGCGTTTCCCAAAAGGTGTTCCGCGGAACCCTGGGGTTCCGTGGAAGGGTCAAAGGGGTTCCGAGTTCAGATCTTCGCGTTCAATTGTCAGACATTAAGCCTAATTTTAGTGCTATTATAAGTAAATATGTGAAAAAATTTCATTCTTCACATTAAATAGCTACTTTTTTTTGTACGATAAATGTTTTATAATACTTATAATAATTATTTTTTATTTATAATTATTCTTTCTTTTCATGTCAAACATGAAAAGATTCAAACTACACTACAAGGTACAATCACTTTTGTTATTATCAAAATGGGGTTCCGCCAAAAAAAGTATGACCAATTAGGGTTCCGTGGCCAAAAAAAATTGGGAACCTCTGGCCTAGGTGACCATTTAAGTTTAATTTGCTGTCAAAATCTTTCTAATCTTAGCATAATATGTATTGAACATGAAAGAAACGTTTTTGTCCAACATTATTATCTCTTTATGAGTGATTGTGTAGGCGTGCAGAATGTTTTCCTCATGTTGCGATGTGACAACTCACCTCTCCTGGATCTCCTGGGAGACAACACTCTGGTCACTCAATTCAACTATTCCTGGTTCCTGAACCTCATCGAGCGTCGGGCTCATGAGATAATCAACGTGATATACTATCAAGAGTTGCCCAGTAAGCTCAAAGACGAGGAGTACGAATATGTTACAATCATCAAACAAACATTTAAGGTAAATGCATTTGATACGTTTCGTAATGTAGCTTTTCTCTTTTGTACGTTCTCAAATTGTTGACAATTTATAATATGACTAGCCTTAGATAAGGCACTTACTATCAAATAAATTTAACCTTAATGCCACAAACTTGAGTAATAGAACAAATAAATATAACTTAAGCACTTTCCAAGCTCAAACCCAAATTGTATAGATTTGTAGTCTAGTTACAAGGAGTAGTGATTAGGGAATAGCCGACTATAGAATGGTAAATGACAGTATGAAGTAGGGATGAACAATAGATTTAATAGTAATTGGCAGTAATACAATAATACACGAGTTTTCAACAGGTGCGTCAAGGTATGAATAATAATTTCAATAGTAGTAGTCGTCACTACTAATGAGACGTAAATATAATTGTATATACAATATTTAGAATACAAATATAAAATTGATAATTGAAATATAATCTCACTTGACTAAATTCAACTTCAAAAAAAGCAAAAAGTATAGCTATCAATACACACTACAACCAATATTAACAAACATAACCTGGGTTGGCACCCTATTGACAAAAATTGTTCTGAAGCTAAAGATATTTGATATTTAGTCATTACTTTTATTACCATTAGTGTACACATATTTATTAAGATAGGCCTATTAAAATATTTTTAATTTGGGTTGCATCTGACTAACTTAGTTATAGATATAACCAATTCAGATCATAATATAGTAATATATGCCATTGAGATTTACAATCCTTGCAGATATTAAAAATGTGTTACTTGCATTAAATCTTTTTACATCTTTCGCAATATTGTGTTACATTTTGGTTCTTATTCCCAAGACACATTCAACACGTTGACATTTGTTATTTAGGATGAGGCACTTCAGGATCTGCTTCAGTCTTCATAAACCTTTTCATACTTGTCACAATCTCAAGTTTGTCAACGTTGCTCCTAGTTTCATATGATCTTAGTCTGAGTCCAGAGCTAAAATCTTCAAAGATAGTTCACCTAATTGCAGTCTAACTTTTATTTAAATTGAGTATTAATGTCCAATAAGGCAAAATTATTATTGTAGCTGCCATCTATCACGTTTTTATGGCACGGAATACAAGCAAGATATTTAATCAAAAATATCCATTCAACCTTTGGTTGAGTGGTACCGGTATATGTTATAATTTAAGGCTTATTTGCATCATCAGTGGTAATTGGGTTATCACAATGCAATTATTTTTTATGGTACTATAAAACAAAATTACCTACAAATTTTTTCAGTAAAACCAAACATACTGGAAGTTTTGCCATTGTTTGTTTTTGGGGATGCATTATAGTTTTATAACTACAGTCATGAGTTATTTCACAAGGATCAAGCTACAAAACTATAATCCATAGTGACGTTCCTTCCAGTGCAACATATGGGATTTTACAACTTGACTCGGTGAAGGCCATCATATTTGATACTTCCGGTAGTCAGTTGTGTACATCTCTATATGTCAGTTGAATTTATGGTGATAGCTATGGATCAATATTGATTAGCTCATATTAAGTGTTTGCATGGCGTTTAAAGGTACAGAGAGATGAGTGACACTTTGGAGGACTGAATGACTGGTGGCTTCTTTTCACCCACACGTTCCTTGGCATCGCACACAACTTTAGTAGTAGAGGTAGGAGGGTGTTTAACCTTGCTTTGGCCAGTTATTGAGGAGGGTCACAGAAAGGCGCATGGTGAAACGTCTGCTTCGGGAGAGTAACCAGAAAGTTATGAGCTAGCTGGGAGGGGAGGATTACTTAGCTAGCCCTAAGATGCTTCTAATAAGAACTAAGGGCATTCGTTGTGATATTATGGTTAGGCCTATTTATTTACTTGCTTACATTTTAATGTGAATAATAGATATTCCTCCCTACTCTTGAGATAGAAAACCACTTCTTGATTTTAGTTAGTCTTCCTTCGTTGTTTACTCTTTCTTGGTGAGCGGAGGTAACGTCCAATAGTGAGTTCAAGAATGATTGGCTTCAAAGTCTCAGTCACCAGTTTGGTTTGGATTGGTGTAAAAAATATTGTGAGGTGTAGCAAATTGTTGCCCTGCATTATTTACATTTGATAAGTACATCATACATTTTAGAATACATTAGTGTAAAAATTTGTACTCTATAGTTTTCTGGCTTATTTTTGATGAACTGATGAAACATACATCTTCGGCAAAAAGCTTCAAATTTTTCATCAACTGCACTGTATTAAATTACAACAAACCTTTAAACCGTTCACAAATGAGTACAAGTATATAAGTTTCCTTTCTCTGAGCATGGACATTTTTATCGTAAAATCTTATAAAATTGTACAGGAGCTCGAAGCGTTGTTGAAACACTACACAAGAAAATATCTCAACGCTTATTCCATATTAAATTCATAAATCGTCTTTGTTTAGGTTGGGAGGATTTCACAACTTCAGCCATGAACGTTAATCTAATCAGTGCGTATATCTCAAACTCATTAGTTACATAAGCACTTATTTATCTGGTGTAATTGTTTTAATTGAGTCAATATTAATATGTCTATCATCTCATTACTAACTATGAACATATTGATTAATTAATTAGACTGTCCAGCCACGTTTCTTACACCTCAAAGTTGTATTGCTAAATTAAAAGTCCATGTGCGAACATTTGAGGAGGTTGTTTTTGTTTTGTTTTTCCAGTTGAAAAAATTGAAACGTTGTGCAGTGGTCATTGGTGGTCGTAAATTTATTTTAATTATTCTTCTCACCTGGGATACCTTTAGTATTATTAGTGGTGTGAGGGGTGGTTACATTTAATAATTTGTGTAATAGGAACATATTTTATAACAGATAAAGAATTAAATAGGTAACAAAAATAGATGTATTATACAATAACATAAAAGTTGATATCAGGTTACAATTGGTAAATAAAAAATAGAAAGTAGGAACAGTGGTTGAAGTCCGTTGAATGGGCAAAGAAAAACTAGTGCTTCATAAATGAACAATATTAAGTTTGACACTGGCTTAAAAATAAGGCTTAACAACTCCAAAGTTATAGGAACTTCCCGTGTCCAGGACGACACGGCAACAGTCAAAAGGACGTTATGTAAACAGAGAGTATTGGATTCCAACACAGCCGGGCTAGCGCCTGACTTCCACCAGAAAAACAAGGTGAATTAGATACAAATAAAGATGTGACAACAGAACTTATAATTTTAGAGTTATTAACCGAAGCTCGTCCTAGCTAGCTGGCTAGGCTTGTAATAAAGAATTGTTTCAGATATTGTAAGAGGATGGACTGTCCATTACATCAGTAAATGGCTAAAAAGCAACCAGGTGTCTACACTAAATAATACTATGGCCGGTCCTTTCCCAGTGGGAACTGCCAGAGCATTCAATAGTACATTTATGTCACTACCCACTGCATGGGGTAAACCTCCAGTTTAGAATACTCTAAATTTAAATATTAAATCATAAGATGCGCCAACCAAGGGGCGAAAGAAAGTACTACCTGTGCGGGCCACCATACAAACTTAGCCTTGGAAAACAACAGAATACTTGTATCAATAGACGGGATTCCCTCTGCGTCGAGGCGGTGACAACCACGGCCAAACCGTCATGGTCAGCAGTATCTTCTACAGGTGCTGGAGCAGAGTTTCCTTCTTCGATTATATCCAAGTGATGAACTACAATCTGTGAACCTAGGAGTCCCTCGTTATATACTCTTTTCTTGACTAACAAATTGGGCATGGTAAACAGGGAATAGTAGGAAGGAGGGGGGTGGGGTTGGAACTGTGGAGAAAGAGTTGTCAAGGAAGTCCGCTAGGGGCGTAGTGGTCGTCGCTCGCGATGAACCAAGCACCATCTGGTCTTTCTTCAATGTTGAGGTCAAGAGGTTAGACCTGCGTTGAAACTGCCACGCCTTAGCTTCCGCCATGCTAGCAGAAAAGTTAGTGAAAGCATGGTGATCGTATCCGGGAACATCCACGTAATGTAAGTAGAATCCAAACGATGTTATTGCTAAATACATCAGCATTAATTGTGTTCTTCGGATTCCTTTATTGTAGTTTAGCATTTTGTGCGGATTACAGTTTGTAGATGTCATTTTGATTTAGGTGACATGCTACACTTTTTGTTCAGTATTTTTGCCATAGTGGCTATCTTGAACAATATAAGGCCAACATTCCTTATCACTTTCCAACTCCCCTAATAATTCTTCTCTATCTCTGTCCAATGCCAATAATGTTTGTATATGTTCCTGTTTATGATCTAACATTTTGGATGAAATTAGTAAAATAATCATGATTTAATTTTTAAAGTAAGCTGAAACGTATATTTAAAATCAAATTTACATGTAAAAAACTTGCAAAAATTGCATATAAAATATGTTTCTATATTAAAAATAATATAAAACCACATTCAACTTTAACAAAAAACAGAATTAGTTACAAAAATATATATAAACTTAATGAGTGTTTTATAATAAATAAATAAATATCCTCTATTTAGCTACTCTTTCTTCTCCTCTTGAGGATTGTAGTTAGACTGAAGAATCCACCTCAGTAGCTGGATGTTGGTGGAAAATGAACAGGTGGGTTTTCGCGAGCTATTGTGACATGAGTGTGACGTAGCTATCTCTATTCTGTGGCGTAGTCTTGTCATAGAGTAAAGGCTAGGTCCCACTTCATTTTCTTCCCCTGGAGGGGATCGGGGGTGAAGGAGTGAATTGACAAAGGATGGGTCTGAGGGGTTTGTGCAAGGCCATAGTCAGGGGCGGGTTTTGGGGGGTTTAAACCCCCACCCCCTGAAATTTAATGAACAAAATATACATAGCTTAATTTATGGTTCAAACATTATCAAAATTAAGGCACAAGAACAAACTAGGAGGCTCTGCTACCATTAAAAGCCCTTCAGAGAGCTTCTAGAGGTGTTTGATATTCATAATTTTTTCTAGCCTTCGGCAATCGGGGGATGTGGCCACCAACCCCCCAAAAATTATTGGCTGGCTACGGCCTTGGGTTTGTGACAGGATACTAGGCTGCTCGTGGATATTATAAGGCTGGAATGAGTGAGGGGTGGGTTTGTGACAGGATACTGGCCTGCTCGTGGATATTATAAGGCTGGAATAAGTGAGGGGTGGGTTTGTGACAGGATACTGGCCTGCTCGTGGATATTATAAGGCTGGAATAAGTGAGGGGTGGGTTTGTGACAGGATACTGGCCTGCTCGTGGATATTATAAGGCTGGAATGAGTGAGGGGTGGATGAATATGTTTCCCTTCCTATAGATTTATTTCTCACCCTCTTATATTCTCGAATATGAAGCTGAAAGATAGACTTGCATCAAACTCTAAATAACTTCTAAATGCATTTGATTTGACAAAATGTGATAGGTAGGTGATCACTCCATATAGTTTATAGAAACATCAAATTAAAAAATTTGCCGAGAGAAGGCCAGTTCAAATACTGTATATTCTAAAGGCATAAATTATGCTTTTTTAAAATTTAAGCACCGTGTCTTAATACCTGTTGGGGTTATATGCTTATGTGCTAATTAAGCCAATGTGTTTGGGATTGGGAAGGTTAAATTTAAAGAAAGTTCACCTATATTCGTGTGGAGAGAGGGTGTAAAACCATTTAGTACAAAACCACCCTTAGTGCACCCAGACCCTGTGGCCATCGAAGCGGGTAGTAATTTTAAAATATTGGAAATCCTTAATTACAAAACATGGAAATAGCAAGCGGTCGCTCTTACTATTGTATCCTATAGCCTATATTATGCACAAAGATATCAGAAATATGCAAAACATTTTCTCATTCGGAAGTTAGAAGATAAATAAACAACAATAACATAGATTTCAAAGAGCAGGGAATCAAAGCAAGGCTTACAATGTAAGGTTACACAATAAAAACTTTATTTGAAGTGAAAACCGTTTTAACATGAATAATAACAAACTTTTTACTACACAACAAAGAGGTTTCAATAGCAGGAAACCTCTTATAAACCAGTCCCTCCTCATTTCAACCCCTAATAAAGAGCGAGGGGATGGGGGGAGTCGAAAAACCCCAAAAGTACGCTGGCCTTTTACGTATAAAGAAGTTATCTACAAAGTGTTTTATATACAACGTGTTTCTAAAACATTGCATCAAACTTTGGCAGGATACTCCTTGGGTGAAATTAGAATAATTCTCATAAGCAACCTAGGGTTCATCTTCAATATTAAGGGCGGTATACACCCCTAAAGACAGAGCTAAAAACGACTGTTGTGTGAAATATTATGAAAACTGCTTAGGGTATTACAACGAATCTTTGTATACTACTTATAGAAACCTTGATCATTAATAAACTGCATGTGCTGTTACCGTTACCCACCCCTATCATGTAAAAAAAGGGGGTTGTAACATATTTTTTCTAAAATAAAATATGTCAGAGTAAGTATTACCAATTTTATATATATAGTATATATATATATATAGTATATATATATATAGTATATATATATAGTATATATATATAGTATATATATATATACTATATATATAGTATATATATATATATATATATATATATATATAGTCCATCAACAATTGCACCTGGGTTTTGTTTTGAGGATCACCAGACATGAAGTATTTTGTGAAAGAACATCCATCTTCTTCCTATCAAGGTAATATTTCAAGCCAAACAATTTAAGAAGCTACTGATTTACGCTTGGCATGATCCTAATTGGTTGAGTTTTCACCACAGCACTTGCCATTAATGAATACTTGCAGTTAATAATGTGTAAATCTGTGCAGCTTGAGTGCAACTTGAGTCGGCAAATTCTTTTAATCATAATATATATATATATGACACTTTGAATGGGCGAAAATAATTTAGGGAATTTTCGAGGAAAATCCCCTCAGGGTGGAAAGAGGGGAAGGGGTGTTTTTGCCATATCTTCAAACCAGCTTGTTGTATGTATATATATATATATCAAGCAGGTTTGAAGATATATATACCAAACGGGTTTGAAGATACAGCAAAAACACCCCTTCTTCTCTTTCCACCCCGAGGGGATTTTCCTCAAAAACTTCCTAAATTATTTTCGCCCGTTCAGAGTGTCATTTTTCTGTAAACGATTAAGTGTTACAATGTAAAATAAAGTAAATAAATTATAATTAAAAGAATTTGCCGACTAAAGTCGCACTCAAGCTGCACAGATTTACACATTATTAACTGCAAGTATTCATTAAGGGCAATACAAGTGCTGTGGTGAAAACTCAACCAATTAGGATTACCTTGATAGGAAGAAGATGGATGTTCTTTCACAAAATACTTCATGTCTGCTGATCCTCAAAACAAAACCCAAGCGATATTGTTGATGGACTATCTGACCGAAAAATATGTTGAGAATGATGCATATTTTTCAACTCATGTATGGATTGAACAGTCATCAGATTATCAATGAATCTTACTATAATACTATAAATTATTTTACTCTTAGCTCTCAGCTTCATTATACCATTCTTATTCTAATATATGAATATATTATATTTGTAAAAATACCCAGCATTAAACAAACGAATTATATAAAAATTAATAAGAGCTATAACTTCAAAATACTTGTTTAACTTGTTTTTATTTAAAAGAAAAATCGCGCGAATCAATATATTGTCAGTTTAAGGATGAATAAATAACCAGCTATCAGTAGGCCTACGTTATATTGATAGTTGAGTCGAACCACATAGTGCTACAAAATTAATGTTCATGTATAGATGAAACATGGACTTGTTTTGAATAATCACCTAATATGGGATGATTTCCAAAATAGACGAAATTATTATTTCACTAACACTTTCTTTTAATAATTGTTTCCTTACCCATCATTTTAAAAATTCATATAAGCTGGTACTTTCCACGATGAAACTCGTCTATGTGATTTCTGATGATGGCGGAAGGATTGAATTATGACCCTGATGGAACTCGTCTATGATTTCTGATGATGGTGGAAGGATTGAATTATGACCCTGGTGGAATTCGTCTGTATGATATCTGATGATGGTGGAAGGATTGAATTATGACCGTGATGGAACTCGTCTGTATGATTTCTGATGATGGTGGAAGGATTGAATTATGACCGTGATGGAACTCGTCTGTATGATTTCTGATGATGTGGGAAGGATTGAATTATGACCGTGATGAAACTCGTCTGTATGATTTCTGATGATGTGGGAAGGATTGAATTATGACCGTGATGGAACTCGTCTGTATGATTTCTGATGATGTGGGAAGGATTGAATTATGACCGTGATGGAACTCGTCTGTATGATTTCTGATGATGGTGGAAGGATTGAATTATGACCGTGATGGAACTCGTCTGTATGATTTCTGATGATGGGGGAAGGATTGAATTATGATCCTGATGGAACTCATCTATGATTTCTGATGATGGGGGAAGGATTGAATTATGATCCTGATGGAACTCATCTATGATTTCTGATGATGGGGGAGGGATTGAATTATGACTCTGATGGACCTCATCTATGATTTCTGATGATGGGGGAGGGATTGAATTATGACTCTGATGGACCTCATCTATGATTTCTGATGATGGGGGAAGGATTGAATTATGACCGTGATGGGACTCGTCTGTATGATTTCTGATGATGGGGGAAGGATTGAATTATGACCCTGATGGAACTCATCTATGATTTCTGATGATGGGGGAGGGATTGAATTATGACTCTGATGGACCTCATTTGTGCACTTTTTGGCCTTTGCTTCTTTTCCCCCAATCAACTTTATACTATGATTATATTATATATTATGAAACCATTGTATAACTTCAGTGGGCTTGGTGTAAAAGCCTCGTTTCAGAACCCGATGGTCATGGGTTCAAAACCATCTGAGGGTCATCGGTATTTTTTTAAGTTTTAAATAACCATAGGACAACTTTCTTCAGAGGGAAGTAAGCTTCCGGCTCCATGTCAATTGTGACTTGTAAAATAACCCTGGAAGGTATATGAAAATACCTTTCCCGGAAAAATTGGTAAAACCTTTCGCAATAGCTCATAGAAAGTCTTGTGAGCTAATACAATCATTCGGCTCAGAATTTCACTCATTTTAAATCATGAATAAGTTTAGGACTAACGCTTAAGTAGTACCTACTACCCAACCTAGTTGGTCATTAGTATCTTAATGTTTGAATAAGTTATTTATTTACAATGATTAGTTCCCTTAAAATGTTCACTTTTCTTATAGCTACCAAAAAATTGTTTCCAAAGGCTTTGAGGTTGGGGAAGAAAGGCCCCCTAAGTATTAAATATAAGGTAAAGGCGGCTAAGAGTAAGCATCGTCTAAGAGTACGCACATTAAGATTTCAGCAATTGGCAAACATGGGAAGTGATTTGGTTAGCACACATTGGTTGTGACTGTCGACAAGTTTGTTTGAGCTTTTTAACTTCGGTCAACTAAATTCTGTACGGCTGTGGGAGGTAAGAATACATTTTCAGACAATAAACTGTAATTTTTTATAAAGTAATTATAAGCTCTCCTAAATAAATAAAAATAGTAGACCCATATGTTTTTGTATTTTATAATAGTGTGATTCGTGTGGAACAGAATGATGTGAATCATCAAATTTTTGTCACAGAAGGGCTGCTATCTAGCGGTTATAATTCAAATTATTGCAGGAGAGTGCAAGAGTACGCAGCTAAGTAGCTGTTGAAGGTCTATGCGTACTCTTGCCCTCCACAATAAAATTAAAAACCGTACATGATAATTTACACGCTCTGTGTTTTCTTTTAATTTAGTAACCATTAGTAACTCCGGATTTTAGGGCTTGACAAGAAGATAACTGATAAAGTTAGCTTTCGAGTTTGCAGAATTTAAAGGAGTCAGAAGCAGAATCAACTGTAACAAGAAGCTAGCGGGTAAAGAATGGGTAGTTGGATTCTGCAAACGGCAAGGCCTCTCACTTAGAAATCCAGAACAGTGCAGTTTAGCGCGTGCGATGGGATTTAATAAAGTTCAGGTTGAGATTTTTGGGGGAATTTAAAAAACTGCTATGAACAATACAAATTTCCACCCAACAGAATGTTAAACATGGATGAGTCTGGATATTCGACTGTTCCTAATAAATCTTCCAAGGTCATTTCCACCAAAGGAAAGAAGACGATCTGCAAAGTGTCTTTGGGGGAAAGGGGTCAACTAGTCACTGCTGTTTGTTGTCTGAGTGCAAGTGGGCTCTACTTCCACCGGCTTTGATTTTTCCTCGCAAGCGAATGAAGCCTGAAAAATTTAAAGATGCACCATACGCAACCTTGCCTCTTATTTCAGAAACAGGTTTTCATGAATTCTGAAATTTTCATTGATTGGCTAAAGCATTTCACTTTCCACGTAAAACCCACTAAAGAGGATCCTGTGCTACTGATCCTAGATAATCACGCCTCTCATTGCTCCCTCCCTGCAGTTCTCTTTTGCAGGGAAAATAATATTACGCTGCTTTCTCTACCGCCACATTCAAGTCACAAGATTCAGCCTCTTGATGAATGTTTCTTTGGGCTTCTCAAAGTAGCCTACGCACAAGAGGTTGACAAATGTTTAGTTACACATCCAGGTCAAGCAGTCACAAAAATGCAAGTAGGAGCTTTATTTCGTAGAGCTTATTCAAGAATTGCCACATTATAAAAAGCTGAACGTGCTTTCTCATCAACAGGTATTTTCCCGTATAACCCGGATGTTTTTTCAGATAAAGACTTCGCTCCAGCAGAGGTAACCTTCCGAATTGAAGCAAATTAAACTGATAATTTTGCTGAGAATGCTGTAGAGCCCGGTTATAGCACTATGCAACCATCTACAAATATTGTGGAACGGACTGAATACATCGTGGAAAATTCTTCAAATACTGTGTTATCTGCCGAACATATCCATTCTCAAGAAAATGACAGTAGCTCTGCCCCCAACCAAAGGTCATTGCAGGGTATAGAGTCAATTCATCCACTTCCTAAAAGCCAAAACGAAAAGAAAAGACACAGGGCACATCAAAAGTCAGAAGTTTCGTCAGTGACAACATTTAAAAATTGTCTGCTACAAAAAGAAAAGGAGAAATTGGAGAAAGAAGGAGGAAAAATAAAAGAAATAAGAATAAAATGGAAAATGCTGCAAAGAAACTTGATTTTTCGAAGCCATCTACATAAAAGAAAGCATCCTTACCAAAATCTGTCAAAACAAACTTTTTGTGGAGGCTGTGGAGAATCGTTTGAAGAAGACTGGGTGCAATGTGGCAGCTGTTCTGAATGGTGGCATGAAGAATGTTTGGTATATGATGAGAATGGACCGTTCGTGTGTGATAACTGCTAGTGCGTACTCTTGGAATACATGATGCGTACTCTTAGACTATAGTGCGTATAAGAGTACGCATTTACACATCTCAATAAAAACATTATTTTATCTGTTAATATAAGATTATTTTGAGGTTTCGTGCTGTAATATAAAGCAGCACAGAGCATTAGATATAACCATGTGTGTTTTATTGATTAAGTTTTAAAAATATAGTGTTTATGACTTAAAATGTATTAGGTGCGTACTCTTGGACGCCTTTCCCTTAATGTTTCTGCTAGTTACTCTTTCTCTTTTCTGTTTCCGTGAATGCCTTATCATAAAAATACTATTCTCTATGTTAAGTCAATCATAGCGCTACTGCTCAAAATTGCATTTGTTCCATTTTGATACTTCCATAACTCTTACAATCATTCCTAAACTATTCTGCCTCAGGTGAGCCTTACATTTGTTGAATATAACAAATTACTTTAATATAAACATTTAAATCATTAACTATGATAGAAATAAAAAAGTTAAATATTCATAGCATCCACACTTTTAATATAAATACAAGCACTAATCCTTAGAAAAATATATTTGTGAGCAAATAAAACTAAGACCATATTTAAAACATGAGAAATATGATATAAAACACTTTCCTTGTTCCAATAATAATATTATAATTGGACTTGACACAGGCCAAGCTGCAGCCCATGGCGATATCCAAGTTAATACCATCGCACCCATGCTCATTCTGTATGGAGCAGGAGGAGTTTCTACGTTTCAATCATCACCACCCACAGCCCCACAGCAAGGAGCAGCTCACACGTTTTATAGACAAGAGGATATCTGAGGGAGAAACGATCATCAAGGAAGTTGTGCACAATATTTCCATGTGTAAGCTCCCCAAATCTCGCAAACTTGTGCAGCGTCGCTTTCAATGAGACAAACTAACATTCGTGCTACCATAAAACATGTGTATCTGGATGGTAGGTCTAGTTTTGTTTGAGGATGTCACTAACTAAAGTTTACATTCCCATTATCGTGTGTGGATGAGAGCATTGTATTGAGAAGGTTGGTAATCTTTGTTTGGAACCAGGAAATACACGGTTTATTAGTAAATACTTTTGAGTTTTAATCTTACATATTACATTTGTACTAAGCAAAATATAATGTTATCATATCCATATTAAGATATTAATCATTCATAATTGGTCCTAAATGATGAATTAACACGTAGTACCCTGACAACCTGATTACTTTTTTACACATGAACATAGGCACCAACTTATGTAAATTATTGGGGGGGGGGGGTGGTCCCAGTGGTTTCAATTTATGCCAAAAATATTACATTTTCAATGTCACGAGGGATAAATACACTTCATCTATATTTTAAAGTTGTTTATTTAATTTTTTTTAAATATAAGCTAACATAATAATGTCACCTAGCGTTCTGAAGTAACATAAATTTTAATACATAAACATATTCATTTTGTACAGACTCAATTTTGTAAGGCATCACTTTATTTCACAATATCACACAGTCACTCAACACCTTTACATTTATTACTGTACAACTTTCTTTTTGACCGCACCACCAGTCTGGGGGAGGGGGAAAGTCGGTTCACCCCCTCCGGTTCATGAAATCACCCTGACTATACACCATGTTAGATCCCCTTGCCAACCGCGCGAACTACTTCTTCCCGTGGGATAAAACCCTCAGCGAGCCGGCCAGGTGCTCTCGCGGAGGTTTATGGGAAAACTGGGCGTCCGATGACGTAATATCGGCACACCCCCCTCCCCTCCCCTAGATGACAACTAAGGGAAGCGGTAGCTCGAGCAAACTTTGACAAGGGTCACCAATTACAAACCATTATTTACGCATGTTATTATATTACTTAAATTATAATATTCAATGGGTTGATTGATCGATCAACCAAACACAATATTTTACAAAGAAGAAAACGTTTCACTTAGACGACAACAATACAAGACTTTAAGCAAAATACACGCAACAAATGAGTGTACAACTTAAAGCTAACCTATGCAAGCATATATTTTAGTACAGTAACAGCACACCCCTATTTTAACATATTAATTCCAATGGATAAGGCGTAGCCTTCATTAACACAATTAATTCAATAGTAACTTTTGTTGGAGGGAAAGGGGTGTTTCAAGCGCTCGTAATCACTTTCACTCCATTAGAAAGGTAACAAAGAAAAGCTTAAGAGACCCCACAAGGTAACAAGAAAGCGGGGAGGGGGAATCGCCTTACTCGAGTTGGCAAGGTTTTAATTGACTCACGCGAGCTTTCCTTGTTGGTAGGTCTGTCTCTGGATCCTTTAGCTGAACCGTGACCGGGGTCAAAAAACGTTCAATCACAGTTGGCTTGGACCATCTGTAGCAGAGTTTGGCGGCTATCCCATCGGCCGCCTTGCTAAGTTGATGAATTTTATACAATACCTGGTGTCCCACCTTGTACGGCACCGGGTATTTGGTCTGGTTGTAGCGTTTAGCTACCACCTTGTGGGCTAACTTCAGTTCGGTCCAAGCTCTTTCCCATCTTCCTCGAGGGTTTTGGCCGGAGTCCTCTTCCCACTTGACGGGAAAGATTTCCCACTCCAGATTAATGGGTCGAATTGTGTCATAACCGAGCAACACCTTGGATGGCGTACTCTTATGACTCTCGTGTAGGGCTGTATTGAAGGCTAACTGAAGCCACGTTAGGTTGGAGTCCCACTGCTTCTGGTGGAAATTGTGGAATGCGATCAGTGCACTCTTCAAGTTTCTATGGAAACGTTCCGCGTGGGATTGATTAGGATAGTATAGACTTGTGGTGAAGTGACGTGTTCCTTTTACGAAGCACATATCCCGAAAAGCATGAGATCTAAATTGACTAGCATCATCCGACACTAGGTTACACGGTAATCCAAAGTTTCTAAATATTTCCCTGTCCAATGCTCTTATAGCGGCGCTAGTTGAGGTCTTCCTTACCGGAAACAGCCACACGAATTTTGAAAAGGCATCTAGCGCCGTAAACAGGTAGGTGTGACCTTCTTTAATTCTCGGTAGGGGGCCGAAGAAATCCACAAATAGTCTCTCCATTGGGAATTTGGCTACGTTTGACATCAATTCTCCATATCTCGTGTTTTGGGTAGGTTTCGAACGCAGACACGTTTCACATTTACCGACTAGATCACGTATCTCTTGATCTATCCCCTTCCAAAAAACAGAGTTCTAATTTTCACAATAGTTTTTGCTTTGCCAAGGTGAGCCCCTATTAGGCTGGAATGATAATATTTGAATAAGATGGACACGTGCTTTGGGGGCACTGCCACTTTCCATTTTGACCTCGCCGACGGTTTAATCAGAAGGATTCCATCCTTCATCTTGAAGTCGGGCACTGTTTCACCTTTGGACGTCTTTCTGTAAATTTCCCCTAAAATAGGGTCATCTCGTTGGCTTTCACGTACGGGTGTGAACAGTTCCAGTAAACGCCCTAGCAGCCTCGGGGATGTGGCGGGTTCTACCTCATTATTCGGGGTGCTTTGTTTTCTTTCCTCGGATTTCTCAAACATGCGTGACAACTCATCCGCGAATATGTTTTTCTCTCCTTTTACATAGATCACGTCAAAATCCAATGCTAATAGCTGTGCTATCCATCTACCTATTTTCCCCACTTGGCGAGGATGTCGAAGCAGCCAGGTCACGGCTTGGTTATCACAATGTAATTCGAACTTGTCGTGTTCCAGATACTGCCTAAATTTGTCTATCCCAAATATCACTGCCAGCATTTCTAGTTCGTAGGTTGGATAGTTGGCCTTATGCTTTAACAATGTGCGACTGGCGTACGCAATCGGTTGAAAATTCCTTTCGATCATTTGTCCTAGCACGGCTCCTAGTCCTGTTGAGGACGCGTCCGTTTGTAGGACAAATTTTTGGCTAAAATCTGGTAGTTTTAATACGGGTGGGCAAATTAATGATTCTTTCAATTTTTGGAAAGCGTCTTTTCTTTCCTCCGTCCACTTCAGGGCCCCTGCCTTTTTTTCAATTAGAACAACGGGTAGGCGACTGATGACAGGTTGGGGATGAATCTGCCAAAAAATCCCACCATGCCCAGGAATCGTGTTAATTTCCAGTGTGTATCAGGTAAAGGATATTCTCGAATCGCCTTAGTCCTTTCGGGGTCAATGGACAGACCCTTGTGGGACATTATGTGTTCCAGAAATTCTATCTCCGAGACAGCGAAAGTAACTTTGTCAGGATTGACCATCAGCTTTGCTTGTCTTAACCTGTTCAGAACTTCCCTCACGTGGATCATATGGTATTCCATGTTATCGGAGTAAACAACAAGATCATCCAAATAATTAAACAGGTACACACATTGGACGTCTCCGAATATTTCGTTTAACAACCGGGTCAGTGTTCCGGTACTTAAACCGAAAGGTAATACATTGAATTCGTATAGCCCCGCTTGGGATACGAAAGCATGCATTTGTTAAAAATAAATATTGCTCCACCAAAGTTATATTAGGACAGTAGGTCCTTATATATGTCATGTGTGGTCCCCAGTTAGCTCGCCAAGAAATGATACAACACTTAGTCCGAAAAAGATCAGCCATGCCTGTTCTAGGCAACCAATTAGAATATCTACTATATATACCCAACAAGGAAACAGTAGAGAAATTTGCAAAGGGGCCTGAGCCTAAATTACCTGCAGCAACCACAACTGTTACAAACCTATCCACTAACTCTTGAAAAATCAAACTATTCTATTAATTCCCATTCCCACCCAGCTCAAACTTTGACCATCTCGCTCTGATACAAGATGCATTAGCTTATGTGTACTGTGAAACCTATAACTAAGATATTCTAGTTCAAAAACATTATCTGCAAGTAGACGTTAGAACATTTTTGCTTTGAAATGAATTTGTGTTGGGGTTCCATAAGATTAAGCTAAAATAAGTGGCTTGTTTATGACAATGGTTACCATCATAAGAAGAGAATACAAATAATAATATACAACAAAGAGAAAAGAAATATTTAGGCTAGGGGCTTCATCGGCCATAGAAGCATTAGAGGCACCGATAAATAACCAGGAACAATCATAATAATTAGAAAAAATAACTAATTATTTACAACAAAGAGAAAATAAAGATTTAGGTTAAAGGCTTCATCAGCCATAAGCGCATTAGAGGCACCGATAATTAATCAGGCACAATCATAATCATTGGTAAAAACAAATAATTATATATAACAAAGGGAAATAAAGAAGGTTCCATATATTACTACAATTAATACTTCCTATTTACTGGTAAGTTGGAGTACCTGGCAGTCTTGAGGTACTTTACCCTGGCCGCCTTTTTAACCATATCTATGGTATTACCCCCTAGACTCATTTTACCAGTTAAAATCCTATTAGTGGTTTTGCTATATGTATGCACAAATAATCTAATGACTAAATCAATAACATATTTACATAAATCATGGTTCATACATTTAAAAACCCTTACCTCAATTTCAGACAAAATCAAGGTAACTAGTGTTTCTTTGACATTCATCATATGACACATCGAGGGCAAGTGTATGAAAACTACTCTAGAGGCCACAGCACACGTTTTGCTGAATAGTGTGTTAGGGTATCGCAGGGCAGTTGGTGTATAAGCCCTTGCTCTGATAATATCATCATTTGAAATAATCCCAGCACTAAACAAACCGTCATTACTTTCCGAGCAATGTAACCATTTATATACACTTTAGTGGCTTCAGAGAGAGAGAATTGCTTTGCAATATTTCCTCTTCAACACTTTGAAGATTCGACCAAAGGCACACATTAGGTGTGGTATTGATGCTCGCAGTTCTTGAATTACACTCTGATACATTTGATGTCACAAAATCTGAAAGTGTGTCTAGTGATCCCACTGTGTCATCTTTTAGACAATAATAGCCTACAGAGTGTGGTGATGTAAAGTAATTTATAACTAGAGTCTTGAATGAAGGCACAAATACAGCACATGTAGGATTGATATTCCTAACACCATGACTTCTTATGCAACAAAAGAAGTTTTCGATAGGGTCCTGGTTTAGAGCTCTAGGTGACATAAATTTAAATCCATTTTTCTGAAGTGTAATCCAAACACATTTCAAGCCACGAAGTGTCTCTACCCAATTTTTGACAGAAGGGGGGATAGACTTCTTCCCATTACTGTCAATAAAAGTAAAGGAGTTCAAAACGGTTATAGCTTCAATCCAAAAATCCAAATGTGGAGAAGTATCTGTCACTGCACAGCGTAGTATCTTTCTATTGGACGCATTGATAGCATTGCCATTCACACTGTCAAATATCTTGTCCATAAACATCAAAAGGTCGGCGGTGTTGGCAGCTTCTTTATCCAAGTGGCAGTCATCTCTACCTGTCCAACAAACATAGAATAAAAAAACGCCAATCAAAAACAATTTCAATAAGCCTGTGTGAATATAAAATGTTCAGTTTCGAATCAAATATGAATCAGGGCTTGCAGACTCAAATCGAATCCAAATCGAATATCATGCTTTATAAATATTTCTATTAAAATCCAAATCAAACATTAAAAAAAATCAAATACAACTGTTTTATAAAAAACATTTTCCAAATAAAAAAAAACATAGAAAATATGTTTGAACCTTTATGTTGTAACAAAATGGTTTATTATATATTAAAAACAGATCAATCTTAGTTTACATAGTGTGTTAGATAATTTTGAAACTTTTTTATTTAAATTTTGAATATAATTCCATCGATTAGAATACGGTATCTATTTGGATTAGATATTGTGAATCCGATTTCACTCTTTCAAATATTAGAAATTATAACTTCAAATCAAATCCGAATCAAAGTTAGCTTCAGATTCTGGATGTAGATTTTGTAGGTTTGCAGGAGCTTAAATTACAGCAATTAGAGCAATACACTGATTTTCCCTAAAACTGCTTACTTCAGTAGATAGTTATGGTTATGGTTAAGACTTAGATAAAAACTTAAGATTAGCAATATAAAGTGAAAGGAGTTAATACACTGATGAATTAATAAAATGTTTAAAATTATTAAAGGGTTGAAAGTGATAACCTTTAACGTTCAAGAAACCGGTTAAACTGTGCTTTCAATAAGCACAAATATGTAATGATAAGTTAAAAATGTATCAATAACATCATCAACAACAATTATTAGACCATAAGTTGACGACAAGTCAAAAAGATAACATATACAACATATTAAAAATATAATTAAAATATCTAGAACAATATTTGAGGATAACACTAGTTTAAATTCCAACACTGATGTTGAATAGTTTGATACAATTAACCTCGTAGGTATAGCGTCTTTCAAAGTGATACAAAAGAATGTAATTGTTAGGTCTTGTACTGTGATTAAAACTTTGGTAATTAATATAAGTTTAAGTATAGAATCTAAGTCTTATTCTTGTTTAGTCCCATTACACCTTTAGCAGGTAATCGATGTTTAAAAGAAAGCCGATTCAATTCTCGCCGACATGTTTCGGTACGATTATACCATAATCATGGCCACAAAGTCGTTAAGCGGGAACACATGGTGATGTTACGACTGATCTGTTGTTTGTTTGCTAAAATGATATCAGTAGATAGTGTGTAATATAAATGTAACATAACTAAAATATGTTTATAGCTTAGCGAGTAATTCAACTATTGACAAAGTATTTCTGTTGTTATGTTATCTTACAAAATTTCCTAAATGTTACCAAAGTTCAATTCATAGACATTATCATTGTCAACTATTGTTTCCAGCCTGTGGATAGGTCAGTTATGTGGTTGGTAATTTATAAATTAAAACATAGTACAAAACATAAAATTGCAGCACAGTAACATAAAAAAAAAGAATCAACTTCAGAACATAACCTACCCCAACTTGCAAGCATCCTCATTATTGAAGAAACCCGTTAGTAGTGTTCTGGACCCGATAGATCAGTTTTGGTCACGTGACCACGCCCTTGAATTAGAGTGTGTATTGCTGTCAAAACACGTGACGTCACCTGGGGTCTGTTGTTTTCATTGCCTATACACAGTTTTTGCTAAGAAGGGAAAAACTTCTCATCCTTATTTCCCATGTGAGGTATAGTCCGTTTTCGCTATGAAGGTCCAAATTGTCAACGTAAAAATACCTAGATGGTAAAAAATGATATTCTCTCCTGATGTTTTTTATTAGATAAAAGAGTGATTATATGTTTTTTTCATGCTAACACAATTTTATAATTCATGTTACACTCTAATCTTAATTACTTGTATCGGTCACAAGACCTAAAAAAAAATTACTCTATGTTGTTGTGCCTGCGAGTTATGAATGTTTTAAATTAATTAATTAATTGTTGATTGTCAATAAAAAACTAGCAATAAAATGTTGTTATTATTTTTTAAATCCCTAGAATATGTTGTGACAGGAAGGAGATGACAATATACACGTGTCAACAATGCCAGAATAAAATATTAAATGCAGAATAGTAAATGTGAGTAGTTTATAATTTTAACTAATGTAAGGTGTCGCGCGTGCACTCACTCACACACACACATATTCATTTATAAATTATAATTGCTGTGACGTTATATTGCTACCCCGCCAAAGAGAAAGTAAAGTAAAAGGTTTTAATTATCTTAGAAACAATTATTTTATCCATAATGTTTGAGACCGAGCTTCTAGGCTAAATAAACTTGTTTTTATAGGATAGGAGAAGAGATGTAGACGTTAAAACACGAACATAGCAGTTTTATAATATTTATTCACTCAACACTTGGAATATTTATGTATATAAAAAGAGATAGTTTTAGAATATGTACTATGCACTCTTTTTAGAGAGTTAACAATGTTTACGAGGCTGGCTCTTCAACCAAAACAAATATTACAACAGATTGAGAGAACAAGCAGAACCACGAGTCCAGTGGATTCGGAATTGGGAAGGTTGAATCCACATTTGCGTTTAGGGGGGAGTAAGGAAATGTTCCAGCGTTTAAGTGGAGGGAGAGTGGGAAACCATTTAGTGAGAACTACCGACAGTACACCTCGGCAGGTATTCAAATTCCCCAACCTCACCCAACACAGATTCGAACCCCGATATCTTTCGCCGGGTGCTTCATGCTCTGTAGTTGCCAAACCCGATAGAATAATATGGCGTTTCAAACCGGGCGCTCCTGTTCGGTTCCACCAAAAAACAGGTTTATTTTAAATATCATTTAACGTTTTCATCTATATTTTGCCGATCATATAGCTCTTACATTAATTCATAAGTAGTATTGAATACAATTATGAGAAACTTGAATTTATTTTACATATTATCTAATGTTCCCATCTATATTTTGCCTATTATATAATTTTACAAAAATTCATAAGTAATATTAAATGCCTTTTTAAATATCATTTAATGCTCGAAACTATATTTTGGTGACATAATAAATAGCGTTTACACCGACAAAACAAATTATCCACTTAAACAACAAATTCGGATTCAAATAGAATTAGTTGTTTGTATATATTTTTATTTTAGGCGAAATTGTTTGTATATATTTTTTAATTCTAGTCAAATTTGAAACCATCTGTACATATATGTTAAAATAATTTTTAAACTGGACTTTATAAATTAGAACCGAGGCCACTATTCCCGCTACGAGCGCAAGAAATTGATTAGTGTTTCCATAATATATATACTATAACTATAATTTTTTTTGTAAATAAATATTCCAAGTATACTTTTCATATTATGAGATATACTTGTAAAAAAAACCACTTTGATTTGTGTAAATACCCAAGTAAGTAAGTATATTGTATTTATCAGCTGCCTGCTTGGTGCACGTACCTTGGACCAAGTATTTTGACTATCTAATTGGTTCGCACGATTATGTATATAGACTCTTTAGAAGCAAATATAATTTCTTAAGGACTGCAGACTATAGATCTATGAAAACAAAGTCTGTGTTGAGGATCTAAGCCTTCTCATAAGGTTTGAATTTTTAAATCGCTGTTTACATAAAGTAACAATACCATTCATGTGCATCAACTCATCACATTATGTGATTTCAACGAGGCTTAGAAACCAAAACATAAAATTTAAAGTGTTAAAAAAAAGGTAGTTAACTTAGGTCTATGTTACAAATTTATAGTATGTTAAAAAAGCTAAGGTCCATTTTGTTGAGCTGTTAGTAAGTTAGTTTTTCCTATTGATGATGTCATGGAAATAATAGGACATTATAGTTGATAGGCCTATATAATGATATTTTATTAACTTAACATGGTTTAAGCTTTCAAGTGTGCATACTAGTGAATTAAATTTTTAACTACTGCTAGTAGAGGATAGAAGGTTTAATAATGGCGAATGGTACATATAGGCCTATAATCCAAAGACGCTAGAGCACACACATTTCCACTGATTGAAGCCGCCACACCTAGGTCTAAAAGAAAACTGTGTCTTGAATCTACGCTAAATAATTATTTGGATAAAAATATAACTTTCAAACCTTCAATGGTCACTACCAATGCAAACTCAACTGAACTTTTGAAAATAAATTTTAAAACTCTGTTCAGACAACCAGACCTGTTCATTCCTGTCAAATCATTTCAGCAACAGTCTATAACCTAGTAGAGAGGATATGTCTATACTATAGTAAAAAAGAACAAACATGATATTTAGATAGGTTTTATTAACACTTTAAGTTTGAGTATAAAATTATTGCTTTTTAACATAAACCCATTGGTTAATAACTACTGGAAAGTTACAAGTAGCACCGTGTGCTATTAACCGTTCAGTCTATATGTATAAATGTGATAATTAGACTACTTAAAAATGGAGTAGGAATGAGAAAGGACGCTTTTAGAGGTAATCTACCAGCATTTGCTTGGAAGCGAGTAGGGAACCATTTGGAGCAAAAAACTTCAAAACCCAAGTGGGATTCGAACCTCAATCTCCCCCGTCATAAACATACCTGTCTAACTCAGAGTGACGCCTTACACCATTCGATCTCTGAAGCGAGTTTTTATCATGTCAATTTAATATTTAGTAACGCAGTAACTTATTTGCTTCCAGAACACGATAGTCCATTTATATTGGATGGGCTTTGCTTTTTTATAATATATAGAGTCACAAATGAATATAATTTACAAGTATATTTTTCCATTAAAATTTATTGGAGGTATTTAACGTGCACTTAATGCACCGACTGATTATATCAGTACACAACTTACAATCTAACTTAAATCTATAACATACAGAATGCCCTATTCCCCTGTGCATTAATGAATCACTATGAAAGAGGGGAAAGCCATATTCCACCGATGATACATTTTTCGGCCATTACGGGAATCGAATCCAGGACCTCTTAGTAGGCAAACACACTACCGTCTGGGCTAAAGTGCAGGTATTACAATTATAAATTTTTTCAGCGCTTATCCAATACTAACTAGAACAAAGGTGAACTAAGACAATAAATATTTGGAAAACCTTTTCGGCACCATTTAATTTTGTCAACATGATTTCACCCAACTCGGTGACCGCGTGGTTCAATGCGCTACTCTCGTGGTAGACAAGACTACTGAGGACAGTGAGATCGAGTTTGAATCTCAGTCGGGTAAACTAGAGGTGTTTTCCACTCTCCCTTTACGCAAATGCGGGCTCAAACTTCCCGATTCCTAACCCATTAGCGTAATTAGTATTTAAGCTTATAACCTGCACGGGTAGTAAGACGCTGTGCGTGTGTGTGTAAACGGACATTATAAGTTTTAATATTATAATAACACCGCCTCCCGCACCATGTCAAGTAAACGAGGTCTCAACCACCAAGAACGATTAGTCAAGCTATTTAAAATACAACTTTCAAACATGTCCTGCTCTATTTTTTATTACAAACGTTAATAATTTACGCCTAAGATATTTAAATGTTATAGCTGTCTTTAAAAGAGTGTTAGCAAATAAATAATTTATTAATGTATTTCTTTAACTTGAACTGTCACATCTACTTCGTTTCCATCTTAAACAAATCTTTTCTAAAAAAATACGATCTATATTTTAAGATGGAATATACAGTTGAGGTTATTTCATAAGCTGATATAAATCATAAATGTTTTAAAACTCACCGTATGTCCACTTCATACATAGCAATAGTTCAGTTGTGTGCTGATGAGATAATTAAATATTTTCTTACAATGTAACTTCAAGATTTGATTCAAAACATTGTTGATGATGAATACATTTTCAAAAATAATTTCCAAGATTTATCTTTCTTATAATCATCGGTGAGAGAACAAACTAAAGTTATATCATATTTTTATAAAGTTTTATAAAGTTTCGTGTATCAACAGAAAGTTTTTATTATTATTATACCTCTTTTTTCGAAGAAATATATATTTAACATAATAGATATCTCTCTCCACTACTGAACCAAGCAGCATTATCAGCATTATTGACTGACAAAGGTAATGATTAATTGTCATTCTTGTCTTAAACATATTCCTCATTAAAAATATTTGGTGTTTCATAGTAAAACCATTCAGGACAGCTTCTATGATTAGTTTAAAAGTATACTTTTTCAGCCTTAAACATTTTACACATTTAAAATTCCATAGTGCGACCATTCTGATAAATAAGAATAACCTACATTTTTTTACAAATACCAAATAATTTCGGCTAATTTAAAAATAATTTATTTTTGAAAATTTAAATTTTGCTAAATATATTTGAACAATTTGGTTTAAAGTTTTTATTTACAAAGAGATTATCGTGATCAACAAAATGATGTGTTTGTTTTTATGAAGAAAACATAGTACTTATTAATTGATCACATATTTCAATAAGAAATATTTTTATAGAACCCTAACGAACTTTGTCTCTGTAGAATAACATTTATTACATGTTACAAATATTTTGTCTCATTAAAAAATACTACATTTAGACTTATAAATTACATTATTATTGTTATTTAACCGCTGCTCCTCAAGCGGTACACTAAAAATGAATATATATATATTATAAATATTTATACGAATAATATTTAAAACAATGTTTACATATCTTCAGTGGCGCAGGAACGTTTTTATTTGGGGGGGTAAAAATAACCATGTGCTCTTATAGGGGATAACATTTTTGAGATTAAAAAAAGAACAGGAAAATGTAATACAGCTGTACCTCACACTACGCGAATGATTGGTTCTGATAAATAATCGCGTAACACGAAAATGCAAGTGAAATAATTTTAACATGAGTGATATAGGGATTACTCCAAAGGAAATAAAAACCTAAAACTTGTAAATGAATGCCATTTTTTAAAAATTTATATAACTAGTACAATGCATTAGATAGCCTACACCTATTGTCATTCTTCAATTCCCTGAAATTTGTAAACAACATAATTTTTAATCACTGTATCTAATTAATACAATGCTATACAGGTACACTTACTGTCTATCTTCAATCGCATGATAAAATAACTGGATTTGGCAAATCTGGATTATCACTATCTTGCTCTTGACGGTACGCTCTTGCTCTCTTGACGGCCCTTGGACGGGAAGCTCTTGATCTCTTGAAGGTCCTGGGACGGTAAGATCTTGATCTCTTGAAGGTCCTGGGACGATAAGCTCTTGCTCTCTTAAAGGCTCTGGGATGGTAGGATTTAGCTCTTCGGAATACCCTTGGCGGGTAAGATCTTGCTTTCTTGAAGGCCCAGGTAAGGTAGACTCTTGATCTCTTGTAGGCCCTTGGACGGTAAGCTCTTGCTTTCTTGAAGGTCCTGGGACGGTAAGCTCTTGCTCTCTTGAATGTTCTGGGATGGTAAGCTTTGGCTCTCTTGAAGGCCCTGGGACGCTAAGCTCTTGCTCGCATAAAGGCCCTAGGACAGTAGGTTCTTGCTTCCTTGAAGACCCTGGGATGGTAGGCTCTTGCTTTCTTGAAGGTCCTGGATGGTAGACTCTTGCTTTCTTGAAGGCCCTGGGATGGTAGACTCTCACTCTCTTAAAAGCCCTGGGACGCTATGCTCTTGCTGGCATAAAGGCCCTAGGACGGTAGGCTCTTGCTTTCTTGAAGTCCCTGGGATGGTAGACTCTTGCTTTCTTGAAGGCCCAGGGATGGTAGACTCTTACTCTCTTGAAGGCCCTGGGATGCTAAGCTCTTGTTAGCATAAAT
This sequence comes from Timema podura, assembly GCA_033556935.1. Taxonomy (NCBI): domain Eukaryota; kingdom Metazoa; phylum Arthropoda; class Insecta; order Phasmatodea; family Timematidae; genus Timema; species Timema podura. The sequence continues at coordinate 52,411,035 of JAVRXN010000013.1, read as the reverse complement.
GCCCTAGGACTGTAGGCTTTTACTTTCTTGAAGGCCCTTGGATGGTAGGCTCTTGCTTTCTTGAAGGCCCTGGGATGGTAGACTCTTGCTTTCTTGAAGGTCCTGGGACGATAAGCTTTTGCTTTTGTGAAGGCCCTAGGTCTTTAGATTTGTAGCATTAGCCGCCGGCTAGCTACAATAATGAAGACTTACCCTATTCGATTGAGGACGTCTCCTGCCAGCTCGAAGGTAAACACGCCCGGCCCACTTGTACTCGCACATCTAATCGGCCCAACAGCCTTCAACATACTGAAACGAGCTCACCTGTATCCATCGCCACCGCTCTCCAGAATCAAAGAACTTAAGAGGAAAAGAAGTAAAACTCCGCCAGTCCCACGATCATGTTCTATATCATTCGAGATGGTCGGCGAACATTCTACTCCCTATCTATTATCTTTGGTTTTTCCCCCTTGTGACGTCCTTGTGCCCTGTGTTCTGTAAGCTGTGTTCTGTATATAAGAAGCACCGTGTGACTTATATGCCACTCTTGGGTTGGCAGAGAAGGTCGCTAGACCAGGCGATCTCTACAAATTCGACGATGTAAGCTAAATTCATTTTCGGTGATAATCTTTGCTTTTTTCTAAATTCTTTTTTGGCTCTTTTTTGGGATTATTTTCATTAGGGGTATGCGTAATCGTTTAAGCTCTTGGTGCAATTTTCCTATGTAATGGGACTTAATTTTTTACCATTACAGAGACTTTAATAATAACTTTGGCGTCATGTTCGCTTGGCGAACAAATGATCTGAACTTAGTTAAGAACTTTAACACAAATAAAATGGACAAATTATTAATAAGAAATTTGTGAGATTAATATTTCAATTTTTTGTCAAAAAAAATTTTTACTTAAACAAAATGAACAAAATTATTAATAAGAAATTTGTGAGATTAATATTTCGACTTTGTTAAAAAACTTTAACATAAATAAAATGAACAAATTATTAATAAGAATTGTGTAGGTTAATATTTTGACCTATTTAAGAACTTTAACTTAGATAAAATAAACAAATAAATAATAGGATGTTTGCGAGGTTAATATTTAAATTTATAGCAGTAGAATTAGTCTTTAGATTATATAATTGATATGTTCCTTCTTGACTGACATTAGAAGATGTGTTATGATATGTGTTGGGGCTAACTATGAAAGTTAGAATGCAGTTTAAGGGTTCAGTTTTAGCGCCCAGCTAGTTTTCTACTTAGCTAGCGAATGAGATACTTTATATTTTTTAAAGTTGGCGCTCTAAATATGAGGCCAAGGAGTAAGGTAGTAGAGTCTTTGTTGTTAGTTTTTTTTTTGAGAATATAAAAATATAAAAGGAATACTTTTGTTGTTCTTTACATAGATATATATATTGTTATTCTCGTTTCTGGGGAAATAAAATTATGATATTAAAAAAGAATACTTTTATTGTTGTTTACAAATATATATATATATATATTGTTATGCTCCTTTCTTAAAAAAAATGATAATAAGAATAAATAAATAATCTACTGTTAACTAATGGTGTTAGTGTCCTCTTCCTTCGATCATGATTTAATAGTTACATTAATTTACTTGAGGCAAATGATATGTTTAATGATGCGCTAGGTAACCATTTTAAGAAGGGCTATGAGGGATTGTCTGAAATGTTCTTATTGCGCGTGCTAATGTTCTGGTGGCATAGCTTTCTTTCGTATGTACTTCTATCTCACCTACTCATTCAAAGATTCATCATTTTTTTTTATTTTTTTGAATCCCTGTAATCCACTTAGGGATTACAGATTGATGATTTTAAATTTCTTTGATGAAATGGTAAGACTCAACTGACGGACAGCATTTTGCCTCTTTCTATAGAGTTATTTGTAGCAAGCCAAAGAACTCTGGATCCTTCTGGCAGCTTTGGTGCTTCTATCCATGGTAGAGTCATTCTCTTCAATGATTCTAATTGAACTGTCAATGTGCTTAAATAAATCAGCAAATTGTTTTGTTGAAAGCTGTTTGATGGGCTAAACAACATAAGGCTCTTCCTCTTAATTCTTTATGCCATTCTCCATTTCTAGAAGATCTTCTTTGGTGAGTTCTGTTGAGTGGGATTGGAACAATTGATCCACATTTGCCTTATCAATGTCCCCAAATCCAACATCTTGCAATGTCAACGATATCATGTCTTGAATTGGAAAGCTCGTGGTCAGGATCAAAATCATGAGAATCAGAAACTTCAGGCCAAACATTTTTCCAAACTCCATTCATACAGGATTGTTTAACTTCTGCCCATGCATATCCAATGTTGTCAATACCACCCCCCTAACACCAAACTTTACTGTAAAAATCAATGCTTTCACTGGAATGTGTGTATACAAGGTCACCCCATCACCGCAGAGGATGACTGCAAAATTCCAGTTGACCACGCACTATTTTTGTATTTCTTTGACTTGTGTTATAGCGAAAACGTGTAAAGTGATATCACATATAACGAGGGATACCTGTATTTAATGGTCCCACTGTGCATTTTTCTCATCTATTTTAGTCATTCCAAACATATTAAGTAAAATGTTATCTGATGCAGCTCAACTAAAAATTATGAAACACTGAAAATTAAAGTAGATTTCCATACATCTTTGCCCTATATTTGTTACTAGCTATAAAACCACTAACCAGTTTTACTATTTCAATTTTGTTGAGCCTCTCAGGTGATTTAGTCAACATTGCCTCATCGTGGAGCGAAGATAGTTTTAATGCATCCAAGCATTGAAAAACTTCTTTCTGCAGTAGCTGATGTAGCTGGTATCACTATCAGAGTTTTCAAAATCTCTTCAGTGTATGCTCCAAGCATATTTTATTTTTACTATGTTAACATAGTGTGATAATTGTATCTTGCCTCAATAAGATGTTTATATTATCTCAAAGTTTTACTATATTATTTTGGGGGGTAAAAATGATACTTTTTACCCACCTCAATTTTTGGGGGGGGTAAAATTTACCCCCGTACCCCCTAGTTCCTGCACCACTGTATCTTTATTAGTAGCATTTTCTCCTACAGAGTTTGCAACATTTTAATATATATATTTATTACCTATGTATCTTAGCATGTGTCCTGGTTTGTTCCCATAAAGGTGTAAGATATACTCGTAAATACATAATCTAAAACTCTAATTTTTTTAATATATAAATATTCCAAGTATACTTTTCGTGGTGTGAGCTAAATTTGTAAAACTTTTATTTGCGTCACTATTGATAGATGTTGGGCATCAAATGTAAATTATTGTTCAAGGAATCCGAGAGGATTAATGTATTTATAACCTCTTTCCGGACGAATGGTGGCACCTTTCCCCCAGCCCCACTGAAATTCACTATTCTTTATGGTCTACAAATATTTTTTTTTTTAATAGGAAAAGTAAATATTCAGGGTAAGCGAAACAAATCCGCACCATAGTACTCAATATTAGAGATTCCTTCATCAGCGTTGAGCGTATTTAGGGAGGTTTTTCTATTAGATTTTCCATTCTCCCTCCGTGCAAATGTGGGCACACTTCCTCTAATTTTGGCTTGAGGTTTAAGTGCCTAATTTGTTTTGCGTGAATGTTATTTATTATGTCAACATAATATAGTTTCGAGCATTAAATGATATTTAAAAAGGCATTTAATATTACTTATGAATTTTTGTAAAATTATATAATAGGCAAAATATAGATGGGAACATTAGATAATATGTAAAATAAATTCAAGTTTCTCATAATTGTATTCAATACTACTTATGAATTAATGTAAGAGCTATATGATCGGCAAAATATAGATGAAAACGTTAAATGATATTTAAAATAAACCTGTTTTTTGGTGGAACCGAACGGGGGCGCCCGGTTTGAAACGCCATATTATTCTATCGGGTTTGGCAACTACAGAGCATGAAGCACCCGGCGAAAGATATCAGGGTTCGATTCTGTGTTGGGCGAGATTGGGGAGTTTGAATACCTGCCGAGGTGTACTGTCGGTAGTTCTCACTAAATGGTTTCCCACTCTCCCTCCACTTAAACGCTGGAACATTTCCTTACTCCCCCCTAAACGCAAATGTGGATTCAACCTTCCCAATTCCGAATCCACTGGACTCGTGGTTCTGCTTGTTCTCTCAATCTGTTGTAATATTTGTTTTGGTTGAAGAGCCAGCCTCGTAAACATTGTTAACTCTCTAAAAAGAGTGCATAGTACATATTCTAAAACTATCTCTTTTTATATACATAAATATTCCAAGTGTTGAGTGAATAAATATTATAAAACTGCTATGTTCGTGTTTTAACGTCTACATCTCTTCTCCTATCCTATAAAAACAAGTTTATTTAGCCTAGAAGCTCGGTCTCAAACATTATGGATAAAATAATTGTTTCTAAGATAATTAAAACCTTTTACTTTACTTTCTCTTTGGCGGGGTAGCAATATAACGTCACAGCAATTATAATTTATAAATGAATATGTGTGTGTGTGAGTGAGTGCACGCGCGACACCTTACATTAGTTAAAATTATAAACTACTCACATTTACTATTCTGCATTTAATATTTTATTCTGGCATTGTTGACACGTGTATATTGTCATCTCCTTCCTGTCACAACATATTCTAGGGATTTAAAAAATAATAACAACATTTTATTGCTAGTTTTTTATTGACAATCAACAATTAATTAATTAATTTAAAACATTCATAACTCGCAGGCACAACAACATAGAGTAATTTTTTTTTAGGTCTTGTGACCGATACAAGTAATTAAGATTAGAGTGTAACATGAATTATAAAATTGTGTTAGCATGAAAAAAACATATAATCACTCTTTTATCTAATAAAAAACATCAGGAGAGAATATCATTTTTTACCATCTAGGTATTTTTACGTTGACAATTTGGACCTTCATAGCGAAAACGGACTATACCTCACATGGGAAATAAGGATGAGAAGTTTTTCCCTTCTTAGCAAAAACTGTGTATAGGCAATGAAAACAACAGACCCCAGGTGACGTCACGTGTTTTGACAGCAATACACACTCTAATTCAAGGGCGTGGTCACGTGACCAAAACTGATCTATCGGGTCCAGAACACTACTAACGGGTTTCTTCAATAATGAGGATGCTTGCAAGTTGGGGTAGGTTATGTTCTGAAGTTGATTCTTTTTTTTTATGTTACTGTGCTGCAATTTTATGTTTTGTACTATGTTTTAATTTATAAATTACCAACCACATAACTGACCTATCCACAGGCTGGAAACAATAGTTGACAATGATAATGTCTATGAATTGAACTTTGGTAACATTTAGGAAATTTTGTAAGATAACATAACAACAGAAATACTTTGTCAATAGTTGAATTACTCGCTAAGCTATAAACATATTTTAGTTATGTTACATTTATATTACACACTATCTACTGATATCATTTTAGCAAACAAACAACAGATCAGTCGTAACATCACCATGTGTTCCCGCTTAACGACTTTGTGGCCATGATTATGGTATAATCGTACCGAAACATGTCGGCGAGAATTGAATCGGCTTTCTTTTAAACATCGATTACCTGCTAAAGGTGTAATGGGACTAAACAAGAATAAGACTTAGATTCTATACTTAAACTTATATTAATTACCAAAGTTTTAATCACAGTACAAGACCTAACAATTACATTCTTTTGTATCACTTTGAAAGACGCTATACCTACGAGGTTAATTGTATCAAACTATTCAACATCAGTGTTGGAATTTAAACTAGTGTTATCCTCAAATATTGTTCTAGATATCCTATCCTATCCTATAAAAACAAGTTTATTTAGCCTAGAAGCTCGGTCTCAAACATTATGGATAAAATAATTGTTTCTAAGATAATTAAAACCTTTTACTTTACTTTCTCTTTGGCGGGGTAGCAATATAACGTCACAGCAATTATAATTTATAAATGAATATGTGTGTGTGTGAGTGAGTGCACGCGCGACACCTTACATTAGTTAAAATTATAAACTACTCACATTTACTATTCTGCATTTAATATTTTATTCTGGCATTGTTGACACGTGTATATTGTCATCTCCTTCCTGTCACAACATATTCTAGGGATTTAAAAAATAATAACAACATTTTATTGCTAGTTTTTTATTGACAATCAACAATTAATTAATTAATTTAAAACATTCATAACTCGCAGGCACAACAACATAGAGTAATTTTTTTTTAGGTCTTGTGACCGATACAAGTAATTAAGATTAGAGTGTAACATGAATTATAAAATTGTGTTAGCATGAAAAAAATATAATCACTCTTTTACCTAATAAAAAACATCAGGAGAGAATATCATTTTTTACCATCTAGGTATTTTTACGTTGACAATTTGGACCTTCATAGCGAAAACGGACTATACCTCACATGGGAAATAAGGATGAGAAGTTTTCCCTTCTTAGCAAAAACGGTGTATAGGCAATGAAAACAACAGACCCCAGGTGACGTCACGTGTTTTGACAGCAATACACACTCTAATTCAAGGGCGTGGTCACGTGACCAAAACCGACCAATCGCACGCTGATCTATCGGGTCCAGAACACTACTCTCGTTGACTAAACACCTGGGCACAAGTGCTAGCTTTCATTTTTTTTTATTTGGTCACGTCTAATATGTTCTTTCTTCAACTTTGGACATGTTCTTATGTCTTCATCTTGATTATTGTCCATTTCAAAAAATTGCTCTAAATGTTTCCATGACGCTGTTTGAATGCCGGTCTTCCATTGAAATTGCAGATCCTTTGTCAAAAGATTATTGCGGATACCTTTTAAAAGATGAGAGGGATCATATAATGGTATAATTTCAACATCATCTAATTGATTTGTTCTCTATCTCTTTTCTAAGACAGTTTATACTTGTCTCTTCTCTCAAGGATTTGTTTTAGCTTGGTCTCATACGGTGGCAATAATTTTAAGGCCAGTTGAAACCACCGAGGAAATAAATTCTTTAATACAAGTAACCAGCTCTGTAGTTTTAGCTGTACTCTCATTGAAATAATATGCCACTGGTTACTTCCACCTTGTCCCCAGGCCACGGAGCATCAACACTAAGGCATGATCTGCAAAAGATAAGTTACTTTTTCCATTCCCAAAATCTTCAAACCCTTCAATTAAATCTAGATTTTCATTATACTGAATATTTGCCTGGAGCTTAATCTCATCAAATATTAGAACACAAAACTTGTCCTGTTCCTTCAGGCCTGACACAACAGATGGCAGGATTTACACCTGGATTGAAAGGAATTTTGGAAAGCATTCTCATTATTGTTCTCCTGGATGGGAGTGCAAAAAACTTTGCAAGTAATTTGTACCCTTTAGCGCTTTGTTACATAAGTGAAAGCGCTAATATCTTATCTTCATGTGTGAACCGCCTCCCTCTAGGTTTCAGTTTTTGGTTGGTAATTTGACAGGAGATGAAATCACAAGTAATCTTGTCCACTCTTTCGATTAGATTTTGAAAATAATCAGCGGCATTTAACTTTTCCGCTGATTTTAAACATGATCTTAAACAATTTATACGTTTCCTCATCAAATGAGTCCGCTTCTGGAGCTTTGTATCTTCGAGATACATTGTACTAGCGTTTGGTATCAACTCATGCTGCCTCATCACACCTATCTTTTTTAAGAGGCCACTGTCCTTTCTTGAACCAACTGTAACAAATAAAATACAGTTATATAAAACACTACAAACGGGGCTAACACAAAAAAAAATTGGACATAAACATAATTGAAATTGAAATTAAGACAAGTTTATTGTGAAGTAATTGATAGCATTGACATTTAAATACAAACACTCTTTGAGAAAATTAACAATGTAACTAGTACTTATGTTATATTCACTTTGTGTGTTCAAGAGTTTCTCTTTATTCCCACCCGCAGCAGAGTTACAAGGCTCCAAGGGGTTATACATAAACCACTTAACGCTTTCTAGGGGTGGGGCAGAGGGAGGAACTCTCATGTATACATGTTGTTACCAGAGGGAAAGAAAGAAAGTATTACATAACACAGCACATTTTCATGTGCCTGAAAGTGACATGTTTATAATCATAGCAGTCCAGTGTATTTTAGCACATACCTTCTACCTTCTGATAAATATGTGTGTGTGTAACTATTATACAACTGCCACGTTGGCAACATAGTCCAAGTTATCATTCTCTCGGTAGACTATACAGCTGATGATTGGGGGTTGGGGTTCTAATTTCAGTCAGGTCTATTGAGGGTTGCTATTTCTACATGGTTTCCCACTCTCCCTCCATGAAAATGTTGGTAGAATATCTTTAAAATTCTACCTTACTCATTCCTATTCCATAGAGTAATTAAAATATATGAGTATAACTTGAAAAAGTAATAGGACGTGGTGATAAATAAATAATAATAACTACTGTACAGGATGTGTTTGGTTGTTATTTAGTATACAATTTGTACGGTGGTGTGGTCAATCTAATGTTATAGGAATGAGGAAAGTAGGATTTTAGAGGTAATCTACCCTCATTAAGGTGGAGGGAGAGTATAAAACCACTCTGAGTACACCCGACCGGTAATCGAAACCTAATCTCCGCTTTATCGGCCGTCTAGTCTTTTTCGAGAGTGGCGCAAGGATCCAGGATCGATGTTGGAACGAAACATGAGTCTGGGTATTGATAATTTAGTAAAAGTAAAATTGTAGACTAATCCGAAATATAATTTAGAAAGGTTGTATACCTAGAATTGCTTAAATATCTCTCTATATGATGATACTATTACTTTAAAAAGTGCACAATATTAAGAAAGATGTCCTCCCAAGCGTCAAGAATCGTATTTTGACACTTTAACATCATCATGAAGCGCCACTACAGAAAAGGGCCATCCTATTTAGCACATAGTAATGCCGTCTGGTTCTTACTCAGAACGTAAACCTGGCATCCATAACATAAATATAGCAGAGGCTTTTCTTGATGAAACTGAGATCGACGTCTGTATTTTTATACTTGACTTATCTGCGTGTGTAGCTATTGTGCCGATATTACGTCATCGGACGCCCAGTGTTCCCATAAACCTCCGCGAGAGCACCTGGCCGGCTTGCGGAGGGTTTTCTCCTGCGGGAAGAAGTAGTTCGCGCGGTTGGCAAGGGGATCTAACATGGTGTATAGTCAGGGTGATTTCATGAACCGGAGGGGGTGAACCGACTTTCCCCCTCCCCCAGACTGGTGGTGTGGTCAAAAAGAAAGTTGTACAGTAATAAATGTAAAGGTGTTGAGTGACTGTGTGATATTGTGAAATAAAGTGATGCCTTACAAAATTGAGTCTGTACACTATCAATAAATAATAATACTCTCTGAAATTATTTATATTTAGGATTTAAAATGGATTTTAAGAAGTCTTAAATCTGAATCCCTCTTTTAGTATCAAAAAACTTTCCTATGAAATAATGACATTCACTCTTGGTGAGATAAGTTATGTAGCACGGGGTTGGGGTTTTTTGGGGGGTAGGCCAAATTTGTATATGGTGTTACATGGGGGGAGGGGGTTGGAAAGGTAAGAAAAAAACATTTAGAGGTTTATGGACTCCCAACGAGATGGTGCAGACAGTTTTAATTTTGCATTTTTATCGAGGAAACACTAGCTGGTTGGACAATTGACAGTTTTTCTCCTCATTATTGAAATAAAAAAGGTTAAGTAAAACTATAAAACCAAAGTAAAAGTATTTACAGTATACTCCTGTTAATTGCAAATGAATTTTATAATTAGAATATAGATGTTTTGTTATCTCTTTCGCAAAATAGAGTAGGGCCTCTCAACAAAATCTTTAATTTTGATAAAGATAGTTGAATTTTTATTTATTATTTAAATATTAAGATAATTTACATAAATTTTTATAAAAATAATAACTAAAATATGATAACAATTATTATTAATTAAGTAGCAAGAATAAACTGTTACATAGCTTACTATATTATGAAACAATTTTTAAAACATTGCGCTTACGTGAGTTAGTCCTGTAGCCCACAGCTAGGCTCTCTAATAGTGTACTAGCACATATAGAGAGTACTCTCCCCACTGGCTGTTCTTATTAATATTTAAAAAGGACACAACCAAAAAGTACTCTTTTATATCCTAAATGTATAATCTTACAGATATTTATTATTCCCTAGACCAGCGTTTCCCAAAAGGTGTTCCGCGGAACCCTGGGGTTCCGTGGAAGGGTCAAAGGGGTTCCGAGTTCTGTCTGAGAATTAACTAAAACGTTCATAGAAAACAGTCATAACATAGCCGCGCCGCTGTAAGTATATCTAGTATCAAACAGAGCGGGCGGAGCGGGGTGGCGGGGCGGTGCACCTGTCGAGACAGCCTAATTTTAGTGCTATTATAAGTAAATATGTGAAAAAATTTCATTCTTCACATTAAATAGTTACTTTTTTTGTACGAAAAATGTTTTATAATACTTATAATAATAATTTTTTATTTATAATTATTCTTTCTTTTCATGTCAAACATGAAAATATTCAAACTACACTACAAGGTACAATCACTTTTGTTATTATCAAAATGGGGTTCCGCCAAAAAAAGTATGATCAATTAGGGTTCCGTGGCCAAAAAAAATTGGGAACCTCTGATCTAGCCCTATCACAACCAAGTCCGGTGGCTCACTTGGTAACAGTTTTCTTGTGTAGTTAGGGTGAGGGTCATCAGATAGCACTAGTGGTTCCGTGTGACTCATTGATCTCTATAATATAACTGGATGGACATACACATACAAAATGCCAAGGACAAAAGCGTGACGTTCAAGTTTATCGTCTGCTACACTGTTGGGGGGGAAAGATTTAACGGTTTCTTTCAATGTTCTTACGCAAAAACATGTCTCTGATGAATAAAAGTGTTATTGTTTGAGAATAGTGAAGTATTATACCACACTTTCCTGAAAAAACATTTGCATTAAAGGATATAGAATTCAGTTTTACAGGTAATACTGTACAAATACGAATAAAATATTTAACATATTTAAATATGTAGCTATCATCCATGTTGTTTACATTCTGCCAAGACTACACTTATATTTAAAGTTGGTTATTAGCTTGTATAATGATTTCATAAACCATATTATATTAAAAGTTCGATAAATATAATGAATAAGGTATCTTAAAACTTGATTACATTTGTTTGAATGACAAACTTTGTGTAGTAGCCATACCGGTACATTCAAACTATCACTTAGGTTATAGGCTTGTAGAAAGTACCTATTATTATATTACTTTTTTTTTTAAAAGTTGGCTCATATCATGTATATTGCTTTCAGAAACCATATTTTGTAGAAAGTTTGATAGCTATAATGAAACAAGTTAGCTAAAAACTGTATTACATTTGTTTGAATGACATACTTTGTGTAGAAGTCTTACGTTCAAATTATAATTTAGGTTATAGGCTTGTAGGAAGTACGGTATCTACTAAACCATGATTTTAGTAATAATACCAATCTGTAAGGCTCTATATTGTACCAGAATACTATTCTATATATAATATTTTGGTAGGATAAACGGCCATTTAAAACGGAAGTAGAAATTTCCTTCTGGAAGGTCTTTTATCCTAACTAAACACCACTATAGGGTAGGATTTTGGTACGAGATAAAGCCTTACAAATGAGCTTCCTTTAAACATCATCGTATATATTAGGCTACTTCAACTTATTTAAAGAAAAAACTAACCTGTTTCGAACTTTGTTATGGTCTTCAAAGCTTTTACTAACATATTTATTTAATTTAACTACTCACACATTGATGTATCTCATATATTCTGTCAAATTAATGAGCGCTGTTAAAATGTCACATTGCCTTGTATGGGTGTAAGAGAGAAAGAGATACCCGAAAGTTTTCTTCTCTCTTACACAATGGTATGCAGACGACAGCTCGAAAATTTCAGCCACAGATGTCCATCCAGTTATTTTATAGAGATCAATGGTGTGACTCTTGCTTTGGATTTTCACATCTAGCATCGGTGGCTCACTCGACGGAAGTTTTCTGTAGTTAGAGATATGGTCACTAGATCTCATTAGTAGTTACGTGTAATAACTTCCTACCAAAAATTAATTGGTCCCACTAGCAAAACCGATAAAAAATTGCGTTATACCCATGTTAAACATTTTTTGACTCCCGGATTTTAACTTATTTTAATAGGGGCTGCACATCTTATGGCTATCGCATCCTTATTAAATTCCTCATTTATAAATTAAGACCAATAAAAAAGGTAAATAGTGACTATTGAGTCTAAAATGATATAAATATATCATTGCTGTACAAACATTTCCCCTAAGAGGTTAAAGAAAAAGAACATTAACTTTTTTAGAGACTTACTTATTTACTTATCCTATAGCATTATAGAATTATTGCATTGAAAATTAAGTAGTATTTCTGAACAACTATAGCTCAAGAAATTGTATTATTATATTTGCCAATATCTCCGAAACTAATGGTTCTATAAAGACATATTTCAAATAAAGGCTTTTTATTTTTTATAGTATACAATTTTGCAATGATAAGTTATTTAGTATCTTAAATAGTTGCAGAGATGAGGAAATTTCCGCTTCTTTATAGTTTCAGTTTCATAGGAAAGCGAAAATAGCCATTTTGCTTATAATCTTAGTCAACACCTGGATACGAATTTTAATCAAAATCGTTTGAGCCAATTTTGAGAAAACGGATTTTTTCTCTTTTCGCTCTTTATTAAACTACTCTTAATTTTAGGGTTGGATATCCAATTTCAAAAATCTCTTGGTGCAACCCTATGAAAACCCTAGATACTAAGTTTTAGCCCGATCGGTAAAAAAGTTTAGGCTCTACTCTGAAGTACAGACAAACAGACGGGAATTCAAAAACAACTTTTTCGGATTCGGGGGGGTCATTAAAAGTCGAAATTCATTAAAATCTCGAGTTTTTTTTTTTTTTTTTGACGATCACAAGATAAGATGGAGAGAAAGTAAAAATACAAGAAAATTGATTAAAAAATGTAATATACATATTCTTATTGAGAATTCCTGGGAAATTGTATTGTGGGAAAAAGATAATCGATTGAACTTCTAAAAGAAAAGGCGGGACTAATATATAAGACCAGAGAACCGTGTGATATTTGCCCAAAAATTAGACAAAATGAAATATTCTATGTTTTGTAATTGACAGAAAAACAAAGTAAATGATATAGTCCAGGTATTATCATAAATATTTGTTTGTCTAATGTAATGTTATTCGCATCAATGGTCACGTGGACAGAAAGCTGGTCCAATTTTTCATTAATAGTTGAATCAGAGCGCATATTGTAGGAGTTTTTCCAAAGTGGTTTCCCACTTTTCTTCTAAGCTAGTATGGAAATAAACTTTCTCATTTATATCTCATACTTTACCTCACAGGCATTATATTAGGATTGTAGACTGGAAGGGAAGTAAGACTTGGTTGAAATAATATTATTAATTATATAAAAATATATTGCAACATAACCTATAATATAATTAAAACTATTCATGATACTATACATAAGATGGATCTAATATTATATACGTTATACGTAAGAAAATATATATATTATAATATATTAAATGATATATATTATACCTTATATAGCAAATAAAACATATAATTTATATCACACGAAACATATTCTTAATATATATAATATAATAATACATATTATTTTTATATATAATATATTATATCATGGTATTTATTATATTATATTAGATAATATTCATGCATATTACGTATAGTTAATTTAGAATGTATACTATATATAATTTAATTGAAATATATATTTTACAACCACATTATAAATATAGATATGTAAATATATGTATACTATATTGTGTTATATAATATATTATATGTTAATATATATTATATATAATATAGGGGAGATTCGGATATAATGGGATATTTAGTGCGGGATTACTACTATCTTTTAAGACAAGGATAGTAAGGCATTGATTTTGTGTGGATATTTTCATTGAATATTATAGCCTACTTTCTTCAGAATTTTGTATAATTTTTAGAATTTTTTCTTTATATGTAATTTGATATTTTGTTTAAAAATGCAAAGTGTCCTGTTTTAGCCAACTATTTGGGTAAAACGGGTTACTCATTTGAATTAAATGTAAATTCATACGAAATTAAAATTAACATGTATATAATGATAAATTTATAAAAAAAAATCAAGTCATTACAACAAATATATGTTATAGCAAAGGAGTTCACATTCTTATTTATATAAAAATACATAATATATCAAATTATAAAAGGACACAAAATCATCTGTTTTTTGACAGATGAATAAAATTGCTTGAATCACGTGCTTAAGGAAATTAAAAATCAAGGAAACATTTACATCAACACGTGCTAGAGGCTCATTCTGGTAGCGTAAATTGGAACCTAGTTGACACTTAGCTCTAATTGTAACCACTGAAGACTATGACACAACGGTAGTATGTATTCATTGCTAAATAATAAATATGTTTTCATATTGATATTTGGTAAAATGAATATTATTGTCTTATACACAGGCAAGACCAAAAAATCTATTTATGTATATTTTAAATTCTAATCATCTTATTGAGTTTTACCATATTTAAGAAAGTTAAAAGTTCTTTTATTTGGGAAGTGAAAATAATGAAATTCAGTGTTGGCAAAACTGGGTGTTTGTCAATAAATTAAAGTAAATAAGATAATATAGTTTTTACTCGAATTGACTGTAAATATAGTGTATAATTAAGGGGGGAGGACATTCTCTTTGTCACAATATAATATATATCTTATAAAATATAAAAATTAATTATTTATGTATAAAATTTATTTTATTTATTATACATAGTATTATATATATAGTGCATACAACATATTATATGTAATACGTAGTAAATACAATCCATTTTAAAGTGAAAATAAATGTATTAAACCAAACATTTGGACATTGCAATATGCATTAAAAGACTTCACAATTCCCCATTCTCAACAGTCAAGAAATAATTTATGGATTGAAGGCCTTCTTTAACGCTGGCCTTGAGCATAGCTATGCAAACTTTTTGGCAGTCATGTGTGGAAGTATTGCATTCCGCAAGGGCTGAGCCAGCAAGTTGCCACCTTACAACTTCGACGGACTGTACAACTACAATAACCAAATAAGTCTTAAAATTCAACATATATAATTTGGAGTTAGATAAATAGGAGGATAAGGGGCTTTTTAATATTACAAAGCTAATAAACAAAACTTCTCCGTATGGTATAAGCCCCAAATTTGTAAGCAGGTATATGAATTTACTCTAAATAATGATAAAAGTATGAAATTTTAAAATGGGACTCTAGGAAATAGGGAAGGAGAAAAGGGGGTGATTAATATGTTAAAAGATAAAAAAATAGATTAGTATTAAAATATAAATTTATCAGGAATATAGGGGGATTATTTCAAATAATCAAATAAATTTAAAAAAATTGTTATTTCTAAATGGGAGTTGGCGATCTTGGGGTTTTGAAAATTCCAAAAATAAAAGAACAAACCACTTCTTACAATGGTGGAAGATTTCCATTTGTTAGAGTAATATAAAGACCACCTCAAATAGCCATAAAGATCAACAATTTTTGAGATTTCTAATGGTGGAGCGGAAAATGAGGGTGGGTCCTCTCAAAATTGTCTAAAATACTTTTTTGCAGGGTAAGGGGGGAGTAAAAATGGCATGTATGTAAATAGACCTTCTCGGATAGCTGAACACGTCAGGACACATGGGATTTCAAAATTTATTGAAGTCCAGTAAATGGAAGCACTTAAAAGATATTCAACTAATATAAAACACTCTTTTAGATGAGGCTGAAAGATGAAATTTGACACATAAAAACCATAAAAGATAACCAAATAAGTCTTAGAATTTCAAAAAGGGAATGTGAGCTCTGAATGGGGGAAGATATGTTGCCCCGACACCCCTCCCAGCTGTCACTTAATGGTGCAATTACAGTAACCTCAGATAAGGTAGGAGTGGGGGGGGACATGTAGACACAAATATATAATAAATTACAAACGAGGGAATCAATTGTAGAATGATTTAATGAGATAAGGCACATAGCATAGTTTGGCACATAGTATAGTTTTGCACATAGTCTCAGTAAGTACCATTAAAGAATGTTGATAAGTCATTATATTGTATAGTATACATAACAACTATTAAGGCCTAGCAATCACAGGATACATGAAATGAAAATTTAGTAGTCTTAAAAACAGTTCTTGCCCGTGTGCTCACAGGTGGCCTTAGCCTTGGGTAAGGTCGGGTTCAGGTATAATGAGCACCTGCTAGGTTGGGCTAGAACCCATCGCCCAGCGGGCGAAGATACAACTTTACAAAACACTAGAATTCGTGAGCCGAGCAGGGTTGATGGCAATGATCCACAAGTTGAGCACCCTTAGAGGAGTGCAGCAAAAAATGAAAGCCAGTGATACAGAAAACCCAGCCAGTGCCTGAGGGGCAGTATCGGTACCTGAGTCAGATATTCCTGAGGGGAAAGTAACTGAACTTGAAAGGCAAAACACGAACCGCGTCTGAAGGACAAGGCCGCCCCGCAGGTTGAACACCATAACCTACGTTAGAGTACAAACAAGAGTGCCTAACAAGGCATACTTCCCAGGTCCTCACTAGTACCTGAACCGTTGCTTGCCCGCGAACCACATTTAAAAATACCACAATGGTTACATAGTATGTGGTGCGGGATACAACACTTAGAACGGCTACCCAAAATGTAGGGCCGAAAAAGCGCTTGGCGCGTGCGGGATTAGGAGCCAAGTTCGCTCCTATCTCAACACAATAACAAAACATTGGTCATGACTTAACCCTAAAGTATCCTAACATAACAACCAAAACATTGACCCTAACTTAACCCTAAAGTAGCCCCTGACAATGAAAAGGCAAGAAACGCATAACCCTAATCCTGGGGTATATTAACCCAGCTAAATAATAATAGAAATGATACGACCTAGGTCTAGACTCTAGACCAAGCGGTTGGCTATAGCTGTTCTCTCTTGTACGGTGTGACCATCATTATTACTTCCTCCTATCGAGCGGTGAATCCATCGTCCTAGACGGCAAGTCCCTTGGTGTAACGTATACTTCGTTGCCCAGCGGTGTACGCAAGGTATCTCGGCTGGTGCAGCAGTGATATTGAATATTTTAACCCAGTTCACCGATGAATATATAGCCCGCTGACAGAACAGCCAGCGATGAGTGGTGGGGGAAGCTTCGATAGACGTCTGGAAACGTTACTTGCATGAGCTGACAGCCGTAGAGGCGCTATCAGTTGGTTTCTTGGTTTCGACGAGAACGGAGCTCCAAGTGTGGAGTGGTTTTCAGTCTTCACTCCTTCCAATGGGGCCTCGGGCTAGGTGCAGAACTCGGCGAAGTGAGTAAATAAAGAAAACAAATACAAGTTACTAGTCTAGTATGGGACACTAGTATTAAGGTAATATATTTTGTTTTGCTTGCATCAGTTCATTCTCACACATTCTAATCGAACAGGGCTAATCCAGTTTAGCCCGTTACAATGTCAAGTTGACATATCTCCCAAATATTACTATAAAATCTACTTTTTGGCATGAGAAAAAAATTTCCCAATTTGGTTAAAGGTAAAAACCCACATAGCAAAAAAAAAAAAAAGCTGGTAAGTTTGTAATTAAAAAAACAGGTGCTGGGAAATAAAGGGGTCTTCAACACCTAAATTTATGGATAAAAGCCTTAGCAATACGGTGGAAAACTTTAACTTTATAAAGACAAGCATAAAAAGTAAAAAAATTGTCAAAAACTAAAGGCTATAGTAAATGTTGTAGCATTATCTGCGATGGCCACAAACAACTATTGCTCAACTATTGCCCGCCACACCGGACATGTTTATGTTTTTCAAGAAATCAATAGACTAAAAGTGTGAGTGACTCTTGTCGAACTGGTGACCCCTGCTGGCAAGGCTTACAACTTCTTCCACCTGCCAGAACTAAGAATTTTGACGTGCAGCTTCATTTAATCAGAGAGGCTAATGAAGAAAACATTGTGACGGTGATCAAATGGCTGACATTCTGACGAAGCTATTAGCAAGAAGTAAATGTACCAAAAATGTTGAAAGACTGAATGTAGTGAAAATATAAGGCAAATGAAAGTACTAATAAAAACAGCGCCGTATATAATCTAGAGAGTATTTTTTGTGTCACTAGCATAGAGATAGTAATATTTATTTTCTATATTGATACAAGCACTGCATTGCTCATTTTTAGCTTCTCATTGCTTTCGATGTAACAATGTATTTTTTACTTTCTTTGTATCTGTGTTGTTGATTAAACGATTTTTTCTTAATTAGACTTAATAATCTCTTTCATACTGTTTAATTCAACAATTACCTTTTGATTTGGTGAACGCTTTAGTTCTTACATCACCGACCACCACTGAATATAAATGATTATTTATTAACCTAAAGAATTAACTTAACTTATGTATTAGCTTGTTTATTATTTTTAATGTTGTGTAAACATATTTTTTTACTTATGAATAATAACTCATTAAAAAACCATGTATATGATAGTTCTTAAGTATGATATCTTTCATAATTCCATACTCAAGATGGTGGTGACCTGTTGGCTTTATAACATTGAAAGAATAGCCTGGTGCTCTTTATCGCAAATCCTCCAAGTCTAAGAGTTTTCTTTTCATTGCTCATTTATTCTCAATAATTTTTTATGAGTTTTTAATTATTACTGAACATTGTTATTTACAGGTTAAAGCATAATTTTAAAATAAAAATATTAGCTATGCTGTATTTGTTTTAAATAGTATCAAACGTATTATATTGTAGGAGGCGTAATCGAATATAACAATATGTCCAATGATGAGTTAATTCAGAGTTCGATGGCTGTATCTTATGGAGAGGAGACAAAGCTACGCTGTGATGGCTCAGAGAACAACCAATCCACTAGTTCTTCAGGAGGAAGCGCACCCCATGAGGAGTTCAACAAGCTGGCACTTGACTTTCGCCCTGTCTCTACAAGCAAAAGGGACAAATGTAGAAACTTCTGGATATTCATAGATTCTAATCCGGAACTTGGCCAGATCAAAGATATAGGACACAGGAAGGGTAAGGACCTTACTAGCAATCTTTATTAAATATTTATTACTAATATTAAAAACACAGCTACTATTTTGGTATATTACACTAAATATTTTGTGGCGATGTGTAAAAAAGCATGTTAAGCGGTTATTTCTCCACTTATCTTAGAAAACAGAGTTACGAGCTTTTGTTCCTTGCTGCATCTTCAAACACGTGATTGTGGTCATGCAACCTAATACACGTTCATATTACAAACATTTTGCATTTTAAAAGCTGTAAAGTGTTCTAAGCGATTGGTGGCTATATAGCTTAGTTTCGCTCGCTCACGTACAACATAGAACGTTTAATTTGTAATTTAATCACGGGAGTAGAACTATCTGGTGAATTTGAAATTAAAAGATAACAGGCGAAATTATTTGTAGTACAATTTCAGAAGGTTGTGCTTTTAATATTTAGTTTATTAAACTGTATGTATGGATCTGTGCGTAGATAACAAGTTGTAAGCTCTTTAAGCCAAAGCCCTACCTATATTCCTAATTGCTATCCTTTGTCTATGCTGTGAGATACAAGCTTACCTTTCATACTTCCACTATGGTATGGATTATACTGTAAGATAGAGTCATAGTATAGTCTGTCATGATAAAAGTAAACGGAATGTACAATATAGGTATAATGTCCGTGACAATCTTTGTGTGCTAAAACCACGCTCTTTGCATTGGATGTGACGTCATCCTCTAGAAGCATTAACGTTGCTTTGGAAGGCAAATGCGTATCACTGTGCAATATGACCTTTCACTTCCAGCACTAAGGTCACACTACAGCATGGGGTGGGCACTTTTATAAGATTAGCTGATCCCGTAAACTAGTTTGGGGCACTATAACTATAAGCAGCTTGCAATGACGCCATAAAGGAATGCGCATGCGTGGGCGTGAAGTCCATAAAAAAAAGCCGTATTAAGTCTATGTAAAATTTGCCATTACTGTTTAGGGTTTTGTTAGTAAGTTGTCATTTATTTTAAAGAAGGAATTTAGCTAGATTTTCTAGAGTATGCATTTTATAACGTGGTTTATTTATAAAATAATGGATTTAGTTATATTTGATTGAATTAGATATAAGAATTGATTAATTAACACTCCGCAATAGAAAATGCGTTGTGTTCCAAGTGTAACTAACGACCAGTGGCGCATGAACGGGGGGTACGGGGGGAAATTTTACTCCCCCTAAAAATTGAGAGGAGTAAAAAGTATCATTTTTACCCCCCTAAAATATTTTAGTTAAACTTTTAGATAAAGTAAAGATCTTGTTGAGGCAAGATAAAAAGTTCACATTAAGGCAACATAGCAAAAATAAAATGTGCTTGGAGCACACATTGTTTGAAAATTCTGATAGTGATACCAGCTACATCAGCTACTGCAGAAAGAAGTTTTTCAATGCTTATACGAAAAAAAACTATCTTCGCTCCACGAGGAGGCAACTTAGACCAAATCACCTGTTTCTGCTGAATGCATATCCTGAGAGGCTCAACAAACTTGAAAATTGCAAAACTAGTTATTGGTATTTTAGCTAGTAATGAATATAGGGCGAAGGTGTATGGAAACCTACTTTAATTTTCGGGGTTTCATAATTTTTAGCTAAGCCACATCAGTTATAATTTTTCTTAATTTGTTTTGTGTATATTAATTCTAGTGTTTGGCATGACTAAAATAAATAAGAAAAATGCACAATGGGACCATTAAATACAAGTATCCCTCGTCATACGCGATCTCACTTTCCGCGTTTTCGCCATAACGCGATTTAGAAATAGTAAAAATAATGTGTTGTTGGCTGTAATTTCGCAGTCACCCTGTGCGGTGATGACGTGAGCTTGTGCGCGCATATTCCAGTGAGCACAAAGAGCTTTACTGTACAGTTTGGTGCTAGGGGGGTGGTATTGACAACATTGGAGATGCATGGGCAGAAGTTAAACAGTCCTGTATGAAGGGAGTTTGGAAAAATATTTGGCCTTAAGTTTCTGACTCTCATGATTTTGATCCTGAACACGAGCTTTCCAATTCAAGACATGACATCGTTGACATAGCAAGAGGTTGGATTTGAAGACGTAGATCAGGCAAATGTGGATGAATTGCTTCTATCCCACTCAATATAACTCACCAATGAAGATCTTCTAGAAAAGGAGAACGGCATAAAGGATGAATAGGAAGAGCACTATGTTGTTGAGCTTATCAAAAACCTCAAAAAACAAATTGATGAATTTTGTTAACACATGACAGTTAAATTTAGAATCATGAGGAATGATCCTAAGAGGATAGAAGTCTATTACAGAGATGAGTATTTGGCATGCTACAAGCACTCTTTGAGAGAGGAAGAATGCTGCTCAAGCTGAGTCTACCATTCATCAAAAAAGTTAAAATCTCAGTTAATGACCCAGAGCACTTCAGACAGCAAGATGTCAAGAAGAGCCTAATAGAGCATGAGCTTACGTCAAGGTCTTCAAGAGCTAAACCACCATCCACTTCAAGAGAGCAAGCCTACATAAGGCCGTCAAGAGAGCAAAGCTACCATCCAGGGAGAGAGCAAGAGCTTAATCCAGACATCAAGAAGCAAGAGCGCTACAATCCAAGGCCGCAAGATGACAATAGCGTAGGTTCAGGCCCTAAGAGAGCAAGAGCTACAGAGCTACATACCAGGCTCCAAAGCACTACAGTGGCTTCAAGAGCAAGATCTCTACCAAGCCCTCAAGAGCAAGACTCCGTCAGAACAAAAGTTATATCAAGTTGCCAATCAGTTAATTACATGCATTGAAGTGAAAGTAGTGCTGTACAGTAGACTAGATGTAGTTAAAATGTGTTTGTTTACAATTTAGGGAGTGAAGATTGACATAGTGTAGGCTCCTTCATTGAAGGATAAATAAAACATTCATTAAGAGCTTTAAAATACCTTATACCTATCAATGTAAGTCAATCACTTGCCTTGTCAGTACGCGATTATTTATCAAAACCAATCACTCGCGTAGTGCAAGGGACAGCTGTATTACATTTACCTGGTATTTTTTAAATCTCAAAAATGTTATTCCCTATAAAAGCACATGATCATTTTTACCCCCCTAAATAAAAACGTTCCTGCGCCACTGAGTCTAACGTCCCGCTTCAAATATTTTAGTACGCGGCACTAACGCCACGAGCGCTAGGGATGTGGTTCTACTTGCCAACATTAATTTGAGTTTATATACTTAACCTTTTGTATGCACTACAACCTCATCATGTCATCTTCCTGTCGATAACTTCGATATACAGTGTTGCCAGCTTTGGTATACTTTATTCTCGGACAGGTTTTAAGTTTGCTATGTTGCGTTTGAGGCTTGGACTTAAGAGGATTGTACATCTCTGACACTTACTTAAACAGAATTATCTGGTTTTCATTTATAATTAATAAAATGAAGAAGTTGTGTATCTGTTATGAGCATTGCGCGATCTACCACACACAGATTTCTGAAATTTAAAAATTTGTAGCTCAGTGCACGAACATTATATATAGTTATCATACTATTTCACTCCTCACTTAATAGTACCAACCATCACTCCCATTATATAGTACCAACCATCACTCCCATTATGTATAGTACCAACCATCACTCCCATGTATGTCATAGTACACATACCATATGTATTACACTCCTCATAAGTATTCCCTAGTACCAACCTTCACTCCCATTCTGTATAGTACCAACCTTCACTCCCATTATGTATAGTACCAACCATCACTCCCATTATAGTATATTTAGTACCAACCATCACTCACCATTATGATAAGTACCAACCTTCACTCCCATTATATTAGTACTAACCTTCACTCCCATTCTGTATAGTACCAACCTTCACTCCCATTATGTATAGTACCAACCATCACTCCATTATTAATTACCAACCATCACTCCCATTATATAGTACCTACTCCTAAGTACACTCCCATTATTATAGTACCAACCATCACTCCCATTATGTATAGTACCAACCTTCACTCCCATTATGTATAGTACTAACCTTCACTCCCATTCTGTATAGTACCAACCTTCACTCCCATTATGTATAGTACCAACTTACCATGCCAACCATTATTATATATACCAACCATCACTACTCCCATTATATAGTACCAACCATCACTCCCATTATATAGTACCAACCATCACTCCCATTATATAGTACCAACCATCACTCCCATTATGTATAGTACCAACCATCACTCCCATTATGTATAGTACCAACCTTCACTCCCATTCTGTATAGTACCAACCTTCACTCCCATTATGTATAGTACCAACCTCACTCCCATTATATTACCAACCTTCACTCCCATTATATAGTACCAACCTTCACTCCCATTTATATAGTACAACCTTCACTCCCATTCTGTATAGTACCAACCTCACTCCCATTATGTATAGTACCAACCTCACTCCCATTCTGATAGTACCAACCTTCACTCCCATTTTATAGTACCAACCTCACTCCCATTATGTATAGTACCAACCATCACTCCCATTATGTATAGTACCAACCTCACTCCCATATAATACAACCTTCACTCCCATTCTGTAAGTACCAACCTTCACTCCCATTGTATAGTACCAACCTCACTCCCATATATAGTACCACCTCACTCCCATTAATAGTACCAACCTCACTCCATAAATACCAACCTATCCCATTATATAGTACCAACCTTCACTCCCATTATGTATAGTACCAACCTTCACTCCCATTATGTATAGTACCAACCTTCACTCCCATTATATAGTACCAACCTTCACTCCCATTTATATAGTACCAACCTCACTCCCATTATATAGTACCAACCTTCACTCCCATTATGATAGTACCAACCTTCACTCCCATTATGTATAGTACCAACCTTCACTCCCATTATGTATAGTACCAACCTTCACTCCCATTTGTATAGTACCAACCTTCACTCCCATTCTGTATAGTACCAACCTTCACTCCCATTAGTATAGTACCAACCTTCACTCCCATTATGTATAGTACCAACCTTCACTCCCATATGTATAGTACCAACCTCACTCCCATTATATAGTACCAACCTTCACTCCCATTATATAGTACCAACCTTCACTCCCATTATGTATAGTACCAACCTTCACTCCCATTATATAGTACCACCTTCACCAACCATTCACTCCCATTATATAGTACAACCTTCACTCCCATTCTTATAGTACCAACCTTCACTCCCATTATGTATAGTACCAACCTTCACTCCCATTTATAGTACCAACCTTCACTCCCATTTATAGTACAACCTTCACTCCCATTTATAGTACCAACCTTCACTCCCATTCTGTATAGTACCAACCATCACTCCCATTATGTATAGTACCAACCATCACTCCCATTATGTATAGTACCAACCTTCACTCCCATTCTGTATAGTACTAACCTTCACTCCCATTTGTATAGTACCAACCATTCACTCCCATTATGTATAGTACCAACCTTCACTCCCATTCTGTATAGTACCAACCTTCACTCCCATTATGTATAGTACCAACCTTCACTCCCATTATGTATAGTACCAACCTTCACTCCCATTATATAGTACCAACCTTCACTCCCATATTATAGTACCAACCTTCACTCCCATTATGTATAGTACCAACCTTCACTCCCATTATATAGTACCAACCTTCACTCCCATTATATAGTACTAACCTTCACTCCCATTATATAGTATAACCTTCACTCCATTATGTATAGTACCAACCTTCACTCCCATTATGTATAGTACCAACCATCACTCCTATTATGTATAGTACCAACCTTCACTCCCATTATATAGTACCAACCTTCACTCCCATTCTGTATAGTACCAACCTTCACTCCCATTATATAGTACTAACCTTCACTCCCATTCTGTATGTATCCAACCTTCACTCCCATTATGTATAGTACCAACCTTCACTCCCATTATATAGTACCAACCTTCACTCCCATTATATAGTACCAACCTTCACTCCCATTATATAGTACTAACCTTCACTCCCATTCTGTATATTACCAACCTTCACTCCCATTATTGTATAGTACCAACCTTCACTCCCATTTTGTATAGTACCAACCTTCACTCCCATTCTGTATAGTACCAACCTTCACTCCCATTATGTATAGTACCAACCTTCACTCCCATTATGTATAGTACCAACCTTCACTCCCATTATATAGTACCAACCTTCACTCCCATTATATAGTACCAACCTTCACTCCCATTATATAGTACTAACCTTCACTCCCATTCTGTATAGTACTAACCTTCACTCCCATTCTGTATAGTACCAACCTTCACTCCCATTATGTATAGTACCAACCTTCACTCCCATTATATAGTACCAACCTTCACTCCCATTATATAGTACTAACCTTCACTCCCATTATATAGTACTAACCTTCACTCCCATTCTGTATAGTACCAACCCTCACTCCCATTATGTATAGTACCAACCTTCACTCCCACTATGTATAGTACCAACCCTCACTCCCATTATGTTATAGTACCAACCTTCACTCCCATTATGTATAGTACCAACCTTCACTCCCATTATATAGTACCAACCATCACTCCCATTATATAGTACCAACCCTCACTCCCATTATGTATAGTACCAACCTTCACTCCCATTATATAGTACCAACCATCACTCCCATTATATAGTACCAACCCTCACTCCCATTATGTATAGTACCAACCTTCACTCCCACTATGTATAGTACCAACCTTCACTCCCTTTATATAGTACCAACCTTCACTCCCACTATGTATTGTACCAACCTTCACTCCCATTATGTATAGTACCAACCTTCACTCCCACTATGTATAGTACCAACCCTCACTCCCATTATGTATAGTACCAACCCTCACTCCCATTATGTATAGTACCAACCTTCATCTCCATTATGTATAGTACCAACCTTCACTCCCATTATGTATAGTACCAACCTTCACTCCCACTATGTATAGTACCAACCCTCACTCACATTATGTATAGTACCAACCTTCACTCCCACTATGTATAGTACCAACCTTCACTCCCATTATATAGTACCAACCATCACTCCCATTATATAGTACCAACCCTCACTCCCATTATATAGTACCAACCTTCACTCCCACTATGTATTGTACCAACCTTCACTCCCATTATGTATAGTACCAACCATCACTCCATTTTGTATAGTACCAACCTTCACTCCCACTATGTATAGTACCAACCCTCACTCCCATTATGTATAGTACCAACCTTCACTCCCATTATATAGTACCAACCATCACTCCCACTATGTATAGTACCAACCTTATTCCCATTATGTATAGTACCAACCTTCACTCCCATTATGTATAGTACCAACCTTCACTCCCATTATATAGTACCAACCTTCACTCCCATTATATAGTACCAACCTTCACTCCCATTATGTATAGTACCAACCATCACTCCCATTATGTATAGTTCCAACCTTCACTCCCACTATGTATAGTACCAACCCTCACTCCCATTATGTATAGTACCAACCTTCACTCCCATTATATAGTACCAACCATCACTCTCACTATGTATTAGTACCAACCTTCACTCCCACTATGTATAGTACCAACCTTCACTCCCATTATGTATAGTACCAACCATCACTCCCATTATGTATAGTACCAACCTTCACTCCCAATATGTATAGTACCAACCCTCACTCCCATTATGTATAGTACCAACCTTCACTCCCATTATGTATAGTACCAACCTTCACTCCCACTATGTATAGTACCAACCTTCACTCCCATTATATAGTACCAACCCTCACTCCCATTATATAGTACCAACCTTCACTCCCACTATGTTATAGTACCAACCTTCACTCCCATTATGTATAGTACCAACCATCACTCCCATTATGTATAGTACCAACCTTCACTCCCACTATGTATAGTACCAACCCTCACTCCCATTATGTATAGTACCAACCCTCACTCCCATTATGTATAGTACCAACCTTCACTCCCATTATATAATACCAACCATCACTCCCATTATATAGTACCAACCCTCTCTCCCATTATGTATAGTACCAACCATCACTCCCATTATGTATAGTACCAACCTTCACTCCCATTATGTATAGTACCAACCTTCACTCCCACTATGTATAGTACCAACCCTCACTCCCATTATGTATAGTACCAACCTTCACTCCCACTATGTATAGTACCAACCTTCACTCCCTTTATGTATAGTACCAACCTTCACTCCCACTATGTATAGTACCAACCTTCACTCCCATTATGTATAGTAGCAACCTTCACTCCTATTATGTATAGTACCAACCTTCACTCCCATTATGTATAGTACCAACCTTCACTCCCATTATGTATAGTACCAACCTTCACTCCCATTATGTATAGTACCAACCTTCACTCCCATTATATAGTACCAACCTTCACTCCCATTATGTATAGTACCAACCATCACTCCCATTATATAGTACCAACCTTCACTCCCATTATATAGTACCAACCCTCACTCCCATTATGTATAGTACCAACCTTCACTCCCATTATATAGTACCAACCTTCACTCCCATTATATAGTACCAACCTTCACTCCCATTATATAGTACCAACCTTCACTCCCATTATATAGTACCAACCCTCACTCCCATTATATAGTACCAACCTTCACTCTCATTATGTATAGTACCAACCTTCACTCCCGGTAAAGAATTTTGACAAAAATAATTAAAATAAAGTATAGACTGTTGCGGTTGTGTTTTAGGGCTTTTACCTCTGTTTTGGGGTAAAAGTTCTAAATTGTAAAACTTTAAATATTTTTACCACTTACAAGCTTGATTGCTTGGAAAGAAGTTATAAGTTTGTTAAACTAGGAGAGTGATACATAATAATGTAGCTATCTAACTTCAACAGTAGTCACACGTACAATCTCCATTTCCCTGAGAAGAGGTGCACTCCTCATGCCACCAGTCTTTACATTTCCTACATTTGATCCACTCCTCTGTAGGAGGATCAATATACTCATCCCAAGCAGGGCACTTTATTTCCGTTCCTCTCTTCTTAGGTTTCATATTATTAATATATTTTGAAATTTTTAGACTCTTAGCTTTTGATGTCCTCTTATTTCTCTCTTTCTCTTTCTAAATCATCCAGTTTTTTTTTTGTATGGATATCCTGATAGTTTCTCAGACTGTATTCCTTTTTTTCTTTGTCGATTTTCCCTTATTTTGAGAAGTGGTGCAATCTCAAATGGTGCGACATAAACTGAAGTTTTTATGTCTTAATTGCAGCATTTGGATAAGTTATCAAAACAATGACCCAAATTATTTGCTTCTGCGTATTGAAATGCTAACATTCTAAGGCTTTTGAATGTAAATCCATAAAATAAGCTATCTAAATCTCGACAGTAGCTTGCAAGATCTTGTTCCACCTATTCTGTAAAGACAAGCTTAAGCCTCTCTAGCTTTTCAACATCCCCTGATTTAAAAATAAGTTTAAACTTCAGTTGATTGTTAGAACAACATCAATGTTTAGACATGATTAAATTGAAAATAATTTTGTAGCCAAAACTAGTAGGCCTAGAACTACCTCTTTAAGACGTTTTCTTTAGTGGATTCTTCAATTCTAAGTTCATTAGCAGCGTGAAGTTCAGATGGGCCATCCTTATTAATTGTCGAGCTCTTTCAATTACAACAGGAGTACACGGTATTCTGCCAGTTTTTCTTACGTATTTCCTTCAACTTAAAATAATAAAATATTTAAATTTAGTTAAATGTGATTTTATAAAAATGATTACACATAATATATTATACAAACGTTTGAAAATCCATTTAAAAATAAAATGTTAGTGCAATTAGGGATGTGGTATCAAAATAAAAGAATCTATGCTATACTCATTTAAAGTATCGGAAGAAAAATATCGATAACGTACTAGTATCTAAAGAAAAGTATCGATAGCTGTTAGTATTGGTATTGGAATTTTAATCTGTGTAAGTTAAGTATTTTTTTATCTAGTAATAATAATTTCATCTTTTGCATCATAATTGTATTTTCATATTTATTTAAACACTGAAAATTATAATAATTTAAGTATATTATACTATACATAGGTCTATCGCGTCTATGTTATGTGTTGGAACCTAGAAGATATGATAGATAGTATTATATGATAGAGGTGACATTTGTTAACTACATTCATCGTTCATATACTCTATCAATATATATTTTTAACTATTGACAAACAATAGAGGAAAGAACACCCTGCAACAACGCACATGATATGACCATTGTGCTTTGGCCGCACCCTTTGAGCTTCTTTTGTTTAGTCTGTGATGACCTTGCTCATTGACAAAGAAAGGGGTAGTTAGACTGGTCGCCACTCGCCCTGTCAGGTTGTATTGATAATCAAAGATGATAGAACAGCTATGAATTATTATGAGCTAAACTTGCAATATGAGCAATGTTTGATCCACAGTGAGGCGTGTCTTGAATACTCACTTCCCCGTGCCACCTCAGGAATTAACATGTCCGGGTAAAAGATAAGCTTGTTTACGTGTTTGGACGGTCACAGTATTGAGTACAGCAGGGATGGAGAGTAAAACACTTCAGGGGTAGTTGTGGTGGTATTTTCTTGTGTTGGAGGGTTCTGACTAAATTGCAGATAGCGCTCTAGCACTTGTTGATATAAAGTCAATTTAGATTTGTCTTCATCTTAAAGCGAGGCTTTTTATTCCATTTCCTTGTCCAGCTCAGACACCAGTAGATCGGTGGCCAATGCCACTTAGTGGTGTTTCTCGTAACGGTGTTCATTGACATTAATACACCTTTTCAATGTGTTCCATTATCTACTTGTTGAACAATGAACCGTGGAGACCGCTGATTAATGGGGCTAAAAGTAAAGGTAAAAATACTCTTGCTTTCTCCTCGTTGGACCAGCTTGCGCTACCCCTTCTTGTGAGCACGTAGTTTTGTCTTCTGCGAATTTTTCAACGGCACTTTACCTTTTAAAGTTTCGTAAAGTTTTTTTTAAGTTTCGTTCCTAAAGAGACTCAATTAATTCTTGTCTACCGTTTTCAGCAAGTTTCTGTGGGTTCATTCGATGCACCGCACGCAACTGTGGTTGCTTTAACACTTTGAAACGGATGGTTATGAAATGATCCGTAATCGGGAAGTGTCGGTGTTTTTATAGCCTTTGCGTGGTAGGTACACGCAGCACCCGATATTTGTGCAGGCTTTTTATCGGAACTATTTGGGTGTACCTTGCTTGAAATCTATAAAAAATATATACCCATGTAAAGTACTTGTGACATCTGTGTAGGCCTCCTGTTAAGGTACATGGGCCTACAGGGCAGACCTTGCCTGCAAAGTGTGGTATCTGAGCTTTATCCCTGGGATTTTTAAATAACAAAAGGAAATGTCTCTTATGCTCTTACCTTGCTGGAATATATTTTGTATAAAGTACATGACGCTAATATTTTGTGATGCCATCCTTTGGTGAAAGGATCGACGGCCACTTCATTGGCCTCACGTAGCAGGTCGTCAAGGACTTTCCACAGCCGGACAGACACTGACGATGGCTGAAAATGAAGGGCAGGGCGTATTGGTGGTCTAAGTCCACTGACAAAGGAAATGGACCTCTGTTAAAACATAACACCTAATAGTAATAATAATCTCTTATTCTGGTGGTGTTTTCAGGTGATGACCCTATAAGTGAGTGTGTTTCGAGACGTATTCACTGCCCTTCTCCCCACAATAGTGTGCACCGTAGGAAGTGGCTTAATCAACTGGTCGAATATAAGCAGTTAAACTTAGACAAAGCAACAGTAAGTTATTAGTATTCTGATTGTTAAATTGTATTAAAGAGTTGGCTGAGTTTAAAAACACAATCCCATACAGAGCCACATTTAGTTGCTACAACTGGTATTCTATGTACGTTCCCATGTGAGTCAGAGAGTATATGAGTCCTGCAGTAATACCTACTAGTAGTAAGAAGACAGCGAGATTATTGCTACTTGCGTGATTTACCCATACATCTTAGAAATATAATATATATATATTTATAAATATAGTTATACTGTTAACAGTAAAATGCAAATTGTACAAATACGCATATAATCTTCTCTATAATATTTCTATAGTCTTTCAATAGTTTGTGAAAGAGAGAATTGGTAAAGCCAGAAATACAAAAAAACACTCTTAGAGATGGATGGATATATAGATGGAGAGATAGTTATTCACTTAAAAAAGACGATACTATGGAGTGCACCGATAACTTTAGCTTCCCTTTTAATAAACTAAGTATCTATTTAATGGAATTCTAAGAGTTAGTTTGCTCATTATAAGGAAACCAAAGTATTACTTAATTCTCTACATTCTCCAATATGGTACTTTGAATTAGGTACGATTTTCATTGTACCATCAAACCTATCTTTGTTATGGCAAACAGAAGCGTTAATATCTTCACACAAAGCACAATACATAGTAAAAACATAATTAATCTGATACTCAAGTGATCCCCTGCATGTTGTAAGATGTGACTTAGAAGGAGAGCTTCCTTGCAGGACGTACGGTCTTCCTTCCTCTTCCATTCCTCTCCTTCTCCTTCTCCTATCTTCCCTTTACCTGCCTTTCTGGTCCTGAACAGAAAATTTTAAAACCCTCCATTGATGACCTTGGCAATATAAATGGATTATATTGGACAATTATTTGATACCATTGGACTTGCGCTCAATCATGGAAGTGCGTCGGTTGGAATACCTTAATAGAAGGGAGCTAAGTCTGAAAATAACCAGTTAACCTACTTCGAGAAAAGATCGGTTGCGTTCTTGAGGGTTCCAGACGTTAAATTGGCAGTTTCCTATATCCAATTGCTAGGATTACCTTTCTCCAGGCGATAATATATGCGAGGGTTAACATTTGTAGCGTGTTATCGGGAGAATTGATAGGACCTTATGTGATAATACCAAATAGGAACAGACTGGGTCTACTATCCGAGTACTAGTCAGGTTGTGCCTAAACCTCCTCGCTGAAATTATTGTCAGACATGCCATAGTGCCGCTCTTGACCTAGGCCTAGTTGGCCTAATGGGAAATCCGGCCCTGTAACTGTCCATCAGAAACAACTAACATGGAGCCAGATCACGACAGCAACAGATAATTCACCCTGGTGGACAAAATGAGACGCAAGAGGAAATGTAAAAACACAGACAGGACACAAACAAAGAAAACCATTATCACAATCGACAACAAATACCAACCACTGGAAACAAACACTAACAAACAGTTATACAACCTCAACACAGACAGACACCAACAAGAAGGAGCGATTTCCACCAATTGTGACTGTAGGTATCAACAATTACAAAAAGATAACAGAAATTGCCAAAGACACTGGTACCACCAAAGGATTGAGTTATACCAACGACGGACTAAAAATCCAAATAACCTCAACCCACGACTTCAAACACTTACAAAGTCTCCTGAAGGAAATGAACCAGGAGTTCTACACCTAATCACTGCCACGCGACAAGCCGGTGAAAGTAGGCATAGAGAGACTGCCACCAAACATGGAACCTGAAGACATCAAATCAGAGCTGATAGACTTAGGCTACCAGTGACCGACGTGCGCCAGTTCATCCGAAAGGCAGAAGCTACAAACACCACGCAAACTGTCACACTACTCCCGACATATTTGTCTCTCTTTCTGAGACCGAAGCTCACACCACTATCTTTGGAGTTATATACCTAAATCAGACTAGAGTTAGAGTGGAGCACTACATCCCTCCCCTAAACACAATTGTGCAATGTCACAAGTGCCAGCGTCATGGATACACAAATAACAACTGTTCGAACATGCCCAGATGCGTGAAGTGTCTTGAAGCAGACCTCACCCCAAACTGCCCCAAGAAAGACAACACGACACCGGCAAGATGCATAAATTGTAAGGGCCCACACACGGCCAACTACAGCAAATGCCCAGTATATGTTCAACTGTTGGAGGCTAAAAACAATCAACTCAACACACGACAGACGCGACCCACACGGACAGCGCTCCCACCTACCATCGGGAGTAACTACCCTCCTATCCCGCGCACCCGTCAAACTGTCCCTCCGACCAACCAACAACTCCCTGGCCCATCAGCGAAACAAACCGCAGAGGCCGCATCCACCTACCGCTCCTATACCGATGTTACGGTGGGGCGCAACAGGCAACCACAACAAGAGAACACATCCTCCCCACTATCAGATCTAAAGGACATAATAAACCTACTCAAGGATCTAAACATTTTCAAGATATTAACACACTTCAGACCATACCTCACTAGACTCAGAGAGGATACCGACAAAACTGAAAACTTATGAATCTGTTAGAGGGAGTGACCGAATACTCTCGACCGACTATGACTAATACAAACTTGACGGTGACGAAAGACATGCTTTGGGTTTTTATATGGAACGTTAACGGATACTCACGCAAGCTAAGGAGCTAGAAGATATTTTTAAAACGTACTCTATAGATAGTCACCTATTAAATGAGAACCATCTAAACCCAGAGAAAAATATCTACTTTTACGGCTACACTATTTATAGAAACGATAGGCCCCATGGCAGGGGAGGAGGAGCGGCTATCTTTATCAAGACCCATCTACCTCACTACCAACATCACTTTCAAAATCTCCAGAGTATAGAATCTACTGGAATAAATGTAAATACTAGTGGCGGGAGTGTCCGGTTCGCGGCCATATACAAGCCCCCGACTAAGACGCTACTACCACAAGACTTAGAAGAAATCACAGATGCAAACAAATTGTTATGTGCCGATGATCTTAATTCTAAAAACACAATTTGGAACAGCTGAATAGTCATAATTTTTCACTAGAAGATTATTTTTGAAAGTAAATTTGTGCTATGGAACATTTAACGTTTCCTTTTGCCGCTTGGGTGCTAGTCTCTTTGTAATTTCTAGAAATATAGGTATATAGGTATAGGTAGCCACATTTTGATTCTTTTTCTAACTTGGAATATTTAGTTTAAATGTAAATTTTTATTGCTCTTGAGGTTACCAATAATTGTTTGAACTCTATAATTTGATGGGGGGTTTTTTTAGGTAATATTTTGTAGACGTATTTTCTTTGAAGAATAATTAAAGTAATTCCTTTTTTGTCAGTTTATAAGATTTTAACTTAACATTTACCAATCAATTTAGTGATAAATTACAAGTATTCTTATGTAATATTGCTTTGTTTTCTATTATGATGTTAAATATTAACAAGTTGGAATCTTGTCGATTATTTCAAAAGCGACGATGGGAATAGTCCCCCAAAAGTTTGAGCTATGTCGGGGAGTCAAACCTTTGCGCTAGTTATTTGTATCTGAATTGATATTTAAATTTAAATTTAATCTTAAAATTTAAATTTGTTTAGTCTGAATTCACAATGGTGAGTCAGGCGCGTTGTTAACAGTTTAAAAGAGGCTCTTTAAGCTCTTTATTATAATATTGACGATTTTTTTAATTTAATATGCATCTTCCAAACTAATTCAAATAAATGAATAATTTACTTTGAGATTGTGAAATATACTCTCAAATGTACTGCGCAAGTGCAGTCTCTGCCCTAATTATATGTTTTTCAACACACTTCAGTTTGACTTGTGAGGTCATGTAATTTTTGTTTACCTCTGTTGTTTACCTTGAATAAATAATTCAAATATTTCTTAAACATGCAAATTTGCTAATTTCTGTTATAATAAACTCCCTAGATTCCATCCAGCCTCTTTTAGTTTATTGTGGCCGTAGCTATAGGAAGAAGTGGCCGGTACACTGAGTTCCTTTCTGGTAGTTGAATAAATACTTTTTTACTTATTTCCTGTCTGCGCTCATTTATTTACACCAGTTTGTTGCTTAATAGTAAGTGACGCTAGCACTACCAGGTAACAATATATAGTGATAATGGATCTGAATCACTATCACTGACTATCACAGTTCATCTTAAAATAATCTTCTTTTTACTCGTTCATTAAATTAAGTTTGTGAACATAATTTGATTCACATATGTTAGCACATTTTCTCATAGGATATGCGTAAACCCACCTAATGACACCTAATGAGGACTAATACAAAGGTCTGCATCTCAACAGACAGATGAAGCAAAAATGTTTGTACTTGTTCATGGCTGGACCCCTTTCATTCCCTTATAATTTGAAACCTTGAAACATACTGGCTAATCAAAATTCAAAAGGTTTGGATATCTCTTTGTTTGATGTGAAAATATTTGTTTCTGCGCATGCACCCATGCACCCTATAGTATACCACGCGCGTTCCTCTGGTTTGTTGCGTTCAAATCAAATTTTCAAATTATTTACTGTTTATTTCTAGGGATTTTTGCTCGAAATGGAATCGGACGCTGATAATTGAATAGTATATATCAAACAAAAGTGCTAAACCAATTCTCTTTATTTAAACTGTGAAGAAAAACCACGATAGAAAATAATAAACATTTTTTAATTAAATAACAAAATAAAGGAGGCAACAAAGAAAGTCAAAGAAGAAACTATTTTCTAGGAGATTTTGAAATAACATTTCCTCTCTGAAATCAGAAAAGGCATAAAGAAAAACGTTTTTAGTTTACTCTAAACGATCTTTTAAAAAAATATTGCTCCGAAACCAAAAGTTTCTCCTCCATAAATGTTTAGACAAATGAGTGTGAAACCATCGCTCACTCCTCAGATCCACCTCCACAAATTAAAATATCCACAAATATACAGGGTGGCAGGTAATTCGCTGATACGGACAGTAGCACCAGATTATGTTGGCAAATCTAAGTATAAAATAATCTTGGGTTAAAATGCGTTAACCCATTAAATTTTGAATAAAACGTCATGAAAGTAATGAAAAAACACTTTACCCTACTATATCCACTGTATATTAAATTGGCTGAAAAAATGCCCAATCTTCACAAAAGGTGTTCGAAGTTTGCTCCACGCAAATCAATGTACGCACGTCATATGGCGTGGCATGGGGACGTGAACTCTCATAGCAGCCACATGTGACCATGCCACACTGCTATCATCAGGTGGTCTGGTGGTATTCCACAGGCTCCCCTAGCAGCCACATATGACCATGCCACACTGCTATCATCAGGTGGTCTGGTGGTATTCCACAGGCTCCCCTAGCAGCCACATGTGACCATGCCACACTGCTATCATCAGGTGGTCCAGAGGTGTGAGGTCTGGTGGTATTCCACAGGCTCCCCTAGCAGCCACATGTGACCATGCCACACTGCTATCATCAGGTGGTCTGGTGGTATTCCACAGGCTCCCCTAGCAGCCACATGTGACCATGCCACACTGCTATCATCAGGTGGTCTGGTGGTATTCCACAGGCTCCCCTAGCAGCCACATGTGACCATGCCACACTGCTATCATCAGGTGGTCTGGTGGTATTCCACAGGCTCCCCACGCAAGCCACCTGTACAACTGCTGTCCACAGTCTGCGACCAATGAAATCCTTATCCACTTGATGATGTTGCAGAGCCCAGTGTACTACCACATTCCTTGACACAGCAATAACCGTGTGTGTACACCACGGCATATATCATATAGACTAGACTACCAATGACAGGGATATCGGGGTACTCAGGGTGGTTTTCTAAAATGGTTTGCCATTTTCCCTCCACACAAATGCGGGCATACTTTCTCTCAAATTCAACTGTACTCATCCTTAACTCACTAGAGTAATTAGTACATATGCGTACAGCCTGAACAAGTAATGAGAGGCAGAGATAAAATAAAAGTGTTTTATACTTAGATTTGCTCACATAATCATGTGGGAGTGTGTGTGTAACGTTACTTTCCTTGCCTTGAACGTTGGTAGTCATTATTATAATGTTGAAATCACTTATGTACAGTATATTGCTATTATATATATTGTTATTTCTGTACTGGACACGGTGAATATGCTAGCCGATATCATCACACGCTACTATTTTACTTCTTAGGGAACTGGGATGATTATAGTGTGGTGAGTAAACAAAATGTTTGTTCTCGATGAAGTCAGGTCCTAACTGTTCGGGGACTCCATCTCCACCATCAAACAGGGTTGTAGAAGAAGGCTTTGTTTCTAGAATGTTCGAGTCACGTGATGTAATCATCCATCGTCTTCTCCTTCTTGCTTGGGTGGTCAATAGAGAGAGACAGAAGTATGTTGCACCAACGAGATATTTAATACAAAATATAAAGTAAATTAAATACATTTCGAATATTATTACGTTGGACTAGATATAATTATCTCTAATAATTGATCAAAAGGAATGTGTAATTTAGAATCGTTACAACTATTCGTATCCGCGAATTACCTGACATCCTGTATATTTATAAAAAAAATATATGCCCATATCGGTAAATATATTATACTTTACTAGTTTATCCTCTTGTAAATAATAAACAACTACCATGCACTGTGACAGTCACAATTTACACTGAACTAGTTTTGTTTGCGTTGTTTTTACTCTAATTGTGTGATCATTAAGAGAGTTGTGTTTGTTCGTTAGTTGTCCAGTGATCGAGAGAAAGTCAGTCCCATCCCTCGGCCTCTGGTTCTGGCAGACCAAGTATCAGAACCCCCAGAAGCCCTTCACGAAGCTCTGGATAGATTCTATGACCAAGTGAAATATCCGGACCCGTTGCAGATTTATAGAGCCCCTGTTACTCTGAAGGACTTCCTGAAGAAGAGACAGGGGCAGATACAACATAGGGATAGCTGTGCCTAGCGCTGCAGGCTGGCACGCCACTGGACAGGGCAGGAACTACATTATTGTATTTTTGTATGTTTAATAAGAGAGACTATTCAAGACAAAATTAAAAAAATATTCAACTAAGTATATGGAAGATGATGTAAAATATTACAAATTAAAATCTTATCACAATTTTGTGGATATACCGAATGGAAACTGAGACAGTTTGAAAATAATATTTTTAAAGTATGTATGTGTATATGTGTGTATCTATGAGGTGTAAATGATCTTGTTGTTTCCTCCATTAAATCCAAATCATAACGAGTATTTGAAAAAGCTCCTGAGCTTATTTCAAAAATGTACATAGCTTTAAAATATTTAAGGTATATTATGCCCAGATCCATCTCTGGTCAGCTACAATGTTATCTTCCGGTAAGGGCAAGAGGAAGTTGTTACTTTCATTGATCTGTCTCAGTCTCACTTTTGGCTCTGATGAATATTAAATTGGCAGCAATATAATGCGCTGAATGGAGTAAAGGATCATTTGGTGTATGCATTTCTCTGGGCTTGTAACACTAATGTGGAATAGTACGTTCTGGCTCAGCAACGGGAAAATACTTCACACACCCATTTCCCCAGTACGCCTCTTCAGTGCTGCCTAGGCTTTACAGCTGACGGTGGAACTGTTGAGGATCCAACCAACCTTCGGGTTGAGTACTATACATACATGTAAAATTATGTGTATTGATTAAATGAAATTGAGTATTTAAAATATCACCAGCAGAAATGATTTTTAAAGTTACAATAAAACTTCTATAAAATGAAATTAATATCAAACCTCACATTGCGTTTTACCTTTTTGGAGCGCTTGGTTACCTTCTAGGGTAGTGATTCGCAACCAGGGCTAGCGGAATACTGAGGTTCCATGAGAATTTACAAAAACTTTCTTTGTGTTGGTCTATCCAAAAATTGTTGACACTATGAATACATGTTAAAAGAATCCTTGTGTCTGAGAAAGCTGAAGAGAAAAGTGCCGGTAATAATGTTAAAAGTTAGGTTAGTAAGAATATGTTCAAGCCTAGTTAAAGTGCTAAAGGACAGTGACTAGTAAATAAAAATAGGGACCAAATATCCTTAGAATATTTTTATTCAAAGTATAAATTATTTACAAACTCTACTGGTTAACACGTATATTTTAAAATCCAGCCCTATCGATCCTAATATGTGTTAGCCAGGTAGGGATTCCCGAGAATTGAACAAATATTTTAAGGTCGCCTCCAAACAAACATGGCTCTAGGGAGTATGAGGACCCAAATTGGTTCCCTCATGTGATGACCTGTTCGTTTCTCTTAAGTTGGATGTTGTGTTTATTCTCAGGGTTCGATTCGTATGTAGCTGAACAGCGTAGGGAATTGATAATGCATCTTTTAATACATGCATGAAATTTTGCACAGGTTTAGACCCACCTAAGATATGCATTTTTAGATGTGGACACAAAAAAATTCTTCCGTGGACAGGATCTATGAGGTCCTCAAGATGGCCGACGTTTCAAAATGATTTTTTCAGTATACATCGTAAATCACTGGCTCAATTTTCGATTTCTTTATTTTAAATGAAAGTTCTTTAAATTTCTTTAAGATGAGTATATGCAAATTTTCGATTAGTCGATAATTACTAAGTTATTTAAAAAAATTAGTAATAACATTTTTTTCTATTTTTGTCATAGCTTTCTATTAATTGTTTAAATCAAAAAAAATTTCAAATAAAAGTATGTGTTGCTTGGTTTACTAAAATAAATGCATATTGTACTTTTTTCGTATGACAAGCCGTAAGGCCGTAATTCTTGATAAAACACAAGCAGTGACCAGACTGGTTTGTTGCCCCTAACCATCTCGTTGCCTTTTTGCTGGAATCTATAAAAATCATCCCTTTATTTTTTTCAACATGAACTACCTTATTACATTTTATGCACCCCTAAACGTACACTCATACTCCCATCTCAATCCCAATCTCTTTTATAACCTCAAGAAAGTGTGTCTGGTTAAAATAACTGTAGTTAGTGATATTGGTGTCATATCATGTATTTTTATTATATTTTTAGTGTAATTAATAACCGTAGTTTTGCTTACTATGAAGTTTTTTAAAGTTGTTGAGCTAAGTGAGGTTATATTTTATTTAGTTACTTATATTACTATATATTTTTAGTAAGGAAAACATGCAGCGTATAATATCGGAAAGAAAAATTATTAACTAATGGCCCATACAAATTAGGCAAGTTTGTTTAATTTTTCGGTAGCAAATTGCACAAACTCTTTGGTCCTGAACACAATAAGATACAAAAACGATGTTTAATAATAATAATGGTAAAATAATATTGAAATAATAAACAAAGTTTTCTCAAATCGATTTAATAAAATGGACTAGGCTCTAGCGTAACCATACTTTGAGGGAACAATGTCAAATACAGAACAATGACTAATAACTTAGACATTATTGCACTTTCCCTGGCATAATTGGCATATTCTAGTGCAGAGCAGATCATGTTTGCAGCAGTTGCAGCGACTTTCAGAGCACCCATTGATAGCAAACAAACTCCCGTGGGCACATAGGAACTTCAGGCTGGGTTGTCCAGATGAAGTTGTAGTTATTTTTTTATGTCTTTCTGTCCCCAAAGTGAGATGTCCGGTAGTTCACAAACTGTCCCCACTTGTGACCACCTTGGTATCACCTGCTGAGGACATGCAACTTCAGCGGTGGGTGGGATGCTTTCCATATTTCTGTTATGCGCTGTAAAGAGATTCAAACGTGCATCATTTGCAGAAAGGCAGTCACTTGTTGCGCTGTAGCATGTAACTAGGTACCTTCAGAGGGGATTTAATATTGAATCAGGAAAATTGTCCTGAGGGTGTGATAGGAACCAAAGAGCCTCCGTCAACAGGGAATTCCCTCCATTTGTTCCATATCGATACTTTCCTTCAGCCTGCAAAAAATAATGTGCTATCACACCCAGAGAAGGCGTGAAATCCACACAAAGCCACGGATTTCCTTTCGCCAAGGTCATCATCTATCATGTATCATGAACTACAATGGTCTTAAAATTATTTTGGCGACCAAAGTTTACTCCCAGTTCAACAAGACCTATTTTTGAGAACGTGAAGAAATATGATATAGCTAACACAATACCATCTGTGTCTAATTTGCGAATGTAAACAGCCTTGAAACCTGTCTTCATTGCATCTAGTACGTGAACAAAAATCCTAGAATCTGCTTCTTCGTGACTACACATTTCCTCAACGAGTGAAGTCTGATTTTCATCATTGGAGAGTACATTTGGGCCTATAGTGGAAAACACCTGTATATCCTTAAGATGTGATCTGGCCACAATCTATCTGGCCGGGAAGGAAGAGAGTTCAGTTTTATTTTCCGGATGTTTGAGGAAGTGTTGCCATTTCTTTGGCAAGATGTTGTTTGCCCGAACCTGAACGCTCTCCAGATCCAAGGCAGTATCTGGTGTGCTTGGTACTTTCTAGCGTCTGCCTGGAGATATTTTCCTACAGCTTCACTGTACTCTTGAAATGTTTTTTTCCACCTTTGGCTGAATGATATTAACGAGAATTAGACCATCATAAGCAATAGATGTTATCTGATCTGTGCTATTTGAAGCACTTTCCGGTAAAGTGTTACCTTCAGGAACCTCTTAAGCATCAAGAGTAACACATTCATATTGAATTAGTATCTCTTGAGTAACATCAGGGTGGAATTTAAGCTGGATCATCATTGAATTTTCCATCTTCAAAATCCATGACATCAGACCGCAAATTGACTCTCTCATTTATCTCTAAAGAAATGCATTTTTCCAAAGTTTTGACCAGGTCAGCATTGCTTCCTCCTCAACTATGTCCTTCACATGAAATTGTTGGAGGGAATGTTTTGTTTTCAAAAGAAAAAAGTGACAAAGGTCAAGGTCTCTAGTCACACGAATAACAAAAAGTTTAGAGAATACGTCAACGTCCTTCTTTAGTGACCTAATTTTACCACTTTTGGAGAAAAAAAAATATTTTCAAACATTACGAAGTTTTTTGTTCTATCTTTGGTACAAAGATATCTCATCTGAGGTTATCTATTTGGAAACGAGTTCCTATCACTGTGTTTTGCCTACTGTTTCAATGTGCATGATGTTTTGAACATCATTTTCTGACAACGCCAGGCTCTCAAATAAAAAATCCTTTTTTCCTGATTCAAGGAAAGAATTTACAGAGGCTGCCATAACTTCTTTTAGATATTTTACTTCTTGTAAAACTGATCTTTCAAGATATAAATCTCTGGTCCACAAATCATCCACTTCCATAATGAAGTGGCATCTGTCTACAAACCCACGGCTCTAACATTGCCTTTTATGAAAGCATTATTTTGTTCATGTGCTTGATCGACTCCAATTGATGAAAAGGATATTTTCGTTTTTTGGACGACAAATTTCCTTGTTGAAACTGACCCCTATTATTTGGGTGTAACTCTTAAAGAATTGTCAGATTTCGTAGAAAGAGAGGAAGTCACCTAGAATAATTATGGAATTCAAAATAAAATAACCATGGTACAATTTTCTTAAGCACTTCATCAAACAGAGAAAAATTTACACTGCGTTTGAATCGAACAAACATCAGCAGAAGAAGTTCCAAATCCTAACAAGTACTCCAGTACATAAAAGTAGTCAACTCGAGTGACTTCTTGGTTCTCCGATTTTGTTAACATTTCTTCCTCATCATTGTAGCCAGTCTCTAATACGAAAGCTTCCTTCATCAACATGAACAAACAAACTGCCGTGATCTGGTGAGCTAGTTTTGTCTTTGCAATTGAGGACGCTTCAATAAAAGATTATGCTGTTCCACTTGATGCAATTTCTGACTCTGCTAAGGCATGCACCCACCCACATCCATTTAGATACTTTCCAAGAACCTTCGAAATCTCATGTTCTTTATGCAGAGAACCGAACATTATAAAAAGTTTGACTTCCCCAAATTCTTTAGGCAGCTCCACTAAATTACATTAGCAAGGGTGTACAAAGGTTGGTTCATTTTTATAACGGGTATTTGTCCTGTATTTAGATATTCAGTAGTATCTTTCATCAACTTCAAGCCATGTTTCATCATCGCCAACGATTTTCATTTCTCTTGGAACAATAGCATTAAAGAGGAAATTGCTTTCTCTGGAATATTTTCCATCTTACTTGCGTGGTGAGTAGACCAATATATGTGGTTGTAACCTCCTCCACAGGTTTTTTCAACAATTGAACTCTTTCTTTTCTAGCTGTGAAAAAAATTCTTCCTTGGTGAGCATGATAGCACTATCTTTGATGGTATTTGTGATTGGTGGTTCTTTAACAAGTATGGCAAAACAGTCACTGTTTCACGAGGCAAGACAGTAACACTTCTTGATTGGCCAATGGACTCTAGCATTATAGTAGTTCTCTCTACCTCGTTTTCACCCTGTTTTATTGTTGGAATATCTACATACTTAAATAATGGAAAGATTTTACACAAGTTGTACTTGAAGGATTTTGGTCCAAATTTTCATAGGCTCCTTGGATAAACAAGCATTTCTTTAAATCAGGAGGGCAGAGGACATTTTCTTTCTTAATTCTATTGACTGCTGCTTCGCCAACTGAAGAGGATATTTTCAACAACCGATCTTATGAAATACAAAGCCCAAGAATACTCATTGCATCAAATGATTCCTGACTTCATCCTTTTGAATGCAATTTCATAGCGATGAAATCAGGAAGTGGGGGCTCTCATTGATAAACATGTCGAGAGTTTTCCTCTTCAACTTTTCATTTTAAATTGGAAAGTATAGAGAACTGCCAAAATGGTCTTCACACACTAACAAGTACTTTTTTCCCGACTTTGAGTCATGTAAATAATCTAAGTGATTGATGATTTTTTTCGCAGAATCGTGTGCTATATACGAGTTTATAGTTTGTAACATCGTACAAATCCAGTTCATTCTCAATGAAGCATAGTATATCGTTTGACTAGATAAGATACTTTTAAACAGGGTAGCTGTCCCCAGCATTCACACGGATTTCTTCAATGTAAGACAATATTTCTGAAAATGCTATACCTTCAATAGTGGAAACAAATATATTTTCTGGAGAGGCTGTTGTATGAATTGTACAAGGCTACCAAGCAGCATAGGTGGTACTTTCTTTTTCTTGCAACCATGTCACCTTCCGAGAGTTTTGCTGCTAAACGATTGTTACCTATTTGAGAAACAAGCTTTTAAGTTTTATTTTCAACTTCATTTGTTCTAACATGATGGAGCCTATTTTATTTGGTTTCTCCTTTTTCACAGAAAAAAACATATATT
This sequence comes from Timema podura, assembly GCA_033556935.1. Classification (NCBI taxonomy): domain Eukaryota; kingdom Metazoa; phylum Arthropoda; class Insecta; order Phasmatodea; family Timematidae; genus Timema; species Timema podura. The sequence goes on along the minus strand of JAVRXN010000013.1, from coordinate 52,366,749 downwards.
TGGGGACTTCTCTTCGTCTTTAGACCTACTTCTTTTGAGTCGTAAAGAGTTCGATGTACTGGTACCAGGAACTTCCTATATTTTCGGTTTTTTGCATTGCTTTCCTTCACTAGCTTGACTCTTTTAGAGTTAAATTTTAATACGCACGTTTTATGACATCTTGATTTGTTAACAACGAAGGTTTGGAGTAAATTGAGGCCTCCATCTTGCCATTTGTTCAAATTAACAGGAACAGGTAGCACATCAAGCGTACTCAGCCGTGAAATATTGTTTGCCAATGTTTCGCGGCTCGTATTTTGGTCAACCTCCCTTTTATTAAAAGCAGGGAATTAAAGAGGTTTAATTGTGCTTTTCTGACAAAGCAAACATTTTTCCAGTTGAGCGGGATTGATTTAAAGCGGGCCTTACATGATCAATAATATTGACAATATCAGTATTGACAATACAGCCGTCAATCCTCGTGCCAACCAGTCTCAAACTTTCCCTATTTACACGATCAATATTATTGACAATACTTTTATCAATAAATTTGCACTGTAATTCTCTTTCTGCGTATGAGCAGGGTGAATCTGTGTGGTTTTATTCGGTTATTTCTGGGTTTTGTCCTCCCAAAACATGGATAATCGCACAAAAGGTTGCATAGCTATTATTTTGGCGCTTGGAACTACTCGTCGAGTGAAACGCAAACGCTGGATGAAGGAATGGTTGAAGAAAAGATAAGAATATTATCATCTAGTTTTGTTGAAGGAAATTAGCCTCAGCGATGTTGAAGATTTCAAGAACTACTTTCGAATGGAGAAAAGTACCTTTAAAAAACTTATACAGATAGTTGAACCGTTTTTGAAATGGGAGGACACAAATATGAGTGAAAGTATAACTGTTAAGGAAAGATTAGCCTTAACCCTGAGATACTTGGCCACTGGAAGAAATTTTGAAGACTTGAAGTTCTTAGATTGTTTTTTTTTCACATCCTCCCTCTTGTTGGCCCCCAGATTTATTCTCATTAAAATGGGTATGAGGAGATCAAGAGCCGAATTTCTTGCTGCCTTCTTCGAATATAATGGGTTGGTCGGATTCCACAGCTCTGGGGAAAGCTCATATTGTTCGATGAAGTGGGGAAGGGCATATTCTTCCTCACGGGAACCAGGTGAGCCAACAATATCTTCATCGTTCCCAAGGACTAAGTCGTTTGTAATGGGGTCGGTCATTGTCACCTTCACAGGAGCGCGACTTGAACTGAACTGAGTATTGATGGAAATATTGACGCTCGCCCCTATACGGTCAATAATATTGACAATATCCCCTCCACTTTCCAGTATTGATGCCCGAAAAACAGAAAATCCGGATTTCCTTCAATACTCCATCAATATCGACCGTCAATCCAGTTTTTCACCTTACACGGTCAATATTATTGACAATATGATAAGGTATTGTCAATATTATTGATCATGTAAGGCCCGCTTAACATCTAAGGTAAGGTGATAATTTTCAAATTTTAATTCATTCTAATTCCTGTTTGTTTGTTTACACTCTGTATTTATTCCTTTTCACAATCATTCTACTGTATTCAACTTGATTTTACTTTCAAGATTTAGATCTGGCTTAAATTCTTATTAACTTTTAAATTAAAATAACTTGTGGGTTAATCCATGTTATTCAACCACAATTTATACTTCATTAAATTTTAATTATAAGATTGTTTCTGGTTAATAACGTCTGTTATTTAATCTACTATTGTGTACATTAACTTTTTCATTCTCATGAAATTACGGTTACATGACAACACTTTATTTACTTAATTTTTACTCATTGTATTCTTTTTATGCTTTGACTTTAACTAAATATGTTTTAACTTATTAACCTTCATTTTCATAATATTCAATTTTAGCATTCATTTATCTATATTTATCAAGCATTATCTAAGTCTTTATATTATTTTAATATATCTAAGGTTTTACTTGTCTCCCTCATTGTTAGTATGGAGATCTTCTGTCAGCTTAAATTTCTTTGATGGTTGAGCCATAGATTTTGTTTACAACCCAGAATAATTGAAAAACAAAAGTTTCACGAAAAATGTCCCTAACAATATATGTGACACAAACACACACAAATGTTTTCAAACATATATTTTCTTCCCCAACGAAAAAAATTAAAAGGTACAAACAACAAGCAAGCAAATTTTAATTTCATTCTCTAAATGAGTTAAAAAGTTATCGAGAGACAGATCAACACACACACACAGACAAATGCAAAATTTGTGGAGTTAAAACAAAGAACTCATTTTATTCATTTATATATATTATATATTTATCATAGACATTAAAAGACAAAAGAATATCATTGTTAACAAATTAAATGAATAGAATTCCACTGACCACCTATATAAATTTTGCTCCCGAGATTTGCAGACCTGATTTACAAAAGTATCCAAAGCGTGGGAGTGTGTCTGTGGTCAGTTTCTAGTATTATTTTGAGGCTATGCTTATGGGCACAGCACAGAACACTATTTTTTGAGAGGCCGTAATAATAATATTATATCCTATGATACATTAAGAAACAAACTACAGATAATACACATTAAACTACTGTAGAACGTTTCTAGGTTAAACCAGTGGCGTAACTAGGATCCTCTGAATTGGGAAGGGGGGGGGGGGCTGTTCTCTCAGTGGCAGCAGCAGAGGGAGGTTGGCGGGGAGGGGGGGGAAAATAATAAGTCTTGAAATGATTAAATTTTTGTGTGCTAAGTCCTTTTAATGTATGCATTTTTTAAAGATGTTTAACCAAAAACTTGTATGATGATACTTATGTTACTATGTTGAGCCAGCCAATGGACAGCCAGAATTGGCTAGCGGGGATTTCATTTTTATGGGAGTTAATTGGAGTAAAAGTGAACAAAAGAAAATCAAACAATTGCACCGACATATGATCTATTCCTATCGAATTTGAACACAATGAATTTGCTGTTCACACGAGCACGAATACACAAGACAAAATTATAATATATTTAACTAATTCTTAACATATAATTAGTTCGCTTAAAATATTATTATTTTAATGATAAATTATTATATTATTATATGTATTGGAAAAAGTTGGAATACATTTATAATGGTTTAATTTTTTTTACTTAAAAAACTTGAGAAGTATTCAAGAGATTAACTATGGCACGCTCACATAGCACTAAGTTTCCTTTGAGGTAAATCATCACACAGTCGTGCAGGGCAGTCAGTTTTTAACATTTAACACAACCGAAAATTTAATCAGCATGGTTTCTTTCTGACCTCATCTAACACATCATTTGGCCTTATTTCAATATCACGGTGAATGTTCAAAAGTGAAAGATTATTTAAACAACTCTCTTCCATTGAGTTACGCAAGTATGTTTTCAGGCGCTTAAGGGTGAAGAAAGAATGCTCATTGGTTGCTGTTTTACTGGCAACGAAGCTAGTATATGTAGGAGGCCTTTACTGTAGGGAACTGAATTTAACTGCACTTGAAATATGTGTCAAAAATATTATTAGGTTGTTTGTGCTGTGAGGCAAGCAATAGATACCACACATGTAGCTCACCAATGGTTGCTTGCTTACTGCAAGATATATCTGTGGCATATGTATTAACAAGCTGCTTAATTGAATCTTCATCAGCAACTGTTAGTTCTGTGGCACGTTTTGGAAGCAAACACATGAAACTATGTAGTGTAATGTAAGCAAGTAAGCGTTCATTGAGCTGCATAATGAAGTTCAAGAAAGGGATGTTTATGCTACTCATAAGTAATCTTCAACACTTTCTGTAGAAATGTTGCATCTCAGTGTTTGTCTTCCTGTCCGTCTAGCTGCAACAATGTCGGTGTCATTATCTTTGGCCTTTTTCTCTACTTCCACAAATATTTTCCTACATTCAGTCTCCGCATTCTCTCGCAAGTCATCCATGGCTTCCTAAACCAAAACAGCTGATTCCATTGCTACTAGCAAATCAATGTTTTCGTTTTGAAGAACTCAACTTAGAGGCATGCTCATACTAAAGAGCCTATCGATGACATGTAGTGGCACAAGGAATTCTGACTGTTTTACAGCTGACAGTAACTGGTATGCATTTGAAGCAACATCTCACTCTGACCAAACAGAAATAATTTGGAGTCCCTCAATAACAGCATCAAGGAGTTCTTAGAAGATAAGAATTGCATCATTCTGTTCTACCCAAAGAGTTGGGCACAGTGACTTCAGACAAGTGGCACTGGTTTTAGCTGTCCTTTCAATTGATTCTTTGAATACATTTAGTCATTTCGGATATTTAAAAAATACACAAATTTTGCCTACAACACCCATACAGTTCCTGATCGCTTGAATAGAGCAGGCATTTGTTACAACCAGATTGGGACAATGTGAACTGCAATGCAAATATGGTGCAAGTGGATAAACATCCTTGACATGACCCTGTAATCCATTGAATCGGCCGCTCATGGTAGAAACTCCATCTTAACCTTGTCCCCTGAGGTACGTTGAGGCTAAACCAATATTATTTAATGCTTCTTAGATGGTATTTGCTAACCCTTCACCATTTAAATCTGAAACAGGCACAAATTGGAGGAAATATTCACGAATTTGTTTTGCATACTCATATATATATATTGCACACACAGAGACAACTGTTCCACTTTTGAAATATCTGTGGTTTTGTCGACTAGAACAGTAAAACACCAAGCACTGTTTACCTTACTTATGGTGTATAAGCCAGGCTAATCTTTCTCTCGCTTCTTTCTGTCCCTCCCTATTCCCATTCAAACCAGTTCTTCCAGTTCAAAACCTGGTGTAGAAGCTTTTGGCAAGCGCGCGTAGTGTTGAAAACAATCAAACTCTTTCTATCCATAGTTTGACAAATAAAACCCCAGTGAGTGTAACATTCTATGTATGCTATGCATTTTACAACAGTTTATTTTTACTTTCTCTCTATCTTACAGGTAGAGAAAGTATGGTGATCGTCAAAAAAATCGAACTCGAGATTTTGATGAATCTTGACGTTTCATGACTCCCTGAATCCGAAAAAAATGTTTTTGAATTTCCGTCTGTCTGTCTGTCTGTCTGTACCTCCAACTAGATCCTAAACTATTTTACCGATTGAGCTAAAACTTGATATCTAGGGTTTTCATAGGGTTCCCCCGAGGGTTTTTGGAATTGGATATCCACCTCTAAAATTAAGGGTAGTTTACTGAAGGGAAAAAAGAGAAAAAGTCGATTTTCTCAAAATCGGCTCTAACGATTTTGATTAAATTTCATTTATAAACATTAATAAATATTACAAACAAAATGGCTACTCTCAATATTTCGGCAAAATGGGTTTAAGGGATCCGGACTGATGCGTTAATTAACATTTTTTATAATAGCTCCGAAAATATTTGAGATATGAAATTACTTAGCATTACAAATATGTATATATACTTATAATACAAATATTTTGTTCGAAACATATTTTTATAAAATCAATAACTTTCAATATATACGCAATTATATATATATTTTTAACTTTTTGGGCATTAAAGCTTAAGTATTGCGACCGTAAGAAAAACTAACCTGAAATGTTGATGGATGTCGACGTCTCATGACCCCCCGAACCCTTGAAAATAGTCTTTGCAATGCCGTCTGTCTGTGTGTCTATTAAAACTTAAAATTAAGGGTAGTTTACTGAATGGCAAAAAGAGAAAAAGTCGATTTTCTCAAAATCGGCTCTAACGATTTTGATTAAAATTCGTGTCTAGGCGTTGATTAAGATTATAAATTAACTGGCTATTTTCATTTTCCTATGAAAATGATTTTTAGGTTACTTTACAGAAGCGTTAATTTCCGTATCTCCACAACTATTTGAGAAACTAAACAACTTATCATTGCAAAATTGTAGGACTATTAGAAATAAAAAACTTTTATTTGACATATATTTTTTATAAAAGCAACAGTTTCTGAGATATTTGCAAATATATTAATACAATTTTGTGAGCTTTAGTTGTAAACATATACTACTTAAGTATTAACGCAATAATTCTCCAATGCCATAGAGTAATTAAATATAAGTAAGTATCTAAAAAAAGTATGTTATTTTTCCTTAAAGCTCTTAGGAGAAATGTTTGCACAGCAATGATCTATCTCCATTTTAGACTCAATAGTCAATATTTACATTTTTATTGGTCAAAATGTATAAATGAATATTTAAATATCAATGCGATGACTTGAAGATCTGCAACACCTTATAAAATGTTAAAATTTTAACCAGAAATCGAAATTTTAATACGAAGTGTTGACCCTTGTGGAAGACATTAAACTGTTTGAAATGCTCTTAGGTGGACAAAGATGCGCCTCTTTTCTCATTGATTATATATCATTGTATATTATTTTATGCGTGTTCTTATGTGGAGTGGTGATGATACAATGTACATTATTCCGTTCAGAAATCTTACGAGTTTATAGAAAGAGAGAGAAAGTCTGTGCGGTGCGCCGTATCATTAATTTAAACATTTTTTATAACACATGAACGGCAAGTGTACTTAGCGTGTCAGCTGTTTCTTAAAATAATAAAATATATAAAATAAAGCTAATATTAGCAGGGAACAACAGAAAAACATGTGGATTACAGACGAGGGAAGAAAGCAAAGTTGAACTTCACATCCAGGTGAAAGAAAATTATTGTGAACAAGGGGAAAAAACTGTTCATTGTTGGTTCTAGGTAAGTTCATTTTTTATCATTCAAAGTAAAATAAATCTGTTTATAATTTAAAATATGTATTACAGGTAGGTAACCTGGGTGGGCTAGGGGGCCCTCCCACCTCCGAAATTTGGGTAATTTATATGTATACATAAATTTTATGCGACAGACTAGGAGAATAAAACTATAGTGTAAATTGTGTCTCTCACTATTGGTAAAGAATATTCTTTTTCCATTATATTTTTACTTTGTCGCGACCCCTTCGGTAAAGAAAGTATTGTGATTGCCAAAAAATTGAATTCATTATTTTTTTATAGATATTGACGTTTCATGAGTCAAAGAACCCAAAATGTGGTTTTTACTATTCCGTCGGTGTGTCTCTGACTCTCTGTATCTCGGCCTAGGGCCGAAACCATTTACCCGAACGGGCTAGAATTTGGTATCTAATATAGGGTCTTCATAGGGTTACCCCGAGGAGATTTTGGAGATAAATATCTAATCCTAAAATTAAGGATAGTTTACTTAAGGGCCAAAAAAGAAAAAAATATTTTCTTGAAATCATCTCTAACGATTTTGATTAAAATTTGTATCTAGGATTTTTTTAATATTACAAAGAAAATAGTAATTTACATTTTCCCGTAAAAATAACTTTAATGGCAGGTACTTTACATAAGCGTAAATTTCAATTTTTTTATTATATATCTTAACTCTTTGAGATACGAAATAGTTCGTAGTGGAAAAAACGTAGAGCTATTAAAATTAAGAATCTTTTGTTTGAAATATTATTTCATAAAACCAATAGTTTCCTGGCAATAAGCATATATATATATATATATACCAGTGGGTCGTTGCAGCGATGGCAGCAGATTTTTGACTAAAATGTACTTTAAACCTTTTCTTGAGAAAGGCTCTATATAACAAACCCTCACTCACTTTTTGGTTAAAAGTTTACTCGTCAAATGCTATCAACTTTACTTAGGTATTTAGTTTTCGTTGTGTAATTTGACTAAAAACTTATATTTTCCCCCTTCACGCCCCGATGAGAACTTTTAAATTACCCCTCTCACAGATATCTATCTATTCGTTGCGCCAAACCCCTAAAGTAACAATTTAGCTGATATTATTTTTAAACAAAACAAATATTGTATTTATAAATATACAACCATACACAAATCATGGTTTCCATGGTGATGTAAACAAAGAATGATTGTTCAGTTGAACCACTGTCCACACAGAAGGAAAAGATGGAACATTAGCTAGGCAGATGGGGTTTTAGATTTAGGCCACCATTTTTACCGGCATCCTGATTCCCTAATCTTTAAAATGAGTGTTCGTTTGTCAAAATCTGTTAAATCTGTCATTTCCTCGTTATTTCTATTTCTGGAAACGGGCTTATCAAATTATATATCAGATATATGATAAAGAGAGTGAATAAATGTGATAGTGAAAATGATATTGTAAGTGTTCGAGTGTGGGATTGTGTAAGCGTGTTGATGAGAGTGAAAGTGAGAGTGTGAGTGTGAGAGTGTGAGTGTGAGAGACTGAGAATAAGCAGGTGAGAGAGATCGAGTGAGTGTGACTGTGTATGTACTAGAGAGATAATTACTAGGAGAATATAAAAAGGGTGTCTCTGTGTGTAAGAAAGAGAAAATGTAAAATTTTGGGAGAGATGTTGTGTGAAAGAGAGAGAAAACGTGAGGGCGTGGGAGAGAGAGTTTGAGAGATAAAGTTAAGAGAGGAAAAGATTAGTTTAGAGAGAGAAAATTAGATTGAGAGAGAGTTAGAAAAAGAGTTAGATAGACAAATTAAAAGAGTGCATTAGAGAAGAAGAGAGAGTGTGTTTGAGAAAGAGAGAGCGTGAGTTTGAGAAAGAGATAGAGAGAGAGTAAGATAGAAAGTGAGTTTGATAGAGAGCGAGTGAGACAGAGCGTGAGGTATATAGAGGGTGAGTGAGATAGAGAGAGTGAGATTGGTAGAGTGAGATTGAGAGAGAGATAGTTTTTGAGAGAGCGTTCAAGAAATGAACGTTTGAGGGAGAACGTTGAAGAGAGAGCTTAGGAGAGAGTTTATAATAAAGATAATGTGAGAGAAATTGTGTGATAAAGAGTGTATGTGAGGGTAGACCATGTGTGAGAGAGAGAGGGATAAAGTGTTAGAAAGAGAGAGTGCGAAAAGAATATATGAGAGAGTGTGTTATAGTGTGTGTGTGTGTGGTGTGTGTGAGAGAGAGAGAGGGGAGAGAGTGTGTAATAGCGTGAGAGAGTCTGCTAGAGAAAGAGAAGTTTAAACTAAAGATGTAGTAGTCAAACATTACGGTACTTTGAAATACCATTCCCTCGAAATTATCAACATGGAAACAGAACTGAGCTTACTGTATTTGTAAGAATGTGAAACGATAGATGGGGTTTACAAAACATTACTTTTAAATACCATATCTTCTAAATAAAGCGGTAAAATGAAATCATAGCTTAGCTTATGTATTTTTATTGTGTTACTATTTGCTAAAATGAGCGTCAAAACCCATTATTTAGATAAAATGAACATTGAAACCCATTATTTGAAAAAAATAAACACCAAAACTCATAATTAGATAGTTAAAATGGCTATTTTCAAACATTATTCAAGATCTTTTTATCGTTTTTGAGCCATACCAAAACATATTTAAACATCTTTTTATCATGCGCGAAACAAAACGTAGACAATATTTTCACGAAATTAATATCGTAACCTTTTAATTTTCAAATTATGCTCAATATTATTGATTTAAATGAGAATTAACGACAACATTACAATAAAAAATAAATATTTCCCCAGTTTAGGCATCTCAATTTAGATGTGTTATGACCAGCATCCAAAAAGAAATATTCATCCAAAGAAAAAATGGTGATGTATTCGGACAAACAAATAAAAATTGAGTTATTATTTTTAGCAAAGAGATATGTTATTTATAGATTTACAGCCATGCAGCAAATAACGGTTTCCATGGTGATCAAACAAAGAATTAAAAACTGAAACTTCTCTGTTAAAATCGTGTTTTTGTGGAAAACTAATATTTTTCTCGACATCCTGGAATACTATCCGTTTAAATGAGTGATCATTTGTCCAAATCTGTTGAGTCACTTCCTCCTAATTTCTATTATCGGAAACGGGCTTATCAAATTTTTTATATATATATATATATATATATATATATATATATATATATTTATATATCTTTGAAATGTAAAATTGATTGTTATGCTCTTTGGTGGATAGAGATTTTACTCTTTTCTCGATGTTTCTTTTATGCTATTTGGTGGTACATTATGTTTTTTGCAACACTGTCAATTATTTTGTTTCACATATCTTACGACTTTTAAGTAAAGGTCTCCATTTCTATATAAATTATCCAGAAAGTTTGCGCGCTGCACCGCAACATTTATACAAATAGTTTTGTTTGCGTTAGAAATTGGGGCCTCCTCACGAAATTGTTTTCTGGCTACGTGCCTGATCTATTTTAACTTAGTATATTATTATCACTATGGTATTTCAATACTTTTTAAACACGCAAAATACTAACCAACTTAACATAACACTGCACCTTGATATAAACCTCTAGCACTCAAGTATTAATAATGGAACAGAAGAATACGTTCGTATACAAATGGAGAACAAGTTTTTAGCACCATCTGGAACTGAACCAGGATCCTTAGATATCGGATCGACCATTTTAACCACAAATGCTCAAAAGCAGTAATTATATTTTATCTGTTTATTTATTAACCCTAGAATGGTAACGTGGGGGTCTACCAGATCCCTACCTAGTATCTACTGGGAATATTTTTTCCGGTAGGTTGACTACACTGCTCTCGCGCTCAATACCTTCCTATTAGTGTTTCGTATAACCAAGATGTTTGGCACGTTCATTGTCCGTTCATAGTAGTTTGAAGACACTGGGGTGCTGCCAGATCCCCACGTTATTATTTATGTAACAGTTTTTTACCAAATTGTTTCCTCAGTTAAGTCACAAATTCACAATAAATACTGTGCCATAGTTTAAAATTTAATTAAATGGTTAATAGTTGGAGTAGTTTATGCTGTTTTTTTCGCTATGTTCAATGCATTTTGTATGTGATACATAATCTGAAATGAATTGTGTATTTATATAATGGGAACTACTACAAATATCACGTTGTGTAGAGTTGAATGGCACCGTCAGGAAGTTGGTAAAAAACAGACATATTTTATTTTCATTTGCGCAGTTCACTGTAACATGGACTGAAAACTGCAATGCCCGAGTACTGACCATAATATTAGCTTAGTGACAGAATATTTTTAAAAAAGGTACATTTGATTCTTATTTCGCAAAGAGTAATATTTTGAATAAAACTATAAAATTACTATGTATGGAAAGTCTGGATACGATTACAATAGATTCTACTTAGAACCATACCCGCCTCGGTGGCGTAGTTGGCTAACGCGCCAGTCGTGTTGAGCCAGACCACCGAGGACGGGGAGATCGAGGTTCGAATCTCGGTCGGGTGAACTGGGGGTGGTTTTTTTCCTAAACGGTTTTCCACTCTCCCTCCACGCAAATGCGGGTTCACTTCCTCTAAATTCAACCTTCCCAATTCCTAATCCACTAGTGTACTTAAGCGTATAACCCGAACGGGTAGTAAGACGCGGTGTTAAAATTAAAATTAAATTGAATTACTTAGAACCTTTTAAAAATGTACACAAATATAGTGTTTTTTCTTTACAGAGTAAATCCATACGAAATTGACTTTAGCTGTATAAGGCAATTGCTTATGTAAACGGAGGATATGTATGAAGGTGAAGTTGATGTAAATTGATGTAAATTTTTAGTAAATAAAGACTCAAAAGAGTATTTTTTAACAATTAGTTGCAAATTTAGTATTAAGAACGAAAAAAAAGGTGGTAAATAAAGATAAATATATATATATTTTTTAAACAGTAGGGGTCAGCTGGCACCCCATGTTACAAATTTTTTTTTTAGCAAAGTTTCACATTACTAAGGGTTTTTAAGGTTTTTTTAACGGTTAGTTAAAACTTAGCACCACGCTCACTAACGGCTTCTTTAGACAGTGTTCGGGATGTACTAAAAATGTTAAAATATTCCTATTGCACCCAAATGGTTTTAGAAACTAGTGTACTGCTTGGAGACGAAAATACAATTATATCATGAAATCATCATTAAATCTATACGGACTTGTAATTTGGTTGAAACTGTTGGAAATTGTTATGTTTTAACTCTTTACCCATCTTTACTATAACATTTTACTCTTTTTCAATTTTAATCTTTTAGTTTTATAGTATTCAAATTCGACAATGTTTTGTCGTATACTACTTTTTAAGTAACAAACATTACTAAACAGTTTTAATATTAAAGAAATGTGCAATCAAATGATACGTGAAGTAGGCATGACAGATCCAACTGTGACGAAGTCATGTGTTCAGTACCGGCCGTGTACACATGAGACTAATCTCTCCACGTTCTCATCAAATAAGACGTCAGTGCACGTCTTTGTGAACGGTTATTAAATATAATGTAATGGCCTATTAATATTTTAGGTTCATATTTTTAAACTGTTAAACCTTTTAAATTTGCGCTGGAAAAAAATGTTAACAATGATTGAAAGATCTAATGTTGAACTTGCTGTAACGATGACTACGGGTCAGTTTCATAGTCAGATTTAGTACGCCTCAAGTGCGGCGCTATACTAAATACAAGACGTCACCTACCTGAAATTGAATGGAATGGGCCAGTTTCATATGCGAAACTGGCCCATTCCATTTTGGTCTAGGTAGGTGTCGTCCTGTATTTAGTATCGACTCGCACTTTAGGCGTACTAAATCTGACTATGAAACTGGCCCTTCATCGGATTCATATTAAGATTACCCTACACAAAATGTTTCAAGGCAAAAGTAAGTGAACGCAAATATGTTATTAAGTTCTTACTAGTTTTTTTCTTGGTGTTTTAATTATAAGTGTAATATTCTGAACTACACATTTCTAGAGGTACTAACTACACTCTGGCCTACTTAGAACCCGTCCCTGCCATGACAGAACCATTTGATGAGGTTCAATGTGACTTCACTACAGCAAAAGAAGATTTGGATCAAATGTGAGTAGAAGCGACATATTTAGTGTTGGGAAAGAAAAGATTTTCTACACAATGCTTTTATGTAGGAGAACTGGGAGTCACGCCCCACATGAGTGGGAACTACTCTTAAGAGGTGTCTAAAACACACACAACATGCTGCTAAACATTTTTAGAACATATGATTTCACATACAGTCCACGATTTCCTAGTATTTTATCAATGACCGAAAACAACACCATGCATGATGCATCTACTATCCTCCTAATCACAAGTGTGCCAAAATTGGATATAATTATAGCGTGTGACTTCTCTTATATTGTTGTGATATAACACTTTTGATATAAAAATGCACATTAATAATAGAAAAACTCACGACAAAAGTAAAAACCACTCTAGAGGTTTGTAGAAAAGTTAAAATACTTCATACATCTTTTCATAACCGTACTATGTTATAGCTAGCTGTCCCACAGGTTAATCACCGCAAACTGGTGAGCAACACATGTTAAATAACATAGATTACCCCAGAAAAGCAAACCTAAACCTAACTAGGTCTAACCATCAAGCCTGGAACAACCTAAACAGCCCCTTTCCCGACAAAAGGCCTTGCTGACTATAGCATGGTCATGCAGGCTAAGGAATGGGAATCATCGCTATTCAAACCGCTGGTCATAAGGACTAAGCAGAAAACATGTGAAGTGTAAAATCACTCCACGGCATGTAAACCATGTAATTAAAAGGCTAAACTAAATAACTTGTAAAATAAGACGAGAGTGGCCAATACTCTCGACAGGTACAAAAATATCCCTAAAATTACATTTGGGCTATAGAGCTGCCTACTCCCTACAAATTTGAATGTTGAAAGTTAAGGCCTTTTACTTCCGTCTGTCTGGTCTGTCCGTCGGCAGCATCATCACGACCACAGGTTCTGTGCTGTATACTGGAAGACGAGACGTTGAACCCATTGACTATTTAACTGGTGATGTATTATTGTGTGTGGTTCCCAGCGAACCGTGGAGCTTTATAGTGGCTGAACGTGATGAACCATGGGCAGGCACTAGCCCACCCCGAACTCCAGTCAGTTGTTTTGTTGCTCCGACCAGTGAAGTGCAGTGTTAGCAGAACTGCGAGAGTGGCTAACACTGCTGATGGCGCCGTTCTTGTTCCATGATGTTTCCGAGGTGAGCTATGCAACACATTAATAGACCTGTATATGTAATTAAGGTAAAATACATATTCTTGATCAATGATTATGTGCAGCAGATTTAGGCAGTACAGGGCTGAACTGGTTAGCCCGTTACAAAGTGACTTTTATTATGTATTTGTTTTAAGAAACCCAATTGTAGTTTGAATGATCCTACAAATAGTTGTTCATAATAGATTATTCAGAGTATGGTTTTTATTTTTTATTTTGCCGTCGCATGAATTTTCATTTCAATGTTATATTTATTTGATTCTAATAACTTTTCTGTGAACATAAATATAATAATTAAAGCTACTTTTGTGGAATATTGGAGTAACACATTTTTTCATATCGACATTATTTAGATGTATATTATTGGTTTAATTTATAGTTTTTACAATACATTGTCTACACACTATTACATAGGAAACAATATTTTAACCTTCTATATCTAAAGAAATACATAGGTATAGTTTTATTTTTGTAACTTATGCCCCTACCTCGTAAATTACAAATAGCTTTTCCTTTTTAGAAGTGTTCTTCTATGAGTGTTGCATGTTGCATTCTTTAACCCTCAAACGGTAAGGTCCGGGTCGGATACGACCCAAACCACAGTTTTCTTTTTAGTGCGCATGCGCTGTTTATCTCAAGGCCACGGGGCCTCAGTTATCCTTTCTCCCAGTTGTTCTCTAGGCCTCCTAGCTTTGAGGTGTCCGAGGTAAGTGGCATGTTCTTTCTATTTTCATTTACATACGCGCTTGCACTCTCCCGGGTCGGATACGACCCACCTTACTGTTAATGTTATAGATTTTTTTTACGACTTTGACAGAGTTTTTTTCTTTCAGTAATAAAGTGATGGAGGGAAAAACATATTTCTCCACTCCCGAGGAGATTTTGCGAGAATTGCAACGTCTACAAGAAGAATCTGACGATGAATTGGATGATCATCTTGATGAAACATGCTCAGAAATGAATGACGATATTTTACATAATGACGACAATGTAGACGATATTTTTGATTCAGAAGAGGTAACGGATATTCATGAAACAATCGTATTAAGCCCAGTTGACCAAGATGGTGATAGAAATTTTGTGCTCGGGAAAGATAATGATACAATATGGACAGATAAACCTTTACTTTCGAAATTTTCAAAGGCACCTTCCGCAAACATAGTCATTCATCTTCCGGGGCCTAAGGGCGAGGCGCGAGGGATAACAGATGAGTTAAAGCTATTTTCGTTATTGTTCACAGATGAAATGCTAGACAAAATAGTGTGCCATACAAACCAAGAAATTGAAAGAGCAAAAATTAGGTACAATTCAGTGCAATGGTTCATATCTCCTACTAACGCCATGGAGATAAGAGCTTTAATTGGAGTGTTATATATGAGTGCTTTTTTGAAAAATTCGGGCTTAAACCCTGATGATATGTTCTCCCCCATATTTGGCCCCCCCATTTTTCGAAGTTCAATGACAAAAAAAAGATTTGATTTTCTCCTCACAAACCTTCGGTTTGATGATAAAGATACAAGGGAAATTCGCAAGTCTAATGACAAGTTTGCTGCTTTTCGTGAAATGTGGAATGTATTTGAAAGTAACTGTGCAAAATTCTACACGCCATCAGAGTATCTCACAGTTGATGAGACACTTCTTAGCTTCCGCGGTAGATGCCCCTTTAAGATGTACATTCCAAAGAAGCCTGATAAATATGGGCTAAAAATTATCTCATTGTGTGACGCCAGAACTTTTTATTTTATGGGAGGCATACCATATGTAGGGAAAGAACGTGAGAAGAAAAAAGGTGATTTATCTTTGCCTACTCAATACGTACTACAGCTCACTAAACCACTGTATGGAAGCAACAGAAATGTGACATCAGACAATTGGTTCTCTTCTTATGAGTTGACTGAAGAATTGAGCAAGAGAAAACTTACTTTGTAGGGACTCTACGGAAGAATAAACCACAAATACCACCATCAATGTTGTCACATGCGGAAGAGAGGTCTTCTTGCTTTTTATATCAACACGATAAAATGTTGATTTCCCACACACCAAAAAAAAACAAAAAAGTACTTTTGATTTCATCCATGCATTTCACAGGGGAAATAAACGAAAATTCTAAGAAACCTGAGATCATAGAATTTTATAATTTGACAAAAGGAGGAGTGGACGTCCTTGACAAGCTTTGTCATAACACAACAAAAAGGAAGAGTCGCCGTTGGCCCATGCGTTTCTTCTATGGAATTTTAGACATTGTTGGAGTCAATAGTTTTGTACTTTACAAATGGAACTGTGGTGGAGAGACTTATTCAAACGATGCAAGATCAAATTTTCTAAAAAACCTAGCATTTGCCTTGACCAAACCATTGATGATAAAGAGGGTGCAAAACAAACATCTTCCGAGGGAACTACGGGCCACGATTAGTAAAGTGTTGGGAATGCAAGAGGAAGAGAAAGTTAAAAGAAAGGAGTTACCATCATCAAGGAAGAGAAGAAGATGTGATTTGTGTGATAAAAATAAAGACAGAAAAGGAAATGAGTTTTGTACACGATGTAATAGATGCTTGTGTGGAGAGCATAAAATGGTAATATGCCCTCCGTGCTATTGTGATATGGACTCTGATGAAACAGAACAGTGATTTTATACTAATCTTGAGTTTTAGAATTGTGATATTTCATAATAACTTTTTATTTTATTATTAAAATACTTTATATAAAGCTTTTTGAGACTGGAGCAATTTACCCATGTTTTGTAAATGAGCCAATTTAGTCTGTGTTTGTCATATTAATTATTAATTTTTTTGTATTTTTTCTTCTTTAATAAATATAGATTCAAGTTTCTTATTATTATTAATTTTTAGATACTTTAACCAATGAAAAATTGACAAAAAATATAAATGGGTCGGATCCGACCCCACCTTACCGGATACGTCCTCAAAATGTACCTTACTGTTTGAGGGCTAAAATAACAATGTTAAACAAATCTCTCAAAATATGTACACTTTTATGATCATCCCTCCAACTTTACAAGGCGTTTAAGTTTGTATTTGTTTGGATAGCTAAAAATTGTTCGGTTTTATAAATTTTTCTTAGTAAAACAATCTGTATAGTAATTCAAATTTGTATTAGTGTAAACAACTTAAATCTAACATATTATGTTTAAATGTAATGTAATGCAGTAAATGTAACATTTATTAGGTTTTTCATTTTAGTTTGTAAAACGCAAAAGGGAAATCTTACGTATAGTAAAAGGCACAGCACTGCGAGTTTTATTTAAAAAAATTATAATTGTGTTTGAATCAATCCTTAATTCCTAGTTTGGCAACTCTAGCTAAGTCTTCCAATTTAATTGCTAATTAATCTAAATGTTTGGGTCTAATTAATCAAGGTATTTAGGTAGTCAAATATAAAATAACGTTTTTTTTAATACTGAGAACGGGTAAAAAATATTTAAATACTATGCTACTAAGTTTATCACTTTTCACCACTTTGAAATAAGAATAAAAACATTGTCATGCAATCAAATAGCTTATAAGAGATGTGACCAAGTTTTATACTATTACATGTCTGTAAAAATGATGGTCCCCTTTATCTCTTGAATCAAAAATCTTTTAGAAAAGTTTTAATCGGTTAGTTTTAAATCTTGAAGCTCAATCAAAGGTATACTTTTTTAATTTTTATGTTTATAAAAGGATTGTGAATGACTCAGAAAATGAGGAGGAATGTAAGATAAAATATACCAGAATTTACTTGGGCGCTGTCTATAAACTACGTAAGCCCTACGCATATCTGGGGGGAGTAGTGCTTGCCGTGACCAAGTGTGATGAGGGGGTGGGGAATTCAGATAATGAGTGACGTCACATTACAATTTACAATTAAGCGTATTTATTTTTAGATCAAGAGTGCTACTAATGTTCGTGCGTCGACCACAAGCGTAAATATTCAACCCAGGACAGCCCTTTAGAGAAAATACGGAAATACCTCAGTTAAAAAATTACAATGCAAAAATAGACCATAAGTGCACTCCAAAAAGATTTTAACCCTATAACCTCCCCTGTAACGGCGACCAAGTGTAACGCTAACCTAGTACAGTCATTACAGTATTATTTCTTACCGTACACATACAATCGCACAAACTTTTCCATATAGTATATTAATATAGTTTGTGACAACATTTACAAAATAGATTTGAATAGCTATGTATGTAGTCCTAACTGTAATATCAAATGTCAAATCAAATGTTATCCAAGCTATGTGTAGTTTTTATTTATCAAAGAAACACGATTTGCTTACTAAAGTGAATATGAAAACTTTGACAGTTACAATAATGTATCCATATGCAAGAGTGATAAAAAAATAAAGATTCAAGAATGAACAACTTTATATATTACACCACAAAAAAATTGATATAAAATTAAGGCTTATATAATTGAACCGTACTAATTGTCAGCGTTATACGTCAGCCTCAACTCCTCACAGTGTACACAGAAAAATAATTATTTAGGCCAGGATTTAGTACTTGCTAGTTATAAGAAGGGTGTGAGGCAAAGAACGGTAAGCTAAAAGCGTTCCAGCCCATCCCGCTGAGTGACTGATGACAACAAAGTGATACTGCGCATACAAACCAGTGCAACTATCTTCTCTCTACTCCATCCTCGCTGAGTGACTGATGACAACAAAGTGATACTGCGCATACAAACCAGTGCAACTATCTTCTCTCTACTTCATACTCGCTGAGTGACTGATGACAACAAAGTGATACTGCGCATACAAACCAGCGCAACTATCTTCTCTCTACTCCATCCTCGCTGGGTGACTGATGACAACAAAGTGATACTGCTCATACAAACCAGCGCAACTATCTTCTCTCTACTCCATCCTCGCTGGGTGACTGATGACAACAAAGTGATACTGCTCATACAAACCAGCGCAACTATCTTCTCTCTACTCCATCCTCGCTGGGTGACTGATGACAACAAAGTGATATTGATCATACAAACCAGTGCAACTATCTTCTCTCTACTCCATCCTCGCTGGGTGACTGATGACAACAAAGTGATACTGATCATACAAACCAGTGCAACTATCTTCTCTCTACTCCATCCTCGCTGGGTGACTGATGATAACAAAGTGATATTGATCATACAAACCAGTGCAACTATCTTCTCTCTACTCCATCCTCGCTGGGTGACTGATGACAACAAAGTGATACTGCTCATACAAACCAGTGCAACTATCTTCTCTCTACTCCATCCTCGCTGGGTGACTGATGACAACAAAGTGATACTGATCATACAAACCAGTGCAACTATCTTCTCTCTACTCCATCCTCGCTGGGTGACTGATGACAACAAAGTGATACTGATCATACAAACCAGTGCAACTATCTTCTCTCTACTCCATCCTCGCTGGGTGACTGATGACAACAAAGTGATACTGATCTTACAAACCAGTGCAACTATCTTCTCTCTACTCTTTCACCGCTGTTCGTTTCTGATGGAAAGCTCCACCCAGATACGCTATAAGGCAACTTGGTTTCAAGAGTTTGTGAATTACTGCTTGACTATTCTAGCGCCTTAAAGCGTTCCGCCAGCACACCAGAACGCTACTTCTTCGTTTTCCAACAGAATCTCTATTCTAGTCCGAATGAACCCACATCCCCTGTGTGTATAGTGTATTGGATTTCGAACGGACCTAGATGCTACTAACTACGTATCTGTATGGTGTATTGTATTTTGTATTACATTTGGTTTTCTAAGAATCTGCTTCACAACAGAGACGACGATTCCTATAACAAGACAATGACTTCAACACAAATATTTTACAAATGTTAATCTTTCATCTCCCCTTTTGTAGTTTCTATTGTGAGGATTAATTTTGGAAAGGGCATTTGATGTTTCTGTTCGTAGGTAGAAGATTTCTACCTTCAGTTTCACATTGTCTCTTTAATAGTGTAAATACCATACTATACTATTTGAAGTTTTCAACTCTGTGCCACAAGTAAACCAGAAAAAAAAAAACACATTTCGTAAGTAAACATTTATTTTTATAAATTATGTTTTGCGTAAAATTTTATCTATCTACTCAAAGTTTATAACTAAAAATATTTTCTTCAGAATATTTATTGCATTTAATGAAATGAAAAATAAAAAATGGTGTCCGGTGGCTAAATCTTTAGAAATGTAAGCGTATTTAATAAAAACTGAGCCTTCTCAGTAGAGTCAGAATTTACATGCAAATTTAAGTCCCAATATGTGATGTCTGAAATATGCAAATACATACGTAACTCCACTACGTAGGTAATACTGCAAAATTTTAAAAAAATCACTGTCCTGGTGTGGTCCAAAATAACACTTAAATAAATTAAAATGTGCAAGTAATAGAAAGGGCTTTACCGCGACAGGCTTAGTAAGCTGGTGGCCGAAACAAACCCGTACTAGAGCTGTCACGAGGAGAAACAAGATTAGGAATTAAGTTATCCGTAGAAGAGTTGTGGTACAAGGCGTAGATAAAAGAGTAGAGGAAACAAGATTGAGATAGGGTGGCCATATAATGAAAATGTAAAAAGAAAGGATGCCAAAGAAAATGTTGGAAATAAAGTATGTAGGAAAAAGACCGTAAGGGAGGCCAAGAAAGAGACGAGAGGGACAGATAACAGAAAGTGTTCAAGTGAGAGGAGAAGAATGAAAGAAATTAAAGGAGGAAGAGTGGTGGAAGAATAGAGGCAGATGGAGGCATTTTACTAAATTGACCCGGCAACAAGCTGGAAACAGTTGTTGATGATGATGATGATGATGATGATGATGATGATGAGAAAAGGGCTTTACGTTAAAGATACAATATATGGTTGTTTCTGCCAATTTAATGAACAGTGTTTGTTACAAAACATTTTACATTGAAACAAAATTTTCATTTGGACTAAATAAAAATAATAATATTTCTTAACATTCTCATAATTTTTCATAATAACGTAAAACAAATAATTTTTCAAGTTTTCTTCTGCCATATTTTGCCTCTCCTGTAGCAACATTTTGTGGGATGAAACTCCTTTTTACTTCAGAGGAAGTGATTGGGGAATGTTTTCATATTTCTCTCATTGTAATTCAATTAATCTCAGTCCAGTATTTCCCCCACAAATGGTAGGCTTACTTCACATGTTTCGATGTTTCAAGTTTCTTATTTTCCAGAATGAGAGAGATGGGGAACAACAAATCTAACAACAACGTAATGTTTATATTTTTAATGTCAACAAGATGTAATTATTAATTCTCATGCTGAAACTATTTAGTTTTGAATTTGATAATGAATGATTTTAATAGTAGGCCTAATGAATAGTATATGGTTTTAGACTAGTGCCTAACTACATAACTAAATATTGGATATCGTTTTACTGTGGCAGTGTATTTTGGTCCATTATAACTTAATATTAATTAATTTTAATTAGCAATGAATTAGATTAATAATAAATAAACTGCAAAGGGATATTAATTTTACTGAATTTCAATTAAACTGGCATGGCTTAGTGCAACCTATTGAAGTGTATATAGACAATGCAATAGGTTCTACCATTGTAATAGTTTCATGCTGTAGATAGATTAAGGAATTATTGTTAGTTGTTATCGTTCTGGCTATTTATATATATATATATATATTAATAGCTCTCTCTCTCTTATATAATATATATATATAGAGAGAGAGAGAGAGAGAGAGAGAATATATGTTCATTTTCATTTTCTTTTAAAATCTACTTTCTGAAGATTATCAGAAATGTGTCCAATGAATATAAATCTAAAAATGTTAAAATATATTAACTGAGAAACAATCCCAGATTCCTCCCCAGAGAAAAATTTTAAGGTTTTCCTCTTTCGCTTGTAGAAATCCAGTGAGATGAGCAAATATTAAACTACCGCAATTTCTGAACTTCCCTATGACATGTGTGTTCTCTCAGATGGTGCGGGTAGCACTAACTGACTGGAGGGCTGAGTGCATTTTCACCATCGAATGGATGGAAAGAATATCATGACCAATTCTCGGGTATGAGTCATTATTACATTTAGTACCGACTTGTATACAATAATACAATAATTAATATTGTTCCATTGCTGTGTCCTAATTGTTTGGAAAAACAAGCTAACATATTTAACTTTAACTTTTCAGATTATAATCAATTACTTTCAAAATTAATAATCACTCGTTAGTAAAACCGTATTTTCTAATATATTCAATATAAAATAATATCGTGTATTGTGGCCATTGTGAAGAATATACCTAGGTTTGACTCCGTGTTTACCCAAGTGATGATAAATTGTGCAATCAAAACTTTATTTAGTTTTATATTAAGCGATCAAATGTTGTGTAATGAATCCCCTGATCTAACGGGGGGATTGTTAGTGGCAGGTAGACAGAGTGGTTGTCTCTCTCTCTCTCTCTCTCTCTCTAAGTGTAATTCAGATAACAATCACAAGTGGGGAAGAAATGGGCCGTTAAATTAAACGTGTTCTCCGAGTGGGAGTGGATAACTCGGACACCAGCTGCCAATCACCGAACCTTGTATTCTATATTCATTAACCAACTAACATTATAAAGACCGGAAGCCACTGTTACCGATAGGCCTGGCGTTCAATTACGTTTGTCTCATCACAAGAGAGAAACCCATATTGTATTTAAAGCTCGCGAGCTAGATGGACTGTTTGTATATGAAAAGGTTCATAAATAGCATCCGGTTATTAAGTCGAGCTAACCATTGGCTCCGGGTCCTCACCACATATTTATCATACAAGTTTTAACAAGATTTTTAAATTCAGTTTTGTGGTGATTAGGGCTATTCGCTGGTGATTCACCTTGAATATTTACATTTTTATATGAACAATGTTTATTGCGCTAGGATGGAGCGTGTTAAGTCTCAAGGCTAGTTCTACATAATATAGGGCTATTATTTCCTCACTTATCGTTTGACAATGTCTCTAGTTTAAAAACCTGCGACAGTTACTAAGTCACCGACCAGAATGGCAGACAAGAATCTGGGCCCTTAGTTTTGAAACTCGCTAGTAACAAGTCGCTAGCATATTACTCGATGCTCGATAGAAATCTAGTCACACTGGCGACTAGCGAGCGGATAAACATATATCGAGTAACAACTGCTCAGTAAAAAATCCTGGTCTTCTTTTATAAACTATAGTTTGTTCTGACCATTAGAAACATTATGATGTTCTTATTTAGCCTATAGTTTGTTCTGAACATTAGAAACATCATGATGTTCTTATGTAGTATATAATTTGTTCTGAACATTAGAAACATCATGAGGTTCTTATGTAGCCTATAATTTATTCTGAACATTAGAAACATCATGATGTTCTTATGTAGCCTATAGTTTGTTCTGAACATTAGAAACATCATGATGTTCTTATGTAGTATATAATTTGTTCTGAACATTAGAAATATCATGAGGTTCTTATGTAGCCTATAGTTTTATCTGAACGTTAGAAACATTATGAGGTTCTCATGTAGCCTATAGTTTGTTCTGAACGTTAGAAATATTATGAGGTTCTCATGTAGCCTATAGTTTGTTCTGAACGTTAGAAACATTATGAGGTTCTTATGTAGCCTATAGTTTGTTCTGAACGTTAGAAACATTATGAGGTTCTTATGTAGCCTATAGTTTGTTCTGAACATTAGAAACATTATGAGGTTCTTATGTGGCCTATAGTTTTATCTGAACGTTAGAAACATTATGAGGTTCTCATGTAGCCTATAGTTTGTTCTGAACGTTAGAAACATTATGAGGTTCTTATGTAGCCTATAGTTTGTTCTGAACGTTAGAAACATTATGAGGTTCTTATGTAGCCTATAGTTTGTTCTGAACGTTAGAAACATTATGAGGTTCTCATGTAGCCTATAGTTTGTTCTGAACGTTAGAAACATTATGAGGTTCTTATGTAGCCTATAGTTTGTTCTGAACGTTAGAAACATTATGAGGTTCTTATGTAGCCTATAGTTTGTTCTGAACGTTAGAAACATTATGAGGTTCTCATGTAGCCTATAGTTTGTTCTGAACGTTAGAAACATTATGAGGTTCTCATGTAGCCTATAGTTTGTTCTGAACGTTAGAAACATTATGAGGTTCTTATGTAGCCTATAGTTTGTTCTGAACATTAGAAACATTATGAGGTTCTCATGTAGCCTATAGTTTGTTCTGAACGTTAGAAACATCATGAGGTTCTTATGTAGCCTATAATTTATTCTGAACATTAGAAACATCATGATGTTCTTATGTAGTATATAATTTGTTCTGAACATTAGAAATATCATGAGGTTCTTATGTAGCCTATAGTTTGTTCTGAACATTAGAAACATTATGAGGTTCTTATGTAGCCTATAGTTTGTTCTGAATGTCTAAATGGTTGATGGTTTTTAAATATAGTTACTAACGTAGTAATGTTAGTGTGAAACGGGTCCAATGTTTTGAATATGTGTTTGGTGTGTACCATATTCCTCTACATCCACAAATACAATTAATGGAGTCAACCCTCTCGTCACACAAATACATCTGTGCGTGCGGGAACAGGCCTCATGACGTGGCCAGGAATGTTGGGGATAAAAGTCTCAATCCCACTTAAGTGCTCTTCTTAATTTGATTTCGCTTGACTTGAAAGCTTGTGTGAAATAAATGATTCAGAACTCAAAAAAATGACCTGGACCCTGAATAAAACTTTATGTATTGAGTGGTACGTCTGCATTGTTATGACAGGGGATGATGGATGCAGGCGTGGTGGGCATGTTGGTAGCTCTGGTGTTCTCGTATCGTTCATCGCAACAGACAGTGGTCACACCTTCTGGCAGAGACTACAAACCGCTTTTACAGCTCTTCATTAATTTGTAGCTCAGGCTATGCGAGCTACCTCAGGCTCTGTGAGCTATTTCAGGCTATGCGAGCTACCTCAGGCTCTGCGAGTCACCTCAGGCTCAACGAGTTAAATCAGGCTCTGCGAGTCACCTCAGGCTCTGAGAGTTACCTCAGACTCAACGAGTTAAATCAGGCTCTGTGAGTCACCTCAGGCTCTGTGAGCTACCTCAGGCTCAACGAGTTAAATCAGGATCTGTGAGCTACCTCAGGCTCTGTGAGCTAACTCAGGCTATGCAAGCTACCTTAGGCTTTGTGAACTATTTCAGGCTATGCGAGCTACCTCAGGCTCTGTGAATTATCTCAGACTCTGCGAGTCACCTCAGGCTCAACGAGTTAAATCAGGCTCAGCGAGTCACCTCAGGCTCTGTGAGTTACCTCAGGCTCTGCGAGTTACCTCAGGCTCTGTGAATTATCTCAGACTCTGTGAGTCACCTCAGGCTCAACGAGTTAAATCAGGCTCTGTGAGTTACCTCAGGCTCAAGGAGTCACCTCAAGCTCTGCGAGCTACCTCAAGCTCTGCGAGCTACCTCAAGCTCTGCGAATTATCTCAGGCTCAGCGAGTCACATCAGGCTCAGCGAGTCACATCAGGCTCAGCGAGTCACCTCAGGCTCAACGAGTCACCTCAGGCTCTGCGAGCTACCTCAGGCTCTGTGAGTTACCTCAGGCTCAACGAGTCACCTCAGGCTCTGTGAATTATCTCAGGCTCAGTGAGTTACCTCAGGCTCTGTGAATTACCTCAGGCTCAACGAGTCACCTCAGGCTCTGTGAATTACCTCAGGCTCAACGAGTCACCTCAGGCTCTGCGAGCTACCTCAGGCTCTGTGAATTACCTCTGGTTCTGCGAGTTAACTCAGAAAACCTCACGATACACATATGGATCAAAGCCTGTATTTAATGTTTGGACAAGTGTATAGTTCATGATCACAACCACATATCCATACTGATGAGTTAGGGAAGCTACACTATACCATCACTTGCTTGGATAGGGAACACACCCGACCGGGAATAGGACCCTGATATTACCTCTACAGGTAAACACGATACTGACACCTTGGTCCACGCTCCCAACGATGTAGCTACTTCCATGAAGAGAATTAACAGATCAGAAATCAACACTAGTATCCTATTACACTTCTAGATATTATGACAGTTTTTAAGATACGAGCTGATGTTTTTACAATGGTCTCTTTATTTATTATTTGTTTTAGACTAAACGTAGAAAGTAAATTTTTTTAGGGGGAGAGGGTCCGCTAAAAAATATCACTATAACTTTATTCTATTAAAGTTTTTATACGTATATATGGATCTTCTTATGGGGGTGGATCAAATTCCAAAGGGGTGTGGACCCTCCTGATCCTAAATTTCTACGCCCTTGCTATTTATCATGTAAAACGCTCCTATGAGATACAGTTCAAACAAAATTATGAAGAAATTTTAGAAAATCACCTAGTTTTCAAAAATTAGTCTTTAGTAAACGAATATTAAGCAAGTTTCCACCCAAAAATAGGTATACATCTTTATTTGTCATGGAATATATTCTCCAGATATACATTTTAGACAAAATTATTAGAACAATTTTCTAAAAATTCCTGGTTTTCCAAAGAATATATTATAAATAAACAACCATTATTTTGAAGATTAAGTTAAAATTTAAGAAGCTGTTGAATGTTCTAGTATCAATTTTGAGCACAATTTCAACAAACCGTTTCAGTTGTGGCCCCAGGTACTGACAGACAAACAGAGGTTGTACCACCAGGTACTGACAGACAAACAGAGATTGTACCACCAGGTACAGACAAACAGAGGTTGTACAACCAGATACAGACAAACAGAGGTTGTACAACCAGGTACAGACAAACAGAGGTTGTACCACCAGGTATAGACAAACAGAGGTTGTACCACCAGGTACAGACAAACAGAGGTTGTACCACCAGATACTGACAGACGAACAGAGATTGTACCACCAGGTACAGACAAACAGAGGTTGTACAACCAGATACAGACAAACAGAGGTTGTACAACCAGGTACTGACAGACAGAGGTAGTACCACCAGGTACAGACAAAGAGAGGTTGTACCACCAGGTACAGACAAACAGAGATTGTACCACCAGGTACAAACAAACAGAGGTTGTACCACCAGGTACAGACAAACAGAGGTTGTACCACCAGATACAAACAGAGGTTGTACCACCAGATACAAACAGAGGTTGTACCACCAGATACAAACAGAGATTGTACCACCAAATACAAACAGAGGTTGTACCACCAGATACAGACAAACAGAGGTTGTACCACCAGGTACAGACAAACAGAGGTTGTACCACCAGATACTGACAGACAAACAGAGGTTGTACCACCAGATACAAACAGAGGTTGTACCACCAGGTACAAACTATAACTATATATCAGTAACACTTATACTGTCACTACTATAACTCTAAATCAGTGCTCTCCCTCGCTCTCTCTCTCTCTATATATATATATATATAATTATATATATATAATGTCAATACTATAACTGTATATCAGTGACAACTATACTGTCACTACTATAACTGTATATCACTCAGCACTGACTGAAGTAGTTCACAATATTACTACGACAAGGTTCTCGCGGTGAAACTGCCAAGTAAACATGTGAGGGAGTTTGTGTAAGAGGAAGAAAGTATTACGACCTTCCTTTATGTTTGAATCCCCCGCAGAGTCGTGATTGGTCGTTTCCCGGGCTCGTGGACCGGAACACCACTGATGTCATAATCAATCACAAATATGGCGACTCAGTGTCTGACTTTTTGTGGAACATAACTCTTGCTCCAGAAATGATGACGACATTGCACATTTCTTTTTGTCTGTCAAAATGTTAAGGATATCCCAGTGGGACTTCATATGTCATCACAAAACCTCCTTTTCTTTTTCCCCGCTGCCCCTTGAAACAGTAGGTCTACTCACTTAGTCTATGTTGGTGTTTTTGTTTCATTAAATCACGTGAGAAATTAACACGTTCAGCCACAAAATATAGCTATTAGTTTTATTTATTTAATATTTGACTAGAAGTGTGCATTTTTATCCCTCCTCACTTGGGGGCAGGTGAAAACCCTTTGGGTGCTAGTGTGATATAGTAAGATGTATAAATAATATTTATATGTTCAAACGGTAGGTTATTTATTTTGCTACAACTGTATTCTACTGAGAAACTCTATACTGATTTCTAGAGAGAGTGGAGGTTATATAGGGTGTCACTGAAACAATCAGACGATCTCTGCTGAGGAGAGTGGAGGTTATATAGGGTGTCACTGAAACAATTAGACGATCTCTGTTGAGGAGAGTGGAGGTTATATAGGGTGTCACTGAAACAATTATACGATCTCTGCTGAGGAGAGTGGAGGTTATATAGGGTGTCACTGAAACAATTAGACGATCTCTGCTGAGGAGAGTGGAGGTTATATAGGGTGTCACTGAAACAATTAGACGATCTCTGCTGAGGAGAGTGGAGGTTATATAGGGTGTCACTGAAACAATTAGACGATCTCTGCTGAGGAGAGTGGAGGTTATATAGGGTGTCACTGAAACAATCAGACGATCTCTGCTGAGGAGAGTGGAGGTTATATAGGGTGTCACTGAAACAATCAGACGATATCTGCTGAGGAGAGTGGAGGTTATATAGGGTGTCACTGAAACAATCAGACGATCTCTGTTGAGGAGAGTGGAGGTTATATAGGGTGTCACTGAAACAATCAGACGATCTCTGCTGAGGAGAGTGGAGGTTATATAGGGTGTCACTGAAACAATTAGACGATCTCTGCTGAGGAGAGTGGAGGTTATATAGGGTGTCACTGAAACAATTAGACGATCTCTGCTGAGGAGAGTGGAGGTTATATAGGGTGTCACTGAAACAATTAGACGATCTCTGCTGAGGAGAGTGGAGGTTATATAAGGTGTCACTGAAACAATCAGACGATCTCTGCTGAGGAGAGTGGAGGTTATATAGGGTGTCACTGAAACAATCAGACGATCTCTGTTGAGGAGAGTGGAGGTTATATAGGGTGTCACTGAAACAATCAGACGATCTCTGCTGAGGAGAGTGGAGGTTATATAGGGTGTCACTGAAACAATTAGACGATCTCTGCTGAGGAGAGTGGAGGTTATATAGGGTGTCACTGAAACAATTAGACGATCTCTGCTGAGGAGAGTGGAGGTTATATAAGGTGTCACTGAAACAATCAGACGATCTCTGCTGAGGAGAGTGGAGGTTATATAGGGTGTCACTGAAACAATTAGACGATCTATACTGAGGAAAGTGATGGACAACGTGCTGAGGTTTGCTCCGGTGGAGTTCACCTGAGACACATTATCGTCAAAAATTGTATTATTTAGTTTGCTCTTATTTAGCTAGTGAATATTTACTTTTTCAATTAAAGTATTAATAAGTTACTAATCGACTAACTGTTTCGGCCCCATCCTGTATAGCATAAGTAAATTACAACGGGGTTGGCTGGCACAATTGCTATGTGGCAGGTCGGCCTACGTGCCAACCGGTGCCAGTATAATTAGAACTGAGTGTTCGCGGTCAATAACAACTGGGGTTTTACACTCTCCCTACACTGAAATGAAGGTGCACTTAATTTGTATTCAAACTTCCTCAGGATAACAAACAATTTAAATTTTAGAAACAAAGAAGTCAATTTTAAGCAATAATATTCATACTAATTATTATAATGATGATGACAATTTAGTTTTGTGTTTGTTTTTAGTAATAATAATATAAATCTTAATTTGCATTTGTTATGCATGTACTTAACATGGGACAACCAACTCCATGGAGGCTGGGACACTACAAATATGAAACGCCCCCATTTTACTGGACAGAAAATAAGGTCGAACTTAAATAAATAAACGCTAGGGTGATAGGGCACGTTAGAATTATTAAAAAAAAGGTAAGTCCATACGTCAACATAGTTTTGAAACAACAGGTATGTTACTATCAATTAAGAAAATACACAAATAATAAGATAGGGAAGTGGACCCAAAAGGGGAACACCAAGAACAACAAAAATATTAACTTTCCTTAAGCAACTGAATTTAACAATAACAAAAAATCATTAAATAACTAAATCATGTCGTAACATAAACAGTCAGATTATTATATAAACAGATAATAATAATCAAATTATTACCAGCATAAATTATACCAAAGTAGTTCTCCTATACGAAATATTCAATAGTTGCAAATTAGAAAAATACAACCTTCTTTACTTCTATACTCTCTGATAGAACAACACCTGCAATATTTCATAAATTCATATTTAACAGGAAAGAACAACTTCTAAGACCAATTTTATCTTGACAAGTTTCTACAATAAAATTCCGGAAACTCAAAATGCACCATAAGATATCACTAGAACAACAAGAAGTGAATCTTATTCCTGAAGGGACTTTACTAAATATTTTACACCGAATGACTTTAATGTAATCATGTACCATGTATCATGATATCATCCCTGATAGGGCATAAAACAGAATTACGGCATTTTCCAGTTGGGAAATAGTGTGAATATTAAAGCTAGTTCATAGCATATTCCATGCATACTCACGTTTATGATTAGTTTCTTCAGTTGAAACTACCTAAAGTTTACTTTCCTGATACACACAGGATATTTTCCTGTTGGGAAAATATTTAACAAAATACAAAAAATATATATACGAAACATTCAAAATTTCAAAACGTTTATAAAGAGAATAAGACAAAAGTTTGTTTTTCCACAAGAAACATTTTATGGTTCACTCACGTTAATAAAATTACTTTAACAAAAATCAAGGCTATTTTCCTGATGGGAAAATATTAATAGTATTATATACAATGAAAATAGTAACAATATATGTAGCTTACATTTTTGCGACCAGAGTAATGTTTTAAACCAAGTTGCCGACGAGAGTAATAAATACATTTACTCCGCGGTCTTTATATACTAGTGTCCAAATCCTAGGAGAGGTTGACAAGAAAACAGGTGGGGAATTTACGTGGAATCAGGAAATGGAGTCTTTGTCTCCGTCTAACCGTCTAACACCGGCAGTAGAAAATTCTCAGCTTCGGTAAGTTATTTTTCTTCGCTATGGAAGGTTTTCTGAATATGTCCTGGACGTGACTTCACTCAGGCATGCATGGTTCCGTGGCTTCGCAGTCCGTCTGCAGAAGTGAAAATGTGGTTTCGGGTGGAGCTCGTGGCAAAAGGGGTCACTATATTCATTTATAGTTCTTAGAACTCATATATGTTGTATAAGAAATTGGAAATTTATATATGTTCTTGAAAAGTTTATAAATATTAGACCTATATTTGCATGAAAATAATTTTAGAACTCATATAGCTTAGCAAATGCTACAAATAGTGCTTTTATAAAATGTTAATTTGAGCCAAGAGTTTGATAAAAACATTATATAGCAGGTGAATAAAGATAAAATATGGTTAATTTTATTTGATCCATATTAAAAACCTAGAATTTAAAAAAATGAAATGTGAAAACTGTAGCCAACCATCCACAGCTACAGTTTTCACATTTCATTTTTTTAAATTCTAGGTTCTTAATATGGATCAAATAAAATTAATCATATTTTACCTTTATTCACTGGCTATATAATGTTTTGATCAAACTCTTGGATCAAACCAATATTTCACACACACATATATATATAATTATATATGAATGAAGTCACAGATGTAGCATATGACTCATAAATTATCCAGATTTGCCTCAAGTGAGTCTCACTAAATAAACTCGTATTAAGTGTAGACAGGAGGTACCTCAGCCAGGTAGTAGTTGGGTGAGCACACTGGTATAAAGTGTAGACAGGAGGTATCTCAGCCAAGTAGTAGTTGGGTGAGCACACTGGTATAAAGTGTAGGCAGGAGGTATCTCAGCCAGGTAGTAGTTGGGTGAGCACACTGGTATAAAGTGTAGACAGGAGGTATCTCAGCCAGGTAGTAGTTGGGTGAGCACACTGGTATAAAGTGTAGACAGGAGGTATCTCAGCCAGGTAGTAGTTGGGTGAGCACATTGGTATAAAGTGCTGATAGGAGGTATCTCAGCCAGGTAGTAGTTGGGTGAGCACATTGGTATAAAGTGCTGATAGGAGGTATCTCAGCCAGGTAGTAGTTGGGTGAGCACATTGGTATAAAGTGCTGATAGGAGGTATCTCAGCCAGGTAGTAGTTGGGTGAGCACACTGGTATAAAGTGCTGACAGGAGGTATCTCAGCCAGGTAGTAGTTGGGTGAGCACATTGGTATAAAGTGCTGATAGGAGGTATCTCAGCCAGGTAGTAGTTGGTGAGCACACTGGTATAAAGTGCTGATAGGAGGTATCTCAGCCAGGTAGTAGTTGGGTGAGCACATTGGTATAAAGTGCTGATAGGAGGTATCTCAGCCAGGTAGTAGTTGGGTGAGCACACTGGTATAAAGTGTAGACAGGAGGTATCTCAGCCAGGTAGTAGTTGGGTGAGCACATTGGTATAAAGTGCTGATAGGAGGTATCTCAGCCAGGTAGTAGTTGGGTGAGCACATTGGTATAAAGTGCTGATAGGAGGTATCTCAGCCAGGTAGTAGTTGGGTGAGCACATTGGTATAAAGTGCTGATAGGAGGTATCTCAGCCAGGTAGTAGTTGGGTGAGCACATTGGTATAAAGTGCTGATAGGAGGTATCTCAGCCAGGTAGTAGTTGGGTGAGCACATTGGTATAAAGTGCTGATAGGAGGTATCTCAGCCAGGTAGTAGTTGGGTGAGCACACTGGTATAAAGTGTAGACAGGAGGTACCTCAGCCAGGTAGTAGTTGGGTGAGCACACTGGTATAAAGTGTAGACAGGAGGTATCTCAGCCAGGTAGTAGTTGGGTGAGCACATTGGTATAAAGTGCTGATAGGAGGTATCTCAGCCAGGTAGTAGTTGGGTGAGCACACTGGTATAAAGTGCTGATAGGAGGTATCTCAGCCAGGTAGTAGTTGGGTGAGCACACTGGTATAAAGTGTAGACAGGAGGTATCTCAGCCAGGTAGTAGTTGGGTGAGCACACTGGTATAAAGTGCTGACAGGAGGTATCTCAGCCAGGTAGTAGTTGGGTGAGCACACTGGTATAAAGTGCTGATAGGAGGTATCTCAGCCAGGTAGTAGTTGGGTGAGCACACTGGTATAAAGTGTAGACAGGAGGTATCTCAGCCAGGTAGTAGTTGGGTGAGCACACTGGTATAAAGTGCTGACAGGAGGTATCTCAGCCAGGTAGTAGTTGGGTGAGCACATTGGTATAAAGTGCTGATAGGAGGTATCTCAGCCAGGTAGTAGTTGGGTGAGCACACTGGTATAAAGTGCTGACAGGAGGTATCTCAGCCAGGTAGTAGTTGGGTGAGCACATTGGTATAAAGTGCTGATAGGAGGTATCTCAGCCAGGTAGTAGTTGGGTGAGCACACTGGTATAAAGTGCTGATAGGAGGTATCTCAGCCAGGTAGTAGTTGGGTGAGCACACTGGTATAAAGTGTAGACAGGAGGTATCTCAGCCAGGTAGTAGTTGGGTGAGCACACTGGTATAAAGTGTAGACAGGAGGTTTAATCAATATTCACTGTTGTGAAACTGACAGTGTAGTTTGGTCGAGTTGTTGTCTCTTCCAGACTGACCCAGTTGACTTACAGATATGTTTCATGTTTGGAAACATTCTTATGATCGAACTGCGCTTTATTTTTGACATGATTTTCAACATACCCCCGATGGATTTTTGAGGTTATGTAAATTATTGTTTCATTGTTGTTATCTTGAATAAAACATTTATATTGTTATTTAATTGTTGCTAATGTCTTACTTTTTTGTATTTTATGTAGCTTTCACCCACTTTCCTTTTAGTCTAGTGTGGCTGTATCTAATAGGTAGTAGAGTGGGTGGTAACACCATCGCAGTTTACGGTGGGAAGGTCTTGCAGCGCGAATGGTAGTATCTAGAACCGCGTACATGGTATTTATTGACTGGCAAACTCAATGGGAAAAAACCATTGGGAAAACCCAGACGCAGATGGGAGGTTAACATTAGGATAGACCTGAGAGAGATACGATGTAAAGATATAGACTGGATAGAATTAGATCAAGATAGGGATATGTGGCGAACTTTTGTGAGTGCGGCAACGAACTTTCGAGTGTCTAATGCCATCGAGTAAGTAACATTTAAAATTATTTTAATGAACTAGTGATACGATTATTACTGTTATTTAAATTCTTACTAAATAAAATTATTAAATTTATATTTAAGGAATTTTATGAAAGCTAATTCCTCCCCCCTGAAAACAGCTACTGAATTCGCTCTCAATTAGTCACAAAATTTACATAAAAAATAAACATATTTAAACACCTGCAAAAGTTAAACACTTACATAGATTTACATACATAGATAGCACATTATATATATATATGCATATATATATATAATTTAGAAAGGAAAGAAGGAATTATTTTTCCACTACAAACAATCAAGAAAGATTTTATTTTTGCATTTATTGTTTGTATCAAACTTAAAACAATATAAAACAAATGAACATTTTATGATTTTTTTTTTCCTTTTTGAGCTAAAAATGGGCAAAATAGTCAACCTAAGTTAGCCGCACATCCCACCTTACCTAGCCAATGCCTGTCCAGTCAAGTATGTATAGAATGTCCTGTGCCTGTTTTGGTTACGCACATTGGAAAAACAGACTAATTTATGATGCAGTTAACTAGAGCAGGGTTCTCAAACTTGTTCTTCTCAAGCCTCACTTGAAAATTAATAGTAATTGTTGATCCTCATTTTAATAAAAAGAAAATGCTTTTACGTTAACATTTTTTTTTTATTTAGCACCGCGTCTTACTACCCGTTCGGGTTATACGCTTAAGTACTAATTACGCTAATGGATTAGGAATTGGGAAGGTTGAATATAGAGGAAGTGAACCCGCATTTGCGTGGAGGGAGAGTGGAAAACCATTTAGGAAAAACCACCGCCAGTTCACCCGACCGAGATTCGAACCTCGATCTCCCCGTCCTCGGCGGTCGAGCTCAACACGAATAGCGCGTTAGCCAACTACGCCAACGAGGCGGGTTACGTTAAAATTAAAACAAAAGCATGCAACTTTTCATTTATTACTATATTTTCTGATAATAAATTTGTAGAAGTTGTAAAATATTAAGAATACTAAAAGTTTTATAAGATATCAAGTTTATAATATTTTGTTTTTACATTTTATGGCATATATTTTATAAATGAAAAATAGTTAGGCCTACTTGTCATTTGGAAGAATATAACATATATATATATATTTCCTATCACCTAAATGGTTCAGGTCAGGCTATGCTTTAACAACACACAGAGAAAGGTAATTTTTAACTGACAGTCGATTTCTGTTAATTTCTATTACCGTCATTGCTGAGAGACTACTTCCATACAAATATGCAGATGCAAATATCTAAATAAAATTCTATTGCTTTGATGGTCAAACGGAACTTTTGTTTTTTACAGCTAACCAGAACTTTATCAAGTCAGAGGAAGTGAGCAATTGGTTCACGGATATAACGATGCTCTGCCTTGCCTGAAATCCCCTCGCGCCTCACAGTTTGAGAAACCCTGCACTATAGCACAGAAAAACATTAATATGCAGTATGTTAGAGTAATAAGTTCAAAGAAGGAAAATATGGTTAACTAGCCTACTGGAGCTTACTGACTTTGAAGAACTGTATACTATTATTTTCGGTATTACACTATATGACTTCAGAAAAAAAATTCAATGGACATAAAATTGCATGATGCATTATACATTTATTTTATCTTTTTAGATTACAAAAAGTCAGTTCACAAATATTTTTCAAATAATTAGTGAGTAGTTGTTGAGGTATAAGTTTGTAAGTCACTTAGCTGAGGAAAACTACGTATCTGGACCTGAAGTAACTTGATACAGTTTAGCAGATTCGTATATTTTGAATGGTCTTGGGCTGGGTAAAATATGCCGTGTCCAGGGCTACAGAATAGTTACATAAACCTGGCCTAGGCTAGAATGCAATAGGTAGGAAGTAGAAAGTCCCTCACATAAGCTATTATTTTTATATTTTCCCATGAGTAATTTTTTTGTTCGCACAGATCAAACATCGATTCATCCACATCCACTGCGATGTCACCTGGTACAGTAACCCCAGAAGAACTCCCGCCTCTAATTATTGAAATTAGCGTCCTGTTCCAGACAAAATACAAATCTTCAAATGATAACCGGCCAATTTATGATGAACGATACTTTATTAGGGGCCTACGTTCATTGGAGTCACATTTTTGAAGTATTAAAAGAGTTATAATGGATGGTTTAGCTAATTTCATCATAATCAGCGTAATGCATTTGTAGCTTAGTCTTTAAATGCCCATTTTGTTTTGAAACGCGTGAAATATCTAGTTTACCTACTTGAAATCAAGGGTGTAAACACGAAGCGGAATAAACACAGTTCTTTTAAGAAGACAGTACACCATAAAAGATGCAGCAGATTTGTTTCAACTGAAGTAGGTTACGCAAGAAGTGTTTTCTTTCATAGGTGTTCAACCATTTAACTAGAAAACATTCTATAAAGTTGAGTAAAATATGTGACAGGTATATACATTAAATTTTTTTGTGTTATACAGTACATTCTATATTTATAATTTATTCAGATATTAAACACTAAATTTCGATAGTAGTGTGATTCACTATTTCTAAATTTTCCTTATATCAATCAAATAGTATAGAAAATACATTTAATAATATGCAACTATTACAGGTATGGAAGACCATCCTTATTATCGACAAGTTGGAAGCTGGTAAGAAAGAACTAAAGTTGTCAAAAGCAAATAGCGACATTTCACAAACGGGAAACCAATTTATAACTGTTATCGTCGATGGAGGTTGGTCACACCGTAACCATAGCCATCGTTACACAGCTAACTCGGGAGTGGAGTGCGTCATTGGACACAGAATTTAAAAAATGTTGTTTGTTGGCGTTAGAAATAAGTATTGGTCGATGTACTGTGATCTGAAGAATAAAGGGCTGCCAGAAATTCATGATAAATGCTTTGGGAATTGGAACGGGCCATCTACAAGAATGGAAGTGGACTTCATTTTAGAAGCGTTTCAGAGAAGTTAACAAATGCATGAATTACAGTTACACACCATGATTGGTAATGACAATTAGAGTGTCTACAAAAACGCAAGGGAATTTCTTTCTTATGGAAGGCAAGTGCCTAAAATTGAATTTGCCAATCATGCAGTTAAATATTTCACAAAGTGACTATACAAATTGCAAACTGAGACTCCACAAGCAAAACAAAATTCTATAAAATCCTCAAATGACCCTTTTTAAAAACTCAGCCAGGGGTGCAATTGCTTAACAATGCTAAAATGGGTCTAACAGCTGAGGCACTGGTCGAGGATTTGAGAAATATTCCATACCATGTTTTTGGGTCACATGTAAAATATGAACTGTACTTCTGTGGCAAAGACGATGATAAAAACCCATTGATCCAGACATTTCAACTATAACTAAGAAAATTAAGGTAGTTCTCCAACAATTGATTTTGAAAGATACACAACTGATAACCAACGATACCA
Source organism: Timema podura (assembly GCA_033556935.1). Lineage (NCBI taxonomy): Eukaryota > Metazoa > Arthropoda > Insecta > Phasmatodea > Timematidae > Timema > Timema podura. The sequence continues at coordinate 52,329,252 of JAVRXN010000013.1, read as the reverse complement.
GCAATTTGGCTGAAAACTTCATATCTTTGGTAGCGAAATTCAGTGGTGATAAACAACCGAATAGAAGAAAACGAGGGTCCTATCCTCTCAGAAGCTATGGAGCTGCCCTTGATTTTCAAAATGATCTATATTGGCAGTACTTAGCGTAGAAGAAAATAACTTTAAGAAGCACACACCAGACATTAAGGCGTTCTTGGTGATCTAAAGACTAAGCAATATGCATCGAAGCGACTTTGTTTGGTTTTTTCTTTCCAGAATGAAAATTTTAAAGAGATAAAAAGGTTATCAAAGATCCATATCCCCTTGCAGGGCAAGACTGAATATGGTGAGCTATGCCATAAACATTGACGTAGATTATGATGTAATGAAAAGAGAAAAATCCGTTTTTCTCAATAATTTGAGGGTCTCCCGGTATATCAAATTCATTTATCAAAGTTGACAGTTGGGCAGTCTTAAAACGAGCTTTGGAGGGAGGAAAGAAAGAACCGTTTGACAGCATCATGCTTTGGAGTGGTGTGCAGAATGAAACCAACAACATCCTGTGTAAAAATTGTCAAGAAACGTTTGTGCTCAAAATCCATACATACAGTGGCAACAAGTTATAGCAAGGCCAATGAGTTAATAGCTGTGGCTGAATATGAAGGAGTTACAGGTGTCAAGGTAGAACCATGTGGCTTGTTTATAGATTTAAATAAGGGCTATTTGGCAGCATCTCATGAGGGTGTTCTAGGTGTAGATGGAATTTTAGAGATGAAATGTGCCAAAACAGCTGAAGATATGACGCCTGAAATCGCTTCAAAACTTTTGCCTGGGACCAGATTTAAAACTGAAAAAAATCCCATCACTACTTCTACCAAGTTCAGGGTCAACTCAATATAAACCAACGGAGATATTGTGACGTCATGGTGTGGATTCCTAGAGGTCACCAAATCGAATTAATTTCTAGAAATGGTGACATTTGGTAGAAAGAAATGTCTGCTAAGTTGTGGATGTTTTATATGGAAGCAATGTTTCCAAAAATAATTGATCCTCGTCGTTTCAAAAGTATGCCACATCTGGAATCACAATATATAATAGATGCACAGAAAAAAAAATAGCACGGCGAATATATGATTAAATGATAATATGTATGTACAAATTGGGTTGTATAATTTTAAATATTTCCTTTTTAGAATTTATTTTATAAGCAGTACAACAATGTATATACAATGTATGTGTCTTTATAATTATATATATATATTTGTGTGTAAATATATCTATATACAGATATATATCATATATGGTGGCCTACCCAGGAATTTATTTTAGGGAAATGTAGGGCACTATACATTTAAGGACATATCTAAATTACATTTTTGAGGAGGGCACCACCCTCTAATCACTATATCTAAGAAAAATGTTAATATTCAAGGTCTCTATAAGCTTCTTCGAGTTTTTTTTAGGTAACTCAGGATAGTTACTTGTATAACGTGAGTAGCTGGTATGGCACCTTAAAACAAGCTGTGATTGGCTGAGCTGGTCACGTTTGGAAGGGAAACTTTTATGTCGCAATTGGCATGGAGGATTGATCAAGAGTCGTGAATTCCTTAACTTGTTATAAAAGTTGAAATCGAATAGCAACGACCCTATTTAAGAGTCATTAACCCGCCCCACTCAAGCCCTATTGACGCATTGGGTTGTAGCCCTCTGAATGCCCCAGGCCCAGATGTGCTTTGTATAACGTTCATTCAGGAGCCAATTTTTCGGAAACAATCCTTATTAAAGTACCATATCGTGTTTCAGCGTTCGCCATGCACGGTAAAATGGATTCGTACATAGATATATTTGCCCGAATGAGTGTTTTCCCCAACGATATTAATTAATATGTATTTATTTAGTTTCAGATTACTGGGATCCATACGGGCTGGACGCCAGACTGAGTGACTCCGAAGCGCCCGCAGTGGATTTAGCGGCTTTTGTGCGGGCGCCACCCCATGAAATCAGGGAAGTGGAGATAGGCCCTCTACTTGGAGCAGCTCCTAGAAGCGATCGGTGCTCTGCCCAGCGCCGCTGTCTACAGAGGGCTGGCACAATTTACCGCGCAGGACCCTACCGCAACCTATGGAAATGTTATCAATGGTTTGCCAAATATTTGGGGTGAATTGGACGCGATAGACCAACTGATATATAAGATTGCCATTATTTAACTATTAAAGAACATATTTTAGTACAGTCTACAAGTAAAAATACGATAGCCACTAGCTTGGAAATAGACAGCTTATTACTAGAGATAGGGTAAAATAGCATTAATTTTAAGTTTTTTAGCATTAATTATTGGAAATTTAGCGGTTTGTGGCATTATTTATCATTTTGTAACAAAATAGGTAAAAATGTATTTCGTCAATGTTTTTAGGGCCTATACAAGGTATTTATGATAAAATTTATGTATGCATTAATACGAAGGGTATTTTAACCTTCGTTTGCAATTATTTTCACGTGAGAGATTATAATGATAAATAATTAATAAGGAAGGAAACTGGAAGATTGTGTCAAACACAAACAGAAGAATGCAGAATGACTTCAATTGGCATAATTTATTTTACACCAATATGTAACGTCAAAAAATCATTGTAGCCTACAGTACAAAAATAAAAAATAATTTATTAAATAGCTGGTATCGTAAATAGTTGGTGTCGTTGAATCAGTTCAAACAAATGTGCAAGTCAAAGATAGTAAATATTGGCAAATAAAATAGTGTGGTAACAAAAATGACATAAGTGTGCATATTTTAAATACAAGTGTATCAGTTCACACAAACGTGAAAGTCAAAAATAGTTAATATATACACAAAAAATAGTTTGGTTAACAAAGCTTCCAAAAACGAAAGCAGTCGTCATATTTTAAATAAATAATTGGAGTTCAGCAGACTAACAAATACAAGAAACAATTAACAGAAATGGAAACTGGCACTCTACTGATTAAACGAAGGCATTACGCAAGTTTCTATTGTAGCCTATTTCATTCTGGTTCACCTGTCAGTCAGTACCAAATTATACTGACTGAAAAAACGCTCGGCGTCAACACTATTAACAGGGGCCCAAATTGTTTGTAGGGCTGGCCCAGCAAAGGCCGAGTTGGTAACTTTCATGGCCATCAACATCTAAATGATGTCACACACTTTACCTTCACGCACTGTGGTTCCCATCACTTTGTGAAGGTAAAGATATCCATCAACACACTTGTCACTGGTCAGCTTGGAAATTAGCGGTAGCCCTTCAAACTGTTTTCTGACCGACTTATCGTCTGGTGTCAGCTATTGTGCAGCAATCGCAGGGTTGAAGAGCTCTCCGGCTGACTTGAAAAAGTTGTTGGTGGTGCATGGTACCATGTGTTTGGCCAACTTCATGGCGCTCTTTTGTGCACACCCGCACAACAACTGCTTCAACTCCTCCCGCTTGGCTACACTGGTGGTGCTGCTCAGAAGAGATCGAGCTCTATCCAAGATGTTTCCATTGGACAATCGATTCAAGACTGACATCAGAGCTTCCAGCTCGTACCAGAGCAGATGGGCAAATGGGAATTTGGAGCCATCAAGCCTACTGATCAGCTCAACGAACTTTTTATATGAGTCCACAATGAACACCATCTGCAGTTGAAGGATTGCCAGGCAACCGGGTCCCTTTGCTGCTCAAGCAAATATTCCACACTTGCGTTTTTGTTCTTATACAGCCCCAGAAACTCTATCAGAGCATCCGAGTAATCATTCAGGTAGAGCACAGAGTGGAACCAGCTGTTCCACCTGGTCACTACTGGACTGGGAACAGTATTGCTGGAAGGTTTGCGGTTTCTTCTTGGAGAAACCGGACAGACGCGCTTTTCATTTTTCTGGCGTTTAAAACGCCAACTTCACTTTCACAACAAACTGGTTCAGTGCCTTTAACTATTTCATGAAAATATCTCCGGCAAGATTTACTTTATGAGTTCAGCATTGAAAATGGAGCAAGTTGTCACCCACCAAAACAATCAGAGCACCGAAGCATGTTTCCATATATCGAGCCGAGTCGGAAACAAGGCCCAGGATGTTATTGTACTCAATGCCGTATTGAGTGATGGATCCATTGATGGCCTAGCAGACCGTTGATCCGGTCGCCTTGTCGAGGAGCAGGCAGTTGGCCAAGAAGACATCCTGCGTAGCAGCCTCGGCAACAGTGCGAAAGAGGATTGCCAGCACACAACGACCACGGGAGTCAGAAGTCTCGTCAACCACGATGACGATGGGCACACTCTGAACCTTCTCTTTCAGCTCCAGCTTCATTTCTTCTCCAATAGGCTGGACGAAATTTTGTCGTAAATTTCTTCCACAAGGTAGAGCTCCAAAAACAGGGATATGCCTGAAAAAATGAACAAGAATAATACAATATAACATTTACAAAAATCAGATAATTCCAATGTGTAATTCACGGCGTTGGGGAGAGGGAGAGAGAGAGAGTGGGGAGGGATAAAATATCAAACTGAATGCGAACAAACTTACTTTTTCAAGTATTCGCGTACCACTGGATGGTCCAACTTGTTGATTGGAATGTTTGCCTTGAAGCACATTTTAACAGTATCGTCGATTGAGACCAATTTTTCCGTCTTGGCTTTCTTTTGCTTTTCGCAAACTTCGGTGATCGAAAGCTGTCTCTTAAGGCCATGAGTCTTTTGCTCCTCTTTTCTCCGTAAATGGCCTGCAATTACTACGTGTTTATTTAGGCTGTCTTTCTTATCCGACTCTAATCTAATATTGCAAATTCCATACATCAATATCTTGCTGTCACTCACATAAAATTGGTCGGATTTAAATTGACCCGCACACTGTTCAACAGTAATCGTCTTGCCGTGACCCATCTTGAAAACGATTGAAGGAAAACTACGCGTCGTGCTGTGGCGCTATGGCCTTGGCCTGCTGAAGAACGAGGAAAGCCCTGCCCTGTGATTGGTTTGTTGGTGTGTTAGAGTGGGTGGGTGGGGGTCTGGCGCCAGACGGCCGTAACCCTTAGAATTTCCAGAGAAAGCACTGTCGCGTCAAGACAGAGGTTGGGCTTTCATAAGATTTGGCAGAAGGGGGGTGGCTGGTTACTAAGCAAGGACTAACGGAATGTGGCGATTAGCGGGATGGGCTGTGGAAGGCACAGGATGCAAGTAAATCCCGAGCTGAAGCACACAGACGAGTGAAACTCAATGATTTTTTAATCACTTAATTCCGCTGAAAAACATCGTTTTATAGAAATTCTCAGCATTTTATTTAAATGCACAGCATTTTCAGGGAATTCGCGTCTATTTCGCTAAATAGAATAATTTAGCTATAATACTTTCAAAATCACGTTTTTCGCGTTAATTCGCGAAATAAAAATCGCTTTAAAGACTTTCAAATGGCATGAAACGCAAAGAAAACTTATAAATATCGTATTTTCGACCCTTTTTTTCGCGTTTTTCGCAAAAGCGAATTTACCCTATCTCTGCTTATCACGCAAGATTTATCCGTGTCCTCGCATCCACCGTTATTTCTCTGGCATAACAAAACCTTTTGTCAGCTGACGGTTTCTTCATATCAATGTAACTGATCATCATTGCATCGAATGTGGGGGCGATAGGATGCGCATATTCGAGGGTGATGTCACAATGGCCCAATTTTTTTTATTTATAGATCAAATCAAAGCAACAAAATTTAAGAACATCACCTTCTTTGGCCATAATTCAAAGGGTTATGATTTGAATTTTATTTTAAAATATATGATGGAGTCTAAAAATGAACTCCAGAGCTCATAATGAACTGTGGGAAAATCATGTCCATGCGTTACGGCACGCTCCACTTTATTGACTCGTTGAACTTTCTCCCGATCTCGTTTTCCAAGAAGCCAAAGATATTCCGCTGGGAAGAGTCCTTGGCCCCATTTTTCAATAAAAAAGAAATCACGGGAAGTAGGGGTCCCTCACCGCCAAAGGAGGACCACGGCATCTGTGAGATGTCAGTTGAGGTAAAGGAGCACTTTGAGAAGTGGTATGACATGAGGGTCAAAGAAAATGATGTCTTTGATTTTAACCGCGAGTTGTAACTGTATTGCGTTAAAGGTATAGAGATCCTACGGAATGCCTGCCTAACGTTTAGAGACATGCTAATGGGAAAAATGGTGGATCTTTCAGAGAGGCGTGTACGATCGCAGGACTAGCCATGTTGGTTTACCGGCGAAGTCATCTTAAGGAGAATACCATTGGTATCATACCTAACGGTGGCTACCGGTGTGCAGACCAACAGTCGCATATCGCCGTACAATGGCTCAGCTGAGAGGTCCATAAACTCGGTGTCTCTATCCTTCATGCGGGCAATGGCCGTGAGGAATATGTATTAGGGTGACGTGTAGATGGCGTTGTTAAATCTGGAGATACCACCAGCGTCTTCCAGTTCTGCGGCTCTTATTAGTATGGGTGCCCTCTCTGTTATCCTGACAGGACCATCCCTATAAAAAAAACCAGTCGCTAAGAGACCATGTAAACGCACTATGAAGCGACCATGGCTTGCGTGGAAAAATATAAGAATCCCAGCTATTTTGTTGTGGAGATGTGGGAGTATATGTTTAATGCGATGAAACGTACAGACAAGGAATTGAAACCAACTGTACTCCAGCACGAAGTGTACAGCAAGGAGCCCCTCACTCCCAGTTACGCATTCTTTGGTCGGCGTACAAATTGTATCAAACTCTTCCACGATGCAGACCTTTCTTGTGGAGAGAAGATCAGGTACTTGGATGTGTGTTTATTGTATCCTTACGTTTGCAAGTACAAAAAAATCCCATCGACAACCTCAAAATTCACTTGGAACAAAATTGTCAGTTTATAGATCAAGTAGAAGGCATAACCCAAAGTTACCCTGACGCCTACGCGGAATTTATTCATGCCCGTATTGCCTACACGGATGCATGTCAAGCTAATGTTCATCTTGTACAGGAAATGCGGGGAGAAGATAAACCAGTGCACATGTCAGCAAAACGACAAGAAAGAGTGCTGGTTGACAAGCGTCTGGGTGATTGAAGAAATCCGGAAAGCCGTTGAGAAAGGCTACACCGTTTAAGCAGCACACGAATTGCGGGAGTACAATGTATTTGTTTATGATCCTCAGACACGTTCTGGCGGGTTTTTCACAGGTACATTAATACTTTTTTGAAAATTAAACAATAAGCCATGGGTTGGCCAGAGTGGTGTACCACACAAGATGAGAAGTTAGATTAAATTCAAAATTATGAGAAAAGAGAATGGGTAAAATTCGATTTCGGTGCTGTTTGTAAAATCCCTGACCTCCGCACACTGGCTAAACTTTTTTAAATTCACTATGGTGAAAGTTAGGGCAAAGAACCGATTTACTACATGTACCCGTTATCATCGGCTATCAGGGCATCCACAATTACCTGACGGATCCGTACATCACCGTTGACAGCGTCATTGATGTAAATGGTGAGGTTATGTTCCTCAATTATAAGGATGCGCGTGATTCGTTGCACCCTACCCTTAACATGAATGTGGCGGTGGCATGCTACACGACTGCTATGGCTAGGTTGCACTTATACAGCATCTTTGAAAAATTGGGGGACAGCGTTTTATATCATGTTACAGATAGCGTTCTATTTACGGAAAACCCCGGCGATTAGAGTCCACCGAACAGAGAATTTTAGGTGATCTCACTGACGAACTTCAAGATTACGCTCCGGGAGCTATATTAGCGCCTCTGTATCTGCCGGCCCGAAGAATTAAACATACCATGTTTGCGTCGGTGGCGACCCTGCTTAACTATGGCAACTGGATCGACGTTAATTATGACGTTTTGAAACCGATGGTCACCAAACAGGCTGCGGAACTATACATACAGATACCGCACAAAATTCTAAAAAAAGGTCTTGCGACTGCATGTATCCTTTCGCAGAATAAAGTCTACCAGCTAGTATACACCAAACGGTGGATACCCGATGATTTTAATACGTTGCCGTTTGGGTATCAGAGTCCTTTAGAACGCGCTCGCCACGAGTAAAAGATGATCATTTATACGGCCTAAATAATCGTCTTTTTTTCTTTCATTCTAGAGAGTTCCACTGACATAACATTTTTCAAAGATTTGAGATGTTTTCATTTATTTTCTGCATGAAAACACGTTTATTATTTTATTGACTTATTTGATGCACCCGGGATACTTTTTCTTTTTTTATCCACCAGCATAATTCTTCACCTACCTGATTATTTCTAGTCAATAAGTTGTTTGTATGTATATTTATTTAATTCTAGTCAAATTAGTTTATTTTATTGTACATATTTTAAATTGAAACCATCTGGCTGGGTATTAAAATACTCTTTAAATTGGACTTTATAAATTAGCTTGGATATTTAGTTATGAGGCCACTATTTCCGCTACGACCTCAAGAAATTTATTAATGTTTCATCAACACCTAAACATGTATAATATATTTCAATGTGTAAGATATATTCTATAAATATTTTTTGTAAATATATAATCCAAATATGCTTTTCATGGTATGAGCCATATTTCTAAAACTTTTATTTGTGTAAATAAATATTCAAAGTATACTTTTCATGTTGTGAGCCATATTTATAAAACTTTTATTTGTGTAAATACTTCAAATATACATTTCGTGGTGTGAGCTATAATCCTAAAACTTTTATTTTTGTAAATACGTATTCCAAGTATACTTTTCATAGTGTGAGCTATGTTTGTAAAAGTTTTATTTATGTAAATAAATATTCTATGTATAGTTTTCATCGTTGTAATACTATTATTTGTGTGAACAAATATTATAAATACTGTTATGTTTGTGTTTTAACATCTACACCTCCTCTCTCCTATCTTATAAATACAATTTCAAATATATTATAAGCTCAATCTCAAACATTATGGACAAGATGAAACAATCAATTTCGGCCATCATCAGCGGCCCTTCCGGCTTTGGAAAGTCACATATTGTAGCCGACTTTATCCGTCACTTGAACACAATGTGTGACATTAATCTTGATAAAATCACACGCTATTATGCTTTATGGCAACCGGAATTTGAACAAGACGGGCTAAGTCCCCACGTCATATTCTGTAAGGGTTTGCCAGAAATGGGTGACGCTTGTAATGATGCTTCACAGCTGATTATCCTGGTTGAACTGATGCATGAAGCCAACGAACTGTTCGTCGAACTTTTCACCAAAGGATACCATCATCAAAATATTAGCGTTTTGTACCTTACAAAAAATATATACTACCAGGGCAAGGGTCAAAGTGACATTTCTTTAAACGAACAATATTTCGTTCTTTATAAAAATCCCAGGGATAAAGCTCAGATTCCACACTTTGAACGTCAAATTTGTCCTGAAAACCCCCGTGTTTTACAAGAAGCTACAGACACTCCCTACGGGTATATATTGATAGCTTTCAAGCAAGGTACACCCAAATGGTTCAGATATAGAACCCGCACAAATGTCGGGTGCTCGTGTACCTACAACGCAAAAGCTAAAAAACACTGACACTTCCTGTTTACAGATCATTTCATAACCATGATTACCAAAGTGCGAAAACAAGCCCCTCTTGTGTGTGCTATGTATCGCATAAATCCGCAGTAACATATCGCCTTGCTGAAAATGGCAGACAAAAACTTAATGACTCTGTTTGCGAGTGTGCCTCCAACCTTCTTTAAAAGGAAGGATGTCTTTGAAAAATGTGCAGAAGACAAAGGTACGTTCTCACAAGCAGGTGTTGCGCAAGCTGGTCAAACGAGGAAAGTGCTGGAAGAAGAAGAGAATAGTGAAAGGACCGGTGATGTCCGTTTCTGGGCGTGGTCTTACACGCGGCCGACGTGATCGGATATGGGTTGTGCGGTTAGTACGACATTCGTTCCCTAGATGGCATGAGCTGGTTTCCTTGGTCACTGCCGTTTCACCCCACTGGATTGCAGGCTTGTCAAAATGGTGTAGTAATTTTCTGTTTTCTTATGTGTGTAATAATCTGCTTTGACTATAATTATGTGTATACAAGTAAATGTTATAATATATATATATATGTTTGGGTTTTGTTTGTGTTAAATCCCCTATATATTAAATAGGCGTTAATTTTGTTTAGTTAAATAATTAATTATAGAAATCAAGGGAGTTGGGGATTTTGTTGTGGAGTGTTGGCGGTGGTGGATGGCTGTTTTTGCTCGGGACGAAAAAGTGGAAATGTGAGGGAAGAAAAATAAATACGGGAAGTGAAGTTTGTTTCTTCAGATGTCGTATCAGAAAGAATGTGACTGTGACGGAGGTATACTTTTCTTTATCATTGTGTGAAGCTACGCCATGCCGGGAAAGGATAGTGTTTGGGAAGCCATTCCCCAATATTACCAGTGAGAAATCTGTACCATGTGTGTGTGGCCCGGCACGTCCTCCCAAAATAGCCTGTTCCCAAACCAAGGACTGGGGAAGTAAGGTAACCTCAACACACTCATTATAGGCCTAGTGCTTAAAACACTAACATTATCAGCCACCATTGAAAGACCCAGGTGGAACATGTTTCAGTCATTTAGTTTTGAACTAAAGTAACATTGTTGGTTGCATTGTCGAGTTCCCTGCTAGAAACAGGATAGACAAGAGCAATTACAGACTAACTATTATAGATGGTCCAACCACTATGTTCAAGACTCTTGTTAGTTTTATGCATAATAACTATGACTTGTCTAGTGGGTTTAAGTTCTGTTATATAATCAAGAGGTGTAACTGATGGTTGTTTTAATGTGTTGAAATTGTCAATTCTTGTTGTTGTGGGGAATTATAAGTTTGTTTTAAGTGTTTGATGTGGTTGTTTTGAGATCTTTTTTTTTTTTACTTTATGCTGGAGGGTTGATAAACACATAGTTTCTTTTGTCTCTTATCCATGATATCTGTCAGTGGTGAGTCCAGGTACCCAGAGGCCCGAGATTAAGTCCTGGAAGTTTCTGCACTGGCGCCAGCCGGGCAGGCATATAAATATTGTGTAGCAAAAAGGGAACCTTACAATAGAATGAGACCTGAAAAAGATATAAACAATGAAAAAATTACCCCAAAGAAGATATATTCTGTAAATTATCATTACTTTTAAAAGTTATAAATATCACCAAAATTTTACGACTCAACATTATTTGAATCAAAATTCTAAATTACAGCTCCAAAACTGTCTTATACCAGTAAACTACTAATTGGCCTAGGTTTTTAACCCAATAGTTTAAGGCAAGTGAGAGAAAAAAGTATATATTCACACTTTAGAAGCACATAAACATCAAATCCCTGAATTTAAGTACTCAAAATTTGGTAACAATCAGCAAATATTACCCCATGTGGGTCTCGGTCCTGTTCATCAAATGCAAAGTCTATTATTCATAATAGATTATTATAATTACTATAACCCCTCTCTTCATACAATAACAACTGAGATTTAGGTAAATAATTAAAAATAGATAGCATGAAAATAAAAGATTCTGACACAATTATGTAGTTATAATAAATGCAGTGCTAATAAGGGAAAATTATATGTGATCAATCTAATCATACTTCATAGTAACAACTGATTGATAATCCCAATTGTTTACATAAAATACTGATAACCACAAACGCTGACCTAGTGACAATATTTTTCTTCTTCTTTTTTTCCTTTTTGATCAGCTGAGAATCACACCATAGATTTAATATATTGCTGAGCAACGGTTATCTTTAACGGATAGACATAAAATTTATCTAATTATTAGCTATAAATAATTTTAATATAAAAAATATTGTTTCCCAAAATATAGCCACATATAAAATATATCCATTACGGACACAGATTAGTAAAATATCACAGTTTAGATAGAAAATTATTATCATAAATAACACTTAATTCAACAAAAGTAAAGGTTTTATTATATTAAACTGTATTACGCCACGTGGTTTTCACCCTGCACGACCGGTAAATTATTTCATTTTAGTCCCATTAGTACTGTTGAAATTTATAAACATTACGAAATGTAAAACAACTTTGAAAGCTGTAATAGAAATTAAATATTATAGTAATTAAATAACATTAAAAGGTCTACTCTACTTCTGCCACAAAATTTAGCACCATATCCTCCCACCGGAGACTGAGTATCTTCCCAGCACAAGCGTTCAAGTACAACACACACACTGACGAAAACGACCCGCTGGACAGCCGACACAAAACTGGTTTCACTTGCCTAAACAACAGCTTACAGATAAATTTCAGAAGCAGGTCATAGAAAATTCATCATGCCACTGGATTTTCTGAAGTGTCCTAGATGATGAAGTAGACAATGTAGACGTCCAAGCATCACTGGAAGTAGCAGAATATTGTGGAAATGCCACCACAATAAGTAAATCCAAATTTAGCGGGCCAGGCTAAATATCTGAAGAGAGTTCCATGTGACGGGAAACGTTAGAATATGCACTGAATTCAGAAGAAGCAGAAGCCGATTAGCATTCTCTGATGCTCCAAGAAGGGGTGAACGGGAGCAAATTCTAACATGTACCGACCAATTGGTCACACCGTGTAGTTTTCGGAAATTAAAACAAATGGATTGTCACATTTCACCCAGGTTCATAAAAAAAAAGAGTAAACATATTATTATTAATATTAGTAGGGGTAAAATATATTGGGGAAATGAATAAGGGTTATTGGAGTTACGCGCAGAGACGCTACTTTATGGAGGCCTAAGTGAGAGCCTCCCAAAACGTATCTAATCAGAGCTTTGGAAAGTTTGGGATAAGAGTATTGGTGGCACCGGGAAGTCTGTCATAGAAAGACATCTCCATATCACAATGCAGAGTCACATTGCGAACGTACCAAGGTGCGTCCACAATGAAACTCAGATACTTGCTCTGGAATGCCTGCACCCTCCTCATATACTTGTCCGCTAGGAAGCCCCAAGCGGGACGCGCATAGTCCAGGACCGGCCTGAGCAACTGCTTGTACAGTGTTAGACCATTCCTTGTACACAGGGCCCTACACCTGTTAAGCAGTAGGTCTAGGATTCCTAGCCTCTGCTTCGCCTTGTTGAGTCAGTCAGTATAGTGTAGTCACCAGGCCAGCTTAGTGTCCAGTGTAAGTCCCAGCTACCTAGCATTGTTCGCCCATCTGATCTGCTCTCCAAAAATATGGGGTGAGGCTGGCCTGTAGAACTTTCTTCTCCATGTGAAGAGCACTGCTGTATTATTCTCCATGATAATAATTGGCTTCAAGATGGTCAGCCACCTCTCCAACTACGTCAGGTGCGTCTGAGGTCACCTCTTCACCAGCCGCCCTCACCATGACTCCTCTACTAGAACCGTTTCGTTGACATACAGTGCCAACTTGGTGTCTGGGGACTTAGGAATGCCATTCACATTCAGACTGAAGAGCAGTGGGCCCACGAGGGAACCTTGCAGCAATCCAGTCCAGATGCTTCTGACTTGGGAAGTGGCGTTCCCAAAGGTAGTGGAGAAGGTGCGGTGGGATGGATAAGATTGTACAACCTTAACTAGGTAGAAGGGCAGGTTCAGGGAGATGAGTTTAAAAAGGATACCTTCGTGCCAAACACGGTCGAAAGCCTTTGCCACGTCGAGAAAGACAGCACCAGTCAGCCTGTTGATGTTGAAGTTCCTCGTGACCTGCTCCACGAGCCGGATAAGTTGGTGAGACGTAACCTGTCCCACCCGAAAGCCGAACTGCTCGTCCACCAAGATGCCCACCTCGCGAACATGTCGGGTCAGTCTCGTCAGTAGAAGTCTCTCGAACAACTTGCCCAAACAGTCGAGCAAGCTGATCGGTCGGTAAGACGAAGCTAGGGCCGGGTCCTCACCATGTTTATGAAAGCAGAGTACGTGGGCATGCTTCCAAAACTCGGAGAAATTACTCAGTAGCAGGACGGAGATGAATAACTCCAGGAGAAAGTTAATCGCCTCCAAGGGCAGCTTTCTGAGGACCGCGTTATTGATAACGTCACGTCCGGGGACCTGGTTTATTTTTATAGCAGCTAAAGCCCGCGAAATATCTGTCACCTCCATGGGTTCAGATTCATCCAAGGGTCTTACGAGACCACACCGATGACCTGCACTGGGACTGACGGGTCATCAGTCAATACAAATTGTGCCTCTAAGTGCTCAGAGAAAGTATCGGCCTTCTCCTGGTCGGAGTGCCACCCCGTTATGACGTAAAATAGGTAGCTTTGGTGCGGCCTTGGCCTGAGGTGGAGGGTTTGGTCTCCCTGACAGCTCACTGGCGAAAGATTGCGCAAGTGGCTTTGGAGTAAGCTGGAGTCCAGGTCACTCTCTTTAGCGCAACGTGCCCCGAGGGCTTCTGACCTTTGCTCTACCATCCTTCCTCCCTTCTTGACCCTTGAAGGGCCACTCATTCCCTGCCACCCGCAAGGACCTCTACGTGGGACAGCCCCAACACGCCGAGTAGTGGGCTCCTGAGAAGTGCAGGCACTTCGGGGGAGATCGTCCCTCCTCTAGGCACCCATCACTCTCGTTGTCACCACCATAGAACCCACGTCTAGGGTTATCGCGGCAATCCCTACACACATGCCCAAACCGGAAGCAGTTCTTGCACTGAAGCGGACCTCCGGAAGACTTGTACTTCTCCACCATGACATGTAGCCCGTACAGGACTGTTATTGAGTACAAGCTTGCGTTATGCTCTCCGGGAATCAGCGAGACAACGATGTTCGGCAATCACTGTCTTTTTCCGGTCTTATGATACCTTTTTCACGAGGAGAGCATCTGGGTGATGTATTTCACTGGTAAACCCATCTCCACCAGCTCTTCATGGATGTCGCCAGAGTTTTTTCATGTCAGGAGTCCCTTCACCATGACCCTGACCAGTCGCTCCTGTCCCAGCTCATAGGACCAATGCTGGATCCCCAAGCTCAGCAAGAACTTCTGTAAGGCGTGGTAATCTTCCTCCAACCCGCACTGGAGGCGCACTCGATCCCCCGGCTGCCTGACCACCCCCACAGCCTCTCTAAACTTGGATCGGATGGCCCTCGCCACCTTGGAGTAGTCCTCCACATCACACAAGATGATGGGAGGGATCTTCCCCTTGGCTTTGTGAGCTGGCCCAGAACCACTAGTACCATGCTGGGGTGAGACACGGCTTGTGTTGATACCCTTGGGTTTCCACCGTTTCCCACCTTTATCCAATGCTGGCGCACCCTGGCTTGGGCCACCGTTGCCTTCGTTATCATCACCAGAGCTACCGCCTCAATCTTTAGGGTTGCCTCCCGGTAGCTTCCTTGTTTGTGCGGCCTTACCCCTTCGGCGGAGTCTTACGGTCTGAAAACCTTCAGACTCATCATTGGACCCCTGACTCGATTCATCACGCATCAACGGGAGGTCTGGTCCTGAATACAGTCCCTCCACATCCATTGAATCGCACGAACTGTCGACGTGCACGAAGTGTGTGACCCTGTCTTCCGAGTCTAAAGAAAATTCAGCCAGGCGTTTCTTACCTACAGACACCCCTTTGCGGAAGGTGTCGGAGTTGACGAGGGTTTTTGAGGCCCTTGCGATATTGCTCGCGTCAGTGCTGCTTGCAGCGGTCTTTACCGGTGAACGACGGCTAGTTTCCCTCTGGTCAGGGCTTCCGTTGGCACAGTTAGGTATCTACCCATTGTGCTGGCAGGAATTTTCACCATCCTTCCCGGTTTGCGGGCTGTCGGCCCTGAAAAGGGCCTCCAGTTATTTTTGACCATCAGCGGCACGCACACCTCTGGTGGTTGGAGGTGCCCCACTGACTTCACCCAGGCCATCTGCGCCCACCTCGCTGGTAATTGGTGAGGTCACGCTGGCTGTCATGTTAGCCCTGGAAATGGCCGAATAATCACTCGACACGAAAACGGCCAGCGACTCTTGATGGCAGCCGCCATTGGCATGCTCACCTTCGGTAGTTGGAGGGGCCTTACTGGCTTTGCCGGTTTGGCTGCTTTTTGCGCCCACCTCTCCGGTAACTTGAAGGTCACGCAAGCCTTGTTAGCTCTGTAAAGGGCCGATTCGTCATTGGAAGTTGATTCTTGCTGGGTTCGGTCAGTGGAACGTGGCAGAGGTAACGACTGAGACTTGTATTATCCGAGCCATTCTTGACCATTAGAGAGCATCAGGGCAGTAATCCCTGATGTATAGGTGTTCTGTATAGGATTTTGGATTATATTTTGTTTTTAAAGACCTTTTTGTTATTACTAATGCGAAAGGAAAAATAGGAAAAATTCTCATTCCCCATGCTGTTAAGGTATTTCAACGACTCTATTTATGGAGGTCACTTGGGTGTCCTTAAGACCTTTCGGAATTCACCCCAAGTGTTATTTTGCCGCCTCAGTATATATAGTGACATGAAATACTGAGTTAGCCGCTGTGAGGACTGCCAGAAGATAAAATATTGAATATCAAATTAGATAGCTAGAATGTTAAATGTGATAATAAAGATGGTTTAATTGATTAACAAAAACGAACATATTTGAGACAACAATTATACATAGAACTACTCTTGTAAATAAGCTTGAAGCGACCGAGGACTGACCACTAACTTGAAACTGCGCATGAACAACTAAAAACATGGCGTCCTTAGCGCATGCGCACTTAAACAGGATATTCAAAAATACATCATGCCACATTTAAGCTGTGATCACGTAAAACATTGTAAACCTAAATATCTCCAACACGCCCGCTGTTTACACGGCTTATGTCACAAATGGTTAAATTATTTCTCATGTGTAAGAACTTATTCCTCATTAATGCTTTTCTGGATAAATCTGCTAGCTGATAGCTAGTTGGTACAAACTATACACTAATCTGCTTGTTTTCAAATTTTCTCGAATAAAATGATACTTAATATCTATTTGCTTAGTTATCTTATGTAACTCTGGATTGTAAACCAAGTGAATAACACTTTGGCTGTCTACGCATAATACAGTAGGATTACTCGTATATTGGTTACATTCGAGATCATTCAAAAGTTGTCTTAATCATACAATATATTTTAAAGCAGTCGCAGCTGCTACATACTCAGATTCAGTTATGTTGTCGTAACTAGGCTTTGATGTTGTGAGCTCCACGTGACAAGTGAATAATTTACATAATATACATATCCTGTGGTTGATCTGCAGTTATCAATGTCAGGTGCAAAATAAGCGTCAGAATAACCAAATAATATTAAGTCATCATTTTTGGTGTTATTTACATATAGTAATCCAAAATTAACTGTACCCATTAAATATTTAAATAATATTTTAACGGCAGACCAATGACTTTTGTTGTATTTATTACAAAATCTACTGAATTGATTTAAAGAATACGCAATATCAGGTCGTGAAACTAGTGCAAGAAATATTAGAGCGCCTACAGCTTCTCTGTAAGGTACATTTTCAGTCATTTCATTGTCAGCGTCTACTTGACTTTGTATATTGTGCGGATATGATGGTACACTTACAATTTTGGCGACGGCCATCTTAAATTTATGCAATAATTGACGCGTGTACATGATTTGGTGTATAAACATCATTCTTTTCGTTCGATCACGCTCAATTTGCAAACCAACATACATACTTGCATCAGCAACTGTTATTTCAATTTCTATCTTAAATGTCTCTAGTAATGTCTCAAGTATTTCTTTTGATTAAGCTACAATCAACCCATCATTAACAAATAAAATTAAACACACTTGTTCACTTTTCACTGTGCCATAATATACACTCTTATCAGAGTCACTTTGTTTCAGATTGAATTATTTCAAAAAATCACTAAACTTGGTGTTCCAACACCTAGAAGCCGGTTTAAAACTATACAATGATTTTTGCAATTTACAAACCACATTTGATTGATTTTGGCTTCAAGTACCTCTGGCAGATCCGTGTGAATAGTTTCTTGAAGTTCTCCGTACAAAATCGCGGTGTTTACAACAAACTGTACTAGCTCTCAATCTTGTTGTGCCAAGGCTGTTAGGAACACTCTCAGTGAGTCATATATAACCACTGGAGTAAAGGTTTCAGTGTAATCTATAACTTGTTTTCGAAGAAACACTCTCGCACATAATCGATCTTTATAACGGCTTATCTTTCCAACAGCATCACTTTGAATTTTGAAAACCCACTTTGAAATTAATGGTTTCATCATTTTGTCTTTTGGTACAACTATCCTCGTTTGGTTTTTCTCGTGGGATTTGAATTCTTGTAGAGTTGCTTCAATTCAATTTTGAACATCAGGACCACTCACGGCTTTTTCAAACGCTTATGGTGTAACATATCGTACTAAATTTACTTCATATCCATGTGGTGGCCAGATTTTATCTCGATCCCTTAAGCACTCCAATTATGTATTTTGTTAAGGAACTTTTAGACTTGGATCAACATCACTTTCATATTCATCGTTGGTGGTTTCTAGTTCCTGTGCACGTGTTCCCAGCTGACATTCTGGATGGCTTCTGACATGCTATTCATTTTTTGTTCACGGTGTGGGGCTTTAAGAAGACTGTCTAGCTTATCTTCGTGTTGTTCTGTTGAGAATTCCCCCCACCCCATCTGTATGGGATTTGTATCACAATAAATTTTCTCACTAAACGTAACATATCTTAAAATTAAGATGCACTTTGTATTTGGATCATTCAAACGGTAGCTCACTGGTTTACCTTGGTAGCCAACAACTAACACTTTTTTCACCTTTGAATTGAGCTTTCTTCGAAATTGTTTTTGTACATACACGTATGCTACGGAGTTAAACACCCTTAAATGCTCAACATTAGGCTTTTTCCTCATCCAAAGCTCGCACGGTGTTGTCTCTGCATTTTGTATTGTAACTGTGCGGTTGAGTACGTACACGTCTGTATTTATGGCCTCAGCCCACATAACCTTTGGAAGATCTTTTGTATGCAACATTGTTCTGGCGCTCTCGACTATTGTTCTGTTGTCACGTTCAGATTTGCCATTCAGTTCTAGTGTTTATGGTGCTTTGTTTTTCACTACTATACCTCTCGATGCCATGTGTGATTTCATTTCCTTGTTGCAAACCTCAGTACCGTTATCGGTGTGAAGAATCCTCATCGTTTTCCCAAACTTTGTTGATAACATTTTTTCATATTCTTTGAACTTATCGAACACTTTCGACTAGTGTCGCAGAAAATACACATGTTCATACCCTGACACGTCATCTTTAAATTTCAAGAAAAACGTTTCACCTCCGAGGGATTCCACCAACATTGGTCCTCACACATCAGAATAAATAAATTCACAGAGTTGTCTAGGTTCGTTTAGTATTTCTTTTTTGAGTGCATGTTTGTGGGATTTCCCAATTTGGCCTGATATGTAGAAAAAATCTTCAACACTACTCAACATAGTACCTTTCACAATTTCTTTTTCCACCATATCTTTAAGTGTATTTTTATTTACATGACACATTTGTAGAGTAATTAACACATTTTCTTCCTCACCATATTTTATGGGTTTAACCTTAAAAAATCCACATATCCCATTGTTCTGTTTGAGGCCTTGAGCAGCAACGTCACCATCATGGCTGATTATGGCATACCATCCTTGAAAAATAATATCACAATTTTTTGCTGTGCAGACACCAATGGAACATAAATTTTTCCTTAACTTGGACAAATATAAGGCGTTTCCGACTCGTGTTTGTTGCCACTTGTCATTCACCAGATTTTCCACTAGAAATGTAACACACACCAACACCTCACATTCACAATTATCGCCAAGTGAAACAGTTTTACCGTTTATAGAGTAGTATTCCACGAACTAGTCCCGTCGATAGCTTATGTGCCTATATGCACACCTGTCAGCCAACCACACATCCCCTATATCTCTGTTCGTCAAATCTCTCTCTTGTTCGAGAGAAGTTACCACACTTCCACCTGTGTTTATAACTTGCATACTTTTATCCATGCACTTTTCACCACTGTTGCCATTTTCCTGCGATTATGATGCCATAAATGCCAACGTTACGTTGCAATTGGATTTGTCACCTTCTCTTTTTTCCTTATCTTTCTTTTTCTTTCTACAGTTTCACGCTAAATGTCCTTTCTTTCCACAGTAGAAACACTAGACTTGGCTTTCGTGTACCGCCCCACTCTCACTCTATTTAGCTACGACCACAATACACTAAAAAGGAGAGGGGCGACAACTAAGGGAATTATAATATTGAAAAGTCAGTTGGAGGTAAAGAAATATTTAAATTATTTATTCACAGTAACAAACAGTGTTAAAACAAGTTGCATGGCCTTACATGTCAAACTGAAGTGTGTTGGAAAAAAATAAATCATGGTATTATATTTCATGCGCAGTACGTTACAAAAATTTTAAAGTATATAAATGTATAATATATACTTGTCTAGAAAAGACCAATGAAATAAACAAAATTGTTGCTGTTATTTAAAGAAAAATTTCTTTATGATATACAAGCTTCTAATTCACCACAGTGAAGTAAGATCAAACAAAATTAGTATCTAAAGTTTAAATTTTAAATATCACAAAGATTGTAAAGAGCTTAAAGAGCCTCTTTTAAATGATATACAATGCGTCAGATTCACACCTCTGAATACAGCGGAAACAGATTTAAATTTAGGGAAAAAGTTTAAATTTAAATATAGCACCAAATATTTACTTAAAGTTTTAACTCCTAAATATTTTACAAGATCACAAAGAGCTTAATGAGCCTCTATTAAATGGTTTACAGCACATCTGATTCACACTGTGAATACAGACAAAATAGTTTTAAATTAAGGGACTAAATTTAAATTTAAATATCGCACCAGATATTTACTTAAAGTTTTAACTCCTAAATATTTTACAAGATCACAAAGAGCTTAATGAGCCTCTATTAAATGGTTTACAACACATCTGATTCACACCTGTGAATACAGACAAAAATAGTTTTAAATTAAGGGACTAAATTTAAATTTAAATATCGCACCAGATATTTACGTAAAGCACAAAGGTTTGACTTCCCGACTAAACTCAAACCTTCGCGGGATCATTACTCTCGTCATGAATTAAATAATATTTCCACATTTAAATTTCTAAATAGACAAACAAAGTTACGATAGAAAACTTATAAATCTTGCCTAAATGAATCTGCGAATATTAAAGTCAAATTATAGTAATCACAAATAAGTTACTTTAATATTAACATCAAAGAAAAGAAGTCTACTAAATACCCAATAAAAGAAACATAATCAATTTAAAGAATTTAAATTATACCGATAACTACAAAAGCAAAAAAATTAATATTTTACCTAAATATTGCAAACATAAAAAGAACCAAGAAATGTGGCTACCTATTTAAACCAAGAAAATACAAATTTTCTTGCGCCCAAGTGGTGACAGGAAACATTAAGTGCTCCATAACAAAATTTACTTTAAATTTAAATTCTTAGCAAAACATTACCGACGTCTACACTGACAGATTTCCATGAGTGGTTTGAGTACATGGTTGGCGAGGATGAGGAATTTGCAGGGAAATTTGTGTGGACTGATGAGGCACAATTCAAGCTTAATGGTACTGTGACTGCCACAATTGTGTCTACTGGGCTTTTGAAAATCCTCACGTTCATGTGGACAAGGCAGTGAATCTACTGGGGCTTAATGTGTGGTCTGGTCTGTCATCGCTTGGTTTGATTGGTCCCTTCTTCTTCGAGGGTACCATAACTGGTCAGGTGTATCTTGATATTGCTTCATACAAGGATTTTTCCTGACATCCAAACTCTGTATGGCGATGAAATGTTTTACATGCAACAAAATGGAGCCCCACCTCACTACCATCGAGATGCCAGGTGGATGACACTCTGCCCAGACGGTGAGTAGGTCACAGAGTTGCTTTTGAGTACCCACTTGGTCTCCTGATTTGACACCTCTGGACTTCTACCTGTGGGGGACCATCAAGGATGACGTGTATCGACAAAAACCAGCTACAATCAACGAGCTACGTGAAACAATCGTAGCGTCATGTGCTGCCATTACGCCAGATACACTGACACGCGTAGTTTGCTCTGCAGTTCAGCACCATCGACGTTATTTAGACGCTGCTGGTGGTCATTTCGAACATATACCATAACTCTCTCTCAGAGCCAAAAATTGTACCTGCAAGTCAAATTTATCAGAATATATGGATTATCAAACAGTGAGTACCTTTTTTTGGACCCCTCTGTATATATCACTACATTAAATTCCTAAATTTATAAGTGACACAAAGATACTGACTGCACACAGACGGTACTCCGGAGCGTAACAAGGGGACACTACATATACAAACACAGGGACTTACACAGCGACTCTTGGAAGTATTATTTAGGCGGAATTATTTTTAAATGGCTTACATGAGCCCTCCTGGAAATATCGTTGTCTTCCACATTTGTCAGAAGGACAGTTACGGGGGTGACAAACTTATATATCCGCCATGGACCACTCCACTTCTGGCACAACTTCACGGATATCTTCTCAATAGTGGAGCTCTTTGGGAAGTATTTGCACGGAGAAGTATCTCGAATAACATAGGGGATTGGGATCCTACCTTTATTATAGGTCGTAGCTACTCTACGTTGAGCTTTCTTAAGTTATTAAGAGCTAATCTACAGCTCTCAGCATGGGGAACTTCACTAACCTCATCTAATAATGGGTTTATGTCCCAAATAGATAACAAGGGGTGGTTTAACTCTCTACCAAGAAACACAGAGGCTGGGGAGGAACCAATAGCATCGTGAAATGCAGAGTTAAAAGCAAGGTTGAGGAATTCCAAATCTTGATCCCACTTATTTTGAGCTTGATGATGAAAGATCGTGAGGGCAATAACTAGGTTTCTATTGAAACATTCAACCTGATTTGGGCCAGGGTGGTATGGGCTAGTAATAATGTGTCGTATCCCACACCCGAAACACATGTCCTTAAAAACAGCAGACCTGAAACAAGGACCATTGTCACTGACAATGGTGCAAGGGGCCCCAAAGAATGTCCACACACGCCTACACAACATATTCATAGTAGTGGTCGCTTTCATGTAACGAAGGGGTCTTAAAAAACAAATTTAGAAAATACATCAACAAGTACCAAAATACAAGAATTACCCAGTGAAGAACGAGTGATAGGACCAATATAATCAACAAAGACTTTCTCCCAGGGACGTTGAGCGACATCAGCTGAATGTAGCCCAACGTGGATGTTTTGCGCTGGTTCAGCCTTTTGACAATCATCACAACGGCTAACCCATGATTTAACAACGTTATATAAGCCAGCCCAAAAAAACTCTTGGGAAATTTTACGGAAGGTTTTCAGAAGAACTAAGTGACCTCCGAAAGCGGAGTTGTGAAAATATTTTAATAACATGGAACGAATAACAAGGGGAACTACTATCTTCCTACCATTTCCCCTATTATTAGTAACAACTAACAAACTTAAATATTTCAAAAGATTCAACCTTTTCACCTCTCTGAGTTATCTCCACAATGTTTCGACACCAGGGGTCACTATCTTGATGGTCTTTAATAGATACAAAAGATTCAGGGATGGAATGGATAACACAATTGTTAGTAGCAACTTCTTCAGAACTTATAGGATCTCGGTCTTCCGCCTACGTGACAACGCATCAGCGGTAACCTTATGTTTACCAGAAAAATGACGTGTAGAGAATTTAAAGCGGGACAACCTCCACACCCATCTGCCTATCTTCCCCAATTATTTAGGATGACGCCACATCCAAGAAAGAGCCATATTATCGGTATAAAGCTCAAACTCCCTTTGCTCCAAGTAGTCGGCAAACCGCTCGACACCGAAGACACAGGCGAGGCATTCCTTCTCGTATGAGCTATATCTCCGTTCGACATCGGTGAGCGTCCGACTAGCAAAGGCAACCGGTCGGATACCCTTCGACGACATCTGGGACAACACAGCCCCCAGAGCAACAGCCAACACATCCACATGAAGCAAAAGGGGATAGATAAATCAGGCATGCGTAATACCTCCGGAGAGATAAGCTTCTGTTTGAGAGCGTTAAAGGCCTGGGATTGAGCTTCCCCCCAACAAAACACAGCTCCCTTTTTCTTGAGGGAGTTAAGGGGCGCGGCGATATCAGAGAACATAGGAATGAACCTGGAATTGTAGGCGCACATGCTGATAAACCTCATAACACCTTTGAGATTATTCGGGGGGATAGTCAATAATGGGCTTAATCCTCTCGGGATCAATGAGTAAATTCCCAGAAGAGATCGCATACCCCAAATATTTAATAGAAGGTTTTGCCCATACGAATTTATCCGGATTCACAGTCAACACTACGCTACGCAAGCGACCTAGCACATTTTCAAGATGGCCTATATGATCCTATAAGCTGTCACTATAGATACAAATGTCATCCAGATAGTTAAAGACATACTTATATTTGAGATCATACAGAACGTGGTTCGAGGTCGTGACTCAGCGCTTGACCCCAATACTACAGCCTAAGGGTACTCGAATAAACACGTACTGCTGCCAGGGTGACATAAAAGCAGTGTACTTCTTTGAACATTCAGTAAGAGAACATTGTAAGAAACTAACATTCAGGTCAATTACGCTAAACACTTCGCTCTACCTAAATGTTGAAAAGCAGATTCCATGCTCGGCATAGGATAGGGGTCAAATTGGATTTTTGTGTTGATCTTACGGTAGTCGACAATCAATCTATATCCTTCTTCCTTCTTTGGGATAATGAATTCAGTACTGGCATACGGGGATTTGGAGGGGCGAGTCACATCTTTAACCTCAAGATCATCAATAATTTGCTGAAAGACTTCCATCATAAAGGGGGGGCCACAAGAATAAGGTCCCGATCTAGCAGGGATATTGACCTCCCCTACAATCCTGTAAGGCAATACATCACATTTCCCTAACTTGGTAGTAATAACATCCGGGACCTTCCTAATGACATTTTAACAGCTTCCTCAGAATTATTAAGATAAACAAAAGAAGAACAAATAGGAATATTACACAAGGGGATTTTAACTCTGGGGGAGAATTCGAAAAATAACTCTCGACGCAATAAATACAAAGTAGCTCCCGTCTGCCAAAGGAAATCATTTCCTAAGATCACCTCATAGGGAATAGAGGGAACACAAAACATAGTTATCTTCCAAGAAAAAACCCATATTTTTATCGATAACGTAACTTGTTTATCTACAACCAATAAACTACCATTACCTACTACAAATGGCTTATGTTGGATCTTTTCTAATTTATAATTATTACTACTCTCAAGTTTCTCAAGAAATTAATAACTAATAAAGGACCCACAAGACCCTGTATCTAATAAAGCATACCCAGATTGTGAACCTATTGAGATTGGTACCATGGGTGGAGGGGAGAGAAACTCTCTTTACTCTGACGCGAGGTGAGACCACCACTAACACCACGCGTTACAAGTTTCCCGACTGACACTGGTGCTGATAATGCCCCAGTTGACGGAAGCGAAAACATCTAACTTTAGACCAGTCCGGGAGAAGACTTGGCTTACTCCGAAAGTTAGAGGGAGCTCCCTGATTAACCTGAGGAGAGGGTCTAAACTGACTGGGTAAGGCCGGGGAAGGGGGTGTAAATCTCAAACAGAATTAGATCTCCTATAATTACTAGCTGGATGGGCCTCTAAATATTGTGATGTTATTTTTGATTAAAAGAGTTACTTATAATAGAAATCTAATAATCAGTCGACTAAATTCTTCAAATATATAATATCGTTGACAATTTTACTGTTTATTTGTTTTAAATTTCATTCAAAATTCCTAAAGTTTTGAATATTCATAATTTATTCATTTACAATTAAAATATATGTTATACATATAATCTACTTACCTTTATTTCACTGTATTAAATCATCTTTCTTTATTTTATTCATAAACTGCCAACCCGCCACGTTTATTATTTTGTTGGTAGGTGATTTTAACGCTATCTGCTCTAGAGAATGGTTTATTTCGGAAACTATTATGATATTAGTTTATTCTTATGTTCTTGGACACTTATAGCATCTGGCTGTCTCTTGGAGAAATAATTGCCCCTTGCGGAAGAGATTATTATTCTCATTTGGTTTTTTGGTGGCAAATTTAAATAAATTTTAAAGATGACTTATGTTCATATGTCCAAATTTATAATTATCTTTATAGTAATACCCTCAATATTTAAATAGTTAAGATTTTTTTGTTTTATTCTTTGTTATAAATCCCGGTGAATATATTTTATTCTAGGCTGGAGATTGTTTATTTAAAAAACAAAAAGAACATGTTTGTGTTTTGTTTAAGTTTTTGTGATGACTCTAAAATTGGCTTTGGAAGCGTAAGGACCCGATCTAGGGATCCTTGAATTATATTATTTTATGGTTCATTGTAATTCTTATCATCCAAAACTTCTCTAAAAGAAAGTATTAACCTGTGAGGAAGGTCGAGTTAAAGTTTTCAAGGAAGATTTTGTGGAAATTTAAGGCCTGGAGTTAAATGTTGACGGAGCTTTGGGTCAGCATTTACAAGAGCAAGGACATTTTCGGGTGAGATCAAATTCATCTGTAATCATCCTGTTATTGATTAAAAATAATTAACTATAATACTTAAAATTATTAAAGAAGGACAAATAACTTCAGTTTTAAAACCAGAATTAATACCGTTTGTCCACCTCAGAACAATATTTTTGTTTATTAAACAATCATAGCATTATTGTTACATGTTATAAGGGATAATTTTTGTTGTTGTTAAAAACCTGTTATTTTGTTTAAAGAAATATTCCTGTGTCAATAATTATATATGTATACTAGCTGACCCGGCAAACGTTGTTTAGCCATATAAATAATTTTTAAGTAATTTCTAGTGTAGACAAAAAATAGCTTACTTATTGTAAGTGTGTAAGAATGTGGTATATGCGTGAAATAGGCATGGAGCGCTGTGAACGATGAGGGAATATAAAAATAACAAAAGGCAAACATTATTTTTAAGTTATTATAATTTATTCCTTAAAATTATATATCATTAATTAATCAATTACGACAGTAACACTAACAAACAATATCAATCTCTTAATGCTATAGCGTGAACAATATTTTTTGTTAGTCCATCTTTAGCTAACACAAACAAACTGGATGGTTTACCCACTCGAGAGCATGCCACGTATAATTGTCCGTGTGAAAAACATGGTGTTCTCAAATCTAAGCCACAAATAGACATAGTTTGATCTTGGGATTTGTTGATAGTCATTGCAAATGCCAATCTAATCGGAAACTGAATACGTTTGAATTGAATTGGCACATCTGTAGGTATAATAGGAATCCGTGGTAATAATATATTTTCACCTCGGAACTTGCCATTTAAAATGCTGGCTTCGATCACGTTTTTCATTAATTTTTGAATGACTAATCGCGTACCGTTGCACAGCCGGGGCGGGTTCAAATTACGAAGCAAGATAATCGCAGATCCAACCTTTAATTGTAAATTATGCGGTGGCATGCCTGGCAAATCCAGTGAGTTCAAAAACTCTGTTGGAAAATTTACTGCTTCGCTGTCTTCGCAAACTGTATCAATAGATTTATATGATACCAAGTTCCCTGGCAACAACATTTGTATCTTCAGATTTAAATTGTCAACGTCTACATTTTTTGCCGCTAAAATTGCTCTTTCTGCAAGCCACTCATGATTTATGTACTGTGTGTGTACATCGGGAAATATTTGTTCAATGAGAGTATCTTGCGAATCAGCGATTGTGCAGAAATCAGTCGGTAATTTTACGTATCCAGTTTCATCTATAGCAACTTTTCCATCACCGATATCTAAGAGTTGTTTTGAAAATGTTTCAGCGGATGGATCTTGAAGCATTTGAACGCGCATATTTACTTTCAGCTGTACTTTTTCAACATTACGCCACAATGGAGATGATTTTAAGCAAGAGTTGATCTCATCAGCGTATGTTGAACGTGGAATGACTGGAAGTGTTTGCCTGAAATCACCTGAAAGGACCAACAGAGTTCCGCCAAATAGTTTGTCGTTGTTTTTAATATCTTTCAATGTCCTGTTCAACGCCTCAAGCGAATGTTTGTGTGCCATAGTACATTCATCCCAGATGATAATTTTACACTGTTTCAGCACGGTGGCCATGGACGATTGTTTCTTAATGTTGCATACTGCGTCATGGGTTATTCTGAATATTTAGTGGCAGCTTAAATACTGAATGAGCTGTTCTGCCTCCATCCAATAAAGTTGCTGCAATGCCCGATGATGCAACGGCCAATGCGATGCCATTATTTGATCGTATTTCAGCAAGAATTAGCGAAATAACGAATGTTTTGCCAGTTCCACCCGGTGCATCCAAAAAGAAGAAACCACCTTGTCCAGCTGAAACTGCGAGCATAATGCGATCATAAATGGTTCTTTGTTCCTCATTCATTAGTGGGACATTGCGGGAAACAATCGCTGCCATTTCTAACAGTGCTGTACTGCAGTTCACGATTCATTTCAGTATTCATAAAATCAGATGCAGTTCGATTTGGCGAATTCATACCGAAATGACTGAGTGGTAAGTTGGCAATGACAATGCAAAGATTCTCAATAGCAATCAATGCTTCATTGTACATTGCGTCGCTGAATGTTATGGTTAGATCGTGGCACCGTGTACGATGTTGATGCAATATATCATCAGTCATTGAATATTTGTGATTATCCCACAATATCTGTGCTCGGCTGGGAAACATGTAGTCACCGCGAATAGAACGAATTGTATTGTGTACAGTTAATTTTTTTTTTTTTAGCACCGCGTCTATACCCGTCGGGTTATACGTAAGTACTAACAATGGATTAGGAATGAGGTATTAGATGAGTGAACCCGCATTTGCGTGAGGAGAGTGAAAACATTTGGAAACCACTCAGTTCACCGACGGTTCAACTCGTCCCCGTCTCGTGACTGGCTTAAACGATGGCGCGTTAGCCAATACGCCACAAGCGTTGCGTACACAATGCACTTCGCAAGCATACTCCATGGTTGTCGTCTTCCAGCAAGCCGAGTGCAAGGCATGCATCTTTATACGTTGGATAGTGTTGCCCATTCACTTTACGTATATCTTGAAATGATAATGGGCCAGTAACATTAACCAACAACCGTCGAAGATAAAAGCACTCAGTGTGTCTTGGATTGACTGTAAATAACCGCCCCAAGGCGTTTGATTTAAATAAATTGAGACATGCAGCAACTGGTGAGCCTTGCTTGCGGGGCATCCATGTTTTTGTTTGAGTCCATGTGAAATAGCGTGGTACTTGTGAATAGAGTAATGTTCGTGCAAAGGCACCAAAATCATCCGCACGATTACACAATTCAAAAAATTCAGTGAGTGTAGTTTTAGGTGGATTTATTGCACGATCAATCGCTGTCTCGTTCGTGAAAAATACACGCTAACCGTTTTCAAGATGGACGGCTAACTGAACAACTGCTGGATCCCGTTCATGAATTGGAAAACCAAAGATACGCCAAGCAGCTTCATTGGAGCTGATGTACCGACCAATTTGGTAGAGCGCTATTTCATCGTTTTTATTCACTGGAGGAGCATTCACATTAGTATTTTCCACTCTAAACACAGCCATATCACTGCCTTTATGGACATACTTGCAAATGTATTTGACGCTCTTCACAGAACTGCAGAACTCAACATTAATATGAGCATTGTATGTCTTGCTCAGCAGAGGCGAATATGGCACCACCCAACGATTGTCAATATCAATGTCTGTGTTGCTGATATTTTTAATAAATGATTGTCCGCCATTATCGGGATTTCTTCGACGATATATTGGGTATCCGTCGACATTTGTGACCGTATCATTAGTAAAATCTTTAGGGAAATTTTTAGTACATTTTCCATCTGCCATGCAAGGCGATGAACTATTAAGAGTACCACATGGACCATGGATCATGTTTGTTGTAACAATATCAAACAGCAGTTGGTCAGTGGACGGATCTGGAATTTCCGCAGAAATGATACTATCGATTTCTTCAGGACGGATTTTGTCGATTAACCAAACCAAAATGTGTGCATGAGGTAATCCTCGCTTTTGCCACTCAACCGAATACAGCCAGCAACGTGTGGGACCGAATACATGTAATTTAGTAATGAAACTTATTAAAGACTTCAACTTTTGTCTGAACACACGTGCTGTAATGTCATGGCGATGTATTGCATTTTGGCCAGGCAATAGCAAAGATGCAATCTCTTTGGCCATTTTGGATTACATGTGAACGTGATAAATAAACATGGTCGTCCATATTCGCGCACGAAAGTCAGAGCATCCTGTATATATTCTTGCATATGACGTGGACTGCCTACGTACGATGATGGTAAAATTACTGGTTACCAATTTCGGCGACGTCGGCGATGTTGTTGATAGCGTCTCGCAAATGAATGTACTCTTCCGCACGCAGCTTTAGTTGATTATATCGTAAGTATCGTCGTCGTTCGCCCTCAATCTTCGCGTACATGTCGACCATGAATTGTTGATAAAGCTCACGACATCGTAGAATGACGTTGTCCAGGCCGCGTCTAATCATTAATCGGTACGCATAATAATCCTTTGAGCTAACGTTCTTGTTTGTTTCAGCACCTGTAATAATATATTCATAAAAATTAATTTAAATTAATTACGTTCAATAATTTAATTGTTTTGTTAAATGATTAATGATCAAATTCATAATAAATGAAGTACCTGATACGGGATCTCGTTGTTTTATGTTTATGCAATATCCGTCTTGTCCCTTCCAGAATATTAGCGGATATTGGAGAGCGTCATATGAACGATGTGTATCAGCAATGAACTGAAGATTATTATTTCTTCTACGAATCACAATTTCTCGTGCACCTGTACGATCGCCAACCATGATTCCAGCAATGTCATCAACAACGGGTGCATTGAATCTACGAATATGCTCTCCAGCTGGTGTTTTATCAGGATTAATGACGATAGCGTGATTATCGCTTTGTAATTTGTGCATGTGTGATTTGAATATTTTCAACAAATCGTTGTGATCGTTCAATAGAGCATCCAGCTCGCTGACGATGCGTCTGGCATAAAATGAATCAAGGTTATTATAATCACAACGTGCATTCACGCGATTGGCAAGTGCGCTTCCGGAATCCTCGCCGCCCATGAAGTAGATTTGTAAAAATGTATGTGGTTCGTTTGGCATTGGCAGCAGTGAGCCCATTTTATGATAAACTTGGCCTCTGATTTTGAATGTAGAATTGTATTGTTGACCATTTGCATTAGTATTTCGAACTATTTCTGTTGCTCCGAACGATTTCATATGAAAGCATGAATTGAATGTTCGAATTGACTTCAGGAACACGTTAGAATCTGGATCCGTGCCGATAAGTAAACCGTTCAATGGTTCAGGTGGTGTTTCAATTTCAGGTAGTTGCACATTTCCTGACGCGCAACACATCCCAGCTGGCTCATTTTTGAATTTCAGAGCATGACAATGCGGACATTCCTTGTCCATAGCACCAATTACCACTTTTGAATGAGCATAATATTCAATATCGGGCTCATACTGGAATGCTAGACGCAGGAATGAATCAGATGTAAATGCTCGATGTACCTGTTGTCGTTGTTGGTCATTTGTTCTGCGTCTATTGACTGTGAAACGGCGTGATTGTCGTTGTTCTAATCTTATTACTTCATTGCGTTCAGCTCGTGTATCTTCTGACTCTTCTTGACGCAATTGCGCCATTCTGACACGTGCATCAGTA
This sequence comes from Timema podura, assembly GCA_033556935.1. NCBI lineage: Eukaryota > Metazoa > Arthropoda > Insecta > Phasmatodea > Timematidae > Timema > Timema podura. The sequence goes on along the minus strand of JAVRXN010000013.1, from coordinate 52,297,488 downwards.
TTTTGTTGCTGGATTTGTTCTTCGGTTCTTTCGGATCTTCTATTTCCCAAGCTTCGAGATTTACTTGTATTACGGCTCAAATCAGCCCCTTTGCGTTTTCTTGGCATTGCTCACTGTAAAAAACACACATAAATAGAATTAATGAAATTACTTAATGATGAAAAATGTTAAAGGTATAATTAGGGCCAGGATATTTGCCGCAGTTTTGAAATGATTAGTTTGAATTTATGAAATTATAGCAAAAATATAAGTTTTATGAAAAAAATTTTCAAACAAAAGTTGTAAAAAATTAAATTTTACGAAAAAATTGTCTCTTATAATTTTCTCATACAACCAATATTTCCATCGATATTTCAAAATAAAGATTCATAATGATTGATTCAAATTTTTGGAATCTATGAAAATCTTAATTGTTAAATTACATTTTTTTAATAAAATTAAATTAAAATTACATTTTTATAAGATCAATATATTTGCCGTAATGTCAAAAACTTAAGAGCATTAATTGTAAAATGTTAAAATGAAATCACGGCAAAAATCTTTGCCCTAGTTTTAATGTATTTAATATTTGATTGTACACACATACATTTACATATTCATGTAAACATTAGACTGTTTTACAAAATCGAAAAAAAATTTATTTTTCATAATCATATCGAAAATATGTGGTTAGAAATGGTAAAAAATAAATGGTACGGAGCACCGCACAGACTTTCTCTCTTTTTCTATAAACTCGTAAGATTTCTGAACGGAATAATATACATTGTATCATCACCACTCCACATAAGAACACGCATAAATTAATATACAATGATATATAATCAATGAGAAAAGAGGCGCATCTTTGTCCACCTTAGAACATTTCAAACAGTTTAATGTCTTCCACAAGGGTCAACACTTCATATTAAAATTTCGATTTCTGGTTAAAATTTTAACATTTTAAAAGGTGTTGCAGATCTTCAAGTCATCGCATTGATATTTAATTATTCATTTATACATTTTGACTAATAAAAAATGTAAATATTGACTATTGAGTCTAAAATGGAGATAGATCATTGCTATGCAAACATTTCTCCTAAGAGATTTAAGGAAAAATAACATACTTTTTTTAGATACTTACTTATATTTAATTACTCTATGGCATTGGAGTATTATTGCGTTAAGACTTAAGTAGTATATGTTTACAACTAAAGCTCACAAAATTGTATTAATATATTTGCAAATATCTCAGAAACTGCTGCTTTTATAAAAATATATGTCAAATAAAAGTTTTTTATTTCTAATACTCCTACAATTTTGCAATGATAAGTTGTTTAGTTTCTCCAATAGTTGTGGAGATACGGAAATTAACGCTTCTGTAATGTACCCTAAAAATCATTTTCATAGGAAAATGAAAATAGCGAGTTTATTTATAATCTTAATCAACGCCTAGATACGAATTTTAATCAAAATCGTTCAAGCAGATTTTGAGAAAACCAAATTTTTCTCTTTTCGTCCTTCAGTAAACTACCCTTAATTTTAAGTTTTTATAGACACACAGAGAGACGGCATTGCAAAGACTATTTTTTAGGGTTCGGGGGGTCATGAGACGTCGACATCCATCAACATTTCAGGTTAGTTTTTTTTTTACGGTCGCAATACTTAAACTTTAATGTCCAAAAAGTTAAAAATATATATATAATTGCGTATATATTGAAAGTTATTGATTTTATAAAAATATGTTTCGGATAAAATATCTGTATTATAAATATATATACATATTTGTAATGCTAAGTAATTTCATATCTCAAATAGTTTCGGAGCTATTTAAAAAAATGTTAATTTACGCATCAGACCGGAGCCCTTAAAGCCATTTTGCCGAAATATTGAGAGTAGCCATTTTGTTTGTAATATTTATTAATGTTTATAAATGAAATTTAATCAAAATCGTTAGAGCCGATTTTGAGAAAATCGACTTTTTCTCTTTTTTCCCTTCAGTAAACTACCTTTAATTTTAAGTTTTAATAGACACACAGACAGACGGCATTGCAAAGACTATTTTTAAGGGTTCGCGGGGTCATGAGACGTCGACATCCATCAACATTTCAGGTTAGTTTTTCTTACGGTCGCAATACTTAAGCTTTAATGCCCAAAAAGTTAAAAATATATATATAATTGCGTATATATTGAAAGTTATTAATTTTATAAAAATATGTTTCGAATAAAATATTTGTATTATAAATATATATACATATTTGTAATGCTAAGTAATTTCATATCTCAAATAGTTTCGGAGCTATTATAAAAAATGTTAATTGACGCATCAGACCGGAGCCCTTAAAGCCATTTTGCCGAAATATTGAGGGTAGCCATTTTGTTTGGAATATTTATTTATGTTCATAAATGAAATTTAATCAAAATCGTTAGAGCCGATTTTGAGAAAATCGACTTTTTCTCTTTTTGCCCTTCAGTAAACTACCCTTAATTTTAGGGGTAGATATCCAATTCCAAAAACCCCTCGGGGCAACCCTATGAAAACCCTAGATATCAAGTTTCAGCTCAATCGGTAAAATAGTTTAGGCTCTAGTTGGAGGTACAGACAGACAGACAGACAGACGGAAATTCAAAAACCTCTTTTTCGGATTCAGGAAGTCATGAAACGTCAAAATTCATCAAAATCTTGAGTTCGATTTTTTTGACGATCACAATACTTTCTCTACCTGTAAGATAGAGAGAAAGTAAAAATGAATACAAAAAAAAAGTTTGCCCAATTTTAATAAAAATTAAATTCCACCGAATCTTTTTTGACCGATTCCAACAACATTTTCGATATAAATAAAAATAAATGGTACGGCACACCGCACAGACTTTCTCTCTCTTTCTATAAACTCGTAAGATTTCTGAACGGAATAATGTACATTGTATCATCACCACTCCACATAAGAACATGCATAAAATAATATACAATGATATATAATCAATGAGAAAAGAGGCGCATCTTTGTCCACCTAAGAGCATTTCAAACAGTTTAATGTCTTCCACAAGGGTCAACACTTCGTATTAAAATTTCGATTTCTGGTTAAAATATTAACATTTTATAAGGTGTTGCAGATCTTCAAGTCATCGCATTGATATTTAATTATTCATTTATACATTTTGACCAATAAAAAATGTAAATATTGACTATTGAGTCTAAAATGGAGATAGATCATTGCTATGCAAACATTTCTCCTAAGAGATTTAAGGAAAAATAACATACTTTTTTAGATACTTATATTTAATTACTCTATGGCATTGGAGAATTATTGCGTTAAGACTTAAGTAGTATATGTTTACAACTAAAGCTCACAAAATTGTATTAATATATTTGCAAATATCTCAGAAACTGCTGCTTTTATAAAAATATATGTCAAATAAAAGTTTTTTATTTCTAATAGTCCTACAATTTTGCAATGATAAGTTGTTTAGTTTCTCCAATAGTTGTGGAGATACGGAAATTAACGCTTCTGTAATGTACCCTAAAAATCATTTTCATAGGAAAATGAAAATAGCCAGTTTATTTATAATCTTAATCAACGCCTAGATACGAATTTTAATCAAAATCGTTTGAGCAGATTGTGAAAAAAACATATTTTTTTCTTTTCGCCCTTCAGTAAACTACCCTTATTTTTAAGTTTTTATAGACACACAGACAGACGGCATTGCAAAACTATTTTTTAGGGTTGTGGGGCTCATGAGACGTCGACATCCATCAACATTTCAGGTTAGTTTTTTTTTACGGTCGCAATACTTAAACTTTAATATCCAAAAAGTTAAAAAATTCATATAATTGCGTATATATTGAAAGTTATTGATTTTATAAAAATATGTTTCGGATAAAATATCTGTATTATAAATATATATACATATTTGTAATACTAAGTAATTTCATATCTCAAATAGTTTCGGAGCTATTATAAAAAAATGTTAATTGACGCATCAGACCGGAGCCCTTAAAGCCATTTTGCCGAAATATTGAGGGTAGCCATTTTATTCGTAATATTTATTAATGTTTATAAATGAAATTTAATCAAAATCGTTTGAGCCGATTTTGAGAAAATCGACTTTTTCTCTTTTTGCCCTTCAGTAAACTACCCTTAATTTTAAGTTTTAATAGACACACAGACAGACGGCATTGCAAAGACTATTTTTAAGGGTTCGGGGGGTCATGAGACGTCGACATCCATCAACATTTCAGGTTAGTTTTTTTTTACGATCGCAATACTTAAGCTTTAATGTCCAAAAAGTTAAAAATATTATATATAATTGCGTATAGATTGAAAGTTATTGATTTTATAAAAATATGTTTCGAATAAAATATTTGTATTATAAATATATATACATATTTGTAATGCTAAGTAATTTCATATCTCAAATAGTTTCGGAGCTATTATAAAAAATGTTAATTTACACATCAGAACGGAGCCCTTAAAGCGATTTTGCCGAAATATTGAGAGTAGCCATTTTGTTTGGAATATTTATTAATGTTCATAAATGAAATTTAATCAAAATCGTTAGAGCCGATTTTGAGAAAATCGACTTTTTCTCTTTTTTCCCTTCAGTAAACTACCCTTAATTTTAGGGGTAGATATCCAATTCCAAAAACCCCTTGGGGCAACCCTATTAAAACCCTAGATATCAAGTTTCAGCTCAATCGGTAAAATAGTTTAGGCTCTAGTTGGAGGTACAGACAGACAGACAGACAGACAGACGGAAATTCAAAAACCACTTTTTCGGATTCAGGAAGTCATGAAACGTCAAAATTCATCAAAATCTCGATTTCGATTTTTTTGACGATCACAATACTTTCTCTACCTGTAAGATAGAGAGAAAGTAAAAAGTATACTTACAACACAAAAGCCGTTGTTGGTGGAAGCTCGTGCCACGTGTTGAGTACTTTTGAGGTTATGAAAATCACTTAATTAACTAATCGTGCAAAATACACTCAAAATTGATAATTTTATTATTATTAATAAAAATAGGAATGATTAATAGTTAATATGAGAGTTACACAGAGATAGCAAAATAATAATTGTCAACGTTACTACTACACTTGATGCATAAACAATAATGATGGCCGAGAACTGTGTAGGGAGTGAGAGAAGTCTTATTGTGTGAGAGAAACAGGAGACCGGCTTCGTTCTCATCCCTACTCCGTGTTGTTTACTGGCTCAGAAGTGACACCTGTAGACAACTGGCGGGGATAACTAATTAAATGACGATTGATCAGTTATCGACCGGGGATGAAAAATGATTAAATTACTAAAATGGCTATTAAAAAATAGGGGTTGGTGATAAAAGGGTAAAAATTTAGGGTTGTATGTATTTTTTAATGCGACATAATAAAAAAATAAAGAAATTAAAAAATGTCTAAAAATTAAAGAAAAATTTTAAGGGTGGACAACCCTTATCACTAAGGGGTATGAAAAATAGATGTTGGCCGATTCTCAGACCTACTCAATATGCTCACAAAATTTCATGAGAATCGGTCAAGCCGTTTCGGAGGAGTACGGGAACGAACATTGTGACACGAGAATTTTATATATAAGATATACACATATATATTTTTTTCATTACAATATTCCTTTTCAGTTTGTAATGACCCATCAATATTCGAAGCTAAGTTATATAATTCGGAGAAGGTGCTAGGTTTGTAAGCAAAAATAAAATGCCTGCGCGTAAGGGGGGAAACGTTCTCCAAAATAATCTCTACAACTTCCCCCTCAGAAAGGTTTAAGTTCAAAATATCCGCTGCTTCCGAAACAAAACACCTGTCGACCGATGTCGTATCTGTATATTTAACCTTGTATAAAACCTGTAACTGACTATGTACCTTGTAATAATTCCTACATGCATGGTTGCGGGAAGGTCCGGAGTGGACGGGCTCCCGAACCGTCGGTGACGCTCCTCAGCGGCTGGTAACAGTCAGACTGAGGAGTAGTGACCAGGAAGATGGGCAGCCGAGAGGAGGAGGCGTAGCGTTAAGTAGGTTAAGATTTATGTTACTGTAATAAATAATAAATATTCCTTGTAAGTAGCTTATAAGGATAAATTGTAATTAGGTTTTAAGGTTAGGTTAGGTCCAATGAATGTGGTTTCACGTAGAGAGTGGGCGGAGCGAGAACTCCGGTAGGGCGCCTCCCAAGGTGGCGGATAGGGGGATGCTCGTCACTGCTGAGGGTCTTGCTGACCCGGGAGGTAATTCCGGTAGCGGTGGGATATTCAGCGTGGAAGGGTACCGGGGGCTTAATATACCCGGGGCGGACCAACTAGAATTGAACATCAGGAGAGGAGAATATATGGACATTAGTTTAGGTGCTATATATTTACTAGGTTAAATTGGGTTAGTGTAGGAAGTGAATAGAAGGAATGTTGTGATAAAACGCCTCAATTTATATTAATAGGTATTGAGGTATGTAGTTAGGATAAAATTAAAATGAATAAATGTAATAATATAAAGGCCGAGAGACGCTTCTTCCTCTTGTTATAAATGGCTGTCCCTCCCGGGACCGTCCACTACCTTCCACCCATACGAGAGTATATAAGCGGTGGTGGACGGAGACTCAGGACTCAGTCGTTGGTGGCGGGAAGAGGAGCAACAACACTCTCAAGTATATCGAGTGTAAAGAAAACTCCTCCGACCAAGGAAGGCATTATCAAAATATACACGGAATCTGGCCTCCCACCACCTATCTGGGACAAGGACTTCTCGTGGCTCAACGAGGTCTTTCCCTCGGACATCACTGAAGAAGATCTTGCCTTTCTCGATTTCGCGGAAGTGTGGGATTTAGAGACCGACCAGAGAGGCCGCTTATTGACTCCATCTCTGCCGGTGCTCAACCATTGACGATGAGGCCATTGTCGGATGGGGCAACCCTCTGCGTTAGTAGAGCTCCTCGAGACCTGGAAAGCACAAGCCAGGAACACGCCAGCTCGGACAACAGTATATAAGACCCTCAAAGAGATTATACAGGACTTGGAGATTGACATAGAGGACGAGGAAGAGGAACCGGAAACGCCTCCAACTACCTCCACAAGAAAGAAAGCTCCAAAACCGAGGGACTCGGCGCCCGAAGACAAAATAGAGGAAGAAGGTTCCATCGGGGACCCGGAATCAATCTCACCCTTCCCAAACTTAAGCAAGAACATACAAGACCTGCTGACAGAAGAAGGAGTGTCCCATATTCGCCTGGAAGACTGCACATATTCCTATCCAGTGGTACCGCCCTTGAAAACCATCAAGTGGAACAACAGGACATGCTTTAAATCCATAAAGACGGAATACACCTTCCACGACCAGAATCAGCCCCACACGTGTTCATAAGGACTCGGTCTCACCCGGACATGGACCAGGTTATCCGGGACTGGGTCGACTCTGGCCTCCTGATTGAGGACACAAGGTCCGGGACGCCTTTCCTCTCTTCAGATCCCAAAATCGAACAACAAAACAAGGGTCATCCAGGACATCTCCCCCTGGACCGAACCCATTCATACCCCAAGATTCTCTCTACTTTCGGCCGACCAAGCATTGACAAAAATACCAGCAGACGCATTTCTATGGAAAATAGACTTGAAATCAGGTTTTTATCACATCCCAGTCAACGTGGAAACAGGCAGAACCCTGGGGTCTACTACAAAGGAACTAAGTATGCCATCACAATATTACCCATGGGGCATGCACTGTCTCCCGCCATCTTGCAACGCATCACCACAGAGGCAGTTCAAGCCATCACAGATGTTATCCCATCAGCACAAGGCATCGTTTACCTGGATGACTTCTTATTCTACATCATGGACCCTGAAGAGCTACATCACATCCCCGAGCTCATGAAGACCCTCGGATTTACAATCAACACTGAAAAGTCATCCCGGTAAGCCCGACGCCAAATCACCTACTTGGGGTTCGACATAGATACAAGAACTTCAGAGTTACAACTCACTGATGCTGTACAAACACGGGTCCTGACCCTACTCCGACACCTTCCCGACGCCGGAGACAAAGACCTGTACAGAATCTCCGGCTACATGAATTGGTTGGGCTACAATCTCCACTGGCCAGGTTACGTTACCGCAAGACTTTACCGCAAGCAACCCGGGCTGGCTCGCCACCTCCTCAGCCTAACGAGATGATGGAAGTGAAAATGGCACGTAGCCAGGAAACACCGATAACCATATTCACAGATGCAACCCCATGGTCGCTGGCAGCCTACAACCCAGCAGTGCCAGCGGCCATGGTGCAGAAACTCCACGCCCCGGCCGAGATAAACCAGGCAGAAATCACGGCTACCCTATTGGCTCCACACTGGGGAAAACTGGAGCGAGGAATTACAACCATAAGGGTGGGCACTGACAACACTATGGCCTCTACTGCACAACCTCCGGACGTGGCCTAATCTTTAATTACCCCCAAATCAGACGACTACATATATACATCATGAACTTCATACGCGACATAAACTGGGATGTCTTTTGGATCGACACGGGTCTTGAACCCAGCTGACGAGCCCTCATGAAAGATCCTGCAGGAACTCCTAGACCAAGAAACGACAACCCCAGACCTTCAACGTGGACAACACACCTGTCTACCTGATGTCGTATCTGTATATTTAACCTTGTATAAACACTGTAACTGGCTATGTACCTTGTAATAATAAAGGTCGAGAGCCGTTTCAGCTCCTGGATTGCATCAAGTAACATCTCTGGTCTTCTGTTGGCATTTCCTCGTTGTCTCGCCGGAAGTGAACGACTTTCACAGGGCTGGTTTTCGGGCTATGTGTTCTTATCTATTTGGTATGACTGTTGCATCTCCGAGTGCTAGAAAGGCTGGGTCCTGATGTGGTGTCCTCCGGTCCAGTGATTCAGATTATTTGTGGGTACTGGCTGTTTGCGGGGCTGCTTGACTCAGGACTCCCTGGTGCTGAGACTGTTTCCCGATCTTAAATCCACGGTGGTAGCTTCGGACAAGATGTCAAGTAGAGAGTAGTCTTCGGTGACGTTTTCCGCAATAAGTTTTGAGGATATTATTGATGAATTCGCTGCAATGAAAGCTTGAAAAATTGTTCTTAAATGATTTGAAAGTGAACGTACTTAAATATTTCAATAAAATTACTAATGTAGCTTAACCATGTTTGAAGAAAACTTTTATATAATTTATACAACTTAAGATAAAAATAAATCGATTACATTTTAAAAATTGGTCGATATGTTTCACTGGTGCCCGTTCTAGCTATATGTATAGACTATATACTAACTGCGCTAATATGTTAGGTATTGGAAGGTTAATTTAAGAGGAAGTGCACCCACATTTACAGGAGAAAGAGTGGAAAACCATTTATGAAAAACCACCCTCAGTACACCCGAGTGAGATTCAAACCCCGAACTAATCATCAGCAATCTAGTCCACTGTAAGTGTGACACCTTAGACATTGATAAGAGGAAGATAAGCAAGTTTATGTTTATTATTTTTGTGAAAGGGGGCCCCCCAAAATTACATTTCCTCAAGCCCCCTGAGCTCTCCGGGCGGCCCTTATCATATGTGTTATAATCATTTATTACATAAATCCATGCAAAAATATCCAAATTAAATCACGATATATTATGAATGCCAATTTAACGTAGATATCGTAGTTTATCGAGATGTCAAAATCCTCAAATCGCTCAGCCCGAGCCAATGGGCCTTTAGGTAATTTGTTTTCCTTGGTAAACGCCTATTGATGGAACTCCAATAATAATTAGTTTAATGTATTGTTATATTAGCTGGAGGAGGCTCCCTAATTAATACATTATTTCTACTGACATTCTCATCATGGTTGATAACGTAATAACGTGTTTTCTGTTAGCCCACGTATGATATATACCTTTTGTAAAAACAAACCTTTTAAGGTTTTAAGACTTGCTCTATGTCTTGACTATTCCTGATATAGGTAAGTATTTTGTCGTTGTGTCAATTCAAACACGGAACTAAAGTTAATTTGATTAGACTTAATAAACTTATCTGTTGTTTATATTTAATTTTTCCTGTTGGAAGGATCCATTGCTTAAAATTCCATCTATTTTCCATTGTAGTAATTAATAATGTTACAGATAAGACAATCTTATCTATAATTATTTACATTATCCGATACTTTTATTTAGCTTTGCCAATGCGAAGCCATAACTTTCAATTTTGAATCGAATCCAATTATTCCAACATTAAGATTTAAAATGTCGTCTAATCGAATATAAATCTTAATTGGTCCAAAGCATTGGTCAAGGTAATATTATTGAAAATATTTTTCTGAGAGTTTTTTCCTCCTAAAGAATAATAATTATGTTAGTGAGGCCCTTCAATTTCCAAAATGTCTTTGATAAATATAAATATATATTTTTCTTTTAATAGCCTAACTATCCCGTTCCATTCTTTTGTTTATTTTTTCAAAATAATTTCTCTCTCTCTCTTCTCTCTCTCTCTACATTTTTGCTGGACCACCGGAAACTTATGTCCCCTCACCACCCGCTGCGCCTGCGCAATCAACCAACCACAGCACACAGGGGCTGCTGGAAACATCTACTTGATCGTTAAAAAGATGTATTTATTTGATGGACAGTAATAACTGTCCAGTGATGTCAGGTCACGCGTATCGGGATTGAGCTTCTTCACGCTTAGTATGAGGCCTATATACAGATGTGACGTCATGGATAAGGATCTGAAAACTTATCGAAACTTTGTCACTATCGATAGTATGTATCTACTTTCCTTTAGTTAAACCGGTCCCACACAATTTTAGCAAATATCAGGGTGGGCATTGTCCAATATTTGGGAAAATATTAGGCCATGAGCAAATGGGGCTCCAAACACATTGGAAGTATCGCAAGGCCAGTACTTGTTCAATGTTGCTGGCCAAAACAATGTTCTCTCCTTGTACTGACGAGTAGATGCTGGCCACTATCTGACAAGTGTAGGAGCTACACCAAGTGCCTCTGACTTGCGACAAAGAATTGTGCCAATGCTTGCCCTGTGGTGTACGAGCAGCTGTACCACTATTAGTGTTATAATGAGACTCCTAGTATCGAGTGTTCGAGACGATACCAACCTCCAGTTTGATCACAAACTAAAGTCCACTTTTCATAGGAAGAACGGTAGAATTCACCAACATTGAATGGAAGTTACCAACATTTGTCATTATAGAAATATGTTTTATTTGAATGGTTTATAATAAATGTTTAATCTAAAAAGTTATAAAAAGTATTCTAATAGTACTTCTATAGAAATTACTCCATGAGTTGTGTTTATATTATTAATTGACGGACTTATAATGTAAACGTAATATTTTCATTTTTGCCATTGTGGCAACATGAGATACAATAGTGGAAAGACCCGCCTCGGTGGCGTAGTTGGCTAACACGCTACTCGTGTTGATCTCGACCGCCGAGGACGGGGAGATCGAGGTTCGAATCTCGGTCGGGTGAACTGAGGTGGTTTTTCCTAAATGGTTTTCTACTCTCTCCTCCACGCAAATGCGGGTTCACTTCCTCTAACTTCAACCCTCCCATTTCCTAATCCATTAGCGTAATTAGTACTTAAGCGTATAAACCGAACGGGTAGTAAGATGCGGTGCTAAAATATTTTTTATTTATTATTATTATTATTATTATTATATTATATAGTGGTAAGAGTTGCAAATCAAATGTATCATATTATTTCCACGTTTATCTTAATAGAAATGATCATTATAAACCATAAAAACGAATTATTATTTTCTAAAACTTATAAAAAAAGACAAACAAAATATATGTTTCAAATAAGATTTAATTATTTTTTAAACGCCAGCGAATGAACACTATAGTTGTTGGTTATTGGCGTTATCAGCTGAACAAAGACTCTCTCTGGGCCACCATTTTAAATTATTAATAAAGATCAACTGTGAAAAGGCTCCACTTTGGTTCTTTAATTTAAACAAACAATTAGCAACTGATTCCTACCACTCAGGAGCGATGTTCCTAAATTAGCAGCTAGTATTCCTACCACTCAAGAGCGATGTTCCTAAATTAGCAGCTGTATTCCTACCACTCAAGAGCGATGTTCCTAAATTAGCACTAATTCCTACCACTCAAGAGCGATGTTCCTAAATTAGCAGCTGTATTCCTACCACTCAAGAGCGATGTTCCTAAATTAAGCAGCTGTATTCCTACACTCAGGAGCGATGTTCCTAAATTAGCAACTTATTCCTACCACTCAGAGCGATGTTCCTAAATTAGCAGCTGTATTCCTACCACTCAAGACGATGTTCCTAAATTAGCAGCTGGGATTCCTACAACTCAAGAATGATGTTCCTAAATTAGCAGCTGTATTCCTACAACTCAGGAGTGATGTTCCTAAATTAAGCAGCTGTATTCCTACCACTCAGAGCGATGTTCCTAAATTAGCAGCTGTATTCCTACCACTCAAGAGCGATGTTCCTAAATTAACAGCTGTATTCCTACACTCAGAGCGATGTTCCTAAATTAGCAACTATATTCCTACCACTCGAGAGCGATGTTCCTAAATTAGCAGCTGTATTCCTACCACTCAGGAGCGATGTTCCTAAATTAGCAGCTGGATTCCTACAACTCAGGAGATGTTCCTAAATTAGCAGCTGGATTCCTACCACTCAGAGTGATGTTCCTAAATTAACAGCTGTATTCCTACCACTCAAGAACGATGTTCCTAAATTAGCACTGGATTCCTACCACTCAAGAGCGATGTTCCTAAATTAGCAGCTGGATTCCTACAACTCAGGAGGATGTTCCTAAATTAGCAGCTGTATTCCTACAACTCAGAGGATGTTCCTAAATTAGCAGCTGTATTCCTACCACTCAGGAGCGATGTTACTAAATATACAGGAATCAACGAGAGTGGTGTGAGACGGTGAGTATTTTGTATTTTTTTTTAAATCATAAGGTTTTTTAGCATTATAATTTTACCTTTGCAAGGAGTGTTTTGTTTATGACTCGTAGTTCCCACCATTTCTAGTTCAGAACAGGGTGAAAATTATATCAACATAGCCTGGTTTTCTTCCTATTTACATAATTTCAAGTAGTTATATAAATTATAAAAGGCTACGGGAGTAGTACATAAACACATACTGTGGAAAACCTGTGATTTTAACTCACATTCCTAACAGCACCATTAGTCACACAATGCAATGGCATAGTGTGCTTAACAAGACAATTTTCCCAAGCATCTTCTTTGTATACTAAACTCGAGCCTTCAAAATATAAGTTTACGGGGGTTGGTGCGCAATAATCGCTACATATAGGTCACTTTTAAATATAAAATAATAAATTACTTTACATCATCATAGTCTCTGTTACAAGAATACGGAGAACCTAATTACAATAAAATCTTACTTAGTATTGAAAATAGTTTATAGCTAACAATTGAATAGAAACTAACCTTGTTTAAAATAATAAAGGATAAATATTATATACTAATAATAATACTTTACCATCACAATTCTTACCAATAAATTAATCTAACCTTTAAATAGTAGGCTAGTGATCAAACAATATAATGGTGCTAGGAAAATATGACGTCATATATATTAACATTTAAAGGATCATGGGTAAAAACACATTTTTATAATTTAGTCATTTGCTTAGATGAATATAAAAAAGTTTTCAAATAGCAAATTTAACTATAGGCCTGATTTTAGGAATCATTTGATTCCCCTGAGTTTTTAGTGGTATGCGGTGATGGTAAATTAGTTAACACGCTATTTGTTATTTTCTATAAAAAAAAGTCTTGTACTGGTTTTTGCTCAGCATCCACCCCTCTCCCCCAATCCACTTGTATTCCACCAATTATTTCCAAGGTTATTTTTATCTGTGTACACGCTTGGTGAAGTAAGCTCTTGGGACAGAATGACAGACAATAATCAACCTAGGTGACGACGATGATGAGGATGAGTCGAACTACGGTGTTGATGGAAGAAGTCCTGGTTACACCTCCCTCCAGACAATACACTTTAAAGGTTCTGGTCCAGGAGTTATAGTAACTAGTCCAGGTGTGATAGTAACTAGTCCAGGTGTGATAGTAACTAGTCCAGGAATTATAGAAATTAGTCTAGGGGTGATAGTAGCTAGTCCAGGAGTTATAGTAACTAGTCTAGGGCTGATAGTGACTAGTCCAAGAGTTATAGTAGCTAGTCCAGGTGTGATAGTAACTAGTCCAGGTGTGATAGTAACTAGTCTAGGGGTGATAGTAACTAGTCCAGATGTGATAGTAACTAGTCCAGGAATTATATAAACTAGTCTAGGGGTGATAGTAACTAGTCCAGGATTTATAGTAACTAGTCCAGGTGTGATAGTAACTAGTCCAGAAATTATAGAAATTAGTCTAGGGGTGATAGTAATTAGGCCAGGAGTTATAGTAACTAGTCTAGGTGTGATGGTAACAAGTCCAGGAGTATTATAGTAACTAGTCCAGGTGTGATGGTAACAAGTCCAGGAGTTATAGTAGCTAGTCCAGGAGTTATAGTAAATAGTCCAGGTGTGATAGTAGCTAGTCCAGGTGTGATAGTAACTAGTCCAGGTGTGATAGTAACTAGTCCAGGTGTGATAGTAACTAGTCCAGGTGTGATAGTAACTAGTCCAGGGCTGATAGTAACTAGTCCAGGGCTGATAGTAACTAGTCCAGGTGTGATAGTAACTAGTCCAGGTGTGATAGTAACTAGTCCAGGGCTGATAGTAACTATTCCAGGAATTATATAAACTAGTCTAGAGCTGATAGTGACTAGTCCAGAGTTATAGTAACTAGTCTAGGACTGATAGTAACTAGTCCAGAATTTATAGTAGCTACTCCAGGTGTGATAGTAACTAGTCCAGGTGTGATAGTAACTAGTCCAGGTGTGATAGTAACTAGTCCAGGTGTGATAGTAACTAGTCCAGGGCTGATAGTAACTAGTCCAGGGCTGATAGTAACTAGTCCAGGTGTGATAGTAACTAGTCCAGGTGTGATAGTAACTAGTCCAGGGCTGATAGTAACTATTCCAGGAATTATATAAACTAGTCTAGAGCTGATAGTGACTAGTCCAGGAGTTATAGTAACTAGTCTAGGACTGATAGTAACTAGTCCAGAATTTATAGTAGCTAGTCCATGTGTGATAGTAACTAATCCAGGTGTGATAGTAACTAGTCCAGGTGTGATAGTAACTAGTCCAGGTGTGATAGTAACTAGTCCAGGTGTGATAGTAACTAGTCCAGGGCTGATAGTAACTAATCCAGGTGTGATAGTAACTAGTCCAGGTGTGATAGTAACTAGTCTAGGGGTGATAGTAACTAGTCCAGTTGTGATAGTAACTAGTCCAGGAGTTATAGTAACTAGTCCAGGAGTTATAGTAACTAGTCTAGGGATAATAGTGACTAGTCCAGGAGTTATAGTAACTAGTCTAGGGCTGATAGTAACTAGTCCAGGCTGATAGTGACTATTCCAGGAATTATATAAACTAGTCTAGAGCTGATAGTGACTAGTCCAGGAGTTATAGTAACTAGTCTAGGGTTGATAGTAACTAGTCCAGAATTTATAGTAGCTAGTCCATGTGTGATAGTAACTAATCCAGGTGTGATAGTAACTAGTCCAGGTGTGATAGTAACTAGTCTAGGGGTGATAGTAACTAGTCCAGTTGTGATAGTAACTAGTCCAGGAGCTATAGTAGCTATTCCAGGAGTTATAGTAAATAGTCCAGGTGTGATAGTAGCTAGTCCAGGTGTGATAGTAACTAGTCTAGGTGTGATAGTAACTAGTCCATGTGTGATAGTAACTAATCCAGGTGTGATAGTAACTAGTCCAGGTGTGATAGTAACTAGTCTAGGGGTGATAGTAACTAGTCCAGTTGTGATAGTAACTAGTCCAGGAGCTATAGTAGCTATTCCAGGAGTTATAGTAAATAGTCCAGGTGTGATAGTAGCTAGTCCAGGTGTGATAGTAACTAGTCTAGGTGTGATAGTAACTAGTCCAGGATTTATAGTAACTAGTCCAGGTGTGATAGTAACTAGTCCAGGAATTATAGAAATTAGTCTAGGGGTGATAGTAACTAGTCCAGGAGTTATAGTAGCTAGTCCAGGAGTTATAGTAACTAGTCTAGGGCTGATAGTGATTAGTCTAGGAATTAAAGAAATAAGTCTAGGGCTGATAGTGACTAGTCCAGGAATTATATAAACTAGTCTAGGGCTGATAGTGACTAGTCCAGGAATTATATAAACTAGTCTAGGGGTGATAGTAACTAGTCCAGGAGTTATAGTAACTAGTCCAGGAGTTATAGTAACTAGTCTAGGGCTGATAGTGACTGGTCCAGGAATTATAGAAATTAGTCTAGGGTGATTGTAACTAGTTCAGGGGTGATGGTAACTGGTCCAGGAATTATAGAAATTAGTCTAGAGGTGATAGTAACTAGTCCAGGAATTATAGAAATTAGTCTAGGGTGATTGTAACTAGTTCAGGGGTGATGGTAACTGGTCCAGGAATTATAGAAATTAGTCTAGGGGTGATAGTAACTAGTCCAGGAGTTATAGTAACTAGTTTAGGGCTGATAGTAACTAGTCCAGGAGTTATAGTAACTAGTTTAGGGCTGATAGTAACTAGTCCAGGAATTATATAAATTAGTCTAGGGGTGATAGTGACTAGTCCAGGAGCTATAGTAACTAGTCTAGGGGTGATAGTAACTATTCCAGGTGTGATAGTAACTAGTCCAGAATTTATAGTAACTAGTCTAGGGCTGATAGTAACTAGTCCAGGAATTATAGAAATTAATCTAGGGGTGATAGTAACTAGTCCAGGAGTTATAGTAACTAGTCTAGGGCTGATAGTGACTAGTCCAGGAGTGATAGTAACTAGTCCAGGAATTATAGAAATTAGTCTAGGGTGATAGTAACTAGTCTAGGAGTTATAGTAACTAGTCTAGGGCTGATAGTGACTAGTCCAGGAATTATAGAAATTAGTCTAGAGGTGATAGTAACTAGTCCAGGAATTATAGAAATTATTCTATGGGTGATAGTAACTAGTCCAGGAGCTCTAGTAACTAGTCCAGGAGTTATAGTAACTAGTCCAGGTGTGATGGTAACAAGGCCAGGTCAACCTTCTTTAGCAAAGTTGTTTCAGATCAACCCCTTCTATCAATAAAGAAGGTGTTGCAATACAAACGAATAGAAAATTATATCACTAGGGATCTTAATTTGGCCCTCACCCAAATCAGTAAAACCCAAGTACCCAAATCTAGCAGTATTAACAATCAGTAAATTTAAGTATTCAACCATTCAAGTTAAGGAAGTTAGGTTTTGCTTTATGTGAATACATAACAAATAACGTGAAATTGGTAATGGCCTGAAGGCCGTTTTATTATCAGAGATCATGATCAAAAGGTTAACAGTATTTATTTGGTTGGCTGCGGACAATGCGCAAAAGCAATAATCCAACAATATTTATCAGGAAGCGAATAAATGTGTTTAAGTATAAAGAATATAAGATTACAGAGAACTAATTGCATTTGTCAAGATTAAAGAACATTCTTAATAAGTTAACAGAACCTAATCAAAAGTTAAAAAAATCATGTTCGCGAACAATAATCAAAAATAAATGAAAGCGGGAATACACCCTATCGTCTAATCAACATGCCTAAGCCATTCAAATGATACCTACAAATATCATAAATAAAACTTGTTAGAAAGTCTATACGTATCATATTTCATAACTTAAACCTCTCAACTAATAAGTTTCTGCTCATAACCATACCCCTGGCTACAATATTTACAAGCAAAGTCATTATTCTGGTCTAACAACCCGTGAGGCGGGGGTAGCCTACACACCAAACAGCATAATATCATACAAACTTATTTACTTACTCCATAATAAACTTTAAACATATTAAATTTCTTTACTGAATTTCCCACTCGCGTAGAAATTTAAAATATGATACCAAACCATATTAGTTTCATCAAGACACACTAAAACTGAAAGCCAAACAAACTATAGTGCAAAATAGAGCACAAAGACTAAATTACTTAATTTAGTTTGCAAAGAATATAACTTAACCAGCACTAAAAGGCAAAAGACCTTAACTTGTCCGTAACCTAAACAATTCTAATTATCAGAAAAATTAATTTAATATAAAATTAATTAATAAATATGCCAAAGGAATTTCAAATTGAATCTCTACATAATTTAGGTAGAGTTTGGTCACTCCTCAGTTTTCCTATAAAAAATTATAAATAAAAAAACCTTTCCACCATAAAGTACACTTACATGTTGTAAGTTCTTACATCCTAATTGCATCAAAGAGTGATTTCTCCATGCAGGTTACAAGCTTATATTCGAATTAGCCCAGAGGGGAAAATAAGAGAGGGAGGTATTACATGTCCAATGATGTCATCTTCAGCAAGTTAGTACGTTGGTCACTCCTCGACGCCTGCGCACAACGCCGAAAGAGCGGCAGTTCGGGGGGTAGGGTAACACACGTGATAGCACAGAGCGCCTCTTTCTCCAAGTTCTAACGCCTGCGCATCGCTTGCCACTCGGGGAAAGCGGGCCGAATTACGTAGCAATCCGTGACTTCATTCTTGTCTAACATGAATGGTGAACAGTCATGTGTGTTGATGTGCGCAGGATCCAAACACGGCACGGGTTTCCCGGTGAAACGGGGTAAGTGTGTGTACTTTTGTAGGTGGCGAAGGTTGGTGGTGAAGATGTTTGTAGCCACGGTACACAGGATTGATAGTAGCTAGTCCAGGGGCGATAGTAACTAGTCCAAGGGAACAGACAAATAATATACCCAGACACTCAACCTCCAGGTTAAAATGGTTGCGCTCCTTTTTGCCGCTTGAGTCCTTCACCACTAGGATCACTGCGGTTAGTCCTATCATCACCCAGCGGTGACACTAGCGAAGCTCAGTGTTGAAGGACTCAAGCTGGTAAAAGGAGCACAGCGAAACCCCCGTAAGGTTGAGAGTCTGTTTATTACTTGTCTGTGTCCAAGGGTGATAGTAACTAGTCCAGGGGTGATAGTAGCTAACTCCTAAAGTTGCTAACATGTTTTAAGGCTATTAAATTGTAATATAAAAATTATCACCTTATCACAACATTTAGTCATGTCAAGTTCTTACACATCCAACATATAATACTATATAACCATTAAATAAAAATATATTATTAATAGAAATTAAAAAATATATTTTTGATTTTGATTTTTAAAGATAATTTTAAGAAATATTTATTTTTTCATTTAAAACATTTCAAACTTACATTTATTTTTAATATTATAAGTTTTCTTTATTTCAAAGCTTTGCTGTCTAAAAGTGACAGCTGCATAACATATGGTATTTCAAAACATATATTTTAGCGTAGGGATACGTTTTAGAATTCTAGTAACGCTTCCAGAAATTTTCTGTTTTTTCTACCAAAATCAGAAGGAAGAAAACTCTGCTTCAACCAATGAGTTGACAGCTGGAGGTCAATTTTTAAACAACACGGTCCTTATGTTAGGTTTGAATTAACACAGGCTCATTGTGAATGTATATGAACAATTAATTATTTATATCAAAATGATGGACAATAAGTTGTTTTTGTTATTGATATATAAAGCTAAAAAATAGACTGTCATGCCGTAGCATTTAATATCGTTTATACCACTTGTTCTCTTCACAATCTTCTGTTAAATCAATATACACTATATATATATATATAAAGTGAATTTACATAATTATATCAATTATTATTACTATATATGAAATTTATTTTATTTAAAGACGTTAGTTGTTACTAAAAGAAATAGAGCACAAATATAACTAAGTCAATATACTCGTACCTACAGTAGCTAGGCCTAATTCATCCTTTCTGTAAGCTTTTTATGAAAACACAAGCTTATTTACGAGAATGTTATATTAATATAAACCCAATAAAAATAAACACCAATCCAGCTAAGCATAAAATTAAATAGGGCATTTTCCATTGATTTGCTGAAGGCTTACATAAATTAGCCTACAACCTGTTACATCAAATCCACCTCAATCGCCCTCTTTGTTTACGAAACACAACTCAAAAGTATTTTTCGCCCTTCAGCTTGGTCGATAGCACTCGGGATGAAAGTGTCGAAACATATTTAAAATATCATGCTTGTCTAGGCCTAACCTCTTAACCAACAGCGTGAGTGCACAATAGTGTGGCGCATGAATACATTACTTAAAACTGCCCTTCTTGTTTGCGTCATGTAAAAGTCTTGTTGTACAATTACCGTGTGAGTTGTGTTAAATAAGAATAATGTGTTCCATACTTCAATTATAATCTTTATAGGTTATGGGCCCAGACACACAACAGCTGCGTACATATTCATGTAATATTCCGTAAAAACTGTCCGTCGGGTAGTTCACAAATACGTTTTGTGAATTCACGTTCACGTCTGTAAGCGACGTGATTCGTCATTTAAGGTTCGCGCGATCAACAAACAGCCTCTTGTCGTGTGTTTGAAGTTATACGATTCGCGAGACCAAAGTAGAAATAATGGCCGAAAAGATTGACGTGGCACACGTAAATAAGCTTGACGGCAATAATTATCATCAATGGAAATTTCAGATGAAATGTGCCCTAAGGGCAAAAGGAGTATTTGATGTTGCGAAAGGCGCCATAGACAAAGAGAAGGAACTAGAAAAGTGGAACAAAGATTATGCAGTTGCTATGTTTACGCTCACTACAGCTATGGAACTATCACAGATCACATTAGTTGGAAATTGCGACTCGTCTAAAGAAATGCTAGTCCACGAACGCTTTCATCAGTACAAGATGGACGCCAACGACTCCATTGCTCAGCATATTGCCAAGATAGAAAACCTCCCGCGACATGTGAGAGACACTGGTGAACAACTCAGCAATGTTACTATAATGACTAAAATTCTTGGTAGTCTACCTCCCAAATTTCGAAACTTCAGACAAGCTTGGCTTTCACTAGACGAGGTTAGACAGATGATCCCAAGTATGACGGCACGTCTCTTGGATGAAGAGGCCAGTCTTACATCAAATGAACAATCGGAAAGTGCATTTTCATCTTCGACAAATTTGAAAAGCTATTTTCAAAAGTTTAATAACTCTCAAAAGTACAATCAAAAGCAAATGAATAGATCAGGAAAACCAAGAGTAACGTGCTATAATTGCCAAAGGAAAGGACATTACGCAAGTGACTGTCGTTCACCAAGAAAACCCGAGAAAACGGACAGCAAAACACTCACAGTGACCGTTCCCAACAGGGTCATTTTTCAACATTCAGTGCAGAGAAGCAGGATGTTATGCTAATGTCAGCAGTCACCACCGATGATAATTGGACAATGGACAATGGCGCTTCTGCACACATTACTAATCGTCATGATTATTTTTCTAAGTTTGAAGAGACTGTAGAACAATACGAGGGTTGTGCTTGGAAACAACCAAGTCTTTCTGTAAAGGGCAGAGGAAACATCAAAATAAAAAATATAGATAAAAGATAATTGGTGTGACTCAATCATCACAAATGTGCTGTACATTCCTGAACTAAGACAAAGTATTTTCTCTGAAGGTGTAACAACTGTAAAAGGAATGAAAATCCTCAAGGAAGATAAATATGCAGAATTATATGAAAACGGTGAGCTAGTATCAAGTGCGGTCCGTGAAACCAACATTCATATCGAATGTTATGCCGTACAGTGATCCCACATCAAGAATTAGGCCTAAATTTCACCGCAAGTGGTAGTCTAAAATTGTGGCACGAGAGACTCGGACATATAAATAAGAGAACTCTGCGTGAAATGGTCACCAAAGGCTTGGTTGAAAGTGTAAATATTAATGACCTTGAATATTTCTTCTGTGAGTCGTTTCAGTATGGTAAACAGCACAGGTTACCGTTTTCGCCCTGAAAGCATGCCAAGACCAAACCAGGTGAACTCATTTATAGTAACGTGTGTGGTCCAATGTCCACACCATCAGTTCAGGGTGCTAAATATTTTGTATTATTTAAGGATGATCGTTCGAGTTATCGTGTTGTATTTTTCATCAAGCACAAAGCGGATGTTGTTGTGTGTTTCAAAGACTTTGCAAAGATGATCAAGAATAAATATGAATATTCTATTAAGACCCTACATAATGACAATGGGACAGAATACAGTAATCAGGGAATGAAAGAGTATATGTCAAAACATGGAATTGAGTTTGAAAGAACGGCACCTTATACTCCTGAGCAAAATGATAGAGCCGAATGTGAAATGAGAACCATAATGGAAAGTGCACGTTCAATGTTATATGCAAAGGATATGCCAACATATTTTTGGGCAGAGGCAGTAAACACAGCTGTTTATATTATAAACAAGACTACATCCTCTTATGCACCAAACTCGTCGCCCTATGAAATATGGAGTGGAAAAAGGCCTGTAATGTCACATCTAAGAACCTTTGGCACTGAGGCATGCATGCATGTACCAAAGGAACTGCGAAACAAACTGGCGCCAAAGAGCAAGAAACTCATCCTTGTAGGCTATAATAGAAACTCAACCAACTATCCTTTGCTGGATCAAAATACACGTAGAATTACAGTCTCAAGAAATGTGATTTTCAATGAAAATTCGAGTAGTTTAGTTCCTCAAAGAAACTTTGTAGTCCCAGTAGTGATAGAAAACACACATCATTCCAATCAAAGAATTTAGCAGGAGGACGTAGGCCCTCAACATCCTGAACAAAACGATGAAGAACCTGGGCACATTGAATCAAATTATGAGTTGCAACCAAGATATGTCATCAGGCCTCCCAAACGCTACGACGCTAACCTAGTGGAAATAGATGTACCACAGACCTATGAGGAAGCAATGAAGAGTTTCGATGCAAGGCATTGGACTGATGCAATCAAAGAGGATTTGGATGTGCTGGAACAATACCTGGTCGTTAGTATAATTACCTCCTGGTAAAAATGCAATAGGTTCAAAATGGGTCTTCAAAGTAAAACGCACCGGAGACGGAAACATTTCACGACATAAATCAAGGCTATGTGCTAAAGGTTTTGCACAGAAATAAGGGGTCGACTACAATAACACATACTCTCCAACAACACGGTATGACTCTATACGAGTCCTACTCACTATCGCAGCTCAACACAAATATGAAATCATGCAGTTTGATGTGAAAACTGCATTTTTGTATGGTGAACTCAAGGAAGATATCTACATGCTTCCACCAGATGGAATCAATATTGACCAAAACCTTGTCTGCAAATTAAGAAAGTCACTATATGCCCTCAAACAATCATCGCGTTTTTGGAACGAAAAGTTTGACGTTTTCCTGAAAATGTTTGGATTCGGCCAAAGTACTGCAGATAAATGTGTTTATCGAGGGGTTTCAATAAATCAAAGGTTCTACTTCCATTATATGTTGATGATGGGCTGATCATGGCTGAAAACAAAATTGCACTACAACTTGTACTCGATGAACTTAATACAACCTTTGAAGTCACAATCAGTAAACCAAATTACTTTGTGGGTCTAGAAATAAAACAAAATAATGTGAACGGATCGATATTTTTACATTAGGCCAACTATATCAAACAAATAATCAAAAGATTTAATCTTGAAGACTCTAAGCCAATCAATGTGCCTGCTGATCCACACAATCACTTGAGTTCAAACAAAGGTGAAAATGCAGAAATAAAAGTACCCTATCGAGAAGCTGTTGGCAGCTTAATGTTAGCTGCAATAGTTAGTCGGCCAGACATTATGTACGCAGTTGGAAACGTGAGCAGATATTTGGCAAACTATGGACCAAGTCATTGGAATGCAGTCAAACGCATCTTAAAATATTTAAAAGATACATCCAGCTATAGCATTGAATTTACAAGGAGTGAGAATCCACCCCCATTCTCGGACTTTGACTTCGGGAACTATTTGGACACCCGACGTTCCACAACTGGATACCTCTTTCAATTGAGCAACGGCCCGATAACATGGGCTAGTCAACGTCAACAAACAGTCTCCCGTTCCATTAGAGAAGCTGAGTACATCGCTGCATCAACTGCGGCCAAAGAAGTAATCTGGCTTAGACATCTCCTACTTGACATTGGGAAACATTGGAAGAGGCTACAGTTCTAGCAGTTGGTAATCAGAGTGCAATGCGTCTGGTGTGAAACCCAGATTTCCACAAGATAACTAAACACATAGACATACGCTACCACTTCATACGTGAGAAGTATGAGTATGGTGAGATTGACATCAAGCATGTACCCTCTGAAGGCCAGTTAGCAGATATACTAACAAAACCTCTTCCACGTGATCGTTTTCAGAGACTCCGTGCTGCAATCGGAATGACAAAACTGGAGTACTAATAAATGCTTTACATTGACATTAATATGTATATAAAGTTGTCTATTATTTTTTGTTTTTGGAGCTAATTAGTAAAAATACTCAAGTAAACTGTATTTCTAACCATTTGTATGACTATAAACAAGCATTCATTTAGTGGGAGTGTCAAAACATATTTAAAATATCATGCTTGTCTAAGCCTAATCTCTTAACCAACAGTGTGAGTGCACAATAGTGTGGCGCATGAATACATTCTTTAAAACTGCCCTTTTTGTTGGCGTCATGTAAAAGTCTTGTTGTACATTTACCGTGTGCGTTGTGTTAAATAAGAATAGTGCGTTCCATACTTCAATTATAGTCTTTACAGAAAGCATCAATGACAGGAAAGACAACTTATCGTTTTCTTACTCACCCCGCTTTTAGAGTAATCCCTTAAAAACTTTATTAAACGAAGGTTTCTTATTTTAACTATAAACAACGAATGAAAAAATATGTATGAAGAGTTTGATTGTGAGGAAGAAGGGGAGAGATAGAAATGTGTAAAACAAGTTTCCTAACTTATTTAACGCGTACATACAAGAAGCCGTGGATAATGCGATAGCAGCATGGAAGTGGGTGGTTTTCCTTCTTCTGGGTTCTATGACCTGGAACTGTAAACCAAGCTCTGCATTCTACTTTATATTATTCCTATTTTTTTGTTCTTTTTAATAATTATTTGTTTATCTAAAACTTTAACTTTTAGCCTAATTGTCTTAATTCCTATTTATTATTTACTTTAGCTGTTATTAATTTTATTCCTCATCTTGGACGGACTCTGCTATCCTTTCCTTGTTACACTACATGTTTCCTGCTGTAATCCCACCCGAGTTCATGTACTTCAGTAGTGTCTCAAATACTGTGATCCCAGGTTGGCTGTCCCTCTGCAGGACGGTGGGATGCCCGGAGATGCCACTTCTCAGCTTCTCAGAGTGTCACCTCCCGTATGTGTAATAATTTAGTCGAATCGTCTATGTACTATCAACCCAAATCACCAGCATGTCTTCTTCGCAAATCACTTCTTTATCAGTCTCCGAGTCTATTTCTTCTGAGGTGTCTACGTCTAAGTACTCAAGTCTGTCATTTCTTCTTCCATTAAGTCTTTCTGTTTGAAGGCAATATCCCTGAATCTTTTGTACACAGGGTGTCCTTGTATTGTACCGCCCCACTCTCACTCTATTTAGTTACGGCCACAATAGACTAAAAAGGAGAAGGGTGGGACTTAAAATAATAATAATATGAAAAAGGAAAACCTTTGGAGTTTAAAGAAATATTTGAATTATTTATTCACAGTAACAAACAGAGTTAAAACAAATTGTATGGCCTTACAAGTCAAACTGAAGTGTGTTGGAAAACAAATAAATCATAGCATTATATTTCATGCGCATGTTACCACCCACTCTATTACCTCTTAGCTACGGCCACTCTAGTCTAAAAGGAAGGTGGGGGTAAGCTTACATTAGATAAATGACAAAGAAAGCAAGACATTAGCAACAATTAAATAACAATATGAATGTTTTATTCAAGATAACAACAGAAACAATAAATTGCATGGCCTCAAAAATCCATCGGAAGTATGTTGAAAATCATACCATTGAATGTTTCCACATCAAATGTAAATTTAAGTCAAATCGGTCGGTCTGTCTGGAAGAGACAATAACTCGACCAAACTACACTGTCAGCTTCACAACAGCGAATATTGACAACACAACCTTAAATGTTTGACTATTTAAACAAATCATATGTTTATAAATATCTAGACTGATACTTATTTGAATACAAAAAAGAGAGCTTGATGGGCATCTTTGAAATGGTTACCAAAGTGTCTGCTTCATCACATTGAATACAGACAGAGTTAAAGTTAGATAATTTTAAATATCACACAGATATTTATACGAACACGAGAGTTTGGCTTTCCGGCATTAAGTCAAACTCCCGCGGGACTATTAAATTTCGACACAACGAAGGTCGTTAACAAGAAATCTTCTTGATAAAAAAAACTAACAAAAGACTAGTTAAACCATAAGTTGGTCTAATTGAATATTTTGGAAAATTATTTAGTCTAAATCAAACAATCAGCTAAACTTTAAGTTAACTCGAATAACAATTAAATATGAAAACATTATACAAAAAAAAGGAGGAATTTACATTTACTTAGTTATCAAAACTCTGCCAATTTAAATTTAATACTTCTAACAAAACAAGTTAATAAATGAGGCAATCTAATATACGCGTGACTTCACTGACACTAGCACCCAAGTGGCGGCAAAACGAATTAACTATCTCATAATTAAATTTAGTTTTATAAAAATAATTAGTAAATAATTTACGCTTAGTTTGGTTTATTCCAAAATATTACATTATATTAATTCAAAATTGAATTAGCCATAAATCAAGTCTATTAAATTAACTTCGATAAAAAATGTAGCACAATACGTCATCATCCTGTAAATTGTCTAAGTCCAGGACAGGGCTTCTCCAGACGGCGATGAATAAATATGTTTAAGACATGACTTCTCTTGAAGACGTAAGACATGGCCTCTCTTGAAGGTTAGAGATCCGTTTGGTTGGTGGAGGTGACGTACAGACATCACGCGATGAGTTGATGGTTGGTTTCGTCTTGCACGCCGGACACCAGGATAGTTTCATTTAGTTGATAGTCTCAGTCAGTTCCGATTTGACCTGTCCGCTCGGAACCTTAGCTGTTGGCGCATGGCTGCTCTATCTTACCTGCTCATCGACTTAAGACGCGAGGTGGCTTTCCAGTTTTGAAGGTTGTTCTAGCCAGAGGAAATACAAGCGGTAAGTACATGAACATTTTGTGATTGTGGGGGAGTTTCATTCTTGATTGATATTGTTCATATTAAAGACAGTCTACATAGGACTACAATAGAGAAGCTTACTATTGCAGGAAGTTTATACCTATTGAGGTTTCATATGTATTATTATTATTATTATTATTATTATTATTATTATTATTATTATTATTATTTAGCACCGCGTCTTACTACCCGTTCGGGTTATACGCTTAAGTACTAATTACGCTAATGGATTAGGAATTGGGAAGGTTGTATAGAGGAAGTGAACCCGCATTTGCGTGGAGGGAGAGTGGAAAACCATTTAGGAAAAACCACCCCCAGTTCACCCGACCGATATTCGAACACTCGATCTCCCCGTCCTCGGCAGTCAGACTCAACACGGCTAGTGCGTTAGCCAACTACGCCACCGAGGCGGGTGTTTCATATGTAGTCGATAGTTTGACTCTTGAGGAAAACCTTTGCGTGACGCTTGAGGGGGGTAGTATGATGTAACATGTTGCAATGCTATACGCAGTACGTTACAGTAATTATAAGGTAATTAATTGTATTATATAAACTTGTCTAGAAGAGACCAATGAAATCAACAAAATTATTTTGTCCTGGAATCGGGTTTGGACGGTAATACATAGAAAACATATCTTAAGCCTCAAATACGACACAGTTGCAAACATTACATCAAAAAAGAGATAATCACAATAGAAGAACAAGATTGTTTAGGGTAGTAAATTATCCCATAGATTTAGACAGACTTATTGATTATTTTAAAATAAAATATTATATAATTGTTAATAAAATGTTGAGTGTTTACTTTCACCTTTGCTCAAATACACAAGCCACCAATGTTTAAAAGATATTTTCATTTTAATTAGTGAAAACACAATTCAACCTCCTTAACGGAAGGGAAAAAAAGGAATAGCCAAATATCCAGATTATTTAGCTACATTATATATAAATAAATAATAATGATTTATTTAGAAATGATGATGGATTTTAAAAATGTCGTTAGTATATTTGAACAGAGCAACGTAATTATGAAAATAATGAGAGTCTTGTCTAAACTGATGGAAGAACTCTCCGATTTTAAAACTGCAGTGGTAATAAGGTCGAGGGTCGGGTAATTACTCTCATTAGTATAAAATGGCAGCGGCGACATACACAAGGAAAAGTAACTTTTATATATAATACAATTCAAAAACTAAAATTCTGTTTTAAACAGGTCACCAGTGTCCCACAAGTATTAACACCAGTGTCCAACAAGTATCAACACCAGTGCCCAAAAAGTATCAACACCAGAGTCCCACAAGTATCAACACCAGAGTCCCACAAGTATCAATACCAGTGTCCCACAAGTATCAACACCAGTGTCCCACTAGTACTAACACTATTGACTGTCTCCAGTGTCCCACCAGTATTAACACTATTGACTGTCTCCAGTGTCCCACCAGTATTAACACCAGTGACTGTCTCCAGTATTTCACCAGTACTAACACTATTGACTGTCTCCATTGTCCCACCAGTATTAACACTATTGAGTGTCTCCAGTGTCCCACCAGTATTAACACTATTGACTGTCTCCAGTGTCCCACCAGTATTAACACTATTGACTGTCTCCAGTGTCCCACCAGTACTAACACTATTGACTGTCTCCAGTGTCCCACCAGTATTAACACTATTGACTGTCTCCAGTGTCCCACCAGTATTAACACTATTGAGTGTCTCCAGTGTCCCACCAGTATTAACACTATTGATTGTCTCCAGTGTCCCACCAGTATTAACACTATTGACTGTCTCCAGTGTCCCACCAGTATTAACACTATTGACTGTCTCCAGTGTCCCACCAGTACTAACACTATTGACTGTCTCCAGTGTCCCACCAGTATTAACACTATTGAGTGTCTCCAGTGTCCCACCAGTATTAACACTATTGACTGTCTCCAGTGTCCCACCAGTATTAACACTATTGACTGTCTCCAGTGTCCCACCTGTATTAACACCAGTGACTGTCTCCATTGTCCCACCTGTATTAACACCAGTGTCCCACCAGTGTCTCAGTGTGATAAGATATCCCATCACTATGAGTACTGACGGGCTGGTTAAAACAAATGGTATACATACAAAGTAGAAACTTGGCACCGGCCTATGAACCCAGGGTAGCCTCAGTAGTTAGTTTGTTAATCCCTGGTACGGACTCTCTAAGGTCTAGAAACACGATCTTTGTGTGGACCTACTCAGGAGTTCTGGCAGAAGCGCATACAAACTGTTTATTCTGCTTATGAATTTGTCTAACAATGCGCTACTAATGGCGTTTTATAAAGCTTTATTGTTTTAATAACCTCCAGCTGTTCTTTGTTAACAGAACACAAAAAAAATCGAATAAATAAGTCACCAGTTGATATTGCCTTTGGAGCATATTGGCTGCTTTTAGTGAAGAAGAACTGGTTTGACGACCAAAAAATGTTGTATTTAAAATTTGAATTGTAAAACACATGTTTATGATTTAAAAATTAAAGTTTCACATTTTCCTCATTTAATGATAGCCACGGGTTTGGGAGCAAGTGTTTCAGAGAAGGGACAA
Organism: Timema podura; assembly: GCA_033556935.1. Classification (NCBI taxonomy): domain Eukaryota; kingdom Metazoa; phylum Arthropoda; class Insecta; order Phasmatodea; family Timematidae; genus Timema; species Timema podura. The sequence continues at coordinate 52,267,728 of JAVRXN010000013.1, read as the reverse complement.
CTTGGCTAGTGAAGTCATTTGCTATGGATGCTTAGATCACTTGTCTTGAATCACTTTTCGAGATTTTGAAAAACAACCTATGGCCTTAAATATATTGCAAGGTGAACAAATAAATCCAGTAAAAGTAGAAAATGAGGAGTTTTGTGGTTATGAAATGAATTGATTGGAATTAAAATGTAATTGATGAGTAATTGAATGTCAAAATGCCTTGATTGTTAAACTAATTAAGATCCTGATTTAAACCCCAAACTCTTATTCATCCGAAAATGTCAAACAGAACTAGAAAATGCGTAGGTATATATGTATGCTAATATTGGAGCTTTGCTGGAACACGCTTAATTTTGAATAATATTTATAATGCAGTAAATTGTCTTGAATAATGAATATTAACAGTTTGTTTGATCAACCCCCTGTAGGCTTGTAAAACGCCACAAGATAAGATGCACCCCCCAGTTGTGGTGATTTCCATTATTCCACCCTTCCACAGGTCCCTCATGACACGTCCCTTCACCCTGAGGGGTATTTAACTTAATGAACATCACTCCAACCCCTAGTAACCAGATAGCCAGTATTAATGTGCGCGTCTAACAACACTCTAGATCCTATCAAATATCTCTCCTCAGCGAGTTATACCCACGTGATACTCAGATTAGCTGTCTCCAGTCGAGATACAAGCCAGGATACATAGAGAATGGCTGCTCTTCATTTCGTGTTGCCTCACAAGGTACATACAATGTTTTCTATATTTACAAGCTTCACACGGCCATTTGCTCTCAGTGCATTCAGCTTTCTCATTATTAGTTCTTTAATTGGACACTTTAAATTAGTTTTTCATTTATTATATTTGTTAAATATTTAAATACCTTAACTGCTTTTATGACCAAACAGTCTAAGGTGTCAATCTCGCAATACACTAAACTGCCGATGACGGGAGGATCGGGGTTCGAATACCAGTTTGGTGTGCAAGGTCCTTCCTCTCAATTCAACCTCCTTCATCCCTAGGAAAGCCCGAACGGCCAGTGAGACGGAGGTGTCCCGTAGAAAACTTTGCTACTCCTTTAACTAATAATATTTTGTGTCGGTATATTTTGACCTCCCTTCATCAAATTACCTGGGGTTTGTACTTGCCCCTTGCCCTGCCATAGGATGTGTGTTTGATGTTGTAACATGTTCTATAATATGTTTGACAATAGAGTTTAAATGTTGTGACGTCAGTAGTATTCAAGGTGTTCTTTAGGTATGTGAACAGGTTTGTGAAGTGGCGCACCTGGACATTTACTGGAAAGGGGGGGGGAGGGCCTTACGTGGGGTCTCCCATACCCCCACTAACGACTCGTTTGCCCAAATGGGGTACATTTAAATAAATAATGAATTGTTTTATCCAGAAAATTGAAAGTTCACGTTTGTAGCAATCTAATAATAATAAATTCCGTTAAAACACAGTTCGTTCTTTGTCTCCTATAACTAAAGCATTTCGTCTCATTTCGTTTATTAACCAGCTCTAGTATCTTTGTCAGTTCAAATCCCGCTCATGTCGAAGTTACTTTGGGTGAAATTGGGTGTGGTACGAGGTGTTCTGAAGTGCAGTCTCAAGTGAAACAACACTTAATAGTATTAAGAGCTTTAAAACTACTGATGCACTTGAACATAAGAATGGTAGTTGCTACTAGTTAATGTTATTTTCTTGTACCTCTATTTTAAAATGTTTCAAACAGTAAGGAAGTATTAGTTAAAATTTAATCTGTCCACAACATTTTATACAATATATCTTTGATATATCTTTTTCGAAACGGGAATTTTATGGGAACTTTTAATGTGCATTCCTACCTTTTAAATATCAAGTCATAATATTGGCTTTAAAATGTAGCCAGTGGAAAAACCTTTATTATTTGTTTTATATTATATAAGATTTAAGTTTTTATTAATAATATTTATGACCTAGGGAGGAAGTTGGCACCCCCCCTTCCCCCCCCCCCCGAGTATCCACAGGGTTTGTTGGAAATACCACTTAACTTTGTACAAACAACATTCATAATATGAATTCGGTTATTTCCTGGAATAAAGTATTATCTATATTTTGGTTCAGTCCATACGCTTTTTATTATTATTGGTTTGGTTAGCATAAACTGATGAATTGAATATGTCAAAACAATCATTGAATAGTTTTAAAATTATTAAAGCTTATATTTATGGTAAATTTGTTTCTTTTAAAGTCATAAATCCGTGCATTTTCTAGTCTTTAGGTTCGACTCTGACGTCAACCTTTCCCTCGGTTGAACTTGGGGCGGCCCAGGCACCTACATTGTATTCGCACTACGGCTGGCAGATTGAAGAATTTTAACATCGTCATATAGCGTCGGCGTTAAATCGATTTTAACGATTTATCGTGATTTATACATTTGAGTTTTCATGTTTATGTTTGGAATTAAAATTAAAAAAAGTGGAAGGAGACTTATTTGCATTTTAATGAAGAAGTATTTTCTAGCTTATATTCTCTCAAACTAAAACAACAAAAAATAAATAAATACAAATATGAAATAAGAATAGTTACTCTTGAAAATATTAAGTTCTATGATGGACTGGCACCCGTTATTTGTTGAGCATTAATTTAGTTTTGACACTAAAATATGAGTTATTTATAACACAATTATATTTTACGGTAACTCGATTAATTTATTTTCTAAAATATCAAGAAATTATTTTTAAAGAATTTCCTACAATTAGCATCCAACAATAGCATATCAGTAAAAAATAAGTTAGAATTACTTTCAGCTTTTTGAGTCAACTCGGAAAGTAACTACGATTATTGAAGAAAATCCATGGACACTGGAGTAGTGCGCAGGCCCATACAGCACACCGATGTGGGAGTACACCTTTACCCTGCATCAAGGCACCGAAAATTATTTTTCATTTTTTTAGAGCGGAAAATTATTTAAAAAAAAAAATTTAGTATTTTTTTCATCACTCCTCCTCCTCCTTCTGCCCCCAGCGTGAACCCCGCCCCCCGATGGTGATTGGGACCGTACACATGACTGTGGACTAAGCATTGGCTTTGGATCGAAACCCTGAGAGGACTTGTTGTGTTTGCAGGCATTAGTCCCTTTTGATTTTGTTTTCCATAGTTGAACATATATTTTTTCTTAGCGCCGTGTCTTACTATATGTTTGGATTACAAGTTTATTTATTAATTTCGCTTGTTTATAATGGAAAAGTAAGGTTGAAATAAGAGGAAGTGTACCCTTATTTGTCTGGAAAGAGAGTAGAAAACCATTTTGAAAAATCCCTCAGTTCATCTAACTGGGTTTTGAACCCCTCTATCTCCATCATCGGATGTAAATCTCTTGCGATAGTAGCTCCTTAGACCATGGGGATACCGAAGCGTGTTTAAATATTGAGGAATTATCTGCTTACAGGCGCTGATATTATTATTACAAATTATTGTGTTATAATTCAAATGAATGCAAGAGGGCCATCTGGTGGGAGTTGCGCCATCTATAGGCTGGGGAGACAGTATCCTGCTCCTATCAGCTGCAAGTCCCATCCAGCCAGTTGGATCGATGCTATCTCCAAGCCGGGCGAAACAATATTTCACCCCTACCACTCACAGGCTCCATTCAGCCAGTTGAAGTTTTAAGGAAATCCACTTGTGGATTGTGGTGCTGTATCCACCCCGCGAATAGAACTATCTAGCCCTGCATATAGATGCGAGAATTCTCACTGCGGTTATACTCAAGCCACTCGGTTATCCAAGTGGTAGAGCTCCTGGCGACCACGAAGGAATCAATCCCCCATCACAAAGTGCCCTATATCCTCCATGTCCGTACACTTCAAGCAGAGCCCCTTGTGCAGACATATGCAGCGAGTATTTTGGAACATAGACCCCTGCTAATCGGTGAGCCTGTCATCATTGGGTTGCTTGGAAAAAAAACCCACCATTTCCTTACCCTTGGCGGTAGTTGTTGGCCTCTCCTCAAGTGCAATATCAGTATCACAAGATAAGGTCATAAACTAAGTCTTAATTCTATCAACTGTTTCCCGAAGCATTGAGACTAAGTTTCCCAGTTGGGGTCCTCGTGGAAGTGTTCTTACCAGCCATCCCAGGCCAAAACTGGTAGCACTAAAAACAACTCAGTATGTGTTGAGTGAGAGACCCTCTTAGCTCACTCCGACCCAAATGATGCTACAATGATTTGGCTACATGGATACTTGAATAGATGGATGAGACAGTCACCAAGCCAGGGAAGTAAAAACGTTGCCAGGGGGATGGCAGCTTGAATGCACCCTGTAGTGGTTTTGTGCTATTAGATCTGAAGCGAAGCAGGCAGATATCTCTTACCTACACCCTCCTATCGGGAGCGCAACAGGGCTGATTCGTGCCACCACAAGTTAAGGTGTATATTACGTTTCAAACCATACATACAAAGTGGACAACTCCAGACCAGCCGGTTGGAACTGTGTTACCTCCAAGTCGGGGAGATGGTGTTCGCCTCCACCATCCGCTGGCCCATCCAGCCAGTTGGAACTGCACCACCTCTGAGAAAGGGGGATGGTTTTCCATCCCTCCAAGCTAGAGATGCAGGGTTGCGTTAAATCAAACCTACTACCACCATTCGAGGCATGGATATGACGATTTTTGGTCCCTTTTCTGCACCCCAGCCTTGAACTAGTGACCCGTTAATTCAGTTATTTGGAGGCTTGCCTAGATGTATCTCACTTCGTAACGTCGAGGAGAGATAAAAAATATTGCAGCGCTTTTTTTAAGTGGGCTATTAATTGGTCATCCAATAAGGAGCCCCATAGAATGATAGTGATTCTCAGAACTGACTAAAAGAGGAAGTAAATTCTTTGCGAGGTAATCTTCAAGATCATGGATCAATAATGAGGTTAACTCTCCCCAGTTGCAACATACAATCCTAAAAACAAAGGAATAGTTACGAGTAAATTGGAAACAGCGCACTTTGCCTTACCTACGCATTGATCTTTGCCAAAACAATATGTGATTTTAAAAGAGAATCAGGATCCATGAATATGAACACCTTGAGACAAATCAATTTGAGTCACCAATTTCAAAAATTCAAAGTATGATGCCCGTGTGAAATTTTATAAAGGGTGTGGTCTCACTGGGCTGAAATAGTTTCAAACTTACATTTCCGATGGAATATATAGACAAGCAATTATATTTGTTAATTACAGTTATAGCCGCATCTAAATGTCATATAGTTTTAAATTAAATAATGATACCTGAACACGGGAATCAAACCCGAGACCTTTGTCTTAGTACACCAATGCTCTGACCACTGAGCTATCCAGAAACTTTCCCGTGCCCAGGATCATTTTCTACTCATGGTTAAGTCCGAGTCTTTGAATGACGTGTGGAAATCTTCGGCTATAAATATGTGATTAATTAAGATCACGAGTTATCGACTATGCAGTTGGATTTTTGCTACCAACTGTATGAATGCGCATATCATAATGGAATAAATAGTTGGAATATTATATTTCATAATTATTTGTTAGCAGGGAATTGTAATTATTCGTGCCAGACTTCACTGAGACAATTTTTTTTTTAGTATACTGCACCGGCCTATAGTCCGTTCCACTCTTACTCTGTAGTACAGGTCTTATGGAGCGCTCAGTTGCCAGATATCACCGAAACAAAACAGATGGACAAATTTAAATTCAAACTTAGCAAACTATACAAACTTTATACACGCTATGGCAATCAATTTGACGTTTGGGTTGTCAAGAATTGTGTATTATTCTTTTTATTAACATATTAATGCCTCTTTTAATATACACTGTACACAGTCACCTGCAATGAATAGGCTGGAGATCAAATCCTTTCAAAGATGGTCTTCTCAAATACAGAGGTTTATACAAAAATATTCCCTGTTTGCATGTGAATGTGTGTGCACTTTTATAAACAATTACCTAATTCATCTTTATCATAGTAAAAGCTAAAACTCAATAATCATAATAATAATAAATTAATATAAAAGAGTTTTATAAATTAAAATACTGGTAATTATCAAGGAGGGGTGGGGGGATTCTAAAATCCATTCAAGGCACATTTTGGCCTTCTATGTAAAGTAAATAACATATTAGTTTAAACCTAAAAATAACCTTTATGCTTCATCGCTGTCCCTGCATAAGGGTGTGGCTCCATCAATTGTGAAGTAGTATTTAGTGGATGGCCCAGGTAGCTCACAGTTTTGAGAGTGAGTAGCTGGACTTATGGGTGGAGGAGATGACACAGGGGACGATGGAGATGATGAAGTTAATCTTATTAAAAACTGCTCCTCGTCATCTTGCAGCTCGTCTGCTTTCCCCATATCATCTTCAATATTTTTGACTCGATTTGCATATTTGAACCAGTTTTCTACAGAAACTTTTCATACGCTGCAGCTATTAAAGGCCTCATATCTTTAACCTTAAAACTAGCACTGTTCATTTTAATAAATGTTTTTACTTGAGCCCATACCATCTCTATAGGGTTAAGTTCACAATGATACGGAGGCAAACGAATGACTTGTCGATTCACCGATTTACAGCCTTCGCCATCTCATCCACTTTGTATTTTTCAAATTTTTGTTTGTGTAGCGAAACCAAATACAGCATTTCCCGTTTCAACATTTAATCATCAACATCAATGTTCTTATGGATAAGCCACTCAGCTATTTGAACTTTACACCATGATGTGGTTGGATCGCTTCACAGCTTCTGCTGTGATAGGCTGCATTATCGATTACGATAACAGCTCCTTCAGGTGTATTAGGGAGTAATTGTTCTGAAAACCACTTTTCATAAACGTCACCATCCATTTCGTCATGGGCATCTGCTGTGTTTTTCTTGCACAAAAACGTGAGCTCAGCACCTTCAATAAAGCCATTGCCATTTCCAGCGTGAACCATCGCAAAGCGTGGTCCGCGAGCCCGTGGTGACTTCAGTCCCGTGCTTAACCCCTCAAGAAATGCTTGCCGAGAACTCTGAATGGTAGTATCTTTCCACTCCTTGGAAACGCTATGTCCAACATTTACCCATGATTCATCTGTATAAATAATAGGTCTACCTTCAGCTCTGAACTTCTTAATATCCTTCAAATACTTATGACGCTACCAAATAATGTCATCCCTTTCAATGAAAGCACTCTTGTTTCCCCTCTATTCGTACTTAAACCCATATCTTGTAAACATCTGTTTAAGGTTGTTCGTGAGAAATTTAGCAGTGTGTCATCTTTGTTTATCCTCGCTAAAATAATACTTAAAGTTGGGGCAGGTTGTCTAACAACAAGGAATGGACAAGCCGACGGACACCACTTTGTACGATACCGTGTACCGTAGTATGTGTTCGTTCTTGAATTTTTGTTTTCTTTTTGAAGGAGTCCGCAAAGGACCACATTTTTGTTCCTCTCTTAATGCGTAAATAGTTCTTTCGGAACATTTCGTGGCTTTACATGTTTCCCTAACTGCTTTGGTGACATTCATTGTCTTAGTAAAATAATTGAAAACGTTCATTACTATTTTACGTTCTTTGTTCCTCAGTATACCTATATTACCCACTTTTTTGCTACCGTTTTCATGATAAATAGTTTTAAAAACTAACACTAAACACTATGAATCAATAATAAATAATATATAAAATTATTATCCCATATAAAGTAAAATATATTATAATTAAAAATATAAGGAAAAATTAAAATATAATATGATCAAACGTTTGATAAAAATGACTATTAAACCACCAAACGCTCTTAGCACTCTGTAGGCCCACGCCAAAATAATGACCGTAGCCTTTAACACAAGAATAATAGCTCACAAGAGGAGAGAGGCTTCTTGGACAGATTTCAAACAGTTGTGCTTTGTTTTTCCAATAGGACTGTCATCAGTAGAACTCATTGGTGCGAAGCTCAGCAGGGTTATATTTATGTTTACATGGAGTTCTACGCCTGAATACTGTTTTGACTGTCAGCATCTTACACTGATTTAAATCAATATTATAACAGAGTAAAGGACGAGGAAAGTGGCTAAGAGTATGGGCACCAGTATTTTCCTGAAACTATGGAAAAATAACTTGTTAAAATCAACCTCAGGTAATTATTTTGTATTAAGTAGATTTACTTTTTGAACACGTTGATTATATCAACACACGACCTACAAACTACCCTAATACTAAGAAAACACAACATCCAGTCAGTCCCCTAGCCGACAATTTACTAAAGATAAATCTCAGACCATCCCAATATCAGACCTCTATCTCAGTTGGCTCACGTTCTACCGACTGTGCTAAAGTGTTTAAACTAATGCCAGTGAACTCGACCAGGATTCGAACCCGGGCCTGATTACAAACGGTGGCAAAGTGTAAATGCTTGTGTAAAACCTTAGACTGCTCAGCCACCCACCTCTGTGAGTATCTGGTTTCTTAATTAGAAAGCATAGTGTAATAAAATTTGGAGTTACATATAAAATATATTCTCAAATTTTTAACATTGTCTCGGCAAGTACAATAAAACCATGTTTATTAAACTATAATTACAAACGAAGACGAGTATAATGAATGTATAAGTGGCTGAACCTTGTATTTTGTGAAACCAATACTATCCATTGTGATGTGGATGGGATGAACTAACGCTTCAGTTCTCAACGCTACAACTGTATAACATTGCTTTGCTCTTCAAGACCAGACAGAGCGTAGAGTGAACTACATGCTCTTCAACTTCAAAAACGATACCACACATAAATGAGGGGCGCGATTGACCCATAGTTTTTTCAAAAATAAATTTGAGCTTTTCTTATTATTTCTTAAACATAATGTACCTATGCTAAATCAAAAGAAAAAAGTTTCCAACAAGACAACTTTTTCATGTTTTACTTTAAATATTTCAGGAGGTATAATATGTTTTAATTTTTTTAACATTGTGTAAAAGATATTCCTTTTCTGACTTTGTAGACGTTGTTCATAACTATTATAACAGCCACCATAAAATTACTGGGTTTTCCACACAATTGTAACGAGACTTATGACGTAATACATTTGAAACCTCGTGAAACTTAGACACAATGCATATTTTCACATTTTGAAAAAAATCGTGATTTAAAAACATCTTTGGTGGTTTAAATTGATTTCACAAGATGCATAAATGTATGTTCATTAATATGCCATGCTTATTTCATAGAAATAATGAAGTTACAATTTAAGATACAAACTGGCAACTCCGCTTGGTAGAAAAAGGACAGCGCTAACGGAGAAACCAATGGGTTGGAAAGAGATGGTAATAGTCCATAAGAGCCTGTACTGCAATTTGAGAGTGGAACGGCCTCTAGTAGGAATTAGCCCACACATACAGACATTGTTAACCCTCAGTAAGACCACGAGGAACGACCATTACAAATGATGGCATTTGACTTACCGTAACCCACTTGGTGTTTGTGTCCAGCGGCCGACTTTCGTTCTGCGTAGCTGGTTCTTTCCTTAATGCCATCAACAATCATGGCCTACATCTTAGCGATTCAACTTGGCGTGGTCACGCCAACATCCCCTCCACTCCAAGTTCAAACCATTGGCATTGGTTGTTCAATTTGATTGGTCGTATTCCCCACCTCCTTTTCTCCAAGTCTTGTGTTAGTTTTAAGGCATATAAAACTAGTCAACCACAAATAATAAAACCCAGAATACTTTAAATCACTCTACTAAGCTGGTTTTCTACTACCAAGGACCACCCGCTTGACTCTACTTCGAACCGGCGATAGATTGAATCATGGCGGACGGAATCTTAGGACGACCCGGGTGAATATAGTCCATGCCACCCAGAGGAACAAGATTACCAGATTGTATCATATGATGTCAACTTAAAGCTTGTTTATTTAGGATCTTGTGTTCAGATTAAATTGTTGTCTAGATTGGGCTATTAAATAGAATAGTCGCTTAGCGACAGTCCGTTGTATAGTGTTATAGCTATGTTTGATAATTAGTTATAAGCTTAATTAAGCTTACGAGCTTAAATTTTGTAGACCTCAGTTCGTGCACAGATCATATGAGTCGCTTATCTACAGCTTATTTGTGGTATGATCTAGTTAGCTAATTAGTTGAGTCAATCGTAATTAGCGTTTATTTACTATAATATTGATCTGTACAAGGTCAGCTAAGCATTGTGATGCTTTGCTAAAATATGTTCCATTATAATATACCTCATAGTGAAACTCGGGGACGCCCGGACCTAGTTGCTAGGGGATAGTTCTGAACTGTTTATGACCTAATTAGGTCTGATTGGCTATATTTAACTAAGCTATCTTTATTCTAGTGCAACTTACTTTGTTAGTTTAACATAGGCTGTTTTTAGCTGACTCGCCTTGTTCTTATTTAGCTTGTACGCATATTAAAGTAAAGTAGGCAGCATCCTTAAGATGCCCGTGGGGCATTCAGCTCCTATTTGCAGGGTATAGGGGAGGTCAGGCTAATATGAGCAGGTGTGATATATGAGCATACCCGTCTGAAACTCTCCCCTTGGCAAGTATTTGCTGCCTTCTTACTGAAGAACGTTCAACTGCAACATAGCAACATAGCAACATAGACGGAAGCCCATGGCGATAATAAAAGAATCACAGAGTCCCGTATTTATATCAGTTTATAAAAAGGTACGCTTAAAATTAAGTTAATAAAATGTTTCCTATAGTTTGTATAAGCAACAGGGACTATATTTATCTTTGGTTTGGTCGTTATTTAAGCTCAAATTTAACATAAAACCTACACATTGCATCCCTTGAAAAAAATTAAGTTAACATCTCACCACAACGAACAAAATGGCCGAAACCCTTTGGGTGTGCTCATATTTTCCTCCCATGCTTTTAATATGAGCACTTGCAGATTCTTAATTTTTATTGTTTTCTAGATCAAAGTTTTTAAAATATCATTCATATTTATTGTATTTTGTAGAACTAATTGAATGAGAAATTGAATAAAATAATATTACTTTTGGATAGCCTTACTGTGTTTTTTTTATAGAATAACAGATTTTCTTATGGTGCTCATAATTGCCTGACTTCCCCTACCTGTTTCTGAGGTTTTTTCCTGGCTTGCTCTTGTTTCTTCTACTATCTCTGGGATGCCCTATTGGGTTACTACCCACCCATGTTCATACGAACACATTAAGCAGATGTAGCCTTGGTCTCGGCGTTCCTATGTTGGACTCACAAGCAAACAGATTATGAAAACTAGTTTGTAAATCAACTATCAGTGGTATAGCTAGACTCTAATAGTATATCCTATGGTTTTATGTAATTTCTTGAAGAGTCCTAATCCCTACTTGGTAATAGGTCACTTAGAGAGAAAATCCCTTAGCACCTATTTGTTTCTTGTCTCCTTACGTGCTCCGTTCTACACTCTGAAATAGCTCCTTCATAACTGTCACTCTTGTCGTTAAATACTGCTACTGTATTTTATCATAGCTTGAAGAGAAGACCTTAAGTCACCTAGTTAATAGAGTAGGCTAGTTCTCTGAGGAGTTACATATTGAGTATTGACCTCTCTTGAAAAGAGTTATGTCACTGGGCCTATTAGCTGTCCTACTAAATAGAAACACCGTTTGGTAGTCTATTGCTGCAAATATATTAATGTTAATATATACCAGGATACAAGATTCGTATTATTGTATCTCTAACTTTCCGCTTATATATAATGTCAGTTCTTACTGACTGCAATTAAATCTATAGCCAGACACTTTGTATGAACTAATTAAATAATAAAACTCTGGCTAACCTATTATTTTGGGACTGCATATTTATATTGTATAACCTGTCCTTAATATGCTCCTTGTTACTTAGCCCACCGCTAGTAAATTATCTACGGGTTGAGTACCATTGTTTGCCTTGATTTTCTTAGTATGACTCTTCAATATAAACGTTTTATATCAGCATTAACTGGTTAGAAAATATAACAAAATATTGTCAAGATGACACCTTACTGTCCGCTGGCAACCTTCTGCCAAAACTTGCTAGCAACATACTGCTCAGCCCATCACACGGTCGCAATAAAGATAAGAGGTGGAAATGGATGTGGCCATCCGACCCTATTTTGGTGAAAGTCCATAAAGTGGTGAAGGAAGACACAATCCCGCTTCCTGGTAATGTCTCGAGTAGATGACGGTGAGAGCCTGAAAAGCGTCTGCTCATTCATCCTTGAAAAAGTGATAAATGGAGTGGCAAAATCATATGTCTTTATAAAAAAAACTGCGCGATGGCACGATTATGATTCAGACCATCTATGATATTCGAATGGCGAACATAATGGTAGTCACTGAAAGACCGTTGAGCAACTTGGTTTGTTTCCAAATGAAGGTGGAGACGCACAGGGTCCTCAATGTTTGCAAGGGAGTGGTCATTTGCTATGACTTCGACTGGATGAGCATTGAGGAAATCTGTGAGGAACTTGCAGCTCAACATGTCACTGAAGTATATTGAATAATGACAAAAAAATAGACAATAGCAAAAGATGGATACATATATCTATACTTTTGTGAATCTTAACGTTACAAAGAAGGCTCAAGCAGGTTTCCACGTACTCAGGATCCGGTCCCTGACCCTCGTTTCTGTTTTTAGTGGCCAGAATTTTGGCATACAAATCTTTGAAGCCATGGTGAGCCAACCTGTGCAGATTGTTGTTAGAAGGCTAACGATACAGCATGTGAATCTCCTAAGTTCTCTGTCGATGGCAAGGGTCCACACTCTACCTGGTCTCGGGCCTGTTCGAAATGGAAAGAAGAGAAATAAGTCCTGGAGATTCAATTTGAAAAAAGATCTCTCAGGCCAGGCACGCCAAAAATATTAATCCAGTCAGGCCCCACTATTTCAGACTTCGCATAGCCAAGACTTGAGCCAAAACATAAATTGTCTTAGCTTCCATTGCGCAGTTAATCCTTCACATGCGTTTTCTCAACCCATGTCTCTAGTCTCTATTTGAGACATAAACAGTCATACTGCACCAACCTTGGCTGCGCGTAGAGCTAAACTTGTATAGGAGGGGACACTCTCCCAAAGGTTGTCTTGACAAACAATGACCGTGCCCTAAAAAACCAGCTTGGGGCCCTCCCCCAAATGCTCCTCGTAGAATACCTTCAAGTATTCCTTGGTGAAAACCCCACAGTCTTCTTCAGGGAACATCCACGAGACCTTCTCAGGAAACATCCCCAAGTCCTGCTTGGGGAACACTCTCGAGTCTTCCTCAGGGAACACCCAAGGGACCTTCTCAGGAAACACCCCAAGTCCTTCTTGGGGAACACCCTAGAGTCTTCCTCGGGGAATACCCACGGGACCTTCTCAGGAAACATCCCCAAATCCTTATTGGGGAATACCCTCGAGTCTTTCTCAGGGAACACCCACGGGACCTTCTCAGGAAACATCCCCAAGTCCTCTTTGGGAAAAACCCCCGAGTCCTCCTCGGGGAACCAAATTACCTGCAGTGTTGTTGAGCCTCCTATCACCTCTGGGACTCCAGTGATTAGGTTGGGTGGTGGAAGAGGTAAGTCCACAAAGATGGATCCCACTGGTGCTTTAGAGAAAGCCCAGAAAGGGCAATCTGATATTAATATGAATAAAAAGGCGTCAAAGATTATATCAAAGCCTTCGTGCAAGGATGTAATGCACCAGTCTTTTCTGGAGAAACAAAACTCTCCCCTGAAGCAAGAGCTCAAGGAGAGACTCATAAATTCAAGAGGACGTAAAAATATTCTAATTCAATTTATGTTTTTAAGAGATAGTGTTATGAATTGCATGGATTCATAATTTTAGATAAATAAATAATGCCACTAATACATTTGAATTGTAAGGGTTTTTATGCTCATCTAGAGAAAATTAAATTATGTACCTTTTTCCTACATTCTTCCATCTTATGTTTGTAGGGGACCCACTTCCACCATGCTGATAAACCAATACCTCGTTGGTCCTATGTTTATCATACCAAAAAGTCATTCTTTGATCGGACAAGCGAAGTTGTGCTTATAATTGCACGAAAAATTGTCATAATAAATACATTAATATTGTTTCTGATTACCAAGTAATCGCTGTCCATATCTCCCTCTATATGGAGGTGACAGTAAGCTGAATCCCTCCCAATAGGGGAACGTGTTAACAAGAGAAGCCTAGAGGCCCTTATGATACAGCTTCCCGCTTTCTATATAATCTTGGGGACCTTAAATGCGCACAAACTGGTGTGGTGGTAAAATTTTACATATGCTCATAGGAGAAAGATAGAAAATTATTATTGCATCGAGTCACTTAAGACACAAACTCACTTCTCCACCTTTAACGGTGTATCCTCTTTCATCAACTGGAAGTTTGTAGCCCTAGCATTGATGCTCACTTCCTTTGGGGGTTCACATGTACCTCTTGTGCAACGATCATTTTCCCATTCTGCTTTCACCTTTCCAAGATGCCCCCAGTGTAATACGGGTGCCCCACAGGGTGCTTATACGTGCTGACTGGGATAAGTTTCCTGAGCTGGCCATATATGAGAAACCCTGTTCTGACGTCGATGTTAATACAGGAAACGTTATTTCAACGGTCATCCTAGTGGAGAGGGCTTCCATCCATAAATCCTCACCGAATCCACACAACCATTATTTTCCCTGATGGAATGAGTGGGAATCTCTGACAGTCAAAGAGTACTACGTCTCTTCCATTGACGTCCTACTTTGGAGAATTAGAGACCATTCCTGATTCTATGTTCATGAACTCGTCATGTCGTTCTTAAAAGCAGAAGAGAGTCTTTGAGACCATTTATTTTGACCCTTACAATTTCCCACTCTCACAACTAATGTCTGGGATAATATTCGTATGTTATGTAGCAGTCACAGTTATATAAATAATCAGTAGCGCAGGAACGTTTTTATTTAGGGGGGTAAAAATAACCCTGTGCTCTTATAGGGGATAATATTTTTGAGATAAAAAAAATAACAGGAAAATGTAATACAGCTGTCCCTCACACTACGTGAATGATTGGTTCTTATACATACTCGCATAACACGAAAACGCAAGTGAAATGATTTTAACATGAGTGATATAGGGATTACTCCAAAGGAAATAAAAACCTAAAACTTGTAAGTTAATGCCATTTTTTAAATTTATATAACTAGTACAATGCATTAGGTAGCCTACACCTATTGTCAATCTTTAATCCCCTGAAATTTGTAAACAAACACCATTTTTAATCAATGTATCTAATTAATACAATGCTACAGGTACACTTACTGTTAATCTTCAATCGCATGATAAAATAACTGGATTTGGCAAATCTGGTTTATCACTATCTTGCTCTTGACGGTAGGCTCTTGCTCTCTTGACGGCACTTGGACGGGAAGCTCTTCATCTCTTGAAGGTCCTGGGATGGTAATCTCTTGATTCTTGAAGGCCCTGGGACGGTAGACTCTTGCTCTCTTGAAGGCCCTTAGACGGTAAGCTCTTGCTCTCTTGAAGGTCCTTGGATGGTAAGCTCTTGTTCTCTTGACGGCCCTTGACGGTAAGCTCTTGTTCTCTTGACGGCCCTTGGACGGTAAGCTCTTGTTCTCTTGATGACCCTTGGATTAGTAAAGCTCTTGTATCCTTGACGGCCCTTGACGGTAAGCTCTTGCTCTCTTGACGGCCTTGGACGGTAAGCTCTTGCTCTCTTGACGGCCCTTGGACGGTAGGATTTTGCTCTCTTGAAGGCCCTTGGATGGTAGGCTTTAGTTCTTCGAAGACCCTTGGACGATACGCTCTTACTTTCTTGAAGATCCTTTGGATGGTAAGCTCTTGCTCTTTTGAATGCCATGGGATGTTAGGCTCTTGCTTTCTTGAAGGCCCTGGGATGGTAGACTCTTGCTCTCTTGAAGGCCCTGGGACGCTAAGATCTTGCTGGCATGAGGGCCCTAGGATGGTAGGCTCTTGATTTCTTGAAGGCCCTTGGATGGTAGGCTTTAGCTCTTCGGAAGACCCTTGGATGGTACGCTCCTGCTTTCTTGAAGGCCCTGGAATGGTAATCTTTTGCTGTTGTGAAGGCCCCGGGTGTTTAGACTAACGATTTTCAATTTCTTTGGTGAAATGGTAAGACTCAACTGATGGGCAGCATTTCCCCTCTCTCTATAGAATTATTTGAAGCAAGCCAAAGAACTCTGGATCTCTCTGGCAACTTTGGTGTTTCTATCCATGTTAGGGTCATTCTCTTCAATGATTCTAATTGCACTGTCAATGTGCTTAAATAAATCAGCAAATTGTTTTATTGAAAGTTGTTTGATAGGCTCAACAATATAAGGCTCTTCCTCTTCATTCTTTATGCCATTCTTCATTTATAGAAGATCTTCATTGGTGAGTTCTGCTGAGTGTGATTGGAGCAATTGATCCACATTTGCCTTATCTATGTCACCAAATCCAACATATTGCTATATCAACGATGTCATGTCTTGAATTGGAAAGCTCGTGGTCAGGATCAAAATCATGGGAATCAGAAACTTTAGGCCAAACATTTTTCCAAACTCCCTTCATACAGGACTGTTTAACTTCTGCCCATGCATATCCAATGTTGTCAATACCACCCCCCTAACAACAAACTGTGTAGTAAAGATCAACGCTTTCACTAGAATGTGTGTACATAAGGTCACACCACAACTGCACAGGATGACTGCGAAATTCCAGCTGACCATGCACTATTTTTGTATTTCTTTGAATCGTGTTATAGCGAAAACACGTAAAGTGATATCACGTATAACGAGGGATACCTTATTTAATGGTCCCACTGTGCATTTTTCTCATTTATTTTAGTTATTCCAAACATTAGAATTAATACATACAAAACATATTAAGAGAAGTGTTATATGATACAGCTCAACTAAAAATTATGAAACACTGAAAATTAAAGTAGATTTCCATAGCCCTTTACCCTATATTTGTTACAAGCTATAAAACAACTAACTAGTTTTGCAATTTCAATTTTGTTGAGCCTCTCAGGTGATTTAGTCTACATTGACTCATCGTGGAGCGAAGATAGTTTTTAATGCGTCCAAGCATTGAAAAACTTCTTTCTGCAGTAGCTGATGTAGCTGGTATTACTATTAGAGTTTTCAAAATCTCTTCAGTGTATGCGCCAAGCACATTTTATTTTTATTATGTTAACATAGTGTGAACATTGTATCTTACCTCAATAAGATGTTTACATTATCTAAAAATTTTACTATATTATTTTGGGGGGGTAAAAATGATACTTTTTACACCCCTCAATTATTTTGGGGGGTAAAATTTACCTCCGTACCCCCTAGTTCCTGCGCCACTGTAAATAATATACCTACCCTAAAGTTTAATGGTTCGCTTGTTTTCTCCCCTGTAGAAGTAATCATTATAATATTGGGCTCGATGTTTGCTGCAATCTCTATTACTGCGAGCTATTTTAACATAGATGGTTTAGTTACAAATATTTGGTTTGGGTTAATTTAAAATTTAAACTATATTTGGATTCTTTTTAACTACATATGCTCATTATTAATCCAGTGAGACAAATAACAGGCCTAAATTATACTTTTAATCGAACATACATCTTGCTCAAAATTATAATTTACTGGAAAATTAAGAGCTGAATCACAATATTTTGATAACTACAATGTAGAGATATCGTACAGAAATGTTTCTTTGATATTACAATGTTAGTAAGCAAACAACAAAATCATTATTGGCCTTGTATTAAACAGAAACACAAGCTTAGAAGTTTTCTCTGTGCCTAATCGATTACGTAGTTTTGAATGCACTGACCCAAATTATGAAAAGATTCTTTCAACACTTTCTGAAGAAGCCTGTGCTGTAAACAATTGTTCAATAATAAGAAAAACTTTGTCGGTGAATTTACCAATGTCATTCCTTTGGCTTTTCCACCACTCGAAGGTTGTAGCCTGGGATGCGAATAAATTCTCTAAAAATAACTCTTGAAAAGGCGAGCTTTTTGATTGAAACTTGACCATCAATGGAAGAAGTGACCTTGATGATGAATACTTTGACTTTGCAAAATCAAATACTGCTTTCTTTTTAACTTCATCAAATGAAAGCCAAACAATATCTCGCTGTCTACCAGTCATAATGAATTGGTGAGCTTAGAATAGTGAATACCCAAAAGTCAAAGTCTTACACTTGTGCACACTGCCACTAAACTTCATAAACTGGATACTACTAATAATTTCCCCTGAAATGGAAACTCCCCTTTGGAAGGAGGTTTGCCGGGGAATGGTTCATACTAGGTACTGAGAGGATTTCCCATGAAATGGGAACTTTCCATTGGAAGGGGGTTTCTCAGGGAATGGTTCATTACTCATTAGGGTTAATTTAAATACATTATTTCTTTTAAAGGAAAATCTTTTTTCGTTTTTTGAGGTATTTTGTTATCTTTGGAAGAAGGTACAGGAAAGGTGGATAGAAATATATTACTGTATTGAAATTTAACTAGGCAATTTTACAATAACATAATAAGTAAGCTTCTGTCAGTAATTGGGATTACTTTTCATAAAAAAAATCTGTTTTTTTTAAATATTGGTTTAAATCAGCCAACCCTGTCCATTCTCCACACTATATCAAACTAAATCAAAACAGAACATTCTACATCCCACTGCCAGGGTTCATTTAATTCCCCCTTGTACAGTACCAGGCTAACTAAGGCAATCCCAATTTAGAACTCTCGGTCAACTTTCACTTATAAATTTTAAATTAACTCTCTGGAGTGGTCCCTCTACCTGTTTGCCAAATTTAAATTTTTACCTCAGTTAAAACGTATTTCCTATTTTTAGCCAGCCCCTTCCCCCATTTCCTGGAGCCCAATTTTAAATTTCCAATTTCGTGGATTTTCTTCGTTAAATAAGGTGTTTCTTCTAAAGGTCTTCAAAATTTCAGATTTCCATCTCATCTCAAAGAGGCTTGTATTTTTCTGAACTCACGTTCTTTTATATATACTACTAGCATGGAGCACCCGGCTTTGTCCGGAGAATAGTTTAGGGTAAAACACTAAAAAGTTAAGAAGGATAAAAAGTTAAACTAATATTTTTTAAATGGGGTGGGTAAAAGTATAAAAAGTTTAAAAAGGTTAAAAGGTTAAAAATGGTAAAAAGGGCAATAAGGTAAAAAAATAGTAGAAAGGAGTATAAGTGGGGGTGGTTTTAAACCTTATTGGTTTCATATTCCACTTCTTTTTTTATCCTTATAACGTTTTGTTACATCATACTACCCAACTCCCATATTAACCTACACGCATAAATTCTCTTTTAGATTCATACAACCCGCTCCGAATAGTTTCTAGACTAATCATCTTCCTGCAGTAGTAACCTTCTCTATTGTAGTCCAAGGTAGTTTCAATCTATATCAAGAACAATATTTAAACAATATAAAACAAGAATAAACTCCCTCAATCACAAACTGTCCATGTTCTTACCCTTTGTATCTTCTGGCTAGAACAACCTCCAAGACTGGATTATACACGTCGCGTCCTAGATTGAAGAGTGGGACGGACAAGCCTTGGTGAGCCAGCAATGATGTTCCGAGCGGGCTGGTCAAAGTTACACAAATGAGGGCCGACGGATATCTCACTCGAGAAGTAGACGGCGACCATCCTGCCCTATGGCGAACGAAACAGAACTCAACCACCAAGACATCGCGTGATTGTGTACGTCATGAGTGAAGGAGTCAAAAAGAACACTATCAACAAATAGTGTACGTGATCAAGACAGGGCAGCAAATCCTCAAGCTTGATTGATGTAGTACGTGTTCCTCTGCAAGCATAATGGCGGATGTGACGTCACTCTAGTTTTGTGATCTCCCACCTTTCCAAACCCAGCAACTAGTACCTATATAATCTTGGCATATCTGAAGACAAAGTTGACTATTGGATTCGACGCCTTCAGCAGATGTCCTGTCCAGGACTTGGACGCTATCAGGATATATTTATTTTCATCGAACTACTTTAAAGACTTTAACTATGGCTTGTTTAATTTTGGACTCTAGATTAAAGTAGTATTTGGAGTAAGCCGGAATAGGCATCGTAATATTATAACTAAAAGTTATTTGTTTAAGAAGTAAATTTTGATATAGGATACCAATTATTTTCTGGCACCACTTGGGCGCTAGTGTCTGTTATGTCACTTTAATATTTTAGATCGCCACATTTATGTACTAATTTATGCTTGAAGTATTAAATTTAATTTAAATTGTCTGAATATTGTGGCTACTAGTAATTGTAAACTCCCTTTTTGATAATGTTTCCTTATTTGATTATTATTTGAATTATATATTAAAGTAACGTAAAATGTTGCTGATAGATTAATTTAGACTTTAATATTTTCAAAATTATTTAATAAAAACTACTGGTGGTATAACTAGACTTTTGTCGTATCTTATATTATTTATTATTAATAAGTAGGGATCTTGTTAACGTCCTTAGTTGTGTCGACATTTAATAGTCCCGCGGGAGTTTGACTTGAGGTCTGTAAGACAAACTCTTGAATTCTTTGAAATATCTGTGTGGTATTAAATGATAAATTTAGCTTTACTAAATTATTCGGTCTTTATTCACTGAAGTGAATCAGTAGCTTTTGTAAATATTTAAAAGATGCCCAATAGGCCCTTTTTTTTTGTCGTATAAATATCTGGCTCGATATTTATTGAGTAATAATTTGTTCTAATTTTCAACGTTTATGGTTGTTCTGTCTATATTCAATGTGGTGAATCTGACATATTATAGATTGGTCGAGTAGTTGTCTCTTCCAGACCGACCCAGTTGACTGAAGGATATGTTTCATGTTTCGAAACATTCTCATAATCGTATTGTGCTTAGCTAAAAATATGTTATTATGTATTTGATTTTCAACATACCTCCGATGGACCTATAAGGCCATGTAAATTATTGTTTCAATTGTTGTTACCTTGAATAAACCATTCATATTGTTGTTTAAATCTTGCTAATGTCTTACCCTTTTTTATATCTTCATTAGATTCCACCCATCTTCCTTTTAGTATATTGTGGCCGTAGCTAAGAGGTAGTAGAGTGGGTGTCAGATCCTTGACAGGAGAATGTTGGTACACTTCCTCTAAACAAGTCTTCTTAACTTCAAACTATTATAAGATAAAACCCCTTTTATAATGTAATTGTAAAAATAAATGTTTCTATTCAAAAAGGTTTTAATTTAGACCATTATGAATTAATTATTTTTAAGTCAATTTAAAAGCTTTACCAGCATTTTTATTTATTGGGCCTTTTATCTTAACGATTTACTTTGATTAACTATAAAAAACTACACACAGTCAGACTAGAAAACTAAGTAATAAATATTACTAATCTCAAGGTGAAACATCACACTAGTTTTTAGTCGTAGAACAAGATATTTACTGTCACAAACAACTGTTACCCATGTCATTCCTCTACGACCTGGAACTCAAGTTAAATTCTCTAATCATTCTACCACTCAACTGGTTTCCGGTCTGATTATATTCATTTGTTAAACAAGTATTAATTATAGATTCGAATTTTTAATAAGAATCTTAGAAATATTCAGATTAGAAATTTTGAAGGTTCGTACAAGCTTTGTTATTTGATCAAATTTAAATGATAATTTGTTAAACTTTCAAACTTCAAGGGAAGTGATTCAGGATATACCAATCCTTTACTTGCGTCTAAATAAATATATCTGGTTCCTGTTGGTGGCGCAATTGGGACAAAGTCACTGTTTGTGACGTCATCAGGACAGATCACTGTTTGTGAATGCAACCTCCTCACCTCCACACAATGATGACGTTAGAAAGGCTTACTTGTCTTAACTGGACGTAATTGACATTAATTTGACGTTAAGAGCATTTATGTAAAATGTCCATTTTAGCTGGAAAAACATGCTCAGGAGATGATTAAAATATTTCTGATTGAAAACTAAACCAAGTCCGGAGAAGATACCTCCAGTTCACGTAGATCCCGTGCCTGGACTTGGATTACAGAGAATAGATATTCGTTCGACGAATACCTCCTCAAACAACAAATTACTAAAAACACGCACTTCACAAAAACTCCTGCTAATAATAACATTTATGAAAAAACATCTACAGTGGACATTATGTTGCTGATATCAAATTTCTGCGAAATGTTTTACAAATACAAAGAAGTGATATTAATAGGTCATCACAAAGACATAGTTATTCATATTTCAAAGAAAGTTTTAATAACTAGCCCAGCACAATACCAATAAAAAATAATTACTCACTTATTAATAAATATAATTTAAATCAAATAAAATTACTGTTGTGATTCTATTTTAATCATGTACATGAAATACTTTACAAATACAAACTAGTTTACATCAAGAATTAATGACAAGTATAATATCTTATGGTTTTACACTCTCCCTCCATGCAAATGCGGTTCACTTCCTCTAAATTCAACCTTCCCAATTCCTAACCCATTAGTGTGATTAGTACTTAAGCGTATAGCCCGACGGGTTGTGAGACACGGTGCTAAATTAATTAATCATAATTATCTTATGTCAAGGATAGTTAAATACCTACACAATTTTTACATTTGATGTAAATACTACAAAAAAAACTGTTATTGTGGATATTTGAAACTTGTTTACACAATACATTTTTAATACGATAAAAAAGCCCATATGTCAAGATCAGAAACCGATAACACTCAATGAGCGAACAAAAAACACGACCAGAACGCACGCGTTGTGGTGTTAGACAAATAGCCACAACAAGTGGCCAGCGTTACACGTGTGAAGTTGTGTTCAAATATGTTTGAGATGCACGGAACTAAATGGTCGTCACACTGGTTAGCAATGATTGTTCCGGTCTTAGGAAGACTAACATTTTTGAAATAATAATTTTCAGCTGATTTTCATCAAATTTAATATACATTCATAATTAATTGGGATATTAATACTTTGTAAATTTCAATTCTGTTTTAACCCAGCATCGTATATTATATCGTATTAACTATTATATTAGCAACAATATACTATTAATGTGGGATGACAGGGAATTCGAGAAAAACTAGTGTTTTTACAGTTTTTATGGCAAAACATTTTTTGGACAAAACAAAATAAATAAACTATTTCTCCAGTACAAACATAAAATTTTATTTTCTTCACATGTGACCTCAAAATTTCTTGAATATCTGTCAAGAGTGTCTTGAGCCGCCTCGGTGGCGTAGTTGGCTAACGCGCTAGTCGTGTTGAGCCCGACCGCCGAGGACGGGGAGATCGAGGTTCGAATCTCGGTCGGGTGAACTGGGGGTGGTTTTTCCTAAATGGTTTTCCACTCCCCCTCCACGCAAATGCGGGTTCACTTCCTCTAAATTCAACCCTCCCAATTCCTAATCCATTAGAGTAATTAGTACTTAAGCGTATAAACCGAACGGGTAGTAAGACGCGGTGCTAAATATTATTATTAAGAGTGTCTTGGAATTTAATGACAACTTTTTCTCTTCATTTAAAAATTTTTCATCTAATGACGCTATGCTCATGATGGATATTCAGGAACTGTTGATACATGTGAAGAAAATCAAACTCTATGTTTGTACTGGAGTAATATTTGATTTATTTTAGCCACAAAAAATTGCCATAAAAACTGCAAAACACTGGCCTTTTCTCGCGTCCCCTTCCACCCCACATTAAATATAATTGGCCTAACACTTCCATTATTTACACTGGCTATCGTTATCTCCGTCGGTAGCGAGTCTGAATACTGTTTAAAGTTTCCTGTATTCTCTACCCTGAGGACTACAAATATATCATAGCCAGATATTGTGTTTGTTCCCTTCAACAAAATACTCGTGGCCCTATCCTTGATTTTGTGTGGCCCGTGGACCTTAATATGAACCATCATGCAATGCGAATCAATTGCTTTTTTTTATAAACATTGAGGAAATATATTTTGGGACAGGGTATTTAGGAATTTTGCAGAATTTGGAGAATTTTGGCATGTGAGGTTGGTGGATCAGATCTGTATTCTTTTTTAAATATGGATTAATCCCAAAAAATGTTTCAATTTGCGCATTAAATATTTTCCAGTAAATATGTGTATTAATTGTCCGCTGGTTTCTCACAAGTAAGTGAACCAAAGACCCGAGGTATCAGCTTGCGAGAACACATTTACCAACATTAATTAAAGTGTGTTTGGCACAAGTTTTATATCACGACCTTCAAACCATGTTTGAAAATAAAAAGTTAAGTTAAATGTTGATAAAAAAACATGGGGTTGGTCTTATTGTTCTATATAGGGAGCCTATTCTGGATTTGACTGCTGTGGACTTCCTAATGTCCATGCAGAGTCCCCCTACAATGACGGGGCTGGGTGTGGGCAATACCGAGTGATCCTCAGTACCGATGTCCTGTCCCCCCTTATTAATAGGAGAATCAGGCGGGTGTGGCATGGCCCACTGGGACTCTTTGTGTGATGATATATTTTGATTGCTACAAGGTAATGCAGCAGTCATTTGGCCCAAATGACGTTTCTCTACAGCTCCTGAGCCTAACCTCACACAGTATAGTCTTTCGCCCAACCTCTTGTGAATTATAGCGTTTTCCCAAATAAATTTGACCAAAATATTTTTATTTACATTACAAATTGTTTTCCTTCTTCCAGAATATCTTCCCTGTATTCCTTGCTTATAGGATACATTGGCCCTTATTTTCTCCATGCTTTGGTTGTTTTGTCCATCCGTTCTATTGTTTATGACATCAAATGGTGTTTGCAAAGCTCTACCCATCATCAACACCACTGTGGCAACCCCAGTGGCTAGCTAAGGAGTGTTCTGCGCTGTCGAGTGATTTGAGTAGCCACAAATAGCACAAGGATAACAGGAATCAAAATTACGTTTGGGAGGACGATTATTCCTGCCCTGTTGACCAGTGGCCATTTTGAAAATTTCAGGTTCCCATTGAACATCTATATCTTCGAAAAATGTGTTTGCAGCAATCACCTGCTGATCGATCTCCCTAGATTTGCTAATGGTTAACTTGATGGGGTCCTCGGTAAATAAACGTTCTTTGACTTTCTTGTCTTTGTACCCATCACAAATTTGTCAAGAAGTGCAAAATCTTAGGTGTGTTCCAAACATGCAACTGGAAGCCAGATGCTGAACTCTAGCAGCCCAGTCTGCTACTGATTCATTAAGTCCACAACATGGATTATAAAATCCAGATCTTTCAATGAAAACCAAAACCACAGGTGAATAATGTGCATTTAGCAAAGCTATCAAATCCACATACCGTTTAGTTTCAGGAGTATCGGCACACATAAATCTATTAACAACTTAAAAGCAACCTGATTTAGATGACTCAGTAGTGTTTCACACTCTTTAGCTTCCAATCCATTAGCTTAATAAAATTCGCCAACTCCTCTTGAAAATATTCCAGTCATCCTAGCGGGGTTAAATTCCCTAAGATGTCCAATATAACCAGCCATGGCCGACATTGATATTGCCTAACTAAGTTACTTGAATCCCATCCTTGTCGCCAATGTAATAATTACTGAATTAGTTTAGTTTTATAGGTTCTTTTAGCATAACTGCTATACTATTTATTTAATATGACATCAATACATCATTACATTTAAACTTCACAACTGCCCAGTTCACTACTCACAAACACAATGATAATCCAACATATGTTTTACCATGTCATGGATTACAGATATCACAGCACTCCTCAAGGTATTAGAGTTGAGTCCAATCATGAACATTCCATACTCACATTCAAATAATTTGTTCTTATATAACTATAACACTAAAAATAACTTGTCAGTTTTTGTAAAAGTGTGAATTAAATGTTCTAACTTTATATATAGTTAGAACCTGGGCCTGTGTTTACTAAACACGTGAACCAAAATTTTAACCTAAATTTTTTTTTTGATAGGTGAAAACTCATGTAAAACAGTGCGTCACTATAGCAACGCAAATTATAACTTTCAGATAAAAGTTATCAGCTACTTAAACCTACCAATAAAAATGTGATAGATAAATACTATCTGGTGGTCATAAGACGCACTTTTAACTTATCAACCAGATAACCCAACCCAACCCCAAGCGGCTAGAAACACTATATAAACCTGGTGATTCTGAATACCATTGACTTTATATTCCGACGCCTTCAGGAGAAGTCATGTCTTAAACATTTATACTCAACGTCATCTGGAGAAGTCCTGTCCTGGACTTGGACATTTACAAGATGATTACGTATTTTGTGTATATTACCTTTTCGATGTTATTTTAATAGACATGAATTGTGGCTAGTTCAATTTTGAATTAAAGTAATGTAAATTTTTGGTATAAGCCGGAATAGGCAACGTAAATTATTTAATAAAAGTTTTTTTATAAAACTAAATTTTGTTAAGAGACACATAATTTATTTTCCGCCACTTGGGCGCTAGTGTCCGTGAAGTCACGTAATGCCGGGATCACGATCAACTTAGCGTTAACTTAACGTAACTTAACGTAACGTTAACTTAAAGTTAATTTAACGTATGTGTGATCACGATTCAGGTAACTTAACGTAACAACTCGAGACAAACATCTTCATTCTCGAGTATGATCTGTGATTTGTACTTGTTTTACAGTGATGATCTGTGAATGTTTATAGTTTTCAATCGATATAGTAAATATCTAATTACAAATTTTTTTGGATAAATTTAGCTTTCCTATTTTAGTTTAATTATTTTGTTTCAATGTCTGATCACTAGAACTTACGCTAAAGAGTAAAATTAGTCATAATACCAACAAATGAGTTACTAAATATCCCTGATGACGTCACTCGCATAATGATTGGCTGGCTAGATCACGTGATACCCTTCAAGTAACGTAAAGTAAAGTAAAAGACCTCCCAGGATATCTCTTACGTTAAGTTAACTGCAAGTTAACGTTAAGTTAAGTGCATCGTGATCGCTTCCATTTAAACACACAAGGAGGTTCTTTACGTTAAGTTACGTTAAGTTAAGTTTAAGTTGATCATGACCCCGGCATAAAATATTAAATTGCCACATTTATAAAATTATTTTTTGTTAGAAGTATTTAATTTAAATTTACTGAGTTTTACAGACTAAGTTATTGTCAATTCCCCCTTTTTACTTTCTCTCTATCTTACAGGTAGAGAAAGTATGGTGATCGTCAAAAAATTCGAACTCGAGATTTTGATGAATTTTGACGTTTCATGACTCCTGAATCCGAAAAAGTGGTTTTTGAATTTCCGTCTGTCTGTCTGTCTGTCTGTACCTCCAACTAGAGCCTAAACTATTTTACCGATTGAGCTGAAACTTGATATCTAGGGTTTTCATAGGTTGCCCCGAGGGGTTTTTGGAATTGGATATCTACCCCTAAAATTAAGGGTAGTTTACTGAAGGGAAAAAAAGAAGAAGTCGATTTTCTCAAAATAGGCTCTAACGATTTTGATTAAATTTCATTTATGAAATTAATAAATATTTCAAACAAAATGGCTACTCTCAATATTTCGGCAAAATGGCTTTAAGGGATCCGGTCTGATGCATAAATTAACATTTTTTATAATAGCTCCGAAACTATTTGAGATATGAAATTACTTAGCATTACAAATATGTATATATATTTATAATACAAATATTTTATCTGAAACATATTATTATAAAATCAATAAATTTCAATCTATACGCAATTACATGATTTTTTTTTAACTTTTTGGACATTAAAGTTTAAGTATTGTAACCGTAAAAAAAAACTAACCTGAAATGTTGATGGATGTCGACGTCTCATGACACCCACAACCCTAAAAAATAGTCTTTGCAATGCCGTCTGTCTGTGTGTCTATAAAAACTTAAAATTAAGGGTAGCTTACTGAAGGGCGAAAAGAGAAAAATTTGGTTTTCTCAAAATCTGCTCAAACGATTTTGATTAAAATTCGTATATAGGTGTTGATTAAGATTATAAATAAACTGGCTATTTTCATTTTCCTATGGAAATTATTTTTAGGGTACTTTACAGAAGCGTTAATTTCCGTATCTCCACAACTATTTGAGAAACTAAACAACTTATCATTGCAAAATTGTAGGACTATTAGAAATAAAAAACTTTTATTTGACATATATTTTTATAAAAGCAGCAGTTTCTGAGATATTTGCAAATATATTAATACAATTTTGTGAGCTTTAGTTGTAAACATATACTACTTAAGTCTTAACGCAATAATTCTCCAATGCCATAGAGTAATTAAATATAAGTATCTAAAAAAGTATGTTATTTTTCCTTAAAACTCTTAGGAGAAATGTTTGCATAGCAATGATCTATCTCCATTTTAGACTCAATAGTCAATATTTACATTTTTTTATTGGTCAAAATGTATAAATGAATAATTAAATATCAATGCGATGACTTGAAGATCTGCAACACCTTATAAAATGTTAAAATTTTAACCAAAAATCGAAATTTTAATACGAAGTGTTGACCCTTGTGGAAGACATTAAACTGTTTGAAATGTTCTTAGGTGGACAAAGATGCGCCTCTTTTCTCATTGATGATATATCATTGTATATTGTTTTATGCGTGTTCTTATGTGGAGTGGTGATGATACAATGTACATTATTCCGTTCAGAAATCTTACGAGTTTATAGAAAGAGAGAGAAAGTCTGTGCGGTGCGCCGTACCATTTATTTGATAATGTTTTCATATTTAATTGTTGTTTGAATCAACGCATAGTTTTGCGGATTGATTGATTTAGACTTAATAATCTTCCAAATTATTTAATTGAAATAACTTGTGGCTTAACGAGACTTTTTGTATGTCATATTATTTATTAACAAGTGGAGATATTGTTAACGTCTTTTGTTGTGTTGACATTTAATAGTCCCGCGGGAGTTTGACTTAATGCCGGTAAGCCAAACTCTCGTGTTTATTGAAATATCTGTGTGATATTTTATTTAACTTAGGTATTTATTCTGTCTATATTCAATGTGGTGAAACAGACCTTTGTAAAAATTTCAAAGATGCCCATTAGGCTCTTTTTTATAGTCGAATAAATATCTGACTAGATATTTATAAAGTAATGATTTGTTCAAATAGTAAAACGTTTAAGGTTGTTTTGTCAATATTCACTGTTGTGAAACTGACAATGTAATTTGGTCGAGTTGTTGTCTCTTCCAGACTGACCCAGTTGACCCCCAGATATGTTATGTGTTTGGAACATTTGTAACGGGCTAATCGGGCTTAGCCCCGTTCAATTATAAGATACGAATGTTTGTTAGTACAAGCAAGTCGTTAAGAGTTAATAAATGACAATCTTGTGTTAAATGCTACGCCCATAACGTATGTTTATTTGTTTACATACCAACTTCACCAACCTTGCCAGCAAGCGGAATGCCCCACTGGAATAAACAACACCTGAGAAAAGACCGACCGCGGCCGCAAGTGAGAGCTCCGCGTTCAACAACGAATACGAGGCAACTGAAAGCAACATGAACGCTGTTGGCCTGCTCAACTCGGGGTTCTGGAAAATTATGGAAGCTTCCCCCTCCACTCCAGTCTGGCCACTCTACCACGTGAAGTCTTCATGCTATATATTCGCTGGCCCGCATGGAAGAAAAACACAGAACATGCTGGGACCGAACCGGCACCGTTGTCTTGCAACACGCTCTCATCGATTCCAGTAAATAAACATTTCAACGTGCACATACAGTTTGGAGAATGGATCCTCTGGATAGGAGGAAGCCGCTATAGCAGCGATACTACATGGCAGGATGAATATCATCAGTCGAAAGACTAAGATTAGGATAAGTCGAGGACAAATTGTTAGTTAGGAATAGGAAATATTCATGGTCTGTCTTAGGGCGTTAAAAGTATGCTTTGTTAGTTTTGAGTATTCAGAGTTACGTCTTCTTTTTCTAGAGAACAAGCTAGAGAACAAGCTGTAAACAGTATTTGTTTAATTCCACGCTTCTCGCGTTTCCATGACTGAGCCGCTTGGGCCAGCCACTAGACATTACGGTGATAATAACGACACACACTATGTATCCATTCATGTAACAAAGAAGTAGCTTGCCCGGGAAAGCGACAGTCCAAGTTAAATGGAGGCCCAAGTTTTATACCTAGTTAGGTTTATTGATGAATCACAAAGACTTGTGTTTGGTAGTTAACCTGTGGGCCGCTCTTGCTGCTCAAGATTGGCCCGTGATTTATTTGTGATTCAATAGTTGCCTTGCTCCTCTTGGGGGCATACAACTCTTCAGTCGCTTCTGCCCCTCAGGCTTGACTGGAGTTGTCACTGAGTACTTGATCATGTACAATGAGGTCGATCGCCCTCTAGGTGCCAAAATAGTGGCACGCGTTATCGACCGGGCATGGCCCGTAGTATTTGAGGTATTTATGAATTGTTCGTAGCTCTTTGTAGGTGTTTTGTACTGTACCCAAGGTCCTCTCATGTAACTGTACTGAAGCTTGCCCTATATAAGTAATTATTGTACTTTCACAGCCGAAGTTCATTCATGGTAGAACTACTAGTAACGTAACTCAATTGTCGGAGTTATTTCTTCTGGCGCTTCACGCCCCACACCGGCTGGCTTTGGCAACACTACCTCCTACTGTATTTACTTATTATACATTGTTCTTAAGGAGATTACGTGCAAAATATTGTCTATGTCTTTTGATCTATTAAATTGCATTTACTTTTAATCACCTCTTTCTTTCATTTAATTCATATATGTTATTATGTACCCTATTTAAAATGTGTACCCCCAGTTAAGGTGGTGCACATTCACATGATCGAACTGCGCTTTATTATTGACATGATTTTCAACATACCCCCGATGGATTTTTGAGGCCATGTAAATTATTATTTCATTGTTGTTATCTTGAATAAAACATTCATATTGTTATTTAATGTTGCTAATGTCTTACTTTCTTTATAACTTGTTTAGTTTACAACCCACTTTCCTTTTAGTCTAGTGTGGCCGTAGCTAAGAGGTAGTAGAGTGGGTGGTAACACAAACTGTACCATTTTTAGCCTTAGTCTATTTGTAATAAAAAGCTAACTACAATGACATTTTCTATGAACTTGAAATACCTTATCTTGGGGGGAGTCATCAAGTTCGGAGAGGGGTTGAGTCATCAATCTGGGTGGAGGGGACCCCTGATCTACATAATGTAGTTTTATTCATGGGTAGTTTATTTAAAGCATTTGTTACAAAATATAAGTCATTTGAGGGTAGTTTACGAACGACTGGTGATTTTAACAATCAAACTAGTTTTTATTTATTTAAAGGTACCGAATTTACAGAAAACCTCGTTCATATATGAGAAATGTTATGCCATTATTGACAAATCACGCCCCTAAAACGCTTGATATAGGATGACCTTTTTTTTTACTCGAGCAATACTAAGTAATGAATGGTAAAATTTATAGAGAAAGGATAAGAACAAAAATTTCTTTAATATGACAATTAATGTCATATTCCTAGACTCTACCAAAACCTTGTTTTTAATTATTTGTGTTAATGTGTGTTGCGTTGTGCCGTGGTGTGGTGTGGTGTGTTGAGGTGCGATGTGGTGTTATGGAGTGTTGTGATGGGACACCATACTATTGACTGCTATTTATTGGAGTGGAAGTATTCCCTCATGGTGTGTTAACATTAGATGGAACACATGTACACTCCGTCGTGATTGTAAGGTAGCAACTTATTGGCTCAGCCCGCGTGGTATTCTATACCGCCACACATGACTGCAGAATAGTTTGCCTAGCTACGCCCAGGGCCGGATTTAGAGAAAGCATTAAGTCCTTAAATTATTTCTTGACTGTTGGGAGGGAGTGATGGGGGAGGGGTTATGTCTTTTAGCGATGTCCAAATGGTTTGATCTACTAAATTAATATTACTTTTTTGTTCCCTTCCTAATAAAATCAATTATTCGTTACATACTTAGTTAATTAATTATGTTTGGTCTCATTAATATATGGGCTGGCTTTTTTTTTTTTTAGCTGTTAGATATTTAACCACGCCACACATTATTTTGGCAGCAGTGCTACCCACATTTATTGGTTTTACATGGTAACATAAAGCAGGTCTCCCCCTTTACAGAATCTTTATTATTGTGAATAGCTAATTATGAATTTATTAATGATTAATTATTACATTCCACACATGTAGTGCAAATAACAAATTAAATCTAAAAGATTTTTACTTTATTTTTAAGAAGCTGAGTTAAAAAAAATACTTATATAATTTAAGGGTCTCAATCCTGACTTAAAATATTTTATATTATTTCCAGGTAGACAAAAATATATATATATATTTGATGAAATCTTATCCATTGGACATATTTTAGTTGTAAAAATGAATTTATTTGTTTCTTCAAAGTTATTATGACTGTCTATATAACTTTGTGGTACCTTAGTTCGATTTCATACTTTATTTAATGTTACAAATTGGCCACAATATAAATATTAGTAAAAAGTTTTGATGAATACTTTGATTGAGAAAATGGTTATTTACTAAGACTTACGTTGATTATCATTTTCTAATAAACTAAGTGTGTAATGTTAACTGTGGTTTTGTTTTTGTCAAACCTGTTTATTTAACTAAATCAATTCTAGAAATCCAAACCATAATACTGGTTATGTCATCTGCAAGTATTAATATAATATCAGAGTGAGGAGGTTTAAATAATTTAAAAGCAAGGAAAAATTGGTTATTTGGTTTACGAGCTTAAAAACACTTTACATGATATCTCTGCTTTTTTAAGGTTTGGAAAATCAATATATTTAAGTGAAAAAAATTGTAGTTCTGTACTGTTTTTAAACCTGTCTGTCTGTTAGCAAAGATACCTGAAACTGAATAACCGATTGCAGTGCATTTATTTATATTAATTAGGATGTCTGCTAAGGGAGGATCTCGCATACATACAGTCAGGGTTTGAGTTTCCGTTAAAGATACGACTGGTTTTATCTATACCTGTAACCTAGGATCTCTGGAACCACTTAACCGATTGTGGTGTGGTTTTTAATTTACACTGGACCAGTATCCAGACAGGTTCTAGCATTATTTGTGTATAATCAGGTGTTTCGGTGTGAGTCCCGGTGAAGGGCCAGCCGATTGCTTGTATACATTTATGGAACCACATAGTTACTGTGGTGTAATTTTTATTATTCTGTAGAGTATTTATCCAGGTATTTTTAGTATAATAGTTATAATCGGGTGTTTTGGTGAGAGTCCCGGTGAAGTGTCAGCTGGATATGTGTATATATCTCTGGAACAGAAAACCGATTCCAATGTAGTTTATTACATTCTGTAAGATATTAACCAGGCAAATTGTAGCATGATATAATTATGTTTTGGGTTTCGAGTCCCTGTTAAAGTTTCATATGGATGTTGGATATATGTTATCTAGGATATTTATAACCACATAAGCGATTGCAGTGCAGTTTTCCATTTATGTAGTATTTATATCCAAGCAGGTTTTAACATTAGTTTAATCAAGTGTTTTGCTTGGAGTCCCTGTAACTGCAGACAGCCCTAGCAATAATGTATTTTATGGGTCAGCTGGAAGGTGAAATTCCGTTCTTCCGCGAAGGGGATTATTTAGTTCAGAGTGAACTATAGGAGGGTATTTATGTGTAATATAATATTACCTATTTCAACCACCTCTGTTACTCATCTGGGATGAATGCCTTAATAATTATTGTGGGATAGTGATGAAGAAGATACAAATTAAACAGGATGTAACCACATTTGCTAGGAGAGAAGTTAGGAAATATGTAGGAAAACGTCCTTCAATATTTCCGGTCAGTATGAGAACCTTGTTTCATCCATCACTGAAAATGGACCATATGAGAAAATTTTTGTCCACGTGACCACCGATGCAGTAGAAAATAAATCATTTATGGCATTTCCTAGAATATTTAGTTTACTATGATATATTAAATATTTAATTTTGTGTGTATTTAGAGCAGATATCACCTGGTCTATAGTCTATTATTTTGGGGCTTTCTTTTTTAAGTTCAATCAATAATGTTTTTACTACAGTGAGATTATCAACAACTCTCAGACCCGCCTCAGTGGCGAAGTTAAATAACGCACTAGTTTCGTGTTGAGCTAGGCTGACAAGGACGGGGAGATCGAAGTTCGAATCTCGCTCGAATGAACTGGGGTGAGTTTTTCCTAAATGGTTTTCTACCCTCCCTCCATGCAAATGCGGGTTCACTTCCTCTAAACTCAACCATCTCAATTCATAACCCTTTAGAATAGTTATTACTTAAGCTTATTGTCCAAACGGGTAGTAAGACGTGGTGCTAAAACTTAAAAAATTACTCTCAACAAGAATGTGTATGCAATTCCTCTATATACTCTTTCCTTGTTCTATTGATTTAAGATTGACTATATGAAGGTTATCTGAGAAACAGTGAAGTTTTTCCTGGCATTCAAACAAATGAATAAATAGTTCGTTCTGTGTGTGCTAGCTGGCCGTGAAGGTCCGAGTTTAGCGTAAAATAGTTAAATGTCGCTTATATAAAAAGAGAGTTGGATCACATTATTCACTTTAACGAATAATGCACTAGCAAAATACTGAAAGTTTCAAATGCAGTTAACATTAATACATCTTCTAAACATTTATGTTTTGCAGTAAGCCAACAGTCATTACTGCTGCCAAGCTAATTTCAAGAACAAATAAATGATGTATTTTTTTTAGTCTGCACTACAACTTATACGTTAAAATATTATACTCCTCAAATAATTATTGGTTACCCTATTATTTTATTATTATTATTAAAAAAATTTCTAAACCAAGAATCCTACAAGAGCACGAATTACAGATTTATTTAACAGTAAGATAATGTGAATTTTAGCACAATCGATAGCATGTTGTTCTACTAAACTGAGGATCCCAGGTTTGATTCCTACATCATAGAAATTTTATCTTTAGTGAGATGTATGTTTATTTTTTTAAAGTGATGAGATAATGGAATGGGGATGTTGTGTCTTTTCAAGTTTTAAGATAGTATCAAAGTCGTGTGTTGATTTTATCAGTAGGTTCAGAAAGTGCACGTTAAATACCTCAAATACATTTTTTAAATAAAGCCTTAAGACGCTACGCTGCTCTCTTAGGGAGATCGGTATTACTTATTGAAGAAAATAAGAAAACTAAGGTATACTCATTTATATTAAATATAGCTTTAACTTTTTCTGGGAGCCAACAAAGTTAGTAAAAAACTCTCAGCAATATATCTATGGCTTAATAATATGCGTTGTTTGGCTAGTTTTCATTCTTTACGCATCTTTAATATGTGCATTATTATGGATCAAGTGTGCACTTGGTGCAGGTTATTTGGATTTCATACCTAGGCTCACCATCCTCTTCTCGTTTATGCAGTCCTGTTCCATTGAAAGTTGTCGGCACGTGGCATTCATGAGTAAAGGTACTGAGAGCCATATAGAAATATTTATAAAAGTATTATTTGCATATAAATAAAATAATCTTTACTGTAAAAAACACATTTTTTACATATTCCTAATTTTTTTCCTGCGTTTTCCCAACATTTTTAAAATCCCGTTTATGAGACTTTTTGTTTAAAAAATGATAATATATTAATATTATTATATTTAAATATTAATAAATAAATATGTATATATATATTTGAAACCCCCACTGGAAAAGCTTTTCAATAATACCCCGCACAATTGGGTAAATATGATAATAATAAAACTTAGTTTTAATGTCTAACAAATTCCGTTATTCCTTGTTTTGTTTTTTCAAAATTCTTACCAACCTATTTTATGTGGGTATGCTAGCCCTTAGCTGCAACCTAAGCTTTGGCTTTGTCTGTCTAGCCGTTCAAATGTTGAGATCTGTGTAGCACCGAAAAACAGACATATAACGTGAGTTTTTCATAAAGGTTCCATACTTAGTAAGCAACTCAAAAAAAAGAGTTGTGACTTTGAGTGTAACTTACGTGTGTTTAGTTTTTTAATTATATCATAATTTGTATTGTTATATTATTATAATGATTAAACTTATATATATTATAATGATTAAACTTAAACAAGTAGAATACACGTAGCTATGAAGAATATTAGTAGTAGCTTAAACCATTAATTTTCGTTCATTCCTAAAATAGTTATTTTGGTAAAAATAATGTAAAATTATTGAAGGACATTTTTTTCCCTACTCTTTTTATTGTTTCAAGTTTAGACATACAATGTCAATTTAAAAACATATTTTCTAAGTAATTATATCTCAAATCTTGGTTTTACATATTTCGATATGGGTATTTATTTAGTGGCTCATATATATCTTATTCCATATTTTTATTTAATCAGATACACTTTAATATGTGTAGGCCTACAATCAATTACAATAACAATATTTCAAATATAATAAGTATTATTATTATTGTGTCTCAAAAATTTACAAAAATGTTTCGAAACATTTTCTTTATACATAATGATATTTTTGGTCTTAAATATTAGTTCAAGCCCTTTCAAGGTCGATGGATTTTTCTGGAGCGTTAAAAATACGTAGCACAACTTCATTCGGAGGAGAAGTGAAGTTGTTGGTCTCAAGTCGACTGTGGCATGTAAAAGAACCATGGAAGGTGTGTGAAAATACCTTTCCTTATAAAATTGGTAGGACGTTTCAATACCACTCATAGAAATTATTGTGTGCCGATATAATCAGTCGGTGCATAAAGTGCATGTTAAATACCTCATATAAATAAGATACATGGGCTATTATTTATAAATGACCTATAGGCTAAGGCTCTCTGACAGTGAAGTAATGAGCATAAATAACTTTTTTCTTTATCAAATTTTTTATAAATTTATACTGATTTATCAAAAATAAATGTTTCTTTACTTTTCGTCTTATTTATCATCCGGTCATTACACATTACTATAATGGTGTAGTCAGGAGTAATGTAGCATTACTAGCAAACTTACCCGTATGTGATTAGGTTAGATTTGATTATAGTGGGAAATTATTTGATAAAAACCTCCTTTAGTACACTAGACCGGGATTCACCCTGCAGCCCAGGGCTCTAGATCTTGAAACGTTTGAACTGTAAAAATAAGTGACGTCAGACTAGTGACTAGCCAGGCAGTTCTACCCAGCCGAATACCTTGCAAGACAGGTATGGTCTGTCAAGTAGGGCAGAGATGACCAACCCGTGACACTAATGGCATGCCAAGTCATTTTAAGTTCCACGCTTAAGGTCACCGTAGATAAAATAAAATAAAATAAATTATATTGGAAAACTAATAAAGGGGTTATTTTGGCCAACTTCACTCGCTGCTAAAATTTGAATAACTTAGTATATCCCCTATTCCAATCTCTAAATAGGCCTATTACTTACTGTCCACAATGGGGGAAGGAGGCAGAAGTCAGGTAAGATTTGAGGTTTTGGACTATAGTTACACGCACAATGCCAACAGCGTAGAATGTAGATAGTGGTATGATAGAAAATAATGTTGGCCACCTCTGAACCCCTAATTTTGAATCTTGCGAAAAAGCTCGCTAGTGAGCAAACTCGCAACTTATGATCTCGCAAATCGCAGGCTGTACTAAAACAGAGATAATTTTGGAATGTTGCTACTGTCGTGCGAGTCGGTGTAGTGTTGTTTCGCTTGCGACTGAGTTTTCAATCTGACAACACTGTAAAACCGTGACGTACCAAAGGATTGAGGCGATGGATTGTCACAACACGCCATTGTACAAGATACGTAACTGAATGTAAACACTATTATTGTATTGAGTGCATCATGTATAACGATTTGTTTGGTTTTATCAGGTAACCATCTTCCATTTGTTTCCAACTAATTTTACTGTCTCCAATTTTCTCAGGTTATATAAGTATGAATTAAACGTTTATCATGTTCTAGATATTCTTTAGCTCACTTGTCAGCGTGCTTGTATAAGACTCAGAGAAGTTCACGAGATTGATTCTAGCTCGAATATGATATTTTAAGGTTTTGTCGGAATAAATATCACTTGTTAATCATTTGAATCCAGTAAAACATTATTTTATTCTCGCAACTATTTTTAAAACATAAATATGCCTTAAAGGTTTTTATTATGAAATTAATAATTAGCTTGCTTAGTCTTATTTTTAAATGTGTACATTTTTATGTCATAAGACCCATTAATTTAATTTCTAAATAATCACCTACACATAAAATTTCAAATTTAATGCACTGTTTTTAATTTATTATTATTATTATTATTATTATTATTATTATTATTATTAGCACCGCGTCTTACTACCCGTTCGGGTTATACGCACTTACGCTAATGTGCAATGGTAGGGTGATTGTGAGATGAAATGGAGGACCTACAGTTTAACGTGGAATCCGAACCACGGTAGAGGCCTGGCATTCCTCACATTCACAAGTTGTGATTAATACACATCTTGTCAGAGGTGAAGGAAGAGTTTGGCAATCAGATAAATCTGTGCCGGGACCGAGGATTGAACCCCGGGCCCTCAGCACAGAAGTCTGACACCTTACCCCTAGACCACCAGGTCACCTTTGTTTTTAATTTACTACCTTGTTAAATTATTCTTAAAGAAGACTATTGTGGTAGTCTACGTAGGCTCAAATACCTTATATACCTCTGTACAAAATATGTAGCACAAATTATATGCTTATCAATACAATAATATAAAATAGCCTAAAAAGTTTTTTCCAGTCTGAAAATTTAAAAAAAATCTGAGCACTCTGGATTTGAACACCTGAGCTCTAGATTATTAGGATGTCACGTTACCACCTCAGCTAAACTGAGGGTTAAATGAATATGAAAAAAAATTAATAAATATATAATTATAATTTCACACAAACAAATATGTTTGTTGAAGGATTGAACAAAGTGTCCAAAGCAATCATTTTTTTTTCCTTCTGTAAAGCTATTTTGTACAATGGTATGTTTATTTCAACAAAATCACTCTCAGAAGTTTGCAACCGAAGAAGGGGATGGCGTCCATTTGGTTCTAATATGCTTCATTCGCCAGACCAACCTTGTCTCGCATAGTGTGAGACGGTATCATCACATTAGCCAAGAAACACACGTATTGTTCCTTATTTAATGTCCAACTCTTTTCCATATTACTACTACACCAGCATGTGAAATCCACCCCCAGCTTGAGACAGAGAAGCGACCACTATAACGGGGTTGATGCACATAGGGTGGTTGAAAACGAGAATTTTTAGGGCGATACACTAGCACACGACCATCATTTGATGAACTCCATACCTTCTCGTCAGTAAAAATAGCTCTCCTCCAATATTCTAATGGCCGTTATAGGTTTTCTTGTGTGAAATTCAGTCGATCCTTCTTCTGCCATTCTGTTAATCTATATTTTGAAGCAGCAGTAACTGAATGGAGCCCTATTTCTCTTGACCACTCCAAAATGGTGTATTTTGACAAGTTAAACCCAACCCGCCTGAGCTATAGCAACTAGCGCGGCGTCTTTTTCCCGAGTAGTTTTGCGTGAAGCACCTCCATCATGACGACTTTTGAGGCTGTTTTCACTTTCCCATCTACATTTCTACAACGAAACTGTTTTTCGCAAACACGGTATTGTACACGAAATTTCACTGTCCACGTACCCTGCCTCCACTAAACCCAGAATCTTTCCTTTATCAGCTTCACTTAAACGTCCATTATCGTTCCATGGCTGAATTAACTGTCAACAATAACTTTGAAAAACATTTCAAACACTCCAAGGATAGATGTTTTGTTTTGTTCTCCTACTTAGAAACAAACAACGGTTGATCAAATGAGCCATCTTTGATATGTTTCCATCATGTGAAAGCTTCCACTGCTATGATCCATTTATGGGGATGTAAATAATAATAATATGACCCAGTAATTTAAGAAAGTATATTATATAATAAAAGTTATAAGATTATATATAATCAACATTAAAAAGCAAAATTATACCCTACTGGACTTTAAATATCAATTATTGATACAGTTAAACACTAGGTCCAAGTTTCCAGCTTATTCACTTTGGTTTTTTAGTCATGGTACATATGGGGTTTGAATTCCTGATAAATGTACTGCGAAAGTTTTTCTCTAATTTTTTTAATACCCAACCAGCACCAAATTTTGGATACAATAACTCTCAATCTTTATCTTCCTCAGCCCTACTCAATTATAGTAAGTAATATATATGCTTATATACCGAATGAGTGGTGAGAAGTGATGGTGAAAAAATAAATACAAATTTGCCGAAGATCGAACGCCTTATACACCACATCTAACATTATTTCATGGAATGATACAAGTCAAACTCATTAGTAAGGACCTTACAGAAAAGTTACAGTCACAAATAAAACTAGATAGCAACCGAAAATTCATACAAAATAGTAAAAAAAAAATAGATTTAAATACATTATCCATAGTATTCACTTCAAAATTTTTTTTAATATGCCAATTTTCGAACTACGTTGCCACATTTTATCATTTATATAATAAAATAATATGTTTAAGTCATGAAAAACCGTGATTTTCAAAGAAAGAAGAAGAAATAGACAAAAACAGATGATTAGAGAATGGTGTCAGATACTAACCTGAATAGAGTTAAATTTGATTGATAAACAATTATTTTCAAAATAGTGAGGTATTTCATGTGCATAATTTTTAACACAAAATTCGAACCTTGTCCTCTACGCCATGGTTAACTGGAATACACAGCATGAGAAATCATTTAAGAAATACCAGCTAGTTAAACCCAATCATGATTCGAGCCAAGACTTTCTTGTCATAGACAAAACGGACTAAATTAACTTGACATCCAAGCTAATTTATACGTTGTTTTCCTCACACCTCTTTATATCCTCCCCTATAGCCTCCTTATTTTAACCCTCCTAGAAAATTCTCTTTCCTAATACCTCCTTGACTCTGGAAGCTTAGCTTGTAGCATCCAATCGAATAATTACACACAAAGCTATCGAAATCGAATGGCTGGAGAGGACATTGCTTATAGTGTATTTGGCGAAGGTAGGCCGGCCTATTAAACCATGGAGCAAGATTGGTTTGCTGTACTGATTTAACGGGCAGCAACCAATGAGCACCGATTCAAAGGTCAAACAAAACCAACTAAAAAAATATAATTTATAAGAAGACTATATACTTATAACACGATTCAACTACTTCAGTGGTAATATGTTCTAAGACGCTACTCTCGCAATAGACTAGACTGACAATGACGGGAGAGATCCGGGTTATATCCCGGTCTGGTTCACTGAGAGAGTTTTTTCCTAAATGGTTTTCAACCCTCCCTACACGCAAATGTGGGCACACTTTCTGTAAATTCAGCCTTCTTCAGCATTAAAACATTAGAGTAAATAGTATACAGGCGTAAAACTCGAATGGATGCGGTGCGGTGCTAAAATAATAATAATAATAATAATAATAATAATATTTAGCACCGCGTCTTACTACACGTTCGGGTTATACGCTTAAGTACTAATTACGCTAATGGATTAGGAATTGGGAGGGTTGAATTTAGAGGAAGTGAACCCGCATTTGCGTGGAGGGAGAGTGGAAAACCATTTAGGAAAAACCACCCCCAGTTCACCCGACCGAGATTCGAACCTCGATCTCCCCGTCCTAGGCGGTCGAGCTCAACACGACTAGCGCGTTAGCCAACTACGCCACCGAGGCGGGTACGGCGCTAAAAAATATACATAAATAATATATATATATATTTTTTATTTGGTTTTGAACCTACAAAATGCGGTATTATCTAGACTTACATATTAATATATTGCTTACTTGAAAAAAAAAGGAATAAGCACATTAAAATTTGTTTATGCCACAGTAATGAGCCAGTAACTATTTTAAAATGTTTAAAAGTGGTATCAAAAAAATTATACTTTTTTTAAATAACCAATTTAGCGTGAAAAGCCCTACCTAGAAATTAATGTAGGTCTAAATCAATGAATCCTTACATCTTTACTAACGGGTGGGATATGGGTGGCAATAAGCATTTACTGGTAAGTTGTTTCCACCTCCTTGGTATCAAACCTGTCCTTGAGCTTATGAACAAACGTTTGCTCACTACATTGTAATGTATGGGATTGGGAAAGTGGATATTGTGGGTTAAGGTCTTCTAATACAGACCAGCCAATTGGAGCCAACCTTTGGGCTAAATAAAGATTCTCTTCTGTTTCATAAGATAACTAATATATACACGCAAACAATCGATTAGTTGCTAAAATAATCCTATTACACGTGTTTAAATAGCGTGCAATTCTAGTCCAGTTTGTCGATGATGGGTAAGTTAGGGCTAGAATCTCAGCCGAGCCTATTGAGGGTGTTTATTCCTAAATGGTTTCGAACCTTTCCTCCGTGTGAATATGGATAAATCCACATTCAATTCGACCTCCTTTACCTAACTCACTCGCGTATTGATATGTGTACAGCCCAGATGGGTAGTAAGACGTGATTGTATATTTAGTTTAATATATAAATATATTATAACATATTTTCTTGGCTATATTATTCTTTTTCTTGTAGCACGGAAAATTGGAATAAAATAGAAATTCTACGTTTCTTTGAATGTTTTCAAATAGAGTATATTTTAGTTTTCATTACCGTCTCTGAAACTTCTGAAAAACAGATGTGAAGTGGATATAATATTATGATTGTTGTTTGGAAATGAAAATTTATAACACGTAGAAAACTCAACATTTTAGAAAATATTCTAATTTGATCTTTCGTAAGGAGCGAATACTATAATAAGATGAAGACTTAGATATTATTGTAATTTAATAAATGCAAGTATGAATTAAATTGGTAAGGTAATCTTTAAAATATTGTATATAAACACATTATAATTTGCCCTTATAAGAAGTTGGCATAGTTTGGTAATATCTGTTTACATTGGTAGTGTTGTTGGGATATAAGTCAGATATATACAAAATATAACCATGGCATAACAACTTGAACTGACAAGCATTCACAATGGAATTCAGAGTCAAAACATCTTAACACTACAAACAGTTTAAAAAGTTAAAATAAAAGACAATTTTAAATACCAAGTTAAAATATATTACACCATATATGAAGAGTTGGTTAGTTAAAAATGTTTTAGTGACCAAGTATTTTACATAAAAGTTGGTTTTGAGTTTTTAATATTATCTAAGTCTTATCTGTGGTTTTTTATCCCTGTATTCTTTCCAGTTTTCCGGTGTGAGCTGGAGTTTACCGGAACTTCATTGACCCGACATGTTTCAGTTCTGTGAATGGCGTACCATCATCATGGGGGTCATTTTCTGCAGAAACACGGCGTGTTGTAACGACCTATAGATGTAGATGTCTTAGTGTGGTTGATCGTAGAATCAGGTGCTTGTGGTGCTGGAAACCTAATATGATGTGTAGTTGAAATCCTGAGGTAAGCATATGTTAGGTGTGAAGTGATGTAAAAAAATTTTTATTGTGAAGCTGTGACAGGTTGTAAAGATATATGGATAGAATGAGGAGGATAAATGGTTCTAATCTTCTCGACTCCGGCTCGAACGGGCCTTTTTTCTACGCTGGAGGGTAAAGCAGGACAAATGGGGTTTAAAAGATTTTAATGTTCTTGGGTAAATATTTGAGAGTATTAATTAAGATTTGGTTGGATGAAAATGATTGTTCATTTAGGATTTTTTTAATGGAGGATAGCTGCTTGGATGGAAAAAATTTCGGCTAAGTTTAGTTATGTTCCTTTTTTAGAATAGTGTAGGAGTTTCAAACATTGTTTGTGTTTTTCTTCCTTCGGGGGAGGCAAAGGTGACCTGTCCAGGCCCAGGTCGCGGAGTCGTTGTTGTAATTTTTTATTTCGGAGACATTTGATATGTGTCCGCTGTGGGTCCTTGATGGTCAAGGATTTGTAGTCAGCAAGGTGGTACGAAGGAGGGGGAGGAGAGAGGGTCGTAGCTGATAGGCAGGTTGTGGGGGAACGGGGGGTGATGATGCAAATAGGTAGAGGAAAGGGGCAGGTGTGAGAAGGGCTTTGAAAATGCTGTATTGCTCGGCTCGGGTCTTACGGCGTTGCCCCCCTTTGTTGCGGCGATATGGGGGAGGAGGGGTCATGAAGAAGGGAGTGGCAAAGAGAGGATGAGTTGATTTGGGAAGGATGGGCAACCCGGATGGTTCTGAGCACTGGATTAGGAAGGATGGCAGCCCGAATGGTTCTGAGAGCTAGATTGGGAAGGATGGTAGCCCGAATGGTTCTGAGCGCTAGAGTAGGTAGGAAGATGAGGAAGGTTGTTTGTAAAAAATAACTGACATGAGTGTGTCTAGTGTCCCGAGTTTTTTCTTTCTTTCATAAGGTTATTTTTATTATTTATATAAATTACATTGATAATATTAAATTAATAGACAAACATAAATGAAAACAATAACATACACCAACCCATTTGGTTCTCGAATGAAAAATTATACATTGTTTTAAAATAAAAGTTCTCTGATTTTTGTCCATCCCCGAATTAGGGTACAACACAATAACGCGGGGGTATGTGTCCCCTCCACACTGCTCATACAGCCCGGTCGGCTATCACCTCGTAAGTGCCCTCCGCGCAACACTGGGCAACACACGCACTTTCACTGAACTCGGCCTACTGGCCGGCATCACCCGCTATCTGGCCTCCCCTCCCAGTCTCACACGACTAGGAGAGGGGTCACGAACCCCACGATTGGACTCCCCGGTCACCTGCCAACGTCGACGAAGGGATTCACGACGCCGTCCCTTATTCGGCGGTAG
The DNA here is from genome assembly GCA_033556935.1 of Timema podura. Classification (NCBI taxonomy): domain Eukaryota; kingdom Metazoa; phylum Arthropoda; class Insecta; order Phasmatodea; family Timematidae; genus Timema; species Timema podura. The sequence continues at coordinate 52,223,006 of JAVRXN010000013.1, read as the reverse complement.
GGATGGCCAGGGGCGTCGTAATCGCCGATGCCCCGGACGATTCGGTTGGAGCTGGCTTGCGCCCGACTGAAAAATCGCTCCGCCAGCCCACGGATACGGCTGTCCAGGGATGGGAGGCCTGACATGGTCAGGAGAACGCGGTTTGGGATGCGGGGCGGGGCCCCGAGGATAAGGCGAAGGAACCGGTGGTATACGGCACGGAGATGATTGTACCTGTATCTAGGTAAGTAGGAGTATACGGGAGCGGAGTAGAGAAGGATGGACATCACACAGAGCAGAAAATGTCTGATCTTGTGGCCGTATGCCAACGGACTGACCGGGCGCAACAGAGGAGCCAGCTTCACCATGACGCCCCTGGCCCTACCCACCGTAGAACGCAGGTGCGGGTCCCAGCTGCATTTCGCGTCCAGGGTCACACCCAGCCACCGGACTGTCTGCGACCACGGCACCCTCCACGTGAAGTGGCTGCAGGGGGCCCGACGGCCGACGCGTGAACAAAATAGCCTGCGTCTTTTGGGACTGATAGCGAGGGATCGAGATCGAAGGTAGGCCAACAGCCCCCGCATCGCGAAGGTGAGTTAGGCCCAGACCACCTTAGCGTCCGCGGACTGCGCCAGGATAGCAGTGTCGTCCGCGAACTGGAACAGCGCTGTGCCGTGCGGAACGAGCATGCGAGCATGCGGAACGAGCATGTCTCGCACGAACAGCGAGTAAAGGAGCGGAGACAGGCAGGAGCCCTGGGGACCCCACCCTGAATCGGTCGAGGTGACGAAAGGGTATTCTCGACTTCCACTCTGAAGGAGCGGTGATTCTCTCGAGTATATCGAGTATATTTATTACTGGGTTCCCATTTTCCTTATGGTAATGCATCAACCATTTTTATCAGTTGGAGGAGGTTGGGCCCAACCTCCTCCCAATCTTACTCTATAAACTTATACTAAACATATATTTTTTTAACCTCTTATAATTATTCTTACTAATTCTATATACATCATTGTTATATATTTTTACGGCTGGATTGTCATTTGGTCCTATTTTTTAATAAATTTTGGGCTTAATAAATCCCCTTGGCCTGGCGCTATCTATTGAGAACCTTTGACACTATTGGCGGGCGCACTGGGGGCTCTCGGTGGTTCACTCGGTTTCGGAACGGTCACTAGATTGCCATTCAACATTTGATTGGTTTTGGTTGGTGGTTTGAGTGTTTTAGATGTTCTGCAAATTTAGATTTCGTTCTATTAAATTTAAAATCAGAAATATGTTCTTTGTAACGAGTTTTTTAGTAAGATACACCCTCCTCATAACTAACGATATTGTTTGTTTTAAAAACACGATCATTCAAATAAAAATATTTGTACCATCCTCAGAATATTGTGAACGCCAAACTATTCACTGTCAGGCCTGAACATCACATGGGAGACAAACCTCCAAAGCCACGCCTTCAACTTCCACTAGGACCTCGGTTTCAAACCGACTCCGCTACCACCGGGCTGATTTATTACACCTTGCTGCAAACTGGCAAATTACGTCATCGCATGTCAGGCCACCACTTCGCCGGGGACTTTCACCCCACTGCTATTGATATATAAAATCTAAAATTGAATGGATGAAATCCATACAGATTTAAATAACTGCACAACAAAGGGCTAGACTGAACCATAATTATTAGGCAACAGAAAAAAATTGGAACTTCTTCGGGATTCACTCCAAAACACCTAATTTATCATGCTAAAAGAAGCCTGGATTAATATCCTGCCAAAAAAGAAAAAATACATCACAATCGGTAGAGTGGTTCCAATATATATATATAACACCCCATATCCAGTTGACACTTCACCGGGACTCTCACCAAAATACACCGATTATAATTATTTTACTAAAAATGCCTGGATAAATATTCTACAGAATAATAAAAATTACACCACAGTTATTATGTGGTTCCATCAATTTATACAAACAATCGGCTGGCCCTTCACCGGGACTCACACCGAAACACCTGATTATACACAAATAATGCTAGAACCTGTCTGAATATTGGTCCAGTATAAAAGTAAAAACCACACCACAATCGGTTAAGTGGTTCCAGAGCTCCTAAGTTACAGATACAAATAAATCCGATCGTATCTTTAACGGAAACTCAAACCCTGACTGTGTGTATGCTAGATCCTCCCTTAGCAGACATCCTAATTAATATAAATAAATGCACCGCCATCGTTTATGAAGTTTCAGGTATCTTTGGCTATCGACAGACATTCTTAAAAACAGTACAAAACTTAAAATACTTTTTTACTTAAAGATATTTACATTCCAAACCTTATAAAAACATGGATATCATTTAAAGTGTTTTTAAGCTCGTAAACCAAATACAAAATGTCTCCTTGCTTTTCAATTATTTAAACCTCCTTACTCCAATATTAATACTTGCCTACGATATGGCCAGTTTAATTGTTTGGATTAACATCAATTAACTACTAACATTATAAATTTAATTTATTAGAAAATGATCATCAACGTAAATCTTATTACACTACCATTTTTCTCAATCTAAGTATTTATCACAACTTTTTATCAATAGTTATTTTGTGGCCATTATGGTAACACTAAAGAAAGTATGGAATCAAACTATGGCACCACAAATTTATAGACAGTCATAATAACGTTGACGAAACAAATAAATTCACTCTTATAACTAAAATATGTCCAATAAATAAGATGTTATCTTTTTTTTTTTGTCAACCCAGAAATAATATAAAATATTTTAAATCAGGATGGGAGCCCTTAAATTATCCAAGTTTTTTTTTAACTCAGCTTGTTACAAATAAAGTAGAGTTTTTATAGTTAATATTTTATTTGCTTTACATGTGTGGAATATAATAATTAGTTATTAATACATTCATAATTGGCTATTCACAGTATTAAGATTCTGTAAAGAAGGAGACTTTCTTTATGTTACCATGTAAAACCAATAAATGTGGGTAGCACTTCTACCAAAATAACGTGTGGCGTGTTTAAATCTTTAGCAGCTAGAAAAAATAGCCAGCCCATATATTAATGCGACCAAACATAATTAATTAACTAAGTATGTAACGAATCATTGATTTTATTAGGAAGGGAATAAAAAAGTAAAATTAATTTAGTAGATCAAACCATTTGGACATCGCTAAAAGACATAAACCCTCCCCCATCACTCCTTTCCAACAGTCAAGAATATAATTTAAGGACTTAAGGCTTTCTCTAAATCCGGCCCTGGGCGTAGCTAGGCAAACTATTCTGCAGTCATGTGTGGAGGTATAGCATACCACGCGGGCTGAGCCAATAAGTTGCTACTTTTCAATTTCGACGGAGTGTACGTGTAGTGTGCTATGGTGTGTTGCGTGCATCCTCTGAGTTGAACATCAGATGGAACACGTGTACTGTACGTGTGATTGAATATCACTGTCAGCATTGGAAAGGAGAGCGTAGGTGTTTTGTGATTTTGAAAGAATTTGTACCATATTTAGACTAACATACTACGACTGGATGAATGCACTGCACTGGATACATTGTGAAGGATTTATCAGAACCCTTTGTGAAGCTAGCTACACAGTAAGACATCGCTCTAACACTATCACTACCCAGGCAATTAACACAAGTGTATCGATCATCTTGTTTAACCAGTTTGATTCAAACTATTGCAGTATCCTCTCTATAATAACACACTCTTTGTTTGTATCCTCTATGCCCTGGCACGTATCCTCTATGCCCTGGCACGTATCCTCTATGCCCTGGCCTGTATCCTCTATGCCCTGGCATGTATTCTCTATGCCCTGGCATGTATCCTCTATGCCCTGGCACGTATCCTCTATGCCCTGGCACGTATCCTCTATGCCCTGGCACGTATCCTTTATGCCCTGGCATGTATCCTCTATGCCCTGGCCTGTATCCTCTATGCCCTGGCACGTATACTCTATGCCCTGGCACGTATCCTCTATGCCCTGGCATGTATCCTCTATGCCCTGGCCTGTATCCTCTATGCCCTGGTCTGTATCCTCTATGCCCTGGCCTGTATCCTCTATGCCCTGGCACGTATCCTCTATGCCCTGGCCTGTATCCTCTATGCCCTGGCATGTATCCTCTATGCCCTGGCCTGTATCCTCTATGCCCTGGCCTGTATCCTCTATGCCCTGGCATGTATCCTCTATGCCCTGGCATGTATCCTCTATGCCCTGGCACATATCCTCTATGCCCTGACATTTATCCTCTATGCCCTGGCATGTATCCTCTATGCCCTGGCACGTATCCTCTATGCCCTGGCATGTATCCTCTATGCCCTGGCACGTATCTTCTATGCCCTGGCACGTATCCTCTATGCCCTGGCATGTATCCTCTATACCCTGGTATGTATCCTCTATGCCCTGGCACGTATCCTCTATGCCCTGGCACGTATCCTCTATGCCCTGGCACGTATCCTCTATGCCCTGGCCTGTATCCTCTATGCCCTGGCCTGTATCCTCTATGCCCTGGCCTGTATCCTCTATGCCCTGGCATGTATCCTCTATGCCCTGGCATGTATCCTCTATGCCCTGGCACGTATCCTCTATGCCCTGGCACGTATCCTCTATGCCCTGGCACGTATCCTCTATGCCCTGGCCTGTATCCTCTATGCCCTGGCCTGTATCCTCTATGCCCTGGCACGTATCCTCTATGCCCTGGCACGTATCCTCTATGCCCTGGCATGTATCCTCTATGCCCTGGCCTGTATCCTCTATGCCCTGGCATGTATCCTCTATGCCCTGGCCTGTATCCTCTATGCCCTGGCATGTATCCTCTATGCCCTGGCACGTATCCTCTATGCCCTGGCATGTATCCTCTATGCCCTGGCCTGTATCCTCTATGCCCTGGCCTGTATCCTCTATGCCCTGGCATGTATCCTCTATGCCCTGGCATGTATCCTCTATGCCCTGGCACGTATCCTCTATGCCCTGACATTTATCCTCTATGCCCTGGCATGTATCCTCTATGCCCTGGCACATATCCTCTATGCCCTGGCATGTATCCTCTATGCCCTGGCACGTATCTTCTATGCCCTGGCACGTATCCTCTATGCCCTGGCATGTATCCTCTATACCCTGGTATGTATCCTCTATGCCCTGGCACGTATCCTCTATGCCCTGGCACGTATCCTCTATGCCCTGGCACGTATCCTCTATGCCCTGGCCTGTATCCTCTATGCCCTGGCCTGTATCCTCTATGCCCTGGCCTGTATCCTCTATGCCCTGGCATGTATCCTCTATGCCCTGGCATGTATCCTCTATGCCCTGGCACGTATCCTCTATGCCCTGGCACGTATCCTCTATGCCCTGGCCTGTATCCTCTATGCCCTGGCCTGTATCCTCTATGCCCTGGCACGTATCCTCTATGCCCTGGCACGTATCCTCTATGCCCTGGCATGTATCCTCTATGCCCTGGCCTGTATCCTCTATGCCCTGGCATGTATCCTCTATGACCTGGCCTGTATCCTCTATGCCCTGGCATGTATCCTCTATGCCCTGGCACGTATCTTCTATGCCCTGGCCTGTATCCTCTATGCCCTGGCATGTATCCTCTATACCCTGGCAGGTATCCTCTATGCCCTGGCACCTATCCTCTATGCCCTGGCCTGTATCCTCTATGCCCTGGCACGTATCCTCTATGCCCTGGCACGTATCCTCTATGCCCTGGCATGTATCCTCTATACCCTGGTATGTATCCTCTATGCCCTGGCATGTATCCTCTATGCCCTGGCATGTATCCTCTATGCCCTGGCACGTATCCTCTATGCCCTGGCACGTATCCTCTATGCCCTGGCATGTATCCTCTATGCCCTGGCATGTATCCTCTATGCCCTGACATGTATCCTCTATGCCCTGTCATGTACCCATAAATGTATTCCGGGAGTCTAATGCCTGTAGTGGCTACTAAGTAAATACTCTAAAGGGTATTAAAAGCGATATTTATCTTTGAGTACCGCTTGAATTTCAAAATTCTCCTTAATTCGGATTGTTGGTGCTATGAATGTGATAAGACGTCTATAAGCAGCTCACTTGAGCATCAAGTAGAAATACAAAATACTTTCTTTGATATGCTAGAACCTTTGTAGCGTCTTATGATGAGCCACAACGTTGTATTTCAAAAAACTGGACACTAAATCTTTACTAGTCCTATCCCACCACAACTAAAATAGTATAATGTCCTAAACTCACCGAGCCCCATTCCACTGTGTACGTCCCAAGTTGGCTATCTTCCTTGCTACACAACCGGCTATCGCGAACGTGTTGTTTAGACTGACAGCGCGAGGCCAGGAGGCTCATCGACGCCACTTGTTTGCAAAGGATGCCGGGAAGAGTGGAGTACGATGTTCCAACGCTAGATGGTTGCCGATGCCAATAGACTATTCTGGATGAATCCAGGGTTCTCTAGTCACATGTTCCCCGTCCACTATTACCCCTTCCCCTTCTTTTCTCTCCTTGTATGTTTATTGTGTGTGTAACCCCTACTTCCCCCCTCTCTGAGCAACTGAGATCGGATAAATACTGCCAGGAGGTCAGAGGACAGATCACTCTTGGAAAGCTATATATCTGGGGCACATTTACGTGTTCCCAACAAAAATGTAGCTCTAATTTAATTTTCAGCATTTGTAATTCAAAATTCCTTTTCGGCTAGTAGTACAATTAAAATATTCAGAGTAGTACAATTTAAATATTCAGAGTCCTTTTACAAGGAAAGGTTTGTTAAACATTCAGTGTCTTTTACATGGAAAGGTAGTTAAATATTTAGAGTTATTTTATAAGGAATAGTATGCTAAATATTCAGAGTCCTTTTACAAGGAAAGGTTTGTTAAACATTCAGTGTCCTTCCGAGTTATATTAAATATTCAGAGTCCTTTTTTAGTCATTCTGACTTATAAATAAAACTTATACTTACCTTGTTTAAACTTAAATTTGTCTTGTTTATAAATTAACCTTACATTTAAATACTTAACTTCTGATATGTTGATTTCACTTATTTCCTATCTAACTGTTTTACTCTATCCTGGAAATATTCTCTAATTATTGTCTGGTCTTCTCCTTATTTATGTTTTAGCGCCATGATGTTGGATGGGTTGCAGGGAAACATGAGCAAATATATTATATCATAATATATTTGTTTTTATTGTCCTATCAGTTCACTCTGCATTTTATTTCCCCCCATTTTTTTTTTTTTTTTTTTTGCTCTATAACTTTGTATGCCTGCCTTGGTCCTGGAGGACGAAAATGGGCTACACCTCCAAAACACCCTTGTACTACCTCAGTACAACCCTTCTACGTACATCTAGAGGACACAGAGAGATAAAGAGAGGTAATTCGGACATTTGGAAATCATAAACAGCTGAGCATATGACAGAATATAATGTGTAATTTATTATTTTAAATAAACAATATCCAGGCATTGTGTGTGTAAAATTATATTTTTCTTGTAAGTTTTAAATAATAATATCAAATGCTACTATGGCCATCCAGGGTATACTTTAGAGGAAAAAAGAACTCTGATTTTTTCCTGTCCCTTTTTACCTAATAAACGTGTGCCGAGCATTGGGGCGTGAATGCCAAGATGGTGCAATGCCCGCCATCTCGATAACTTACAGTTCATTTGTTCGAATGAAGCTCAAGGAGTAGATGCTCTCTTTGAAGGTAGGGAAGATAATCAATCGACTTGATCTTTCTGATCCCCCTCTTCGCTTCTAAATCCAGATAAGACCTCTTTTGTCATGTCACTCACTGAGTATGCGCGAACAATGGGTGCCAAGTGATGGTGGGGTGCTGGGGGAGGTCAGCCCCACTTATTACCGGAAGTAGGAGAGTAAGGCTCTCCAACAGAGATGGCGTTGTTTTAAATACTTGATCATATTTACAAGAGCGAAATGTGTTATTGACACTGTGACTGGTGAGGGCAACGAAGATGGTTTAAAATGACCGATAAGGGCCAGCGCAACAGATAGCGGAATATGTTGCCCTCAGAAATGGTAGTGATAATGAATGCAGTGTGAGTCCACGTGATTTAATACAGCTATTAAATATTCAAAAATATAAAACATGAGTTTATTTGCGTTGTTTTGAGGGATTCAGTAAAACTGGTTAATTCCCTCTCAAGTACAGGTCAGTTCAAGTTATGTACACTGTACAGTATCATACTCAATACAGAGGTTTCTAAATAACTATGGAGGTTAGTGGTCTGATTGTTCCTGATAACACAGACATGGAGGTTAGTGTTCTGATTGTTCCTGGATAACAGACATGGAGGTTAGTGTTCTGATTGTTCCTGGATAAAGACATGGAGGTTAGTGTCTGATTGTTCCTGGAATAACAGACATGAAGGTTAGTGGTCTGATTGTTCCTGGATAACAGACATGGAGGTTAGTGGTCTGATTGTTCCTGGATAACAGACATGGTAGGTTAGTGGTCTGATTGTTCCTGGATAACAGACATGAGGTTAGTGGTCTGATTGTTCCTGATAACAGACATGGAGGTTAGTGGTCTGATTGTTTCTGATAAACAGACCATGGAGGTTAGTGTTCTGATTGTTCCTGATAACAGACAGACCATGGAGGTTAGTGGTCTGATTGTTCCTGGATAACAGAACCATGGTAGGTTAGTGTCTGATTGTTCCTGGGTAAACAGACATGGAGGTTAGTGGTCTGATTGTTCCTGATAACAGACATGGAGGTTAGTGTTCTGATTGTTCCTGATAACAGACAGACATGGAGGTTAGTGGTCTGATTGTTTCTGAATAACAGACAGGAGGTATGTTATGTTCCTGATACAGACAGACCATGGAGGTTAGTGGTCTGATTGTTCCTGGATAACAGACAGAGTACCACATGACAGACATGGAGGTTAGTGGTCTGATTGTTCCTGGATTAACAGAGAGTTATGTCTGAGTCAAACAGACATGGAGGTTAGTGGTCTGATTGTTCCTGAATAACAGACAGACCATGGAGGTTAGTGGTCTGATTGTTCCTGGATAACAGACAGACCACTGGGGTTAGTGTTTGATTGTTCCTGAATAACAGAAAGACCATGGAGGTTAGGATTCTGATGTTGGATCCTTGGTAACTGACAGATTCAGACATGACCATGGAGGTTAGTGTCTGATTGTTCCCTTGAATAACAGACATACGACCAACAGACAGACATGGAGGTTAGTGTTTGATTGTTCCTGAATAACAACAGATCATGGAGGTTAGGTTCTGATTGTTCCTGAATAACAGACAGACCACAGACAGATCATGGAGGTTAGTGTTCTGATTGTTCCTGAATAACAGAAACACTATGGAGTTCGGTAATCTGATTAAATTTATAACATTTTATACTCTACCTCAAATAGTTTTATATGTTAGCCTATATCATAGTTTTAGTCTGTTTTAACATTCCAACTTATTACATATTAATAACAATCAGTAGAAGCTAAGTGTTACCCTGTGTCTACAACTACAATTTTGCCATATGCATATTTATTATTCTGTCAATAGTATTTATATTATAATAATTTTTAACATTTTATAAACTTTTTTAACGATCAATTTAATCAAAACTATTTTGGTACAACTTATATAACATTTTGATTAGTTTTATAAACCTTATTTATACCGGTGTATAGATTATAATTACTTGTCGTATTACAATTTTGACCTTAAGCTCTAACAATTATTGTAATTCAGTGGACTTCTTATTTAACTATTTTATTCGCTTTACGGTAGTTCCCTCGGAATAGGGCCACCAATATCAAATATAATGTTAGTAAAAGATGAAAACGTATTCAGTAAAATAATATCATGGAGCCACGAAAATTTATCAAATTTAATGAAGAGGCTAAATTTAAGACCAGGTTTAGCCTACATTATATTCGACCGGTATAACGTTAAAATATCAAAAATAAGTAAGCTACTTAATAGATGGTCCAATCTGAAAAGGGTATAGGGATAATAGCGTCAATTCATTTAAAATCCAGAGAAAATTTCCGGGTGCACCACTGTTCATTCGAATATTTTAAATTAAGCCCGAGACTGGGCACAGCTTTCCTCTTGCGAGCTGCTAGTCATATTTATTGAAAGCAAACAAAATGTTTGACAAACTATTCTTTAACCTGATCCCAAAATAAGGGCGTGTTTAATTTATTTGTGTTCATGGATGTCATGAAATAGTCTTACCTGTCTACTTGACCTGCTACCTACTGATACTAGATCGAACAACGTGGGGGCGATTGTGACAACCTAATTCATCTTACAGCTCAATGATGTGTTTGGAAACCTTCATTTGTAATTAGTTTCAATTTATTTACAATATTTCGGAATCATTCAAATTGAAAATGAAATAATTTATACACAATCGTCTTACAAATTAGTAAATAAAAAATGAAATGAAAGTTTTACCTCAATCAATGGCATTCCACACATTCACAAGTTGTGATTAATACACGTCTTGTCAGAGGTGAAGGAAGGGTTTGACAATCAGATAAATCTGTGCCGGGACCGAGGATTGAACCCCGGACCCCCAGCACAGAAGTCTGACACCTTACCCCTAGACCGCCAGGTCACCTAACTCGATTAATTAAACCACATTTTACTATAAATGTTAGTATTTAGACTTGGTCTATTCCAGCAGGCAGCTGGAGGCCAGTGTTTTCTGTTTCCCAACACGCTAGGCTACAGTTTGCGCCCACAATTGAACATAAAGGAAAGTGTATTTAGGACGTTCTATTGTGTACATTCAGTTTAACATTTTTACCTCGACTATCACATTATGACTATATCTTAAAGATCCGCCATAGTAGAACTAAGTAAGGTAAGCCCCCTTCTCATTATAAAAGGATGCTACAGAAACTGTGCAACTTCATTTACCTCACATATATTATTATAATATTGCGTATATTTGTTACATTTAATATCTCTACTTTCCAAATATTGGTTGTACATTTCTAAAGAGAGTGTTGGTTCAAATCCTGGCAAAGAGTGGTGCGACACGCTATTATAAACACGGTCCCAGATGCTCGCGACCTCGAGTCTTTACGAAGCGCCTGTGAAAGCAACAAAGTGAAGTTTCTTTGAATAAATACATTTGGCCGTTATTCAAAAAGATCCTAAGTAGGTAAGTTTGTCCAAGAAGTGAATGAGGATGTTAACATTTGAAGGGTCCCTTGATGGTATTCTTTGATAACTCTTGACAATAATGTCTTCCACCCTGGCCGAGATAGCATCACGGTATTTAGGGCTCGGGGAATCAGATAAAGCCAAGGAAAGGTTGTCGCTGTTCATACAACCCGTCTGGAAATATGAGCCCCAGAAGTTGATTAGAGGCCCACAAACATAAATCAGAGTAACATACAAACTTGTGAACGTTCTGTGACAATACCCGTCATTCAACGGCGCGGCGGTCTTATTTCAAAACTGACATGTAGGCATAACAGAGGACTCTATTAATTGATTTAGTAGTAATTTATGGTTCAACCAACTGAAGGATCAATAATCGTCATTCATTTCTCTATTTACGACAAAAGCTGACTGGCACAAACAAATACAGGACTCAAGACTCTGTGAAGGTGCCCAAAGGAGGTAACGCAGAGGAACAGAATTAGTTCTACAGTGACCAATCAATGTTGGTTTCTAAGTCCTCAGATTAGGGGGCAGACTAGTTTCAGCTGAAGATAAATATTCCAGAAACACAACGTTTCTGATTTTGAACATAGTTTTAAAAATATTTATGCCTACTAGAGAAATTGAATTTTCTTGTCCATTCCATTTATTTTTGTGTATCTTGTGTTGAACAACAGCCTGTAAGTAATATTCCAAACAAAGAAACATATTTTACAAGTCTTGACAGATTTAACATTTTATTGTTACAATTAGGACTATTACAAAAACAATAAATTTGGGATAGTTTTTTGATTTATTGATAAATGTAATCGCTTTATTAAAGATTGCCTTGTCAACGGCTGATATTCTGTACTCTGAACTTTATCTACCTTTATATCTGGGGCCATTGCTGAAACAAGTCTTCAATGTAGTGGATAGTGACCTTAATCACAACCATACAAATTCAACCCCTTTAAAGAAACTATTAAAACTACTTTAGTTTCAAACACAGACCTGAAAAATATATCAATTATATATATATATATATATAAACATATATATATACACATATATATATATAATTTAGGCTACATTTGAAATATCAATAATGATGAAACATTTATTTTATTTTTCAAGGTTTAGTGTGTAATTAACTCTAAGGTGAGTCAGTAAAATGTTCATAGCTAGAAAAAATACTAGATATACCTTCACGTATTCATACGTCAAGTCATGCAATGTGCAGCTGTCCCTTTTGATAAAGAGTAGCAAATCTATAAAATAACAATAATGATGTAGTAAAATGTAATCATTGTTGACCGCAACAATGTTTGTGCTTCGACGGTCCTAACTAACACAATCCTGCTCTGCCCAGACTTCAGCCATTAATATATTATTATTATTATTATTATTATTTCAATAGGCTGCAGGCTGGATCCGAGCACGAGGCTTTATCAGTGCAGACACTTGAACTTCCTAAAGTACCAGATAGGCTCGAACTAGTGTCTGCTAAACATAAAAGCTTGTTTGTCGGATCAAAATCTGCTAAATTGAGCTAGATGTTTTCATACGGCAAGCTATGTTGCGCAGCTGATAGACTGGTGTGCAGTCATGCTGTACCGATGTTTATTGTGTGTCTGGCGCCGCCACGTTGAAGGGGTCGGGGAGACTGGAAATGGCTCATTCAGGGCAGTCACGCCCCGGGGATCCCCTCTACCCTTATTACCCAATTGTGCTAGTTGAATGCACGCAAAATGGTTTGACGTGGTTTCATGCTGCTACCCCGATGCTCTTTTGTCCTGCTTTGAAGAGGGTTTTCAAGAAGAATGAGGAGGAGTAGATCTCAGTGGTGAGGTTAGGTCACAACTCTCACGTGATCTCCACAACCTGGAGCAGCCTGGAGATGCCTCCAGTCTCTCCGTGGACATGTTTGCAACTTTTAGTGATTTACTTACATTTAATATCAGAATACAATGGCCGGCGATCATTCATCAAATAGTTTGGAGGCACGGAGATGGTTCTGGTGGTTGTGGATGTGTGGGAGATGGGGTACCCAACTTACAAGTGGGAAATTGTTTATTAAACTATAGTGTGGGAGCACCTGAACTAGCAAATGATTTAACAATCGGTGAACATATTTAGAAAATGTTTTCTTGATAATTAGAGGAATTAGAGGAAGGTAAAATCAGCAGCAGTCGAACAAGATGCCCCACATTTGAAAACAATTATTTAAATTCCGGTGTCATTTGTTAGAAACATTTCAGCATCTTCCACACAGGAAACTATATTTTGATAAAACATCTTAAGTTCCGTTTGCAATGATGATGTGTTTATTTCTGGGCAGTCACTGATATCAGAACAGCTTTCTCCAGTCAGTATTACTTGCTCAAGTTTAAGGTTTTTCTTTATGCCAGGTTGGTCAATCAGTAGACAAGTCTTTGTTCATCAATGAATGAGTATTTGTGTTTGTATTTTCTTTTAAACGGTGTCAATTAATAAGTGCTCTGCTATAAATGTTACTAAAGTTAAAAGGCTAGTGTTTTTATGAACCAAAGCAAAGAGTAAACTTTTTTGCATCGATTTGTTAGAACATTTTTTTCAAATTACCCCTAAACGAGCACAATGTTATCATTTCTCCTATATACATCTTAAAGCTTAGTTCTTAGAGAAAGTTTTGAAAATCCTTCATTTGTTTTCATTTTATCATAACCTCTTACTACCTGATCAGACTGCCTATGATAATTACTCTAATGGGGTAGGGAAATGGGAGGAAGCATTTTAAAGGTAATCTACCTGTATTTGTGTGGAAGAATAGGGAGGAATAAAATTTTTGGAAAAACAAGCCCCAGTAGACCTGGCCAGGATTGCCGGCTGGACCAGCGTCAAGCTCATGTAGATCACAGAGTTCTAGAACCCGAGGCAATCATGATCAACCCTACTAGAGAACATCAAAACGAACGTCGGCCAGACAAATACCATCCATGTGAAATATTCCAGCGAGGATATGGCAATCCCCTGCTGACAGTCTAGAAAGTTGGAAATGAATTACTAGACCAAATCTATAGTAAACAACCAAAAACTCTATGGTGAGCTATACAAGCCGAGCGGCCGCCACTGCTATCGATGGTAGTACCAACATTGGGGGATAAAGGGTTCCATCTGATCAGCAATATGATTCCTCGGCAGATAACCTAAATTTTCTAAGCTGTAGTTGCTATTTGTTTATTCAAGTGGCTCCTTATTTGTCCTCATCAGAGTGAGTTTGACTCTGTTCCAGACCAATTGCTTCACAACATTTTTTTAGAAGCAACAAGGAGCTCTGGCTCTGTAACCAGGAACTCTGAACACTAGATCACAGAGACTATCCCAGGACCTCTGGCTCTGTAAACCAGGAACTCTGAACACTAGATCACAGAGACTATTCCAGGACTTCTGGCTCTGTAAACCAGGAACTCTGAACACTAGATCACAGAGACTATCCCAGGACCTCTGGCTCTGTAAACCAGGAACTCTGAACACTAGATCACAGAGACTATTCCAGGACCTCTGGCTCTGTAAACCAGGAACTCTGAACACTAGATCACAGAGACTATTCCAGGACCTCTGGCTCTGTAAACCAGGAACTCTGAACAATAGATCACAGAGGTTATCCCAGGACCTCTGGCTCTGTAAACCAGGAAATCTGAACACTAGATCTTAGAAACTATCCCAGGACCTCTGGCTCTGTAAACCAGGAACTCTGAACACTAGATCACAGAGACTATCCCAGGACCTCTGGCTCTGTAAACCAGGAACTCTGAACACTAGATCACAGAGACTATCCCGGGACCTCTGGCTCATAACCAGGAACTCTGAACACTAGATTACAGAGACTATCCCAGGACCTCTGGCTCTGTAACCAGGAACTCTGACCATTAGATAACAAATACTATCCCAGGACTTCTAGCTCTGTAACCAGGAAAACTGACCATTAGATCACAGAGACCATCCCAGGACCTCTGGATCTGTAACCAGGAACTCTGACCACTAGATCACAGAGACTATCCCAGGACCTCTGGCTCTGTAACCAGGAACTCTGACCACTAGATCGCAGAGACTATCCCAGGACATATGGCTCTGTAACCAGGAACTCTGATCATTAGATCACAAAGACTAACCCAGGACATATGGCCCTATAACCAGGAACTCTGACCACCAGACTACAGAGACTATCCAAGGATATATGGCTCTGTAACCAGGAACTCTAACTACTAGATCACAGAGACTATCCCAGGAACTCTGACCACTAGACCACAGAGACTATCCCAGGACCTCTGGATCTGTAACCAGGAACTCTGACCACTAGATCACAGTGACTATCCCAGGACCTGTGGCTCTGTAACCAGGAACTCTGATCATTAGATCACAGATACTATCCCAGGACATATGGCTCTATAACCAGGAACTCTGACCACTAGACTAAAGAGACTATCCCAGGACCTCTGGCCCTATAACCAGGAACTTTGACCACTAGACTACAGAGACTATCCCAGGACATATGGATTTGTAACCAGGAACTTTGACTACTAGATCACAGAGACTATCCCAAGACCTCTGGCCCTGTAACCAGGAATTTTGACCACCAGATCACAGAGACTATCCCAGGACATATGGCTCTGTAACCAGGAACTATATCCAATAGATCACAGAGAATATCCCAGGATCTCTGGATCTGTAACCAGGAACTCTAACCACTAGACTACAGAGAATATTCCAGGACCTCTGGTCTGTAACCAGGAACTTTGACCACTAGATCACAGAGATTATCCACATACATATGGCTCTGTAGACAGGAACTCTGACCACTATACTACAAAGACTATCCCAGCACCTCTGGCTCTATAACCAGGAACTCTGACAACTAGACTATAGAGACTATCCCAGGACATATGGCTCTGTAACCAGGAACTTTGACCACTTGATCACAGAGACTATCCCAGGACATATGGATTTTAACCAGGAACTTTGACTACTAGATCACAGAGACTATTCCAAGACCTCTGGCCCTGTAACCAGGAATTTTGACCACCAGATCACAAAGACTATCCCAGGACATATGGCTCTGTAACCAGGAACTATGTCATATAGATCACAGAGACTATCCCAGGACCTCTGGATCTGAAACCAGGAACTCTAACCACTAGACTACAGAGACTATACCAGGACCTCTGGCTCTGTAACCAGGAACTTTGACCACTAGATCACAGAAACTATCCCGGGACATCTGGCCCTATAACAAAGAACTTTATCCACTACATCACAGAGACTATCCATAGACATATGGCTCTGTAAACCGGAACTTAGACCACTAGATCACAGAGACTATCACAGGACATATGGCTCTGTAACCAAGAACTCTAACCACTAGACTACAGAGACTATCCCAAGACCTCTGGCTCTGTAAACAGGAACTTTGAATACTATATCACAGAGATTATCCCAGGACATATGGTTCTGTAACCAGGAACTCTGACCACTAGATCTTAGAGACTATCCCAGGACCTCTTGCTTTGTAACCAGGAACTCTGACCAATAGACTACAGAGACTATCCCAGGATCTCTGGTTCTATAACCAGGAACTTTGACCACTAGATCACAGAGACTATTCCAGGACATATGGTTCTGTAACCAGGAACTCTGACCACTAGATCTTAGAGACTATCCCAGGACCTCTGGCTCTGTAACCAGGAACTTTGACCACTAGATCACAGAGACTATTCCAGGACATATGGTTCTGTAACCAGGAACTTTGACCACTTGATCACAGAGACTATCCCAGGACTTCTGGCTCTGTAACCAGGAACTCTGACCACTAGATCACAGAGACTATCCCAGGATATCTGGCTCTGTAACCAGGAACTCTGACTTCTAGATCACAGAGACTATCCCAGGACATATGGCTCTGTAACCAGGAACTCAGACCACTAGATCACAGAGACTATCCCAGGACCTCTGGCTCTGTAAATACGAACTCTAACCACTAGACCACAAAGACTATCCCAGGACATATGGCTCTGTAACCAGGAACTCTGACCACTAGACCACAGAGACTATCCCAAGACCTCTGGCTCTATAACCAGGAACTTTGACCACTAGATCACAGAGGTTATCCCAGGACCTCGGGCTCTGTAAACCAGGAACTCTGAACACTAGATCTTAGAGACTATCCCAGGACCTCTGGCTCTGTAAACCAGGAACTCTGAACACTAGATCACAGAGACTATCCCAGGACCTCTGGCTCTGTAAACCAGGAACTCTGAACACTAGATCACAGAGACTATCCCAGGACCTCTGGCTCATAACCAGGAACTCTGAACACTAGATTACAGAGACTATCCCAGGACCTCTGGCTCTGTAACCAGGAACTCTGACCATTAGATAACAGATACTATCCCAGGACCTCTAGCTCTGTAACCAAGAAAACTGACCATTAGATCACAGAGACCATCCCAGGACTTCTGGATCTGTAACCAGGAACTCTGACCACTAGATCTCAGAGACTATCCCAGGATCTCTGGCTCTGTAACCAGGAAATTTGACCACTATATCACAGCGACTATCCCAGGACATATGGCTCTGTAACCAGGAAATCTGACCACTATACTACAAAGACTATCCCAGCACCTCTGGCTCTATAACCAGGAACTCTGACCACTAGACTACAGAGACTATCCCAGGACATATGGCTCTGTAACCAGGAACTTTGACCACTTGATCACAGAGACTATCCCAGGACTTCTGGCTCTGTAACCAGGAACTCTGACCACTAGACTACAGAAACTATCCCATGACCTCTGGCTCTGTAACCAGGAACTCTGACCATGAGATCTCAGAGACTATCCTAGTACCTCTGGTTCTTTAACCAGTAACTTTGACCACTAGATAACAGAGACTATCCCAGGACATATTGCTCTGTAACCAGGAACTCTGACCACTAGACCACAGAGACTATCCCAGGACCTCTGGCTATGTAACCAGGAAATCTGACCATTAGATCACAGAGACTATCCCAGGACCTTTGGCTCTGTAACCAGGAACTCTGACCACTAGATCACAGAGACTATCCCAGGACCTCTGGCTATGTAACCAGGAAATCTGACCATTAGATCACAGAGACTATCCCAGGACCTTTGGCTCTGTAACCAGGAACTCTGACCACTAGATAACAAATACTATCCCAGGACCTCTGGCACTGTAACCAGGAACTCTGACCACTAGATCACAAAATGTAAATAATTGAAGAAATAATAGTTATAACGTATGTGCATCCATCAGGATATCATTGGCAGTGTCTAAACTCATATTGCTCTTTTCAGTCCTAACGTTTGGTTTATAATGGAAGAGTTTAATGAGAAGGGATGTGAATTTAAACGATCGTTTTCACCCCATCGGGCTTTAATTGTTTCACCCATGGTTTGTTGACTGATGCCTGTAAAGCTAGTTAATGTTAAATTGACTGTCTTCTTCCTACATCCAAATGCTGGAATAATTCTTCTAAGCTCCTCGTCCAATAGTTTAAAAGATCCGGGCTAGAATACGTTCTTCGTTCAGCGTGAGGCCTAGACTCTTCATCAATTCTGGGACGTGTTCTAGGTTGTCTTTCTCTTGACTGTAGAATAGAAAGTCGTCCAGGTAGGCGATGCCGACGACCGATGGCTAAACCTTTTCTATTGCTGTTATTATTTCCTTTGCTATCTTTTGTAGAATGGATGGAGACAACGCGTGCCCCATGGGTAGCCTGGTTGCCGAGTACTTACTTCCTCATTAGTAGATTCCTGTGAACCTTTGGGACTCCTTTGCCACAAGAATTTGAAAAAAAAAAACGATTTAAGGTATATTTTTCACATCCAGGCGTTGGTCGGGATCTTCAATAGAGCTATACCAGCCGATTCGAAACTTAATTTAGGTGTCTCTATGAATTCAGTCAAAGGGCTGTAGTCTTGCGTCGGCCTTAGGAATGAGGGAGATTGCGAATGCGTTTGTCACTGCTTCGTTCTGGATGAGGAGGCCTGATTCTAACCAATCCTTGATGACCTCGTCCATATCTGGTGAACAGCTCCTTCTTGGCAGATCTTGAATCTCACTCTTTTGTTCCAATAGATGGGCCGCAAGGGGTGTACCCCTACTGGTCTGTAGGTGCAGTCCTTCCTGGCTATCGTTGGGGCACCGTCAGCTTCCAACAGGGCGTTTAATTTGGTGCCGAAACCCGGGAATGGAGAGGTTGGTTCGCCTAACGATACTTCGTCATCTTCGATCGCGTCCTCTGGTGCGGAGTCTCTTGGGCATTATTCTCATCTTTTCGTGGTTACGCTGGGAGAGGAGCTTTCTAGTTCTTCTTCCGCGTCCATTCCTAGCTCGGCTATCAGACTTGCTAGGCAGTTCGTTGTCCTCATAGACTTCAGTCTTTTCAACTCTTCTACTGTGGGTAGAGGGTAGTTCCATACGTCTCTCTGGGCTGGGTCTTATGAGTGTGTAGCCGAAGAGCTTGTGTCACTTCCAGGTGCGACGTTCTCCAAGATCTTGCCTCGTGTCATTGACGTAGCTAGTTCCAATAGCTCTGGGATTTCTGGCAGAAAGTTTTCAGTTTTTAAGGCGGCTTCTGCTTCAATGGCTTCATCTATTTCGTCCAGTAACCAGTTCCAGTCTTCCATGTACATGGGTGGCGCAACTCAATACACCCTATCTTTATCTTGAGCTAGTTCTATCCATTCCATGTCATTACACCCTATCCCTATCCAGCTCTATCCAGTTCCCCTCAATACACCCTATCCCTATCTCTGGCGGGTTATATCCAGTTCCCCTCAATACACCCTATCCCTATCTCTGGCTAGTTCTATCCAGTCAACCTCAATACACCCTATCCCTATCTGGAGCTAGTTCTATCCAGTACACCTCAATACACTCTATCCTTATCTTGAGTTAGTTCTATCCAGTCCACCTCATTACACCCTATCCATCCCTAGCTAGCTCTATCCAGTTCACCTCATTACACCATATCCCTGTCTCGAACTAGTTCCATCCAGTCCATGTCATTACACCCTATCCCTATCTTGAACTAGTTTTGTCCTGTCCACCTCATTACACCCTATCCCTATCTGGAGCTAGTTATATCCAGTCCACTTCATTACACCCTATCCCTATCTGGAGCTAGTTCCATCCAGTCCACCTCATTACACCCTATCCCTATCTTCAGGGCATATAACTCATCGTTAATTTATTTTAAATACACGTGATATTATTTCTAGTTTTCCCCTTTTAATCTCAATCTTTGTTCTGTAAAACTTCCCTTGTTTTGAACTAAAACATTCTTGAGACCACAAAATATTTTTTATCGCTCGATTCTTGGTAATGTTTCAGAAGTTTAGTTTGTCAGAGTAGAGCCGCGCCAGAATATTCCTGACCCCAGGTCACCGCTCCCCGATAGCGACCAACACTTCACCAAAACACCATAGACACCACAAAGACCAAAAACCATATAGTTTCTTGTGATTAGATGACACTTGTAAGAGTCACGATATCGAATGCTATGTTTCCTAAAGCCGAGATTCAGCTGTCACTTTTAAACCAAAGAGTTTTCATTTCAGTGCTGAAAGATAATGGCCTATGTTTTGAGTGTAGGCGCTGCGTTTTTCCGTCCTCCTAGCTATCCGCATACATAAGGGCATTACTACCACTGGCAACTCTATAGAGTTTCGCATGGATCCATGACTTCAGCTTTATTACGGTAGTGTACGTCAAGCAGCCTTGTTGTGTCGGCACAGAGGCACAGAGGCACAGACGTAAGCTGATACTCCGTGGGTCAACTGTTTGAACTTAGGGTTTGATAATTTCGTTGGCTGGTCAGTGATGAAGCATCTGAGTAGCATGGGCTGGGATGTTTTTATAAGCTTGTAAAAAGAGCAATACATTCAGTAGAGTTCTCTTCGATTACATTTCTGGCTGGATATCCGTCAATTACGTCCGTAGTTGGTCCATCATTATGAAAAATTCAAGTTTTTATGATTGCAATTGTCTGTTCTGAATTGTTCCGTAAAAATTTTCGTTTTTTCCATTTTGATAAATCCACAAATGGTGTGTGTTTATATTGGGGGGGGGAGGCAACTTCATGATAGCCCCCCCCCCCCCCCCCCCATATACACTTTTGAAAATTGACATTTTCATGGTTGCGATAAAGTTTATTCCGGATTGTTCCGCAAAAAGTTTCGTTTGCTGTGTATTTGTTCTTTCACAAATGGGACGTGAATTTGACACTTTGTTTACTCATGAGGGGCCAACTTATTGGAATCCACCCCCCCCCCCCACACACACACACACACTTTTAAAAATTCATGGTGTTTTGATTGTAATCGTTTGTTCCTCGCTTGTTCCGGATTGTTAGACACAAACTTTTGTTTGTTCAGTTTTGAAAAACCCAAACATAGTATGTTTACATTGGGGGATAGGGGCCAACTTCACGGTAGCCCATTCCAGTTTGAATAATATCCAGGCACTTATGTTAAATTAGTATATTTTTAAATGATATCGATATTTTATAATGCATAGATACTCAAACCTATTCTTTTTAATCAAACCGTTGTAGGGATGATAAGATAATGTTGAGAATTAACTATTTATTCTATTTGTTTGTCATGTTTGTAAAATCCACATGACCGATTAGACGCTGAAATTAAACGGTGAAAAGTTGCGTTGGGATGGGAATTCTTTTAAAGTAAATTTTTGTAAATCAATATTATATTTACGAGAATGCAAGAGTTTAGCTGTTAAAAGACTTTATTGCATGGATATTTTTAGTTTCCTTTGGTAAAGGACGTTTTTGATTTAGTCATGTGCATTCATTTCGATTTTTTGTTTAAAGTCTTAGGTTTTTTTTCAACTTTGTAGCAATTTTTTTAGAATTTCAGGCTATTCTATAGATATTTTTAATCACTTTTTTGAAAATTTATTCTGGGTCCTCTTAGTAAACTTTGATTTGAAAAATATATTTTTATTGTCAAGGAATTTCTTAGTCTTCTTCGTGTCAGAGTTGGAATAATTGACATTTTCTTCCAATCATGTCTCTTTGCGGTCAAAGATACTATTTACTACATCTTAAACAGTAATAGTAGCAAACAAAAGGAGGGTGCGATGTCAATACTTTAGGGTAACCTAGTTATGAGCTCTCTTGAGGGGGTAGGGGAAAAGGGAGGTAAGATCTCGGGTATCTTTCGGTAGTTTCACAACTGCACAAATAGACGAAACCAATATTTTGGATCTTAGGAGGAAGTGAGGCCCTTAAAAATACTTTTCTTTACTGTGAGTTTTATGGCTTGTAATAAGTTGTAGACCAAGATCTCCCTAGTTTTTGTATTTCTGACTTGCTTCACCTGTTTATTGCTTTTTTGTGCATAATGAGCTAATCAAAGACAATATTTTTCATACTTTGACACAGAGGTTGGAACATTCTTTACTTGACGCCCTGTGTATATTTAACGTTTGTAAGAGATCTAAGAACTAACAAACTAAAATATAGTCAACAATAATCTGGAACAAACTAATAAAGCTATAAAACCAAAAATACAAATTTTGTTATATTTTATATAGTCTAGGTGAGGAAAGGGAGCTTAGCATAGAGATAAAAATATATTAATTTTAAAACTATCAACATGAAATAAACACATTTTTTAAAAATAAATTCAGAACAAAATAAATATAAACATGTTAAGGAACTCAAACAAAATAACAACAAACTCTAAACAAATAAATGGTACGGCTCACCGCACAGACTTTCTCTCTCTTTCTATAAACTCGTAAGATTTCTGAACGGAATAATGTACATTGTATCATCACCACTCCACATAAGAACACGCATAAAATAATATACAATGATATAGAATCAATGAGAAAAGAGGCGCATCTTTGTCCACCTAAGAGCATTTCAAACAGTTTAATGTCTTCCACAAGGGTCAACACTTCGTATTAAAATTCGATTTCTGGTTAAAATTTTAACATTTTATAAGGTGTTGCAGATCTTCAAGTCAACGCATTGATATTTAATTATTCATTTATACATCTTGACCAATAAAAAATGTAAATATTGACTATTGAGTCTAAAATGGAGATAGATCATTGCTGTGCAAACATTTCTCCTAAGAGCTTTAAGGAAAAATAACATACTTTTTTTAGATACTTACTTATATTTAATTACTCTATGGCATTGGAGAATTATTGCGTTAATACTTAAGTAGTATATGTTTACAACTAAAGCTCACAAAATTGTATTAATATATTTGCAAATATCTCAGAAACTGTTGCTTTTATAATAATATATGTCAAATAAAAGATTTTTATTTCTAATAGTCCTACAATTTTGCAATGATAAGTTGTTTAGTTTCTCAAATAGTTGTGGAGATACGGAAATTAACGCTTCTGTAAAGTACCCTAAAAATCATTTTCATAGTAAAATGAAAATAGCCAGTTTATTTATAATCTTAATCAACGCCTATATACGAATTTTAATCAAAATCGTTTGAGCCGATTTTGAGAAAACAAAATTTTTCTCTTTTCACCCTTCAGTAAACTACCCTTAATTTTAAGTTTTTATAGACACACAGACATACGGCATTGCAAAGATTATTTTTTAGGGTTGGGGGGTCATGAGACGTTGACATCCATCAACATTTCAGGTTAGTTTTTTTTACGGTCGCAATACTTAAACTTTAATGTCCAAAAAGTTTAAAAAAAATCATGTAATTGCGTATAGATTGAAAGTTATTGATTTTATAATAATATGTTTCAGATAAAATATTTGTATTATAAATATATATACATATTTGTAATGCTAAGTAATTTCATATCTCAAATCGTTTCGGAGCTATTATAAAAAATGTTAATTAATGCATCAGACCGAACCCTTAAAGCCATTTTGCCGAAATATTGAGGGTAGCCATTTTGTTTGTAATATTTATTAATGTTTATAAATGAAATTTAATCAAAATCGTTAGAGCCGATTTTGAGAAAATCAACTTTTTCTCTTTTTGCCCTTCAGTAAACTACCCTTAATTTTAAGTTTTAATAGACACACAGACAGACGGCATTGCAAAGACTATTTTTTAGGGTTCAGGGGGTCATGAGACGTCGACATCCATCAACATTTCAGGTTAGTTTTTTTTACGATCGCAATACTTAAAACTTTAATGTCAAAAAATTTAAATATATATATATAATTGCGTATAGATTGAAAATTATTGATTTTATAAAAATATGTTTCGAATAAAATATTTGTATTATAAATATATATACATATTTGTAATGCTAAGTAATTTCATATCTCAAATAGTTTCGGAGCTATTATAAAAAATGTTAATTTATGCATCAGACCGGAGCCCTTAAAGCCATTTTGCCGAAATATTGAGAGTAGCCATTTTGTTTGGAATATTTATTTATGTTCATAAATGAAATTTAATAAAAATCGTTAGAGCCGATTTTGAGAAAATCGACTTTTTCTTTTTTTCCCCTTCAGTAAACTACCCTTAATTTTAGGGGTAGATATCCAATTCCAAAAACCCCTCGGGGCAACCCTATGAAAACCCTAGATATCAAGTTTCAGCTCAATCGGTAAAATAGTTTAGGCTCTAGTTGGGGGTACAGACAGACAGACGGAAATCCAAAAACCACTTTTTCGGATTCAGGGAGTCATGAAACGTCAAGATTCATCAAAATCTCGAGTTCGATTAATCTGACGATCACCATACTTTCTCTACCTGTAAGATAGAGAGAAAGTAAAAATGTTCAAGTTTTGAAAGAATGTGAGAGAACTACTACTAGAAAAATCTATTAAGACTTTACTAAAGGTATAAATGGAAATCTTCGCAAAAAGAAATTTAAAATGAACCAAGAATAAATTATTGATTGCAAAGATAAAATATCGATTTTTAAAAGTTTTATGTGTTCATGTGGCGAATATGGTTGCCATAAAGGCGTCAATCCACGCTCCTAGTGTAAATAAATCTTGTGTTTTCCTGCCAAAACAAAATGTGTGTATTTTTTTTTTTTTAGGAACCATCCTGAACAAACGAAGAACGAACGATTGCAATCATAAAAATATGAATTTTTAAAAGATAGGGGAGGGGGTAAATTTCATGGACGTGCAATGTTAACATAACATTTATGGGCGTATAAAGAATATCAAACTATTTTTTCCGGAACAAACGAAGAACAAATTATTGCAGTCATAAAAAAAAATTTTTTAAGGTTTTTAGTAGGAAAGGACGGTGAGGCAGCTTCATGGAGGTCCAAAGTAAACATATTATTTGTGAGCGTATCAAAACGGAAAAACTGATTTTTTGAGGAACAGTCCGGAACTAACGAAGAAAAAACTATTGTAATCATAAAAAAAAATTGTTTTTAAAAGGGGAGAAGGGCTAATTCATGGATGTCAAATGTTAAAGTATTGTAATAAATTTTGGGTACGTATCATAACGAAAAAAAAAAAAACAATTTAACAATCCGAAACAAATGATCGCAAACATAAAATTTTCAATTTTCAAAAGTGGGAGGGAGATATCGTAAGTTGGCACTATCAATGTAAACATACCATTTGTGGGCCTATCAAAACAGAACAAACGATAATTTTTTGCGGAAAAATCCGGAACAAGTGAAGAACAGACGATTGCAATAAAAAAAACTTATATTTTTAAATTGAGGGGGATCGTGGACGTATTTTTTTCACATTTGGTACCCACCCATGGCACAAATGGTGGGAAAATATGGTTAAGAAAATATTAAATATCTAAAATGGTTAAGAAAATATTAAATATCTATCCATTCCTGTTATATTATTTTTGACGGAGATGTCGTTCTTATCAATAATATAGGTATGTCATCATCACTTTCCTATACAACTCAAAATTCTTCATTTTCTATTGAATTAATCTCACAACTATCACCTTCCTCAGAACTTTGGAATTCTGAATCGGTACATTCAACATCAGAATACTTATGTATAGTAATGTTATTAATTGAGGAGGAAGGGAGTTCTTCCACACCGGACATGTACTCCGTATCACATATGTCTTCTCTGTAATAGAAAAAATATCCGGACCTAAATTATCATTTCAAAATGTATATTATTTATTATAATAAAGAACAGGCAACTAATGATTTTACAATAAAGATAAAGCGTATTATAAAGATAAATATGTTTTATAAGTTACACCTATATAAGTTGTAATTATATATAGAGAAAATTGAACAAAACTGATGATTATGTTGTTCATTTGTGCAAGTCATGTGACATATAATAATATATTATTTCAAAGTGAGTATATATTATATAAAGCTAAACATCGATAAGGACTTGAATCGGTTGGTGAATCAGACCAAAAATATGTATTCAAAAAATTACTAGGAACTTTCAGCAATAAACTCGAGTTTATAAAATAGAAAGGTAGGTTTATTAATTATTTACTTAGACAAATAATAAATATATATAATGTTAACATTTTTTAGGAGGTTTTCCACATGTGTTCTCTTTCCATAGTTTTCCCATCCACTCTCCACGTAAATAGGGTGCATTTACTAGAAAAATTTGTTTCCTTCTCCTTGCACCCTAGAATAACTCAAACCTTAAAACCTAATCACTAAATAATTCAACGTGCCTAAAAACATTGGAAAGCTATTATATATAAGTTTATAAGTTACATCTTATTTGAATAAGAATTCTTCACTTATTTTGATTAAATTAATTCAAATAAAAATCGTTTTCTATCTCTCTCTCTCCCACGCACACACATATTTTTTTATGAGTCATATGTAATAAAAGACATTCCTTTGTGAATGAAATAATTATTTCAGTACATTATTTATTTGCAATTTTTTTTAAAAAATTGGTATAAAGACTGTTGTTACAATAGTAAATAGCGGTTTTTCATTTAAAGTAAATTCAGAGTGCTTACACACTTGCAAATGTAAACAATTACTACTATAATATCATGCTTGGGCCTAAAATTACTGTCTAAGTGAGTTCAAAATACATAAATAATGAACACTATACCTTCCTATATTAATTAGGAGTCCAACTGGATATCTCACTGATTGGCACATCATTAAAGACTACTTCTATAGGAGCTACAGCTTTTAACTTGACCTGATTATACCCTTATAGGAGGGATTAACAGAGAAATTCTAAATATTCAAATAGAATAGTTTCCAAAATTTAAGCCATATAAAATGCTGGAAAAATTGCCAGCTTAAACGTAGATTCTTGCGTTCACACACCATTTTTAAGGCGATAAAAAAATCTATTTCTTATCAAGCATATTTTCAAGAGGCCACTCAATTAATAATTTTACAGCTGTGGGAGAGAACGTAAGAAAATATAGGCTATACATGTGATATAATGATATAATGATAGTACCATAGCCCGACACGTTAGCTCAGTCGCTAGTGGGATGATCTACAGTTCAAAGTGTTTCGGGTTCGATTTCTGGTATGGGCGTAACATTTATTATTTGATTAATTCTCGGCCTTCTTCTGGATGTTGTATATGTCTTAGAATTCCACTAGCCTATGCCTAACTAATTTGAGGAAAATCGTCCAGATTAAAATGTAGATAATCACAAAATTTTAATGTTAGTTAAAATGTAATTAATCAATTAAATTTATCATGCACATAATCCCATATGAACCAATATCTAAGTCTGACTGACAGTATAAATATTCTTACCTCGAATTAAAACATAAATACATATAAAAACATAGATAATTTAATTGATAATAATAATGGCAATTTCCACTAAGCTGAAGATCGTGAAACTATTTTTTCCATTTGCATATTAATGTAATAAGTCTTGCCAATTTAAGTTATATAAAATAATGCCTTTTTCTTCATTAATAATAACTAAACTTGTTCAAATAGCTAAGAAATTAAAACACTATAAACTGCCTAAATTACTTTTTTTTTAATGAAAAAAATTCTTTATACAATGGCTGTAAAAAGTGCTTTCAAATGTTAAGTATTTATTTCATCATTCTTGATATGCAATGTTACGAAACCTTGGGAAATCGCTTACAGCCATTTATTGTCTATTAAATTGTATATTCTGTGTTACTGATTCTGGAAAACCCTTAATATCTTAATATATAAAATAAACATAAAGCCTATCTGCCCATATAATACATTATGCTCATTCTTGGTTTCAAAAATTGACGTTTGCCAGTTTGTAATGGAAGTTTATTATTTTAATAATTATATATATATATATATATATAGTTT
This sequence comes from Timema podura, assembly GCA_033556935.1. Classification (NCBI taxonomy): domain Eukaryota; kingdom Metazoa; phylum Arthropoda; class Insecta; order Phasmatodea; family Timematidae; genus Timema; species Timema podura. Next base: position 52,194,594 of record JAVRXN010000013.1, on the reverse strand, counting down.
CTTTACAGTTCATAGAGATCACAAATAAAACACATATCTATAAATTACTACAACATGTTTCAATAATGAAATAACTCCGGCAGTGATATAAAGATCAATATCACTAAAACATGAGGATAATTATTTCAAGAGACAACTTGTGAATGATCTTTCAAACAGAAATCTCGCATGGACGGCAGATTACTTGGATTTCTGTGATAATACAGCTGGAGTAGCCGCTGTGTGGGAGACGCGGCAGTAGGCCTAAAGTCATTTGGCCTAAAAGTCATTTAGCCTAAAAGTCGGTTGGCCTAAAAGTCATTTAGCCTAAAAGTCATTTGGCCTAAAAGTCAGTTAGCCTAAAAGTCATTTGGCCTAAAAGTCATTTGGCCTAAATTCATTTGGCCTAAAAGTCATTTGGCCTAAAAGTCATTTAGCCTAAAGTCAGTTTGCCTAAAGTCAGTTGGCCTAAAGTCATTTGGCCTAAAGTGAATTCTGAATAAAAAAATATATGTTGTTAATTTCGCTAGGAATTGCAAAAGTAATTAGGCCTAAAAGTCATTTAGCCTAAAAGTCAGTTGGCCTAAAGTCATTTGGCCTAAAGTGAATTCTGAATAGAAAGAAATCGATGTTGTTAATTTCGCTAGGAGTTGCAAAAGTCATTTGGCCTAAAAGTCAGTTGGCCTAAAGTCATTTGGCCTAAAATTATTTAGCCTAAAATATAATGTTAAAACCTTCGAGTATCTTCGTAAATTAATCACTGTTAGTTTTTTCATCTGATTATAGATAGCACAAGTGATGGCAGATGGTGTTAAGATATTTCTAAAAACATGGACTTTATTTAAACACAGACTTAGGCCCAATCTTACAATGTCATGTTATTCTATTCGTTAGGGCTTAACATGCGGTTAAGCGATAACAACCACTACTTTGGATTTTACAATGTTTGGTTAGAGCTAGCGTCCTCGTTAAAGTGCTCGTAAAGTTAACGTGAGGTCTACCTTCTGGTTAGCATTTTAACGTCCACATTAACTTACAAACATTCCGCCATATTGTTTTATGGCAATTGGTTTTTATTCAAGTGAGGTTATATTATTATTTTTAGAAACTTTGGACAGTTATTTATGAATTCTCTTGCTTTTAATATTGTCCACCAGTAATTAAATATATGTTTCACCAATGATCATCTAATCATAGATTTGTGGTATTATTTAACTAACTTTCCGTATTTACAATATCTACCACTTTGACAAACATGATACGGCGTCAGACTATCAAGCTAGCGGCTCGTGTTCAATCCCATATACTTCTATTTTTTTTTTTTAAAGAACATATTACTCCCAGTTTAACACAAAGATGATAATAAAATAACTATGTTAAATTTATTCCTTCTATTTAATATAGCTGTTTAATTTGGGACGCCTCCATTTCTTTTGGTCAAATTTGTAGAGAGAGTGATTTATAAGTCATCGTACGACATGGGGCAGAGGTTTTTAATTTCTGGTATTGCCTTTTATTACAACTATTTTGGCTTAGGCCTACAGGCTCTTCTTTCCTATTAAAAATATGTACATTATTTTCAATGGTTTCACTTTACAATTTGGAGTTGTCATTTCTTGCTGTTAATAGTAATAATTGACAATAGCTGTAGGCCTACCTATCTTTTTATAGTCTTGTAAGCTATTATGTGTAGGCCTGAATGGCTAATATAGGACGGGGTTTTTTCTTCCCTTTCTCCCCTCCAGTGCACGTCCATGGTTAATTAAGGGTGATTTTTAATTAAATATTAAATTGTGTGTTTAAAAATTGACTATGACTCTACTCTTAAGATTTTGAAGCTTTAAAAATTGGGTTAAAACATGCCTGTTTAAAATAAACAGAGTAGGTATACCCATATTTATTTGGATAGAAACTTATGAGACATTATGAATATGGATTATTGAATAACATGACGTGTTATAAACAACAACATAAACATGCATTGTACTTTAATCTGTTTTCCTAACAACTCCATAACTTTAAAGACATTTAATAGTTACTTACAATCTATTGGTTCAAAATAAGCCAATCAAAAGCTTTGTAGCAAATCTAGTGCTCCGAGAAGCTTAATGATAAGAACTAATGGAAGGCACCCGTCTGTAACTTGACGAGAACATCAAAATAGTATTGTAAAACACAACGCCAAATTTAACCAATGGTTAGACTTTACGAACGGTTAAATTACGAGGACTTTAACGTGACATTGTAAGATTGGGCCTTAATCTACTAAATTACTCTATGGCATTAAAAACTCGAAAGTTCATTGCCGCACTCACGAAAGTACGCCACCTATCCCTATCTTGAGCTACTTCTATTCAATCTATCTCATTACACCCTATGTTTCTTATGTCTATCAAAATGTCATCCTACCATCTGTGTCTAGGTCTTCCCAGAGGTCTCGTCCCATTGGTTTTGCCATTCAATACCTTGAACGCGGTCCTAGATACTCCCATTCACGCTGCATGACCTGCCCACCGTAACCTGCGGAATTTTATTACCCTATCAATGTTTGGTGATGAGTACAGGATGTGCAGCTCATCATTATGTAGCCTCCTCCACTCCCCACTATCTTCATCCGTTTTTGGACCCAATATCTTCCTAAGCACCGTGTTTTCGAACACTATAAATTAATTTTCGTCATTCAAGGTAAGAGACCACGTTTCACACTCATAAAGAACAACCGGTAAAATGATGGTTTTGTATATTCTAAGTTTTACATATCTTGACAGCAGGCGAGACGCCAACAAATTACTGACCGAGTAATAACAAGCATTTCCAGACTGTATTCTTTTCTTAATTTCTAGTATTGTTATCGCTAACTAGAACTGTTCCTAAATATTTGAACTAACTAACCCTATGAAATGGTATGTTGTTTGCCGTAGTATCTAAACTAATGACCTCAATCTGTGTTCTCTGTGTGACCATATACTTAGTCTTGTCATACTTGAATATGGACATTAGTTCTTATTCATTAATATGAATTATATGGTCAACACAATTCAACCGTAAAATATCTTCTAGAAGCAAAAAAAAAAAAAAAACCAACACACTAAGCACAGTGGTTCCCAAACTGTGCTCCGTGGATCCCAAGGAATCCGTGGACAATACCCAGGGGATCCGTGGATTAATTTCTGTAATGACTTCTTTGAATTTTAATTAACTAAAAATATGATATTTTGACTAAAAAAATTACGAAACTTCTTTAATTGGCTAAAAAATATGTTTATTTCATTATGACCGTCATAATAATATCTAGCCAAGAAACCCCTTGTTGAATATCTTTATTTCCGATTGAGCCACCGCAGTTTACACTGCCGGTACAATATTTTCTTGCATGTTGCTGAACTTCTCACTAGGCCCAAAATCATACATGTTAGTTTTTGCAGTGAAATTGTTATTTCCCTCATTCTTCTTCAAGAATATCTTCAAGTGTTTAAATGGGCAGTACTTAAACTTTTACAGTTTCCAACAACTTAAGTGTGCGAAGCTGAATTTTCATGCTATGCGGCAACAAAATCTAAATATCATTGCGGAATGAATGTCACAATACAACCACTCTCAACTCTAAAGAACTATGTAAGACGAAGAAGCAACACCATTATTCACACTAGTAACCTGTAAAGTAATATTTAATATACAGTACATAATTTTTAATGTTTACTTTTTGTGTTAGCCTACATTTTTAATTTTGGGTACCAATCATTCGGACATTCTATATTTATGTGAGCAATAATGTGATGGATGTTTTACAAGGCCTAAAGGGGTATGCGAGCAAAAACTTTTTGGAACCACTGCACTAAAGCAATGTTAACTCACATACATTCAAAAAAAATTGAGCTATCTTAAATTGAACTAACAACGACGAATGAAACAAGTTCCGCGTACCTACACCAATGTCAGAATTCCCTTAGTTATTTATGTCTATATTCTATTCTATACTACTTATAAAACAAAGTGTCAGTTTGTAGTCATGAAACTCTCTATGTATGTATGTCTGTTGCTTAGGATCTTTGTAATTGCTCAACTTATTTCGATGTAGTTTTTTTTTAATTTGTAGGATATTTATACAGGTAGGTTTTTTTGGACATGCGGCAGTGGATATAAAATTATAAGACCTAAAGTCACAACTCCTAAACTAAATTTCTTAACTTCATAACACCTAATTTTATAAGACCTAACTTCATAGCACCTAATTTTATAGCTCCTAACTTTACTAGACCTAAAAGCACTGGACCTAAAATTCATTTTTCATAGATTACTTTAAAATATCTTTAACTGTTCAAACAGGCAGTGGACCTAAAGGCACAAGACCTAATTTTATAAGACCTAATTTCACAAGACCTAACTTCACTGGACCTAATTTTATAAGACCTAACCCCACAAGACCTAATCTCACAAGCCAACAAGCACAAGACCTAACCTCACAAGACCTAAATTCATAAGACCTAAATTTATATGGTATGCCGGCATAAGTCCTAAAACAACATTCTTTTTAACACAATTATAGGAACACAGACAAAGGCGTTAGTTTTGTCTTGACTAATTTTCTGGGGAATGGGAGGTCGTAGTTTAAATCCTGCTGGGTGTATTTCTCTCGTCATATAAAACATACCTTTATAGATAAAGTGGTTTTAATAAACACGGCCAAAACGCTTGGAATGTGGAATAATGTCAAGCTCATCTACTCTAGTTTTCCACTGACAAGGAAGTTGGGATTAGAATCTCGGCCGAGCTTACTGAGGTATTTTTCCTAGAGGATTCCTCACTCTCTTTTCACGTAAATGTGGGAACATTTCCCCTAAATTCTTCCTTTCTCGGTCACTTTAAAATAGTGAAATTAAATGCGGATATTTCGAACGAGAAGTAAGATGAAAATCTCTGATAGGCAGGATTGCCTCAATGTTAATAATCTCGACTGACGTGGACAGCTTTATTTAGGAAGTTAATATTCGTCTATACTTTTCAGGTATGATAGGAGTGTTCTCCCACCTATTTGTCTATTCATTCTCTCTCCACGTATTTCACCGTATTTAAAATAAAAATATATTAAAAATGAATTGTGGGGACATAATTATTAATAACTAAAATAAAATTTAATAATCGTGGCCCAAATTTTTGTCACTCGTATCACGTATTTACTAGCACGCTCAACCTATCAAAATTTTTTCCCAATGGTGTAAGAAAGATAAATGTACAATTTAGAGAATATGTACTCTCATTTGCCTGGAGGAAAACTCAGAAACCATTTATTAAAACTCACTCTCACTTGACTGGAATTTGAACCGGGTCTCGCCATCATAAAAAATTCAGTCTATTCTCTGAATCATTCGATCACCGATGTGGGCTAAAGTGCAGTTATTAAGGGAACAAAGCAAAAATCATTATTGGATGCTTGTATTTTACCAGCTTAATCTCATGGCATATGACATTAGCAAACTTCACTTATTTGTTGAGTCAATTAATGAGTAATTTTTATTAAAACACATATTATATACTATTATATTTTAACCGTCAAAAGTCGAAAGTCTTGAGAGCCGCAACAATCACATAAATAGGTAGACTATATATATACTATTTATAAAATGTGAGTTTTATTTTATTTTATTGAAAGCCAAAGTATGTTAACATTAGAGCCTAATATAATAATTACCCTAATTAATCACTTTGGAAAATTCAAAATGGCCTCCAAAATACCTTAAAACGTTATGTGGAAATCCGAGATGGCTGCCACCAAAATCAAAGATGGCCACTCCTATACCTTATAAGCAGAGCTGGAGCCCATTGATCTCTATAATATAACTAGATGTACATCTGCGGCTAAAATTTTTGAGCTGTCATTTATACAACATTGTGTAAGAGAGAAGGAAACATTCGGGTATCTCTTACTCTCTTATACACATACAAGACAATGTGGCATTTCAACATAATTCGCTAATTTTAATAAATTTATGAGATATATCAATGTATGATTAGTTAAACGAAATAAATGGGTTAATAAAAGGTTTGAAGGGCATAACTCATTTCAACATTCATGACTTGTTTCTTTAAATAAGTTGATTTGGGCTAAAATAGTAATCTTTCCTACACGCCTATACGCTAAATGATCGTTTGAACGTAAGACTTCTACACAAAGTTTGTTATTCGAACAAAATTAGCCTGGTTTTTAGCGACCTTATTTCATTATAGTTATCTAACATTAAATATAATATGGCTTCTGAAAGCAAAAGGCAATACACGCTAAGAGCCAACTTAATAATATTATAATATAGTAATACTTCGTATAAGCCTCTAACCTAAATGATAATTTGAATACAAAACTACTACACAAACTTTGTCATCCAAACGAATGTAATTAAGTTTGAAGATACATTTTTTCATTTTAGATATCGAACTCTAAACATAATATTGTTTCTGAAACCAATATATTAGCTAATAACCAATTTTAAACATATTGTAATCTTGGCAGAATGTAAACAACATTGGCTTTAGCTACTTATTTTAATATATCAAAGATTGTATTCTTATTTGTACAATATTACCTTTGAAACTGAATAATTGTATATCCTTTAATGTAAATGTGTCTTCAGTCAAGTGGGGTACAAACAAACTTTTATTCACGAGAGACACGTTTTTGCTCAAGAACATTAAAAGAAACCGTTCAATTTGTCCCCTCGCTAGCAAGCAGACGACAAACTTGGCGTCACGATTTGGTCCATTGCAAGGGGTGTGTTAGAAAGAAATACGCCTCTAGAGAGAAACACGCCATGGATTATTATTATTATTAATATTATTATTATTATTATTATTATTATTATTATTATTATTATTATTATTATTATTATTATTATACGTACTACTATTAGCCATCTGAATTTTGTTTTACATGTCTCTCTTTACAATTTTATAAAGGAGCTACAACTTAGTTTTGTTCGAGAATATTCAGTTCATCTTGACGAATATGAAGCATAAAGTTTTTTAAGCACCGCAGGATTGTTTACGATAACTGCATTATTGATAAGGTCGTAATATATCAATGACAATGTGGGTAATAAACCTATTTATATAAAAAAATAATGCTTCATCATATTACCCAGCCAAAATATTGACACATTTGCATCAATAAGGTAGAAATTAAGAAGGTATAATGTATAGTAATTATCACTGTATTTGCATGGAGATGGAGTGGGAAACCAAAAAGGAAAATACACCTCAGTACACATAGGTCAAATGCCAGAACTAGCTGGATTTTAAAAAGTAAACACTCAACTCAAAGAAATGACTTGTGGACTAGGGATAGAATGAAAACCTCACTTCCAAGAAATGAATAGTGTGAAGCAACGCTTACATGAGGCAAGTTGATGGCAGGTTAGACGCGTCAATTTTCGAATTTGCCTGACAAATGGCCTCGTGTATACGCGGCTAAAGTAAAGAATGAGTGAGGAAGATTTTGCTCGGGACTGCACTTCTGTTTAATTTTTCCTATCTAAGCCTTTTCTTGGTAATGACTAATGAGTATTCACCCAAACTTCTCACTTATTCATTTTCGTTCTTGTATACCGCCTATAGCCAGGAATATCTCCTCATCCTCTGACACTGAAAAACCAGATAGAGACTGAAACTTTTTTTGGGGAATGGGGAAGGAGAAGGAAAATTCGCTAAGAAGTCAGTATCATCTGGCTTACTGGTGACGAAGATTTGGGTTCGAGTCCCAGCTGGAGTCACCCACTTTATTGGAAAGGTATTTTTTTTAATCCTTTTTCTAGGCATATGCTGGTATACTTCCGCTTGAATTACCTCCTGATACTTAAATAGGAAGATTCAGATACTTCTGGGGGAATTTTTTTTATTAAAATGGTGGACATCGACGCCGCCCCCTCCCCCTGGCGTTGCGACGCCCCAACCCCACCTCTTCATCCCTTATTGATTGCATTGATTAATTAACTACTCTAATTAATCGCTTTGGACAGTTCAAAATGGCCACCAAAATACCTTAAAACGTTATGTGGAAATCCAAGATGATTGCTAAAAATCCTTACAACTTTATATGAAAATCCAAAAGGACCACCCTACCTTACAACGTGATGTGGAAATTCGAGATGGCCGCCACCAAAATCAAAGCTCGCCACCCCTATAACTTAAAAGCAGTGGGGGATACAGAACCCTAAAGCCCATCAACGCGACCTCATGATGACAAATTCCGTACGCCAAGCAACGAATTTACATTTTTTCTCCATTAATTTGAAATAGGATAAGGGTGGGAATTTTTGATTAGAATTATTGTGAAATGAAAATCTATATCATTACAACAGGTACAGAGAAAACTCCAGATAGCCAAATGAATCTTAAAATCCAAAATTTCTCAGAGTGTGTTGGGAAAAGGGGTTTGGGGTAACTTCAAAAATTTACAAAACTAATAGAAAAATTAAATAAAACTACATCTCATTGTGGTACTCCAAATAATTATAAAGGTCTAAAAATTGGAACTCCAGGAAATGAGGAGAATGAGGGTAGTTATATAAAAACTTTTTGGTGTAGTAGAAGTACAACTCCAAATAAGTTTTAAAATTTGAAATTTATAAGTGGGAGTTAGAGAAATTGGGGCGGGAGGTGTGGGGGTGGAGGTGGTTTAATTTCCCAAAACTAATTACTTCTCCCGGGAAACGATTGACATTTGTCAAGTGGATATAAGGACAACCTAAAATAGTATAAAGATATGGATATTCTTAAAATTTAAAATGAAAAAGCAGACAATGGGGAGGGTGATTTCCCTTAAAATTTTCAAAGTTAATATAAAAACAATTTTGGTGAGAGGAGAGGGCTTGAAAATTTGAACTATGCATGTAGGTAAATAGACCTTCACGGATAGCCAAATGATGTCTGAACAATGAGTATATGGAATTTCTAAAAAGACGCCCGGGAAATGAAAGACCTTTAAATGTATACAACTAATAGACAACACTATTTTCGGTATGCTCAAAACTGAAACTTGGTAGGCACGTAAACAATACCACATAAGATAGCCAAATAAGTTATAAAATTTTAAATTGGTAATGTGGGAACTGAAAAAAGACTGGTAATAACTTTACATATTCTTAAAATAATTAAATCTATTACTTGGCACGGGAGAACATTTAAATTCACTACATACCATAAAAGTTGGAACGTTTGTAATTTAAAAATCAAATGCTGGGAAATAGCGAGAGGGGTTGAAAGGGGATGAGAGGGGATAAAAGGGGCTCCCTAAAAATGTCCTAGCTCAACTTAAATTATAAACGGTCCATATTACACTTTTCCTCTCCTCTGACCGGGAGGATACTTCCACCCCACACCCCCAAATCTTCTTGCTCATTCATTGGCATACAGTTACTATACATACAATTCCAGACTACCTTGAATGCCTCTGTATTAATAAAGCGGGGTTTAATTTAATTTCAACTAGCAAAGCTGAGCGAAATTGCGCGAAATTTGCGTAAAAATTGTTATAATTCTGGTTAGCTATTTTGTAATTTAGTATTCTTAATACTGTATACTTACCGCATATCGTAGGTATCTTATCTTACATATCTTATCACTCTTAAAATTCTCGATGATGGCAGTGGTTGGTGTGGAGTCCACTCTTTGTAGCCATAATGTGAACACAAGACCTTCAGTTTAAAGATTAACAAAATGGAACTGTATTGAGCTCAGAAGCGAAGGGCTGCAGAAGATTCTGGTGGTGGCGATGGAGGTGATGGTAAAAAAAAATATCATGAGTACTGGTGCTAGTGCATCTGTAGCTTTAAAGGAGCATTTGCGTTTCTTCTGTGGTGGTCCTGCTTCTCCTTCTCATCCATTGCATGATGTGTTCACTTTCAAAGCTAACGATCGTGTGAGGGAGCGTGCACACAATCTCCAAGATTGGGACCTATTGAACAAGTGAATTAACAGCCATCGAGATCAAATATCATCGGGAATGTTTGTCTAATTTATATAAAACTGAGCTGTGAGTTATAAAAGAAGCTATACAACATACAGGGCAAGTACACATTTTCGCTCAGGCTTTCACAAAGTTGATCACCGTTATACAATCAAGCATTGAGGATGGAAATGTGCAACCTTTGGACTCCTAGCTCAATTGGCACACGCGCTACCGACTGTCTTGAACTCGGCAGTAAATTCGGCTAGGATTCGAACCCCAACCTGATTACTAAGAGCGACAAAGTGTAATTAAGGTATAACGCCTTAAACCGAATGACCACCACTGTGGTTCACCCAAAAGAAGATTATGGCATGGTAGATTGTTGATAAACATAAAATATATTTTCAAATATTTAACAGTCTCAGCATTTGCAACAAAATCCAGCCTATTGAACAACAGTAAGTCCTGCTATAACGTTGTCTATTACAACGTTATTTAGTTGAAACGTTGTTAATAGTCTCTGACCCTCGTTTTACTTAACGTTGTCCCTGACTGACTACAGTGTTTTCACCCGATTAAACCAAGCGTCAAGTTTGAATCGTTTGCCAAACACCTGATAGCAGCCCGCGCTATGCAAGAGTCATGCAGACCCCCGTCACGAGGTTCACTAACTTGGAGTACAACTTTCAAATTTGGAATATTTTTTTTCGATGGCAACGTTTTGTCCTAGTTTTATATTGTTTTGTACTACAAACAAAAAGTTTTGTACCCCTACCTATTTTGCACCTATGCATATTTTTACAATTTGTAAGGAAATTAGCCTAATAAAAATTAAAAATCATTTGAATTAAAACAATTTTATATAAATAAATTATACATCTGATTCAACACAAAATAATCATAGCTCTTTAAAATTAACATTTATAGCCCATTTTTATAATTCATATAATGACATTTGTTTTTAATTGATCACTTGTCTCATGTTTGGTGGTTTAATGTGGCTCAAGTAATGGTGACACTTTGTGTGATTGATTTGATTGTTTTCAAACGCAAAGTTTACCAAAACAAGGAGTAATATAGGAAAGAGAAACTCTCAGCTCTTTGGTGACATCTAGTCTTGCACGATATCTACCCTTCATAGCCGTCAGAGCTGAAAATACAGTTTCACACATGTAGATTGCTCTCTTAAAAATACAGTCAACATAAATTTATTTTTCTGTAACTTGGTCAGATCGAGTTAATAACAAATAATTGAATATCATAACAATTTCTTGCTCCCCCCCTTTAGCAACAATCGCGCTCGCCCTTGAGGATTGCGCCCCACATTTTGATAACCACTGCTTTAGACCTTGGTAAATAGTTACACTAAAGAAGACTACATATATTTAGAAACGATAGTATATACTATTTAACTAAATAGGACACACGCTGCCCTCTATTAACATCACAATACACCATAGTGAATGTTTCCGAACAAAACTTAGACATAAAACATTTATTCAAAGTCATTTGGCCTAAAAGTCAGTTCGCCTAAAAGTCATTTGGCCTAAAAGTCAGTTCGCCTAAAAGTCATTTGGCCTAAAAGTCAGTTGGCCTAAAAGTCATTTGGCCTAAAAGTCATTTGGCCTAAAAGTCAGTTGGCCTAAAAGTCATTTGGCCTAGAAGTCAGTTGGCCTAAAAGTAATTTGGCCTAAAATGTATTTCGAATAAAAAAAATTGATGTAGTTAAATTCAACAAAAGTCATTTGGCCTAAAAGTCAGTTGGCCTAATAGTCATTTGGCCTAAAATGTATTTCGAATAAAAAATTGATGTAGTTAAGTTCAACAAAAGTCATTTGGCCTAAAAATCATTTGGCCTAAAAGTCAGTTGGCCTAACAGTCATTTGGCCTAAAATGTATTTCGAATAAAAAATTGATGTAGTTGAGTTCAACAAAAGTCATTTGGCCTAAAAGCCAGTTGGCCTAAAAATCATTTGGCCTAAAGTCAGTTGACCTAAAGTCAATTGGCCTAAAGTCATTTGGCCTACACTTTAGGCCAAATGACTTTAGGCCAAACGACTTTTAGGCCAACTGACGGGTACTCGCTGTGTGTTGCGCGAATTGTGGAGGCGGGCGCTATCACCCGTTCTTGTAAACTAAGCTACACTTCCCTACAAAGTTTTGATCCCGTGAGCCAACTTAGAATAACAGTGCATATTTTTATGTCATACGTAAATCAAGTTATTCAGTAAATCGTTGCATATTTAAATCTGGATATATATTTTATCTTAAGTACACACATCTATAAATCGTATGAATACTAATATTTAATATTTATAGATGAATTAGTATTAGTAAACAATTGTTGAATTGTGTTGATTTTAAGGGAACTTTAAGTATATGTATATATAGTATGCTTCTACCTACAGAAAAATCCCAGCTTTATCAAATAGGTATAGTATTAAAGATACTAAGTTTCAATTTTCAAATTTTTATTTCAAAAAGTGTGGCCTAAAACTAGATTCGGAAAACGTAAAGATTGAACTTTCTTACCCTCATAGCTCGTTATCATAAATACATAAAAATACACTTATGGTGTGTAACATTTCATAGAAGAAAACTCTTTTGAATAGTGAAAAAAAAACTCTTCAGTCTTTGATAAGGGACACGCCCTAATTCAGCCGGTGAGCGAAGCAGTGTACAAAAATTGCATTCAGAAATGTATCTCTTACTTTGGACTGCAATCCATTCACGTGCCCAGCCATGACCGCAGCGGGTACCCGTCATTTATCCTAAAGTGTAGGCCAAATTCCTTTAGGCCAAATAACTTTTAGGCCAAATGACTTTAGGCCAAATGACTTTTCGTAAAATTAACTTTTAGGCCATTTATTTAAAGTTTTTGTGTTGTCTCCGGAAACATTCGTTATGATTTGTAGTGATGCTACTAGATGGCGAGGGTGTGTAGTGTTTAGTTAAATGGTATATACTACCGTTTCAAAATACATTTGTCTTCTCTCAATTTACTACTTCCCAAGGTATAGCAGCACGTCCATTAACCTGTAGTACCACTTTTGTATGTTGAATTTTTTTCATTACCAAAGTTTTGTATTAGTTTTTGTACCTTATTGTACCAGAAATAAAAAGTTTTTTACTCGTTCCCTTTTTGATTAATTAGCATATATATTTTAATAGTTTTGTTTTATTTTAAATTTTGAACTTTTTTCAGTGCCAAAGTATATTTTATCTCTTTTTCTGCGTATATTTGTTTATTAATTTTGTTAAATGAATTAATCAACCATTCATTTTTTATAATTAATTTAACTTAGGCCTACTCGAGTTTGCCCACGTCTTCGCTCACATTTAAGTTGGGTAAATTAACTTATTTCTAGCGAATCATCTAAACCAGGTTTTTTCAAATTCTATGATATTGAGCCTTGCATAAATATTAAAAGTAATTTTTAAGCCTCACTTTCTCAAAATAAAAATAATGTTAAAATAAAAAAAATAGCCATTTATTATTTCATTTATTTCTTTATTTTTTAATAGGAATTGTGTAGAAGTTTATTAAGAATAGACTAGTAAAGTTTTGTAAAACATTCATAAAATATAAAGTTTGTTTTAACATTTTATGACGAAAATGTTATTCATGAAAAATATGTACATGTCATTTGGAAGAATGAGTTTTTTTCCTATTACAGAGATGGTTCAAGTCAGCTTCTGTTTATATAACACACAAAGGAAGACCTTTTTCAACTGCCAATCGATTTCTATAATTCAAATGATCATACTTGTTGAGCAATAACTTTCATACAAATGTATGTAGATGCAAAGATCAGAATTAATTTTATTGCTTCATTAGTCAAAGAGAATATTAATTTTTTACGGTAAATCAGAATTTAGCAAGTCGAAGCAAGTGAAAAATTGGTTCACAGTTATAACGATGCTGTGGCTCACCTGAAATCCCCTCGCGCCTCGCAGTTTGAGAAACCCTCATCTAAACTACCAAAAACACAATTTCAGACACGTGTGAGGCGAGAACTTTGTCTGTATGTCAATGAAGCCACAAATTAACTATTACCCATAAGAAGGAACCAAAATATATTTTTTAAATATTTGCAATCTTTGCATGAATATTTGCTCGACTACGCGGAGACATTGTTGAAATGAACACCAAAATAAATAGTTTACATTTACTATCTAATAAACAAAACTAAATCTAAATAGCTGAAAAAATACCTACATTTAGGGCACAACTGCAAGCACGTTAACAATGGCTCTTTTACGTGAAGACATTGTTGCAATGAATACCAAAAGAAATAGTTTAAATTTACTATTTAAAATTAATTAATTTGAAAGAATCACTCAAGTAAGCACCTAAGCTTATCAAACAAATTGTTCTGTTAGTAATTGTTTCTATTAGTTTAAAAAAATTCTCCCCCCCCCCCCCCCCCCAATCATCATTTCTTTAAATTCCATTTAAACACTTAGAGTTTTAAGAATCAATTCGTTAGCTATAGTTGTACTTCTACCTGCCAGCCAAATTTCGATTTTCTACTACACCTAAAAGGTTTTTTTACCCACCCCTCCCCTTGATTTCCTGGAGATCCATTTTAAAATGTTCATACATAATAGTTATTTGGAGTGGTGCATTTACCGGCCTGCTAGATTTAAATTTTTAACCACACTGCATTGAGATGTAGTTGTTTCTATTAGTTTTGTAGATTCTTAAACCCCCATCGCCCAACCCCCTTTTACAAACTCACTTTGAGAAATTTAGAGTCTAATATTATTCTAGCTATCTGGGATCTGATTTATCTCTACCTATCTGCAGAAATTTTATTTTATACCTCATCTCATTTTTTTTTTTTCTATTATAGTCCATCACCACTATTTCTCAGAATACCATTTTAAATTATTATTATGTAAATGTTTATTTGTATTGGTTCCCGTACCTACTTAACGAATTTAAATTCTTTACCCTACGGAGAAGTAATTGAATGTACTAGTTTTGGAAATGTTGAGCTCCCCACTCCCAAAGTTATAAAGTATAAGGTTGGCTCGTTCCCTGTACCGGCCAGCATTCAGCTCTACCCTAGCACACAGAACTATTGTTCAGTTCAGTACATGTGACTGTGCGGTGTCGCGCTCGTTATTAGCTTCTTATTTATGTCAAGTATGCTACCAAAGTCACTGTGCATAGTAAATGCGTGTGTGTTTTTTGTAAGCTTTCCTATTATTTATTTGTGAAGTGCTACAAAAAGTGTCGTACCAATGCTAAAAAAATGCCGGGAAAGCGTTTACCGCTGTCGTATGCAATATAAGTAATCTAAGGGATATGGTGTTATACACCATGACTTCCCTAAATATTCTGATGTCAGACGAAGATTTATTCCCTTGTGAACGGGATGGAAAACGCGAGTCCTGATTTGTATTTTATTTTCTCAGAACAATTTTCCCCCTGATGATTATGAACAAGACCTTCAGGTCTGACTGTTATTCTTTCCTAAGAAAAGAAAATTAAAATCGCCTGCTATACCCTCCATTATTTGTGGTGTCTCCGAAAAGGTTACTCAAGGGGAAAATATTACCCGTGAATCTAGGCCTAGTAATAGATTTACGAAATAAATATTAAGTGATTTCATGGCGGGTAAAAATATTTGGGGGGACATGTCACCCCTAATATTTTAATTTACGGGAAAGTCCCCCTAATATTTTTGCTTTAGTAAAAGTCCCCTCCTATAATTAATTGAATTATTTGTTCAAATAGTTTACTTAATTGCAATATTTCACATATGCATTTTATAACCTTATTAAACAAATTAAACTTGCTTCATTAATGCGGACAGTAGTCTGGTAGATAAATTTCACCATGGAAGGTGGACATATTTTTTAGTTATCCATGTCACCTTAAAACATACTTTAGAAACATTATTTCTCAAATGTGATAAATCACGTGGCTGTATTACACACATAAATATGTTTTGTACAAGAACTTAATTTGTTGTATTACATAAACAAATGTATATAGTACGTTAGTTAATGAAAGAAGCAAGGTATTTGGCGACGTCAATGTTCACTTAAATTAAGTGTTAACTATTCAATATAAATTTAACAACCCTCTTGTAAGTAGGCCTATTCATAAACCAATTTGGATTGTAGTGAAAATCTTGAATTTATATTAATGTTCAATTGAGAGTGTCAAACTATATATTTAAAGGGTAATATTAGATTCAGCTACATTTATGTTATATAAGTTGGTAATAATATATGCCCCCCTCAAAGTTGGAGATAATATGTGTGTCCTCCACCTATACCCCCACCTGCCCCTACCCTCAGTTGGAAATAAAGTTGTCCTCTAAAATTGGAAAGTCAGTGACGTCCACGCGCGATGTACTATATTCTATAGATATGCAGAGAAAGGAAACCAAATAAGATGCAGGTGTTTTTCAATGTGTCCCCTCAAAACATAAGCAACTAAACAAGTCAACCAATTGGGGCCTCTCAAAATATAAGCAACTAAACAAGTCAACCAATTGGGGCCTCTCAAAATATAAGCAACTAAACAAGTCCACCAATTGGGAATGAGACTGAAAGAATTAAAACATATATTGAATAACTACAAAAGGAAAACAAACTATTGAAATGAAAATCTCTGAAAATCCGTAGACTCAGAGCATACTTGTTTATACATAATTTTATAAGCCCGAAAATAGCCGTTACTTTATCTAAATATGGGTTTTGGCGTTCCTTTTTTTTCAACTAATGGGTTTTTATATCCATTTTATCAAATAGTAACACAATACAAATACAGTAAGTTGAATTGTGTTTCTATCCTAATACTTAATTTTGAGGGGATGATATTTCAAAATAACGTTTTGTGTATTCAATTTATCTTTTCACATTGACTTTCTCTCGCTCACTCTCGCCCCTCTGTCTCTCTCACACACACACTCTATTACACATCTTCTATCATTCTTTCTCAGACTTTCTCCCTCTTTGTCACACTCTCTCCACTCACATACACTATTAAACAATCTTTCAGACATTATATTTATCACACTTACTCTTAAACTCTCTCAAACTCTCTATCTCTTAAACTTTTACTTTCTCCCAAACTCTCTCTCTCTCTCAAACTATGAGTCTCTCTCAAGCTTTCTCTTACACGCTCTTACATTTCCCCCCTCTCTTTCTAACTCTCTCAAACACCCTCTCTGTCTTTTTCTCTGTCTCAAACTATCTCTCAAAATCACTCTTTCCCTCAAATTCGCTCTATCTCAAACAATCTCTCTCGAACTTTCTCTCACCCAAACTATCTCTATATGTATCAAATTGATAATAATAGAAATCAAGTGAAGGAGATAGTTGTAAAACATGAGACAGAAAAGTGCAGAATGGTAAATATAAGAGATAATATACATAAAATAATTAGTCCCAAAAACGAATACGAACTTTATGACCTATTATATGTATGTATACAATTGTATGTATTATGTATGATATGTATTATGTATGTATGTATGTAATGTATGTATGTATGTATGTATGTATGTATGTATGTATGTATGTATGTATGTATGTATGTATGTATGTATGTATGTATGTATGTATGTATGTATGTATTGTATGTATGTATGTATGTATGTATGTATGTATGTATGTATGTATGTATGTATGTATGTATGTATGTATGTATGTATGTATGTATGTATGTATGTATGTATTGTATGTATGTATGTATTATGTATGTATGTATGTAATGTATGTATGTATGTAATGTATGAATGTATGTATGTATGTATGTATGTATGTATGAGTATGTATGTATGTATGTATGTATGTATGTATGTATGTAGTATGTATGTATGTATGTATGTATGTATGTATGTATGTATGTATGTATGTATGTATGTATGTATGTATGTATGTATGTATGTATGTATGTATGTATGTATGTATGTATGTATGTATGTATGTATGTATGTATGTATGTATGTATGATATGTATGATATGTATGTATAGTAATGTATGTATGTATGAGCATGAATGTATTGTGATATTATTTTTGTTAAAAGAATTACTTGAGTCGCTGAGTTTCAAATCTACCTAGTTGCATCAAAGTGAATTCTGAGAAAAAGGGCAAAATGTTATCATAAAGAAACTAACAGTTTTTTGCCACAAGTTTTTGCATGTTCTAGTTTATATAGTGTGTGGTAGTAATTGTACAAAATTGTATGTAATTTGGTGGAAAGATAAATTAATAAAATGAGATTATATTTTTCAAGTAGCAACTTTTGCAACTGGATCTTGCAATTATCTAGTTTTGATTCTGTAGCTTTTGCAAGTAGACATTTTTGCAGCAGTTTTTGTAATTAACTTGTTTTGCAGCTGTAAGGAAAACTTAAGAGGTTAGGTTAGGCTAAGGTAGAAGAAATAAAATACATTTACTTGAGTTTGATTTTAAACAAAATTTTCAAATTAAATGTTACAATATGTATAAGGCTTAATAAAATAAAATACGTGTAGTATAAACGTTGTTAAAAAAAATGCAATAAAAAATTAGTAAAATTACAACGAAGTAGATAAAAACATAATAAGCCTAAGCCTATTTAATATGGTAAGTGATTAGTAGACAAGGAAATATTAATACTTATAATAAAACTTATAGTCATTCATTATACACGGAAATTTTCGTCCTCCATCGGAACATCTAAAAGTTCGTCAGACTCAACTCTTGGGCCTACTTGGTCAACATTTTGTTCCATTATATATTTATAGTACTTCAACTCATTTATAACTGTCCACTGTTCCCCGTAATGTTTGGTTAAAAGTTTTTGGATGTCTGTCACTTAGTTTATCTTTGTTAACTGAAATGCCAAATGGTAATTGTTGTGGCTCCATATTTGCAATAAGTAGTCCAGGTTTATTTATAGGACGTGCTTTACAATAGTCGCTTCTATAAAACAGTTCTCTACGAACCAAAGCGTTGTTCTTCTTGCTTCGTGTTAAAACAAATCTTTTAGACTTTGAGAAAGAAAAGTTCCAGGATTGTGTTGGCTTAATATATTCTTTACAACTTTCTTTCCAGTCGTGGCAGAAGTAGTATTTACCAAGTTGAAGCACAGTTCCTACTTCTTCAAACTTACTAATGTATTGGGAAAGACTTACAATTGTCTCCATTTTCCTGAACTTTTTCTCCAAACGGCCAAATATACGATCAGCAGGCAAATAAGAATGACCCGTCACCGGAAAGTATACAGTTATTCTTGTCACACTATGCGGTAGGATGTCCACAAGAACTTTGCAAAGCATGCCTATCAATATAGAATTCTTGTTTTGGCCAGCAGCCCCGTCTGCATAAAGCTCAAGCTCTTTAGCATGATCAAGTGGCGTATTCATTAGGCGATGATGTAAAGCAGAAACAATTTGGTTAGAACCTCGGCTGTCATCTGATTCTGACCAAGTGTAGATGAATGTATTACTCTTATTCTGCGGGTCCTTAAAAGAGCCTTCACAGATGGTAAAATTATATTGGTGAACCTGACGTGAATAATAATTACTTTGGTCTGGTAGCTTAGGTAACGGTAGTTTCTTTTGGCAGTCAAATGAAAACTTTATGACTCCTTCTTCATTTTTTTTAGACTTTCATAGAATGCACTAGCCCGTAGAGTGTGAACTCTAATTTCTGTCATTAGCTGTACTTTTTTATTTCCCTGAGACTTTTGGAGCTTACCTTTGAGCTGCAAACAAACTGAACAGACATCAGTATCTGGGGTCTTAAAACTTATGTTATATTTTGTCTGAAATATGTTTCTAAAGTACTCATACTTAACTTTTAGCTCAGTTGGAGCTATTTCGTTATATTTAGTCCATATTTTTTTTATTGACAAGTCACTGGAAAGATATTGCCTATTGCAACCCTTTTCTCTGCAATAATGAGACTCTAGAGGTTGCAGTGACTCAATAAAAGTTTGTACAGAGTGGAGTTTTTCTGCAAATCTTAATGTGTATCTGTCTCCACCTCTGTTCTCTTGTGGGCTCTCACCTGTTATCAAATTTTCTCGGCTTATACGCTGAATCCTGCTTCTTGATACACTAAGAATATCCAAGAATTTCTTTTGGCAAACTTGAACAGTGTTTTTTCCGGTCTCTTTTCGGAATCTTGGTACATAATATTTGTTAGTAGACACCCTCTTTTTTCTAGGCCTATTTCCATTAGGCTTACGGTCAGTTGTAGACCTAGTAGGTGTTTCATTAGAAACGTATTTCAACAGGAAATTATCCTGTTTTATTTTGTCTGCGGATGCATAAAATGCTTGATGGAACTTTCTAATATCTTGCATGCTCAAGCTATTGCATTTAAACACAGATTTTTTTACCTGGATCATGACTGCATTGTGTCATCTTGGGTAAATGTTTTGAAACATGACGTTGTTTTTTTGGCAATATTTCGCTTTCATGCTTCAGGATGCCTTCTTTTTTTTCTACTATTTTTCCTACTGACACACTTTATAACACCAGAAACTCTAACTTGATCTTCTACATTCAAATCTATATCCATTTTAACTACAGAAACTCACTAAACATCCACTAAACAAACCATAATAAACACACTTATTTTCAGCACCAACAGCTGGATGAATATTGAATATTCTCTTGAAATAACAGTTGCGCCAACTTCTTAAATGATATTTTCATAATTTAAAATGTCTCTATACATTGAAAATATTTACCAGATCCTTGTAAATAAAGAAAATAGTAGTGACTAACCATCACACCAGAGGCATTTTTCAGCCTGCAATTAGAATGTTTATGTTACTGGTTTGGAATAGAAGCCATATTGTTAAATATCAACTAGAAATTTTTGCACCTCTTTTATAAAGTTTAAATTAGCGTGTTTTGCAAATATTTTTCTGTGTAATTAGCAATGTTTGAATCTGTTCCCACTTTTTGATATTTGATTTTTACCAGAAATAGGCATTTTTGGCACAGTTTTGTTGGTTGTAATGATGTATTTCAACCATGATAAGATTATGACGCACTAACCCCATTTTTTTATTTTTGACAATTAGCAAATTTTGAAACTCGGCGACTCACTTATAATATAAATTTAATAGTCAGTTGACTCAATTCTTCAAATATATAATAACGTTGACAATTTTACTGTTTATTTGTTTTAAATTTCATTCACAGCTCCTAAAGTTTTGAATATTCATTATTTATTTATAATTAAAATATATATTATGTATATTATCTACTTACCTTTATTTCATTATATAAATTTTTATTTCTTTATTTTGATTCATAAACTGCCAACCCACCATGTTTATTATTTTTGTTGGTAGGTGATTTTAACGCTATCTGCTTTAGAGAGTGGTTTATTTCGGAACTGTTATGATCTTAATTTATTTTATGTTCTTGGACGCTTATAACATCTGGCTGTCCTTTGTAGAAATAATCGCCCCTAGCGGAAGAGATTATTATTCTCGTTTGGTTTTTTGGTTCCAAATTTAAATTAATTTTAAAGATGACTTGTTTATTTGTCCAAATTATGTTAAGTTATCTTTATAGTAATACTTTCACTATTTAAATAATTAAGATTGTTTTATTCTTTGTTATAGATCTCGGTGACTATATTTTTTCCTAGTCCGGAGATTGTTTATTTAAAAATAAAAAAGAACATGTTTGTGTTTTGTTAAAGCTTTTGTTTGTTGACTCGAAATTTGTTTTGGGAAACGGAAGCAAAGTACCGATCTGAGTTCCTTTAATGATATTTTGTTATGGTTATTTGTAATTTTCATCAGCCAAAACTTCACTAAAAGTAAGGATTAACCTTTGAGGAAGGTCAGGTACAAGTTTACAAGGAAGATTTTGTTGGAATTTAAGGCCTAGAATTTAATTGTTGCCGGAGCAATAGATCGGACATTTTTGGGTGAGCTCAAATATAATCTATAATCATCCTGTTCAGGCTTTAAATAATTGACTATAATACCTAAAATTATTAAAGAAGGTAAATAACTTAACTTTCCAAACCATAAATATTACAGTTTGTCAACCTCACAACAATATTTTTTTACTAAAGAATCATAACATTATTTTTACATATTATAAAAGATAATTCTTTTTTAATCCTGTTATTATTTTATTTAAAGAAATATTTCTGTCGTAATTAATACACAATTTTTCATCCTCACAATTCAAGTGAGATTTTAACATTTTCAGGTATTGCTCAACAATACTTCTATTAATTTTATAACATAGGAGGCATGCCTTACTAGGTAGGATTTATTTAAGGATATCATTTAAAACAATAATTACAATCACGCTTTAAATTTAATTGTGTCATTTTTCATTTATTTATTATATCAATGTACATGTTTTTTTTTTTTTTTTTTTTTTTTTTAGCTTGCATCCCATGTATAGATATTCTCAGTAGATTGGATGTCGAGGGCAAGAATAATAATCTGCTTCAGGAAGTCTTCGGTTGTAAGTGTCCAACTTGAGTTAAAACTTTAGGTAAAGTCCAGGGGTCTTGAGAGAAAAGGTTTTCGTCTTACCGCTGAGCAGTTTATGGGGATAAATTTATTTAATGATAAAAATCTACCTATTTCACAAAATTAAAGTTGTTGGTAGTTGGCGCCCAACATTATATATATTATAAATTAAATTAAATTCATTCGTATATTCATACAGAATAAGAATAATAAATAATAATAATTATTAATAAAATAAAAATATAACTATATAAATATTGTTTTTTTCACCACAGTATGTATACATGTATGTACGTATGTATGTATACATGTATATGTATGTATGTATGTATGTATGTATGTATGTATGTATGTATGTATGTATGTATGTATGTATGTATGTATGTATGTATGTATGTATGTATGTATGTATGTATGTATGTATGTATGTATGTATGTATGTATGTATGTATGTATGTATGTATGTATGTATGTATGTATGTATGTATGTATGTATGTATGTATGTATGTATGTATGTATGTATGTATGTATGTATGTATGTATGTATGTATGTATGTATGTATGTATGTATGTATATATATATGTATGTATGTCCTGCTACTACGTGGTGTGAGGAAATAAGGTGAAACCGTCCGGCCCCTAAAACTCGTCCGTTTCTGCGCATGACGTCAGCTTAGGGGGACTTGCTTCACTGCGAGCATTGCGGGCTATGGCACGTTCTCGAGTTATCTTTAGATTTAAACAATATACCTTGTCTAAATCACTATATAATCATGTAGAAATATGTAAAAATCTTTTAGAATATCTGTAGCTGGAATAATATGGGTGTGGAACAATGAACTTACATATACAATACTCTACATTACAATATTCTGCATAGTGAACAAGCTTGTTAAATTTATCAAACAAGAGATTATATTTTACTACTCAAAATATTGTGGTGCACATGTTAACAAATTTATTCCAATTATTCCATCAACATTATGAATTATTAATTTCAAACAAAATCCTTGACTTGAACGAATAAAGAACAGGTATAAACCATTATTATTTACAACAGAAGAAACACAAAACAAAATATGTAACCAAAAAAAGCAAAGTATATTAAAAATACTATAAACCGTCATTAAAATAAAAAGACGCTCCTTTGTCATTATTAACATCTAGTCTAGAGTTGAAATATTAGGGCCACATCTCTCTCCGAGTTAAAAACAAATCTATTATTGGAAATGGCGCCAACGATTGGCGTCCAGTAAGATTTTTATAATATAAATATTTATAGTAGGCTTTGAAAAATATTTAATAGTAGTTTACTGATGAATATTTGATTTAAGTAATGCAAAATTTTTAAAAACAATTCTATTGATTTTGTTCAAACTTTTTTTGAGGACTGTTTTGAAAAATTGATGATAATAATAATATATGTTTATTTTTCTAAAATAAATGAGTATGAGATTTTTATGACAAATTTGAGAACATTTGACATTTCTGGAAAATGACTTATGAGTGATTTTAAAATGTGTATTTGGGACGGAAAAAACCAAGATAAATAAAAATATATTTATTTTAACAAATTTAAATCATTATACGTCAGTTTGTAAATAAAAGCTTTTTGAAATTTTTAAATAAAAAAAATTGTCTAAAATGTTTGTCTGAAAGCTTTATTTATAGAGGGCTCATTGTGATTAATAAGGGTATTTTTCTGAGCAAAAACTTAATTAAGGGTAGTTTACTGAAAACATATTTTTGAAATATTTGTTCCAAGCTATAATAAACTTTTACATGCCATTATCCACTTTCTTGCATTAAGTTCATCCTTCGGAAAACCAAAATATTTAATATTGCTGCCTTTAGTTTTTTGTGAATAATTACTACACCCATACACTGCACAACTAGGCATGATTCCTATCCTTTAAAACATTTAAATACACTAAAAAGGTGGCCTGTTTGCCTGGTTTCCCTCAAGTTGTTCCTTCTACAGCTACCTGACTCCCCCGAAGCTGACGTCACGACAAGAAGGAAGGGTGGGAGAACATGCGCACGGTTTCACCTTGTTTCCTCACACCACGCTGCTACTACAAATATATCAGCACACTACACGCCTGTCAGTAGGTTGCTCTCACCCAAGATAACCTTTGCACCTCACTTTCTTCTTCACTAATCATAGTATTCATAACATCATATTGGGTGTCAAAACAGATCAAGCGACGTACTGTTTGTACCCAACACAACTGACCGGCCCTCCTAAAAGCCTCGTTTATATTGTAACACAACATGTTGACCAACAAACTGTGCTACAATATAAACGCATTCCCAACTTGTTGGTGTTGGGAGAGCCGGTCAGAGCCAACAAGTTGTGTTGGATCATTTGTACATACCAACATGTTGACTGATTTGAGATCACTTAAGTTGCCCCCCCACTACCTCTTCAGCTAAATTAAAATTTAAATACACCACCATGTTGCACCTATTTTGTACCGTTTTGCACCCTAGCCCCAGTGACGGTACGACTGTCTAGGTTTGGGGGGCAAGCTAAGAGTAGCCCCCTCCACACTATTAAAATGTTGGATTTTTCTATGCCATCTTATAAGTCCTGTCATGCACCGTTTTGCACCCAAGTTAGACGTTTTGCAACTGAATAGTTTTGCAAGAAAAAATATAAAAGAACAAAAGGTGGGGTGTGGGGGGGCAAGTTAAGCATAGCCCTCTAACTCACTAATTGGGGGTTTTTTAATACCAAAATAAAAGTTCTGTTTGGCACCGTTTTCCCGTAATTCTCATACGCGTTATATAGGAGACAGGACAGCTCTTTACAACATTAGGGAATAGATAGATAGATTATTTCAATACTGTTTCTGCAAAATGGTGCGAAAAAAGCATTCATATACATTTGAAACACTCTCAAGACTTTAATTATTTCCAATTATTTTACTCAAAATCACCCAAAGTGGAGCCTTGCTATACCAAGACTACAAAATGGGTTACCAGTGATTTCCGCTTCCTGCTTCTCCATTGTGGATTGACCGCAGATTATGAACTAGTAATACTGACTCTATCCTTTTCTATGCCACATTCTATTGCATCTTAGAGAGTCAATTCTCTATGATTGCCTGTTGTCTACCTTCACATTGCAGAGAGAAACCAGAGATAGTTTCTATTGCATACTATAATTTGTTAAATTAACTTCATTTAATTTATCTAAATAATTAAATATAATTATCTTAAATATATTTTTAAACCTACAAAATGTAAAACATAACTTGACAGTTAGATATTTTCATTCTTGATACTCCCTCTGAACCACAGCCACCACAGAGTCCAACTGTTGTTTGCCACAGTAAAATAATTAATTGATAGACAGCTTCTGATTTGGTTTAACAAATATATAAGGAAAATATAAAACAGCTAAGATGTTTGAAAAACAACATTTATTTCAGTAATTAAGTTCTTAATCTCTAGTGAGCCATTGAATCCTCAGATGTGTCAACGTCGGTACAGTGTTAGTGGAAAATACTGGGCCGGGATATTATTAGTCTGAGTGCAAGAAAGAAGGTAAAGTATAACATCCGAACGTGCTCATTAGAGCCATCTTTTTGAGAACCCTAAGACAGTCTACTAATTTCAATGTTGACTAGGAACTTTGTGGTCAAGGATATCATTGGTACTTTTTTAACTTCTCATACCATAGTGCTTTCCCAAAGCCTTTGACATATAAACACCAGTGTTTTTTTAAAATCTTATCTTAAAAAGAAACAACAATAAATTATCATATTATTGTTATGTCAAAGGCTCTTGATAATTATTTAAATACTGGCATATGCCTGTTAATGTTTCAACACAGGCCTGTCAAACTCGTCTGATCATTTAGGTCACATTAAACATTAACAATTCTGGGTAATGTTATTGTTATTTTCTTAGGTAAACATAATTCCAGCTAGGTAAAGTATTATTACAAAAAGAAATGAGTAGGCTCTCTATATAAAACAATAAGACTAACTCTCTATTTTTTTACATAAAAATTTGAAACATTTTATTTACATGTTTATTTAATGTTTCAACAACGGTGTTAATGTCAGGCTTTAAATATTGTGTGAAAGCATAGCGATCTCTAGAAGAAACCCGCGGCCAGTGAGAAGTGGCAACGCCGCATTCTGGGGCCAGATACTTGACTCATGGCTATGCTAGAGCGCGCCAAATCATTCAATCCGCAAGGTGTTTTTGCAATGTTTGTTGACTTACTACAGCTGTGTCTTGTGTTTATAATATGTTATGTATCATTAGTTCTAATCATGGTTAATACATGTGTTTAGTTTTTCAGTTCCCTATAGATCCTTTACCCAGAAATAAGTGTATTCGCGCTATTCTACGTTCAGTTTGGCGATAAAAGAGATAATTAAGTAACTTATGCCATTGAGTACATAGAAGCTCCTTATACACTGACAGGAAAATTCAAGACAGATAATCTCGAATCCAGTTTTGGTCAGTATCGAGAGTTATCTGGAGGAAACTATAATATTACATTTACTCAAGTAATAAAAGCAGAAAAGAAAATAACAGTAAAGAGTGTTTTGAGGCTGCATCCAGCAAGATACGGGGAGGTGTAAAGTTATTTCGTGGAATAAAATTTGAATTTGTTACAGAAACAGTCAGAACAGATAATAAGTTCTTTTCAGTTCAAGATTATTTAAAAAATATTAAGTTTGAAGACTCTGGATTTAAATAATTATATATAGGGTTATGTTAGTTTTAAACTATCCAACAAAACCAAATGTGGCGACTTATTTATTGCTAAGCAACAAAAGTAAATGTAAATGTAATGAAAAGTATATCCAAAGATATTACTTCATTACTTCAATATTGGAGGTTAAAACCCCCATACGCTATCGAGTATCTTTCAGCCGCTGCTAAAAAGAAAGCCAATTATATCGTCAACAAACTGCATGGTATTCCCTGGGATAGCGGTGATGTGGATTACAGCCTGCTAGAATCCCTCCTCTCCCGTGCCACAACGGGTGCAGAAACCGTCTACGTCAAGGGGACAGGAAAGAAAAAGTTTCTAGCCTACGCCTGTCGTAGATCTGTACAACAGAGGTTGTTCGTCTTTGAAAACACTTAAATTGGGGCACACCATGTCCATGGTACATAGTTCTATATGGAATTTCTTTTCAGCCTCCCTCTTTTGGGGACTTCGAGATTGGATGATTAAAGATGAACACGCACACCATAAGACGTCTGCTGAAAACAAACCCGTGGTTCCGTTCTGTAAGATCGGGTGTATTTTCTAGTGATCAACTACCAACAAGAATAGCGCGACCTGCCGCTCTCGTCATCAACACTGATCCACACACCAAGTTTGGGACGCCATCTTTATCGACAAGTGTGGCTTAGAAGAATATTTTGACAGCTATGGTTTTCCACCCCGTATAAATTCACATTTGGCATTTATAATCAAAAACACTTCTCGCACGTCTCATAATACGATACAAATTCAAATCATAATCTCGGACGTTTGCGGCCATTATTGTATAATGTCCTTCTCTATCAGGCCTAGAACTTTACATTAAAAACTTTCCTAACCCTATTCTCGCCCATCAATCATAGAGGCAACGACGCTAAGGTGTTGAGACAACACATTTTTCAAGACGGTAGGGTCCTGCCACATCTCAAGGGGTTGCGTCAAATCAGTGTGAGCCTATAAAATGGGCGTCCTGACGCTTGATGGGCATAATCACAACAGTTGTTGAAGCGATAAAACATAATGGAAGGTCAAAACGTTTACACCCGCAAAGCAAAGTCGGTAAAACCGCTCACCATCACCAGTATTTTCAACACTTTTTTTTTCGCTGGACTAAGTCGACGCCAAGCGAGTCGTCGTTGGCATGATTGCCAAGAACAACTTAACGCCCTTTGTCCAGGTAGAAAAATGCGTAGGGAACTGTGCGGTGTTTAGCCGTGCAGAGTGGCAAGAACTGGGAAGCTAAAAACCGGTCATATCAAAGTTTTTCAGCAACACGCAACCTCCTCAGAAGATTGGTCTGACTAATCATGAAATCTCTCTGAGACATATGTGGGGTGACCATATGGTCGTCATCAGCGAGAAACAAGACACAGGACTCAAACGGGTTGCCTATCTAGCACGTAGCTGGGCGCGTCTTTGTGATGTGCAATATTGTAACAATTTGATCAACACACTTGTCACAGATGTATGTGACACGCTATCAGAATCAGCGGAAATTATCGATTTCTAACAGCCTACGGTGGAAACGCACATCAGAAACCTGGATCTTATCAGTGCTACCTACTATACACCTCAAGTCGTCGGTTTGGACTATTACATGTTGGATTGTGAGCTAATAACGATTTTACTTATACATCTAAGAGACACTGTATAAAAAAGTATGAACGAACATATGCATCATCCCTGTAAAAGTATATTATAAATTTTATGTATGTCTGTGAAACCTTTAATGTATGATAAATATATGTTTGTTATGTCATCTTTTATTCACGCAAAACCTGTTTGTCCCTTACATGTAGGGTAATCAGATACGAGTTTCGTCTTGTCATGCCTACCAAATTGGCACCAAGCATGAACAGGATCAATGACCTCACGGTCACAATCTATTCCTGTCTCGACTTCTCTTGTTGAGCCACCAAACTGGCGCTAGGTATGAGTCATCAGGGATAACCCAGTGCAACATCATTCAAGGTCGTGATCTATTCCTGTCTCGACTTGTCTTGTCGATCCGCCAAACTTGTGCCAGTTTTGCGATGAGGTCACCGGAAAAACCCATTACCACATAGATGGGGGAAGAGAGAGGGTTGTGACACCAAAATAGATTCAGGGGCTTGCAAGAGGAAGCCAATGTTCACATTCAACGCTAAGCGGCCGTTGGGAGAGGTTCGTGCTGCGCCCTCAATAATGATGCCGACCTTTTATTGGACCTCGCGGGAGGAGTACCCGACGCCGTGTACTGCACACTCCCACACCAATAAATAAAAAACTCCAACGCCAGTCTCAATCCTGCCCAGACATACGATTCAATGCGCACACATAAAAACCAATGCGCAATTATAAAAACCAATGCGCACACATAAAAAACTAATGGGACAGGAAACAACAAGCTTGGACAAGAACCAACAAGTTTGAAACACATACAAACCGTGGAAAGGGGGTTAGGGGTTGGGGAGGGTGGTTATAACCTTGACCCAGTGCCAACAGCCAATCAGAGGCCAGGGATATAAATATCAGCCAATCCCAGCCGGTTATACTTGTTCGGGCACACTAATCACCTATCATAAAGTTTTGTCTCCATACCAAAGGCAGCTGAGAGGTGTATAAGTTTGAGAAGTGTATTCTGCTGTAACTTTATTTTACTTTCCTACTTTGTTTTATTTTTCATTTTAAACCTGTTACATGGCAAAATTGATTTATTATATTTTGATCATTACTAGCTGGTAAATTAAATTTAGTTTAAATATTAGAATTTTTATAAATTAAAGTCAATAGTAGTAATTCTGTGTAATTCTATGATTTCCTTAATTATTCTCAAGAATAAATTGAGTTAATGCTTTATCAACAATGGCTATACATTATAAAATATATATGGCATCTCAAATTTATCACAATTCTAGAGTTTAAAAAAAAATGCATTTCTAGGTCACTCGTAACACCCGTGACAAAACATGTGTAAGCCCCCTAACGCCCGTGACACGGGATTTTATATTTTAATATTAAATTTGAGAACTTTTCCTAAAACAAATAGTTTATAGCTGTTCTCTATACTTAATTCATAATACAAAATGTCAATAACACAGGTTCATTCAGGGACCATAGTTTTTTATTTTAATCTCTCCACCTCTGAAGTAGGTTCCCAAATTTATTAACGGCCCCTTAAATTTCTCTGACAAGGTTTTATTCTAGTTCATGAAACTTTGGCTACAGGAATTTCATGGTGCACTACTTCTATTCTTGCTATAATTAGGAAATAAACATAACATGTAACAATTTTACAATGAAAAATAAAGGTCAAATTGTAACACCCGTGAAAAATGGATTTGCTTGTGACCATAAAAAGAATCGAACTCGAGATTTTCAATAACGTCGACGTTTCATGACCCCCGAATTTGAAAAAGTGGTTTTCGCAATGCCGTTTGTCTGTTTGTACCTTGGGCTGGAGCCTAAACTATTTTACAGATTGAGCTAAAGCTTGGTATCTAGTGCTGTGATAGGGCTGTCCCGAGGTTTTTTTAATTGTATATCTAATCCTAAAATTAAGGGTAGTTTCCTTAAATGTGAAAAGAGAAAAATCAAGTTTATCAAAATTCACTTTTACAAGTTTGTTTAAAACTCATTTCTAAGCTTTGACCAATATTTAAAATAAAATGGTTACTCTCAATCTTTCATAAAACTGACTTTAAGGGGTTCAGTCTGATGCGTAAATTTAAATTTTTTATTATGTCTCCGTAACTATTTGAGATATAAAATTACTTATCATTGCAAATATGTAGGTCTATTTATAATAAAAATATTATATTTGAAACATATTTTTATAAAACCAATACTTTTCAAGCTATACGTATATATATATAACTTTTCAAACACTAAAGGTAAAGTATTGTGACTGCAAAAAAAATCTAACACGAGATACTGATGAATGTCAACGTTTCATGACCCCGCGAACCTTAAAAAGTATTTTTTACAATGCTGTCCCTCTGTGTGTCTTTTTAACC
The DNA here is from genome assembly GCA_033556935.1 of Timema podura. Taxonomy (NCBI): domain Eukaryota; kingdom Metazoa; phylum Arthropoda; class Insecta; order Phasmatodea; family Timematidae; genus Timema; species Timema podura. Next base: position 52,163,473 of record JAVRXN010000013.1, on the reverse strand, counting down.
CTAAACTTAAGAGTAGTTCAATAAAGGGTGAAAAGAGAAAAAATAGATTTTTTCAAAATTGGTTTTAATGGTTTTGATTAAAATTAATATCTAGGCTTTGATTAAGATTATAAATAAAATGGCAATTTTTATTTTCCCATGAAAATGAATTCAGTGTACTTTACAGAAGTGGAAATTTCCGTATTCGCAAAGCTATAGGAGATACTAAATAGCTTATTATTTCAAAATTGTAGTATTATTAAAAATAAAAGACTTTTATTTGAAATATAACTTTATAAAACCAATAGTTTCGGAGATATTTGCAAATATATTAATACAATTTTGTGAATTTTAGTTTTACAGAGAGACTACCTTAGTTTTAACGTAATAATTATCTAATGCCATAGAGTAAGTTAATAAGTAAGTCTCTCAAAAAATTGATGTTTTTTTCCTTTAACCTCTTAGAGGAAATGTTTGTACAGCATTGATCTATATCTATCATTTTAGACTCAAGAGTCAATATTTACCTTTTTTATTGGTCTAAATTTATAAGTGAGGAATTTAATAGCAATGCGAAATGCATTTTATGACTTAACCCCTCCACCATATCTTCTCCCAACTGTTGAAGAAATAGTTTACGGAATTAATGCCTTTTATTACGTCTGCCTTGGTCGTAAGCTATACAATCTTCTTTTCATTCATGTATGAACTATAACATACCGCAAGGGCTGAGCCTACACTCAGCTTCCTACAACTCCAACGGAGTGTACTTGATTTAAGTAATTCTTTATAAGAGACTTATTCAGTACAATATTGGTTTGAGCCAATTAAGAATTGGAAGCGTTTTAAACGTTTTGATGTTGATTTCGTTTTTATTTATATATTTCCAAAATACAATTATCAATAAAAAAATCTGTTAAGAATAATATATGACAAATAATGGATTAATTTCTTTTTGTCGTTACCGTGTTTAGAATTTGATGGCGCTTGTGCAAACGCACGAGGCACCGATTTGACTAAATTTTCAAAATCTTAGATGATACAGTTGATAATAAAAGTAGAGTATCTCAAAAATATGGACAAAATAATAATCAAATATGGTTTTCGGTAGGTTTGTACTGGGTATTATTCAAATCAGTTCTTTATCAAAGCATTAGGCTTATTTAAAGTAAGTCATGTAACCTAATTAAATTAAATTCATTGTGGAAATTCAACTATTTAAATCAATGGATGTAAGGTAAGCGTGTGTTGGTTTAACAGCCTATAATGATAATAATGTATAATCTTTGTTCAATTCAAAATAACATTAGAAAATGTATCAGCCTATACTTAATCATTATATTTACTTTATAATTTTATAACTATAAGTTAATCCATCCGAATTAGCCTGTAATAGCTTAGGTTAGGAATAACTACATTTTAAGATTATAAAAGGTAGCCCAAAGGTTGGTATACAGTACAAAGCCATATCTGGAGACTGAAATTACCGAGGAGGTGCGCACAGCGTGGCAACAAGCATTTGACACTCCTTTACCAGTATGTCCGACAATTTGTCGTATCAGAAAAAAAAAAATTATGCAACGGGTTCGCCGGTTAAGGTACTGAAATCTGGATGTACTAGGACGTCTATGACAGAGGAGAATGATTTGAAAGACGCTCTGACATTCGTGGACAGTCCGAGAACGTCCTTGAGCGTATATTGAAATTGAAGCCGTAGCGTCCAAAAGTATGGTCTTCTGGAGGAAGGCCCAGACCAACGACTACAATTTTGTGAAGTGATGCGTAACCAGATTTCCTTTCTAAGCTCATGCGGTTAGATAGATCCTGTTTAAAGTTGTCAGGCCACGTCAACAGGCATAATTGTGTGTACTGGGCAGATGAAAGTCCTGATGTGACTATCACATCTCAACTGAACCAGCCCTGGTTTCATTCGATGCAACTGTGGATGTTAACAATCACCTGAACATGTTGCACGACGTGGTGGTGCCACAACTCAGAACCAGAGCTGACTTTGCCGAACTGTTCTTCCGACAAGATGGGGCACGTCTTTGTTGGTTAGGAACCATCTTGAAAATACCTTCCCACAACGTTGGATTGGACGACTGTCCGCCCCGTTCACCCGACCTTACAAACATGGATTTGGGGGGGCGGGGGGGGCTAAAGGATAAGGTTTTTGAGAGGAAGCTCCAGACATTGGAATACTTAAACGAGTTAATCTCACAAGCATTTCCGGACATTGATGCTGGCAGGAATTTGTGTCTTGCTGTATATAACAAGGTTCTGAATATATTCCAGGAATATTCTAATGTTGATGGAGGGTATTTCAAGTACTTACGTGACCAAACAGTGTAACAGAGAGTCAATACCTGTAAATAAATACCATTTTATACTGTATGCCTATTTCTGGACCACTGCCCAATGCTATATTTTTACTGTATACCTACTTTTGGCCACCCCGTATATTTTATATTACTACTGTGCCACAATTGAATAAAAGACCTATGATTATTATATTGATATAAAAAAGTTTTGACAAGATGATATTGCACAAAGTAGGGCTGTATCAAGTACTACAAAGTAGCAAGGTCCTATTGATGTGAAATGACAGATGTACTTTTATTATTTATCATTTGGACAAATACTAGACCAAGATTTATAAATCGTTAGTAACAAAACTTGAGATAAACTAGTCATTAGTTTGTCAAAAAGATAATGTACAAATATTAAATGTCAACTAGTCCTTTTGGTACTACGAATATTAACCTATTCCAGAGTTTAGTTTAATCTACAGCCTAAACTATTGAAATGGATTGATTTCTTGACATAATTCTTGGCTTTACTCGTGTTTGAGAAAGAGTCAGGATTGATATAGATTATAAAATATCTATTATATTATTTCAATTGCCTATTAGAACACACGTGTTTTGTTTTTCTTCACTCCATTCCTATCGAGGAAAATGTCAAATATTATGTATTTATTAGTGTTTTATATCGATTTGAACATATGGTATTACAACAACTCCTATTTCTTATTGTGACGTTCTTTAGTTGATTCGTTTTATCGAAACTAATATATATAAACAAAGTTTAAACATGTTTGGAACATAGATTAGCTATGATTATTTACAGCTTATATATAAACGCACGGTGCACATTGATTTAGGGAAACAACCAGTTATGTACACAAATCAATATAAAACAATAAAACAATCAAAATGATAAGTGTGTTTAGGAACTTGTCTATTCGTGAAAATGGACACCTATTCGAACTAAGGTACGTAATATTTGACACAGCATTTTAGTTGTTTGAAATAAGACATATAAAGCGTTTCCAGCCAGCCTTAATCTGTTCATTTATTTGGATATGGATAGAGTACAGAGTGGAGAGTACAGATACCCAGTGGACTACAAGGTGCTTTGTCAATTATCTTTGGGCATGGATAGAACACGATATCTTGTTGACCAGAAGTTACTAAGCTACAAACTAAATATGTAATGTAATGTAGTTTTACCAGATTTTAAATGTTTTTAATTTAAAAAAAATAATTAAAAGTACCTAATGTTATTAAGTGTATGGAAAAATGTTACAATCATCCAATAAAATACTAGCTCCTAAGAACCTATTTAATCAGAATTCATAAAAAATATTTATCTCATTTTTATGATCTGAAATTTAATATTATATTAATATGTTTTATTGAATAAGGTGATCTTAATCATATAGAAGATTTGTCTTATTTATTTTAATATTTTGGATCTCTAGACTATTTTTAATATTACACACAGAACAAATTAAAATAGCGAAAAAATAGCACTTTTTCATCAGGAAGCTTACACCTAAATCACACCAGATGGTGTTTACATTTTATGTAACATTATTACATGATAAATAATAGTCAATTTAGTGATAATGTAAGTTATCGATAAATAATAGTCAATTTAGTGATAATGTAAGTTATCAAGTTATTATTTATATAAATAGTTGTTTCTAGATGAACAATGTTTAGCCAATGCAACAGTAGGCCTATTTACCTTTACAAAACAAGCGGCATCATATTCCCGCTTATTCACATTGAGCGACCGCTTGATCAACAACAGAGCAGCAGGATTCACGAACATAGAAAGTGCTCTTGAATGTCTCCATAGTTTGTATTAAGGGGTGAGGTAAGGGCTATCCAAGATCTGGACAGGTTAAGTAGCTGGAATATAAAAAACAAAACGACTCCTTTAAACGTGTTTTATTCCCAGAGAAGTAAAGTGTTGAAGTATATCTTACAAAACTGAAAGTACCATGGTTCTTCCAAGATCGGGAAATTTCCAGTACTTAGTTTGGCTCTCGGCTACTGAAAAAAATAATTTAATTGCCTGGCAAATCATATAGCTATTCTAGGAAAAAAACGCAATTGAAAGAATCTCTCACGAAAACTTCGCACAAAAGAACCCTACAGCCATATATGCTCACAGGAAAAATTGCCCACATGGAAAAATGCCCATAATGAAAAATATTGTTAAAGGGAAAAAGCTCACACTAAAAGTGTGCACAGTGAAAAGTGTCCATAGAGACAAATGCCACCATTCATTTTTACTTTCTCATCAAAAGAGAAAGTATTGTAATCGTGAAAGAAATCGAAATAAAAATAAAAACTTGAACAAGAAAAAAACTGCTCTTTACAATTCTGTCAGTCTCCTTGTCTGTCTGTCTATGTATGTGCTCAAATTTGATATTTAATTTGTATGAGTTTATACTTATGAGTTTTTTCATTTCTACCTAGCCCTCAAATTAAGGGTGATGAGTGCGTTTTTAAATTCCTATTTCGGAAATGGCTCTAACGATGTTTGACCTCCCAAAAAAGTGAGATAACACCTTATATTTGGTTTTTGGGTAAACATTAGTTGAAGGGCAATATACTGATGAGTAATTTTAGAAAATTCGAAATATTTTTAAAGCGGCTCTAATGATTTTGTTCCAAATTGGTATCTGTGGTATGTATGTCACTATAAAAATAAATGGTACGGAACTCCGCGTGGACTTTCTCGCGCTAGTGTCTAAAAATGTAAATATTTACTCAAAATTCATAATATAATATACACTAGCGAACCCGAGAACAAATTGTGCTACAATTACGTACAATTGTTTTGACTCATGTTTTTAAATTTTGCTGTAACAGAGGTGGAGCGGGGGTGGGGGGGTCGCTCCCTTCAATAAATTAAACCAATTAAATCAATGTTAAAGTCACTACTAGTTTTATTGTCACGTAATACTATCTAACTAACAGATTTCATTTTTTATTTGTTATTGGTAATATTATTAAATGATTAATATACGGTAATTATTATTAATAATTAAAACAATCACATTAATTATTAAAATGGTGAAAATGGGCATTGATGAAACCACCCAAATTTAGGTTGCGTGTATCTCACCTTGTTGCATAAACATTGTTTAGGTTTAAATTTATGTTATCATTCTTATTATTGCTATTTCAATGATTAATAATAAATAAAGATCTTTAAAATAATTTATTTTTAAATAACGTGCTTTAAACAAAATCTTTGAATAATACAACATACATAACGTACTAATTGTTATAATGTTTAAACTTATTTCCCTCTTAATAATCACTAAATATGTTCTTATTATTTGCTTTTGAAAAATTGTTTGGAAAAAAATTGATCATATAATTAAAAATGTTTATTTTTATACCTAGTTTCCCCACTTTTTTTTAATTTTCCCCCCAAAACCCCGCGACACAATGGTTAAAAAACGCTTGCCTTAGATTCTTAGACTATTCGATCACTGAAGCGGGTATTGAAAATTCATTGCTTCCCTGTGTCCAGAATTTACCACACGCCAATGGATGTATGTATGTACTAAAATAAAAGTCATCTTTTTGAGTAGAATTTTTCTTTCTTTGAGCATCTACAACTCGAAAAATATTAATAGTTTATTCTTTTGTACAAAGCCATAGCTCGAACAATTAAGCTCTCCCCTTGAGATTCGAGTTATCGAAGTTCGATGGTACATCAGATATTATAGTTTTTCTCGTGTTTTTTTTAGGAAAACAATGGAATTTTCAAAAAGCCAGAAGAACAATCAAGTTTTGACTTATTAGGAGTTTTAATATCTCGCATTTTGCAATATCAATGAAGGGGTGACTTAGAGATGCAGACAGAATCGCTCTATAAAGTTCCAATCAATTATAAAAACAAAAGATGACAGCATGTTCAAGAATCAACAGAACATTGTCACGACTCCTGTCCCCAAAAAACAGCAGCAAACGTTGCCAGAATCAAGATGAAGCAAGACAGAAAGCAATGAGTGCTACCCCTCGTAATGTGATGGAAATGTGTTGTCAGGGTTAAATAATGATATAATGGCTCATTTTCACAGACAATCATCCCTCGCGAGAAGTTTGAAATAATGAAGATATTGATTCCAAATCTGGAACCTCAAAAGGTTTTAGTCAATTTTGGAAGGCTTGTATGAGTGCAGCGATGATTGCCTTTCTCCACGCTGAAGTCAAAGGGTGTTATTTTCATCTGTGTCAAAGTCTCATCAGGAAACTCAACAATGTTGGCTGAACACTGAATATGAAACTAATGTAAATATAAAACTTACAATTAAGGTCTCTTGCCGCATTAGCCTTCGTTCCAGTCGATGCTGTGAGACATGTCTTTGATAACCTTGCCGCCACATTTCCAGACGAAGACAGATATCATGAGGTGCTCACGTACTTTTACATACATATGAGGTGCAGCAGGCAGAGATCCTCTGTTTCCTGTAAGAATATGGAATCATCATGATGCAGCTCTGGAACGCTCGAAAAAACAACAAATTGTTGTTAGGGATTTCACAACGCTCTTAGTTCCCTATTTCGCTGCAGTCATCCCAGCGTGTGGTTTCTATTTGATGGACTCCAGAGGGACCTGGCTTGACACAGGTTAACACCGGCTAATGCACAGACAGGTCGCCTAGAGGTGAAAAAGAGAAAATACAAGGACTATATGACTTGGTTTCCACTTCTGTGAGCAATATGAGCAGGTGGAAGACAAACTTAGTTGCTTGAGGAGATTAGTCATTTTGCAATAAGGAAATATTTGTGAATTGACGTCATGGATACCAACATATTTTAAATTTTAATTTCACTATAATAAAAACATTTGGTTTGTTGTCACAACCTATTACTACTATTATAAATATCTCTAAATAGTCCAAAACCTTTTATGTCATCTTGTGTTGGTCATTTTAATGGTATTGGCACCCATAGCTTTAATCTCCAAGGATGATTTCCTTTATTTGGCTTGTCATCCATATTTGAATTTTCATGGATAATATATTAAACAAATACCAACTTAACTTAAATTAAATCGTGTTAGATATGTTTTTGTTAGTTAAATTGTAAGAACTCAGTCTTTTTTATGTTTTTTTTATAAACTACTACTCAAATAAAGCTTTTCTATAAATCGTTTAGTGCCTTTATAAAAAAAAATTGACACTTTAACAACTCACAACTTCTTGTATAATTTCTATATTATTTTATTACATTAATTATTGAACCAATATAGGCTAAACCTTGGTAATTTCTTAACAATTTAACAATATTTTATATTTTTAGAGTAATAGTCTTTGTTCTATTTTATGTATTATGTAGCCTACTTATTAAACTATACCAGCATATAGACCCAACTTAAAATGTATAATAACCATTAAATATAACCCTATTTTGATATATTTTTGTATTTTATTTGAACTCTAAGCATTTGTTGTAAACATTGGTTATGTTGTACCAGGGCAAGGATTTTGATGACCTAAAATGTGTCAAAAAATTATCTATAAAATGACACTAAAAATTAAAAAAAAATACTTTAAATTAACAAAAAGACCCAAAAAAAAGCGAATGCAAACTCTATGAATACACAAGAATAAATCAAACGAGCACTTTACAAGTGGAAACTAAAAAGTTAGTAATGCAAAATCCAAATCAAACTTGCATTCCGTTAAAAATTAACCATGATTTAGAATTTTTTTCGTGTGGGCATTTTTGCATGCATTTTTGTGTGAGCAATTTTTGTGTGGGCATTTTTTGTCTGGACATTTTTCGTGTGGGCATATATCCTTGTGCGCTTTTTTCCATGTGGACATTTTTTCTTATGGGCATTTTTCCGTATGAGTTTTTTGCCTGTGAGTATTTATGATCGTGGGGTTTTTTCTGTGCGGAATTTTCATGTGCACTTTTATCGTTTGTGCTTTTTTCCGGTCACCTCATATAGCAGTCTCTATAACGATCATTGCGGAGAGAATCAGTCAGTCTCAGTAATAACTGTGTGAATCAGTCAGTTTATCAGTTTTTAATGTGTGATTCAGTCTATCAGTCATTGTTGTAAGAGTCAGTATATCAGTCATTGTTGCACGAGTCAGTCTATCAGTTATTGTTGTAAGAGTCAGTATATCAGTCATTGTTGCACGAGTCAGTCTATCAGTCATTGTTGCACGAGTCAGTATATCAGTCATTGTTGTAAGAGTCAGTATATCAGTCATTGTTGCATGAGTCAGTCTATCAGTCATTGTTGCACGAGTCAGTCTATCAGTCATTGTTGCACGAGTCAGTCTATCAGTCATTGTTGTAAGAGTCAGTCTATCAGTCATTGTTGTAAGAGTCAGTATATCAGTCATTGTTGCACGAGTCAGTATATCAGTCATTGTTGTAAGAGTCAGTATATCAGTCATTGTTGCACGAGTCAGTCTATCAGTCATTGTTGCACGAGTCAGTCTATCAGTCATTGTTGCACGAGTCAGTCTATCAGTCATTGTTGCACGAGTCAGTCTATCAGTCATTGTTGTAAGAGTCAGTATATCAGTCATTGTTGTAAGAGTCAGTATATCAGTCATTGTTGTAAGAGTCAGTCTATCAGTCATTGTTGTAAGAGTCAGTCTATCAGTCATTGTTGTAAGAGTCAGTATATCAGTCATTGTTGTAAGAGTCAGTCTATCAGTCATTGTTGTAAGAGTCAGTATATCAGTCATTGTTGTAAGAGTCAGTATATCAGTCATTGTTGTAAGAGTCAGTCTATCAGTCATTGTTGTAAGAGTCAGTCTATCAGTCATTGTTGTAAGAGTCAGTCTATCAGTCATTGTTGTAAGTCAGTATATCAGTCATTGTTGTAAGAGTCAGTATATCAGTCATTGTTGTAAGAGTCAGTCTATCAGTCATTGTTGTAAGAGTCAGTATATCAGTCATTGTTGTAAGAGTCAGTATATCAGTCATTGTTGTAAGAGTCAGTCTATCAGTCATTGTTGCACGAGTCAGTATATCAGTCATTGTTGTAAGAGTCAGTATATCAGTCATTGTTGCATGAGTCAGTCTATCAGTCATTGTTGCACGAGTCAGTCTATCAGTCATTGTTGCACGAGTCAGTCTATCAGTCATTGTTGTAAGAGTCAGTCTATCAGTCATTGTTGTAAGAGTCAGTATATCAGTCATTGTTGCACGAGTCAGTATATCAGTCATTGTTGTAAGAGTCAGTATATCAGTCATTGTTGCACGAGTCAGTCTATCAGTCATTGTTGCACGAGTCAGTCTATCAGTCATTGTTGCACGAGTCAGTCTATCAGTCATTGTTGCACGAGTCAGTCTATCAGTCATTGTTGTAAGAGTCAGTATATCAGTCATTGTTGTAAGAGTCAGTCTATCAGTCATTGTTGTAAGAGTCAGTCTATCAGTCATTGTTGTAAGAGTCAGTCTATCAGTCATTGTTGTAAGAGTCAACAATATCATTTTATTAAATTAATAGGTTACCTGTACCAGTTCCTGGTCATTCCATCCATCGCTATCCTTGATATTGTTTAGGACCTCTCCCTTCCATTATTTTGTAAACCTGTTTAATACTTTGCTTTTGATAAAAAGTTTTATTATATTTAATATTTATTTGCGCATAATGAAAACTGGATATGGTATATTCGTCAGCAATTTACAAACATGAACATATTTATATTTCTGCTGTTGATTTGCGTTTCATCATCATTCAATATGAATAAGTCATGTGCCTGTTTAAATTCCTCATATTTATTTGTTTATGACTAGATAATGAAATAACTTAAAATAATAGTAGGAAAGTATTTCCACTTCAGAAAATGTATAAAAGTTTTAAGGTAAAAAGTAACATTTTCGAAATATACGTGAAAGTTCTTCAAAGTGTTTGACATTTCTATTCAGCTTTGGTGCTGTCTCCTTAATTCGAAGCAGAACAGCCCAATAAATTCAGGCCAAACTTAAACACTTTAAATAATATTTATCGTCGAAATTCACTGTTAATAAGACGATATTAAGCGTTTCACTATATTGGAGTAAAGAAATCAGATCAATGCTATCTGGATGTGCTAGTAGAGTTTTACTGGCTATACCCGTAGCCAGACACCCACTGTCACAAGCTGTGGTAGTCGTGAAGCAGTGCTGCATCATGATGATGGTGAGAAAGAGAACTATTCGCCTGGTCACCCATTGGTCGCGCACCAGCCAAGCCGAGATGGGATTGGTAGGCCGCCGCTGCAGCCAACGTCGCATTTGACATGACTGTGGCTTGCAAGCTGGCAACACTGGGCTTCATTTCAGGCGAAAATACTTCTCCAGAGTGAAGTGGCGTCGATTCCTGAACAAACACCACAACAATTTAATTTGATTTTAAATAACAAATATGTTTGAACAGGAATTGTGTATATTATTTATACCGGCTACTGAAATCTGTCTGGATAGTTTATACCTCGAGAACAGTAAGTTCTCATTCGGATATGAGAGAAAATTGTCAAACTTAAAAACAAACGAGGACATTACAAGTTTTAAATTAGAGTTTATATTATTTACAATACAGAACTAAACTCCGAAATATATGAATATATAAATATTTAAAACAAGTCACACCAATCAATATATCATCAGTTAGTAAAAAATTGTCCCAGATATTCGTGTGAATACCCTAAATCACTAATGACATTGCTCACAAGTAGCTTGTGTCACTCTCGAACGAAACAGTCATCTTCCTCGAGATCACCTTGCTGTTCCACAACATCACGTGTCAGCACCTGATACAATAGTACTAGTAGATAATATTGGCAAGTTCTGAGACAAGATGGCCATGACGCAACCCTCCCCCTCTCCCCCGTAATGCCGCCAACACTCATCCTCACACAACTTCTCCTACTTTTCTCTTACCACCCCCCCCTCCACACACCTATTCTCCTCCCGTAGGAGAATCATGACGTTCAACTACTTGAAGCTATATAAATAAATTTTTCACCCTAATAGATTTCACTCCCACCCCGACCAATCATCTCCTCTCCCCCTTCCACAATATCCTCGATCCTCAAATTAACTCCCTAACCTACTTTTATATGTCAAGCCATACACATACGGTGCACTTCACCTACCTGCTCCTCTACACCCTAACCTGCTGCTCTCAGGCGTCAAAATCAAACAACCAAACTCCTGACAGAAAATTCACTTTAGTTTCCTGAGGTTAGACTACTCAAACCCTTTATGGTAAATGATCATACTCTTAAATACTACAAGACTCATACTTTATCTCTAATGTTGCATTAAACGTAACATTTCTCATCCTTGAAGATGTTCGGTTGCATTATATAGATAACTTTTATTCCTGAAGCATACTTATCTTAGAGAAAGAATGGATTAACACAAATATAAAAATATAGTATACTTCAACTAAATGTTAACAATATTCACTATATCAAGTCATGAATTCTGTGATAGTTTAACCCAAGTCATTTAGCGTAATCCTTATCTCCAGAGAATTTGATAATATTTTATACAAGGTATACATAAGGCTGCGTTGTTTTTCTCAGCTATTGAGTTTAGAATCCTCCAAGGATAGGTTTACTCCTCAAATTTTCAATCAAGAACCTTCTATGATTCGACTCGATGACATTACACATCTTGAACAACACCACTGACCTGTTTGCTGTATATCTTTTAGAGAAAATGTCGTTATGCTTGCTGATGCGGATGATATCACCAAGTTTAAACTTGATTGATACAGAGTCGATCGTTTGTAATGTAACTAAACAGTATGTAAACGACTACTATCCTTAATGTATGTAGGTATCATATCAAGCAAAGAATCAATCATACAAATCCACCGAAACGATCCTTTAACCATAGATCTAATCCATATCATGATCATCTACGCCAGATCTAATTGTTCTATGACACAAACCGTGCGTATAATAATTAGTAATCCTCTTCCCTTTGATTTGAGCTTTGAAGCCAACATTATAAAAACTCTGTATCCTTTGATCAATCTATATTATGGTATCATCTTAACCAGACCATCCTGAAGCAGTCCTTTCAGTCCACGTGCGCTAACTTGTCTTCTAGCAAAACAACGTCGTGTGAGACGATAATGTTCAAGTGCGATCTCCTACTTGACGTAAAGAATTATGGAAATAATAGTGAGGGGGTTTAATATTTTATAAAAAGATGGCAGTCTTCAATAATTCTTCAATGGTTGAAACGATGTTGTTCTCATTCGATGAATTACCTGCTTGGGATGAGGCGTGCAATAGTCGCAACCGATCGACAATCTCAATAGAATCATCCGAATAGGTATAATCGGTTTCTCTTCCCCTCTCAATCTTGAAAATGCCTTCCCCCTCAAGCTCGTCCTCTTCTCTAAACAAGGATTTAATGAGGCGTGGATACTTTGGTTTAACACATAACTCGTAATGTGTGTAAGGCCTCCTTATATTGTAACACAACATGTTGCCCAACACGATCCCAACAAGTTGTGCTACAATATAAACACATTCCCAACTTGTTGTGGATGTTGGCCAACATGTTGGTGTTGGGAGAGCCGGTCCGAGCCAACAAGTTGTGTTGGATTGTGTTGGATCATTTGTTGGAGATAATAAACGACCAACCTAACATGTTGGCTAATTTGGGAGGTTCTGCGCATGCGCTAAAGAGTCAAGTCAGTCTCTAGCCCTGGCAACGCTCATGTTTTGTGGATAAACATAAGGCTCCCATAAAGCGGAGAGTTGTAGAAAATTTTTCTCCCAGAGTCACAATAATTTTCCTCTCCATTTTATCATGTAAATGAGGATACAGAAGTGTAGCTAAGCATTCAAAGTCCACATATGACATGCGTAAAAAGTTATCAATTGGACGTTTAGCTAAAAAAAACTTAAAACCCCCACCGTTTCTTGAGTTTTGGTTTTTCTACAATAGCACACTTCCTGTCAACACAATAAAATAAGAACGACAAGTAATACGATGTTATCCATGGCTAGAAATGTATAGACTGATTAAAAACTAGCGGAGGACCCAGGATGTTGGTTCAACAAGCTGGCGACAATAAACGGTCCAACTTGTTACATATTAAACGAGGCTTTAGGTATGTTCCTTAACAGATGTGCATTTGTCTATTCAAACATAAACTTTTAGACTTAAACATCCTCCTCGGTATAATACGAGGGCTCCTTTCTGAAGAGTAATTCCAATAGTTCACAAGTTTAGGGAACCATGAGATTATTCAGAAGCACAGTGCTACCACCCTCATCAGACTGGATGCGAGTATCCCCCAACATGGATATGTGACAATGATATCGAAAGACATAAGTTACATTTAAAAGATAGCGCGTATTTTTTTTTTTTTTTTTTTTTTTTATTTAGCATCACGTCTTACTACCCGTTCGGGTTATACGCTTGAGTACTAATTACTCTAATGGATTAGGAATTGGGAGGGTTAAATTTAGAGGAAGTGAACCCGCATTTGCGTGTGGAGAGTGGAAAACCATTTAGGAAAAACCACCCCCAGTTCACCCGACCGAGATTCGAACCTCGATCTCCCCGTCCTCGGCGGTCGAGCTCAACACGACTAGCGCGTTAGCCAACTACGCCACCGAGGCGGTCAGCGCGTATTTTAAAGTAAATATACCACATGCTATTTTTAAACATTCTTGGTGATAAGGTTTCCTCTTCCTTCGCATCCTCTTGAACTGTTTCAAGTTCAGATATTGCAGTCAGTATCTTTTCAGGATCAAATATTGCTTCCACCATCTTTACCATCTTGTTTAGAGGTTTCTTGATAGGTTTAAAGGTTTCCTGAGCGACAACTTCAGAATAATGACGTGCATCACGTAGCTGTTTATGCATTCGTTAAGTAATCTTATTCACCTTGATGACATATTCAGCTACTTTTGTCAACATGATGCAGATTATTAATATTATGAATGAAGAATGAACCATACATTATATTTATACATATGTAAAACATAGATTTTCATGCAGCGTTAGAAATACTTGGCAGTCACATCTGTCAAAGCCAGTTCAAATTGTTTTGAATCCTTTCTTCTAGGTTTAGAATATATGTAGATGTAGATAAATTCTTCACCAGTCATCCCGCCCACATGAATTTTACATGTGGTATCGGAGTGAATTGTCGTTTCCCCAATATTGTGTAAGACTCGTCCCTCAGCCTAGTAAGATCGATAGTTGCTTATTGCTTGGCGAATGAGCTGTATCTTCCTATTATATCAGACAATTCAGTATAAATCGTCTGTTGATGAGTGACTCTTACAACGTAATCATGCTAGAACCAAAGAAATCGAGCTAGGCAAGATGTTCTTCCTGCCAACGACATAAATTCCATACCTCTTCCAACCCTTTACTTGCTGATCTTTACAGAGATTGAAGACATGGTCCTATCCATCTCCATTTTCTCAACTAGAGCATCCATACATTTTGAAACCGTATCTTTAATGCTGTCGAAAGCAAGTATTTGTTCATTATCATATATATTAACCTTAGTATCGACATAAGCTTTGTTACAGGCATCCTTCCTCTCACCGGTTTATCAATGCTGAGAATACGTCTAGATCCTATCGAAATGCCCTTCAGGAGTTATAAACAGATTTGTATTGGGTCTACCACTGTAGAGACAATGACCAAATTTTGACATGGATGAAATGACGGTTTATCCTTAGTTGGTAACCTTCATGTGTTCACCAGATAAGATAAGGGTATTAAATCTGTGCTTATACCGTCCTTGATCAAGGTCTTGATCTTTACTTGACACCAAATTTTTTTTTTTGTTCTTCTAACATAACGAACACATTTCCTTAAGACTTTTAAAACGTAATGTCAATATTCACATGATTATCACAGACATGTCGAAGGTTCATGTGCTATCCATTTTTAAAAGGATGATATCTCTGAAAATCTTCTTAGGCATTCTAGAGTAAGTCTGACATAGATAAAGAATCGATAGCTCAAAGTCTATACATACTGAAACAGTCTTGAATGCGAAATTGATGGTTGCAAGCAACATCATAAAAGATGAAAACAGATTCATATTTCACCTTGGTCAGTGGCTATATAGCTAATCGTTGTCAGCGTATGGAAAGTACTCCATCCCATTCACGAGCAAAATAACTTGATATAAACTTTGATACCAAGGGTTGGTATTGTAAATGGGATAGACGTACACGTTATTGAATCTTAATTCATTTGGTTTTTTCGACATACTGTTTATAGCATTCGTATTTCCACAATTTGAATGTTCACATCTGTTGCAATGTTTTGTATCTGGTAGTAAAGTACCTGTCTCTGAGGGAATTCCTTGCCTGCATCGTGGTCATTATTGTGCTCGGGTTAACCAATGGAGTGGATCAATATAGATAGATGGGTATTTCGACTCAGCTTAAAAATTATCAATCTGTCTTGAGTGAAGAACATACGTACCTTGTAAACGCAGGCTGGAGACTATAAGGAGTACACGTACATGCTTAAACTTCTAATACTAAGATTAATTGAAGACTATTCCCGAGTACTTATCAATTCTAAACAGGAGCTAGTACTTGTTTGATCAACTTCAGAGAGCAATGATTTAGAACAGCTCCTCCAGCAGTAGGGACACCTTATTAAAATGAGTAAAGTATTAAGTAAAATATATTGGCTTGTAACCTATATACAGACTGATAATATCAATCGTTTTAGCCTGTTTAATTTGATCAAGAAGAGACCAATCATAGATCCACCCTTTCTCTCATGGGAATTCTACGCGTACCCAAACGTGCCCACTTTTACACGGCATGGCTGGAAGGGGAAAACATTAACCCGGCTTGAAGAAATCCTTATATCATATTTGCTCTTCAAACCAGGCATAGCAATACGACAGCTTCAGATAAATGCTTTTTTTTATCATTGCCATCTACGTACTGCTAAACTCTAGTTGGGGATTCAGTCATGTACCCGTACGAGGAAATGTTCAATCAAGATTATTTCACGAAATTGTATGAGGAATATACTTCATACTATGGAACAAGCACTTCTCTACCATTATTTGATCCCACTCATTTAAATTCTCACGTTCCCACCATTGTGTTCAATGCAAGCCGTTAGAAAGATAATCTTAGGAAGGGTAGAATTACATTTCATATCATGTTTGAGACATAGGTAAATATTCCCCCATTTAATAAAGCTTTCTGTCTGATTATATATGATCACGTCGTTCGCTACAACCCATATAACGATGATGCCATCAAAATAAATGGACTGAGGACTTTTTCACCTCACACAGTATGTTCATGAACTTGCATGGGTTCATGAGCGAGGGCGGCGTCTCGTGTTTAAGGAGGTAGCCATCTTATTCAAACCGTCAAAACCTGCATACCTGATAAAGCTAACTATACGTTTATACCACCTTTTTAGATCAGCTTTCTCTTCTCATGGAGCAAAAAAATGTCAACTTGGTAACTATACATCATAAATAGCCTAGAATACAAGAGTGGAGATATTTACTATATGCTCGGAACTTGATCTTCTATCATTTAACCTGTAGAAAGAGAAATAATATTCACACCAGTAGATAAGATTTTACTAAAGGAGTGAAGATAGTCTTGCTTAGGAGTGTTATTGGTAACAGTAATGATTATAACTTTATCGAGTTGGAGGATCTTGGCTGTCCTTACCTGATAATTCTTAAAATATAACTCAGTGCGGGAAAGTGTTCCAGTCATACCGGTACCGTCTACACCTGTACTAAATAAATTGTCCGACTCATTTATGAATGAATTAAGCAGTTCAAGCCTGATCGGTCATAAAGTTATTAATTTGGTCAAGATTAAGATGAGGAATAATTTGAGCTCAGTAATCAATTATATTTTTCACGTCCTTACTCTGATAAATTAAAATAGGCAGTATGTTGATTTAGATCAACTGTCATGTTTCTGCAGCGGACAAGACGAGGTGGATATTGGAGTCATCCATTACGACGATCTAAGAAAACATCTGTTGAGGGAGTCAACCCCTCTCCTCCTGAATCTAAACGGTGAGCTAAGCGATCTAAGAGTGTACCTGTTGATAAGAAAAAGCGTCATAATAATGGGTTCCAGACTAATCTTGGACTTTGTTGGAATCCAACATGCAGCGGAAGGGTGTACATCAAATTTAGCAGTGTATCTGTCAAAGACTACATGTTTGTCACCAGTGCAGGGATTTAGGCCATATCATGGCTAGATGCAACAAAAGTTCTGTGTGTGGGAGATGTGATGAAGAAGGACATAAGATCAAAACTTGCAAGAGTAGAGAGTAAAGGTGTATACCATGTACTAGCAGAAACAGAGATAAAGGGAAGGACAAGTGCAGGAGACCGAACTCAACGGAATGCCAAACATATCAAATGCTGCTGAGGAGAAACCAAGAGAATACTGATTATGGCCATTGAGACACTGTGTACTTTGGCTGATCTTTTAGAACATGTAGTCAGTATACTAAGAAAAACGGCAGAGGAAATTGATGAGATAAAAATAAACACAGCAACAAATGCAGGTACTAAAAAACATAAGTAACCTTCAAGACTCAGGAGGGATAAAGAAAGAGCTTACAGTTTCAGAGGAGACCAAGATGGGACGGTAAGTAAAGGAGAAGAAAAGGAAGAGAAATTAAGCGGACGATCTAAGAAAGGAGGGGCCCTAAAGGAACTAGTGGAAGTGATGAACGAGGAAAAGAGTAAACGGAAATTCTGGCGAAGGGGAGTGGGATGTGATGAAAAGATGAATGGAGGACCAGGGAAAAAGGAGGGAGGCAAAAAGAAGAATGGAGTAAGGCAGCAAATTAAATACATAAAACCGGAAGGAAAGGTAGAAGACAGGGGCAGAGGTAGCTCCAAGGAGACAGGTGATTGTGACAGGCCTGAAGAAAAAAAGAGGCACAAATAGAAATTAACAACCTGAGCAAGATATTAGATGAAGGGGAGATTGATGAGAATATATGTGTGAACTTTGAGGAAACCTTGAAACTATCAAGACTATAATGACCAAACGTATTCCAATTATCACTACATCAGCTGATAAGAACCGGACATGAGAAAGGGAGGAAAATAACATTTCCAACTGTAGAATTCCAAAATAGAATTCAATTGAAATCCATTAATCTACCTCTCAAGTACCGGGAGCTCAAGATATTGTTGGAAAAGATGGCAAGAAGAAGAAATGAAACCTTAGATGAAGCGGTTTTATTCGAACAAATTATAAAAACCCATGGGGGAGTAGAATTCAAATCTTGCCTACCTTAGCCACAGTGCTACACTTATACGTGCCACCCTTGAATGGAAAAGGACTAAGTTCAGGAGGATGAAAGGAAATTAAAACTAAGACAATTAAATGCTATGAGGAGTGCGGTGGTTCTTCAGGAAGTAAGAGTAATGGCCCAAGAATTAGAGCTATACATACTATGTCTACAGGAGCCATATGCATCAAGAGGACAAGTACCGTAAATGCCGGTGACTGCAAGGAACATGGTGGAGGGTGGAGCAACTATGAGTATGGTAATAATTTTTAATAAAAATATAACGGGTACTAAAGTACTTCAATTTTGTAGTGACAACGTGACCTGCGTGGAGTTGAATACAAGGGGGAAGCTACATACTTGTAAATATATATTTTCAACACTGGGAACAAACTGAACGGTACATTAATTTGCTATAGGAGATAGCCAGAACTTTTAGAAATTCGTCCCTCATAATAACAGCTGATGCAAATGCGAGGTCACAGCTGTGGCACAACTATAAGGTGATCATGCAAAATCGGAGGAACCCGGGTTTGAGACCGGATAAAAGGGGAGAAATCCTTGAAGAAATAATTATTGCTCTGTATCTTGAGGTATTAAATAAACCGAGAAACCCTCCTACTTATGTGGCCAGGAATGGGTCAATACAAACATTGACGTGATGACATGCAATGGTCAGGCTTCAGATAAAATTAGGGAATAGCAAGTGGAGAACCAAGTTACCTCTAGCGATCACAATCGGATAAGGTTCGGAGTGAGAGAGAGGCTTGAAGAAGAAGCAATAGTGTGGAACACCAGGAAATACGATATGAAGAAGGCTAGCTGGAATATTTTCAAGGCGTCTCTGATCCTGCCATCTGTGACAGTGGAAGGGGGTAGTATTAATGAAATAGCATAACAATTAACAAGGAAAATCCATGAAGCCATGTGCAGTGCAATACCGCTGAGGAGGTAGTTTGGAGTGGTAAAAACATGCCCTGAAATTATCGGTTGCAGCGGCTACGTGGCGAAGCTCACCTGGTGAAAAAGAGATATCAAAGATGTAGGGATCCGCAAGGAAGGAGAATCTTGTTGGGGATTTACTGGGAAAAGAAGGTGAGCTTTGAGTCAGCACTAATAGAAGTAAAGAGGACCAGTTAGGAACGTTATGTAAGGGAGGAATTGGAGAAGAACCCTTGGAGAGTCCCATTTAAAATCACCGCAGGAAAGTTAAGACCTCCAACCACAATATCAACCTTAAAGAAGGAAGATGAATCAATGACAACAGGTTGAGAAGACTCAGTTCACTTGCTGATGAGAGCGCTTCTTCCTGATGACTCAAAAGTAGGAGAAACCGATGATAACCAAGAACTAGTAAGTCAAATGAAGCAGGACTACCGGGCAGGAGAGGAAGAGACAGAATCTGGTAGCTACCAACGAAGTCAAGGAAATTATTAAGAACTTAAAAATAACAACATGGCCCCTAGGCCACATGGGATCTCTGCGGAGGTATTAAAGGCAGGGGTGGAAGAGATAGCGCATTTATTGGTTGAATTACTAAATTAATGTTTGGCCCACGTCAGGACCCCAAATGTTTGGAAGCAGGGAGAAGTGGTGGTGATCAATAAAGGGAAAAGACAAGGATCCGAAACTATCAAATCTTACAGGCCGATATGTTTATTAAACGTAATGGGAAAAATACAGGTAAAGGTATTGTGCAGGAGGCTGGACGTGCATAGGGAAAGGATAGGGATACACCCGCAACAATATGGGTTCCGGGAGGGAAGGTTTACCGAAGATGTCATTGCCAGGGCAATGGAGATAATCAATCAGATGGAGGAAAATTGTACGTTGGGTGTTTTTATCGATAACTCGGGATCCTTCGACAATCTTTGGTGGCCCGCCCTTTTCGAGAGGCTCAGGAAGGTAAGATGCCCGAATAACTTATACAATAGATTACCTGGGTTATTGCAGGAATCAGTTTGCAGCCCTGAGATGTCCTGGCAAGAAAGTAGAAAAAGTTATCATGAAGAGATGTCCCCAGGGATCAGTCTGCGCCCAATATTTTAGAATATAAAGTTGGAACCTGGTTTGACAGTTTTGGAATCTTTCCCGGAAACAGCAGGAGGTGTGGCCTTTACAGATGATTTGTTAATCATAAATGGCAATTCAAGAAATGAGCTTGAGACAAGGTGCATTAGATTACTGAATGATTTCAACAACTAGTGTCGGAGGATCAAGCTGAAGATGGCATCGACAAAACCAACTACATGGAGTTCAAAGGCAAATTAAAAAGAAATCCGTCCATTAGGATTGAAAATAACAATCTCAAGAGAGTAGCCAGACTAGCTACCTGAGGATAACCCTTGATGAGAACAGGAACTAACAAGCAAATGTAGAACAAGCGTGCGCCAGGGTCTTAACCGTAATGCATAAGATCATTAGTATCGGCCGGAGAAGGTTCCACATTCCAATGAAGGTTATAAGTACGTATCACCAGGCCTTACTAGTGGCAATCGTGGGATACGTGGCCAGCACCTGGGCCCACAGGCTGAGGAATATCCTTCCAGTGAAGAAACTACTAAGCTTACAGAGGAAATTATTTATGAGGATGACTGGTGCATATAGATCTGTGGCCACGGATGCATTAACAACAGTATTGGTAATAAGACCATTAGACCTGCAGGTTAGGAAGAATCTGCATGTTACTGGCTGAATAGAGGGGCGCATAAAGCTTCTTTATACGAACATGGGTTGGTGGAAAGTCAAACATGTGGACAGTGATAATTGAGAAGGAATGCAAGCAGCTAAAATTCTTAGCGGAATAAGTGTCGAAAGAGGAGAAAGAAAGATACGTTCGGAAAATGCTGGTGAGGAGGGCTACTGCTAACCGTGGTGCGCGATAAAGAGATGATCAATCAGGTGGAGATGACTCAAGCAGAGTTTCAGAGAACTCTGAAGTAAGTACGACTGAAAGTGAAAAGTAGTTGGAACGGAGTAGGTAGGGAGATAGTGTCGATCGTACACAAAAGCACATGTAATTACAAGTGACAGAAGAAACTGACAATCAGAAGCAACAAGATGAGACTATCCGCAGTGCATCTGGAAGGGGGACCGTCGCTGGAGATTCTGGTCACTGAGGTGACTGAAGAAAAGGGATGGCCCACCCAAGAGTCAGCGTGTGGCGCTCAAATACGGGAAGATGACCAAGAAGATGGATCTTACCCCGACGCATTCCAGCTTCTATACTCTTGGGAACAAGAAAAATATGGAGAGGACATCGGACGGGCCTCTTGAGATCATTGGAAGAAGGGACGGTTACAAATGCAGCCAACGTACACCAGGAGGGACTAAAGTAATATTAAGGAATATCATAAGAAAATGTATAAAAAGTTGTGTCCAACACTAGAGTAATGTAGGTTAGTTCTAGGATAAACCAATTAGAAGGATATATTAAGGAAATAATTAAATCTTATTAGATTATATTAGATTAGATCAGTATAAATTAAGTTTAGGATTTTCCGCCAGTGGTTCCACTAGTAGGTAGCCGGAGCCCCATCTTCGATAGGGCGCCTCCCCAGGTCGCGGATAGGGGAACGCTCGCCATAACTGGAGAGTTCCCGGTGCTCACCGGTAACGGTGAGCTCTGGGAGTGCCAAGCGTGGAGGGTACCGGGGAAACTTAAAAAACCCGGGGCAGACCGACTGGAGTGATACAAAAATAATTAGTGGAAAATTATAACGTAGATGAAAATATTACTAGGAGTCATTAATACCAGATTATATAAATTAAATCAAAGGGATACAAGACAATTGAGCAATTGACGTGTGTAGAAAAATAGGACTCGAGTTAAAATTGTTAGAAACTGAGTCATATAGTCAAGATAAATAAAAAAAACTCCAACATGCAGATAATACTGAACATTTTCTCGTTAAACGTTTGTCTGAAGTGGCAAGTACTTCTCTCACAATAGTGATGTTTTTCAAGCCTCCATATCCGTTCAATGAGCTTAAGACTACCTATCATTCATTACCAGTGGCTAAGAACTAATTGTCTTACCGAGCGGGAAAAATGTGATCAGAACTATGATTCAATAGCTATCCTTGCGTATACACTTACTTGTTCAGTTAGTTTTGTATATGTTAATAGCAAGGATCAAATTTTATTTCTTCTTATTATATTCTTATTTCTTTATTGTTCATGCATGTGCCGTGTTAAATATGAGTGAAAGTTTCAACAGATTGAACAACTCATATTTAAGTACCGAATACTATAAGAAGGCGTGGTATGAAATTTGGTTCAATCCTCGTTAGGTGAGTAAACCTTCTATAAGAAGTCCCGAAAAGAATAGAAAATGTAAAAACCATCTTGATTCTCGCAAGTTGGATCGCATCTATAGACAAACTCTTTATAAAAAAAACTTGTTTGGCATTTCAAATAGTCTTTCTAGGATCTTTATTATATTTAAATATTCATTTGTATTCAATCAATCATCTTTAGTATTAGTATAGTATATCCTTCCCAATAGTATTGTTTTATCAAACAGTTGTTTAGAATCTTACATCAATATTTTGAATCATGTCAGGTTTATATATAGGTTAGGTTTTTTGTAATAAAAAGCAAACATATCTTATCCACGTCGTTTCATTCTCTAGACGTGTTAATACATGCATGGATACATCCTACACTTTCCACTTCCTCCAGACAAGTTGAGACTTGTTAAGAATAGGGAAGGGTATCATTGAAGTATAATTCTTGACTTAGAAAAGGAATCATGAACTCGTTCAAGGTCGTACGATCAAAGAATGGCGATCATTTATCGGATAGTTATCAATCATGAATTAATCATCAGGTACATATACCGTTTAAATATTAAGCAAAACTTCGAATGATGAAGGATGATCATAAGTTGTAATAGTATGATGCCTGGCTCAAGTACACATATTATTGATAAGATCGAACTCCTTCACTGTCGTACGATGCATGACTTTGATCAATTAAAAGTGATCAAGTACAATTATAGAGTATCAATCATGATGACTATATGCTGTTTAAGTATTATGTATGGTTCTGAATAAAGAACGATGTTAAAGTGTCTTATTATTGTTCAATGAGGGACAGTAAAATAACTATTCTGACCAATGAACGACGATCACATGATATACAAGTATATATGAGGGAACAAGAATGATTTTTGGTATCAGAAAAGATCGTGACATAAGAAAGTTTATATTTTACGTAATAATGTTGGGCAATGTGCCATGTACGTCACGATGTGAAAGGTAAAGTGTAGGACACTCATCAGTAGAGAGCTTTGTGCCCATATGGCGTCGTGGGTGGAGAGCGTCGGTGGCTCATTCCTCCGGATGGTCAGTCATGTTTTTAGTTTTGAATGGAGCAAGTCTTCGGGCCAGGACTAGTGTTGTGGATAGACGTGTGTGGATACACTATGGGTGGGTCAAGCTAGTAGTAGGTACAAGACATGCGTTATGAAATTGTGAGTATTTCATTATTGTTCCAAGTGATTACTATACTAAATAATAAACATCTTACTATAACACAGAATATACCCAGATTATTCCATAATTAAGGAAGGATTTATTCTAAAATATTTGTTAGTGTTTCCTTATCTAACGCGTAAATTTGAGAAAGTAAAAAACTAAAATAAAGCAACACTAGTTAAACTTACATACTCTATAGAAAAAATAAATAAATACCGTCCTTCGCCATTCAATATATAGGGCAGAATGCGCTCAGTTATATGAAGTTTTCCTAGAAGAAAAGAGGAAACTTTTTTAATTATAATGTTGTTATCATTAATTCGCACTTAAATTAATAATAATGAGTATAATTTGAAAATTAAAAGGTTTAGTTGTTAAGTTCGTGAATATTGTCTTCATTTTGTTTCATGCATGATAAAATTATGTTAAATATGTTTTTGTATGTGTTGTAAGCTCAAAAACGACAAAATGATCTTGAATAATGTTAAGATTTATACCTTTTAACTATCTAATTATGAGTTTTGGTGTTTTTTTGTGTTTTTGAACAATGGGTTTTGTTGTTCATTTCATCCAAATAATGGGTTTTGATGTTCATTTTAGCAAATAGTAACACAATACAAATACATAGTTAAGCTAAGTTTTCATTTTACCCCTTAGTTTTGAGGGTATGATATTTAAAAGAAATGTTTTGTGTACCACATCTATATTTTCACATTCTCTATCTCTATCTTACAATCTCACTCTCTCACACATTCTCTCTAACACTCTCACATACTCTCACACACACTCTCTCCCCTCACACACACAAACACTCTTCTCCCAGTATTTCTCTCTCTAACACATACACATTCTCTCACTATCACTCACTCACACTCCCTCAATCTTTCTCAATTGCTCATTCTCAGTTTCTTGCGCTCATTTTTTCACACCTTACACTCACACTCTCATTTTCACACTCACTCACACACTTACACAATCACACACTCGAACACTTACACCCTCATTATCACTCTCTCTATCATATCGTGTATATAATTTGATAAGCCCGTTCCCAGTGATAGAAATTACGAGGAAATTACTGAACAGATTATGACCAACGACCCTCATTTTAATCCAGGATGCCGGTAAAAATAGAGGTGTAAAACTAAAACTCAATTTTCATAGTGAATTTCCCATCTTTTCCTTATGTGTGGGTAATGACTCTACTGTACCATCTTTATTTGTTTACTTTATATCACCATGGAAACCATGATTTGTGTATAGTTTTATATCGATAAATAAAATATTTCTCTTTGGTTAAAAATAATAGCAGTTCAATTCTTACTTAAGTGGTTTGATGCAACAAATAGATAGAGAGCTGGGAGAGGGGTAGTTTTAAAGCTCTCACCATGGCGTGAAAGGGGAAAATATATTTTTTTGATACAAATTAAACACTGAAACCTAAATATAAATGTAAAGTCGATAGACTTTGATGATTAAACTTCTAACTAGAAAGTCGAGTGAGGGCTTATTATAGTAATAGATGTTTTCCCAATAAAATGTTTATAATACATTTCAGTGCAATAATCTGCAGCCATCGCTGCAACGATCCAGTATTTAGTACGTAAGCGTATAACCAGAAAGGGTAGTAAAACGCGGTGCTAAAAAATATAGCGTGGAAAATAAGAAATAAAAAAATATTTTTACATTAAACAACTACAGAACCCATTTCTACAAAAACAACAGTTTTGATTTCAAGTCGACAAGTCCAAGACTGTAAAATGCAAGGCCGTAGTCAGGGGGGGGTTTTCGGGGTTCAAACCCCCCCCGAAATTTTATGAACAAAATATATATGGCTTTATTTATGGTTCAAAAAATATCAAAATTAAGGTACAAGTACAAATAAGGGGGCTGTGTTACCATAAAAAGCACTTCAGATAGCTTCCAGAGGTGTTTATTATTTAAAAAAATTTCTAGCCTTCGGCAGTTATGGTGTTATGTTGTCATAAAAAAAAATCAGATAGCTTCTAGATGTGTTTAATATTTAAAATTGTTCCTATTTTTCGGCGGTTAGGGGGTTATGTTGCCATAAAAAAACACTTCTGATAATTTCTAGAGGTATTTAATATTTAGAAATTTTCCCAGCCCTCGGCAGTTAGGGTGTTATAGTGCCATAAAAGACACTTCAGATAGCTTCTAGAACTGTTTTTTATTTAGAATTTTTTCTAGCCTCCGTCAATTGGGGGATGGGCCCACCCAACCCCCCCTGAAATTATTAGCTGGCTACGGCCTTGGTAAAATGTAGTAAAAACGTTTCACCTCGCTCCAATCTCTGTAGCTCTGTTGCACCAACACCACCTAAAGAGAAGTCCTGCTCGCTAGTGTTTGTGAACAGCGTGACGTCATGGACCAGTGGCCACCTGTCTCGACAGGAATTCCTTTCTTTCCTCTCACTGGCGGTCAGTTTAACGGCTAAATCAATAGTGTGTAGTTCAGAATGAGTACAAACTAGCATGGTTTTATAGTTTATTCGTTAATAATTCAGGTACTACGTTTCATTG
This sequence comes from Timema podura, assembly GCA_033556935.1. Classification (NCBI taxonomy): domain Eukaryota; kingdom Metazoa; phylum Arthropoda; class Insecta; order Phasmatodea; family Timematidae; genus Timema; species Timema podura. Next base: position 52,136,896 of record JAVRXN010000013.1, on the reverse strand, counting down.
CGAACACATATCAATGTGCTTAACGCTTAAAATGATTTATTAAGATTTATTTTAATCAAATTCGAATGTGTTGTGCGTTTTATATTGTGGTTTATCTGGATTGTGTACCTAGTGTGAAATATGTTTTGAAATGTTAGCCTACGTACATTTGCAAGTGCATTCTAAAAATATTTTCTTTTTATGTGTATTCTTATTCGTCTATGTGTTTTAATACTGAATTTATTTATATTTAAATATAGTTTATAAGTTTTGTGTACCAAATTGCCAGGTCCACGTGTATGGTTTTCCAAATGAGGAAAATATTAAAAAGAAATGGTTGATTTTAATCCCAAGAAAAGATGTTCAGCCCTTTAAACATTCAAGGGTAGGCCATAAGAACATATTAATTTTATTAAATGCTAATTTTTATAGACTTGACGTTTACACACATTTTAAATCCATTGTATTGAAATCTTAGTTTAATAATTTTAGAAAAATTATAAAGTCTTGACAGTTATTCGTATTAAAGTTTTTACTAACTTACTAAATTTGGAACATTTTTAATTTATAAAGTAAATAATTAATATATTTAAGATAAGATGGGTTTTATTTTACGTAAAATTGATGTGATTTTAAACATTTTGTGAACTCCAAAATTGTAATCAAGTAAATCTTCTAAACTTCTATAATAAAAACTAGATACTAATAATAGAATGAAGCGGTGCTTCCTCTAGTTTACAAATTGACAAATTAAAGATAAATTAAATTAATGGTATGTCTATTTAAAATATCATACCTGCATTGGTGCTCACTCCAACTAATATTCAAACTCGTTTAGTCTGGTTGGCCATTGGCGAGAAAGTCGAAATTTGAAACCGACCAGATGTATGAGAGAGTAGTTACCTCAATGGTTACCCACTCTCCCTTACTGTAAATGTGGGTACATTTTACACTATTTAAAAATTCACTTTTTCCAATACCTCTCAAAACCCGTTAAGGTTACACGCCTATTTATCACGATAATATAATAAGGATGAGGAATGTATAATTTAGATTAAATGTACCCAAATGTGTGTGGAGAGAGAGAGAGACGGAGAGAGAGAGACGGAGAGAGAGAGAGGGAGAGAGAGAGAGGGAAACCTTTTAGGAAAAGCTGCCCTCAGTACACCCAGCTGTGATACGAATCCCAACCTCCCTGTCATTGGCAAACCAGACTAAATGTGCTTGACATTTAGACTGCATGCCTAACGGCGCGGATAAAAGTATAAATAAATGCGAATAGCTGTGGATGGGTAGTAATATGTATTGTAAAATCAAATACAAGGTTATGTCTAAATACAAACTTATAACCACAACACAATAACAATTCATTTAATTTTTTTTTAATTTGATTGCTAGTTTTTCTAAATAGCTTACCCCAAATATAATATTTAATGAAAAAATAAATATTTAGTTTCAAACCATGCCTGTAATTAAATTCTTCATTCAAATCTTCCAGAAATGATTTTAATAAGTTATAAGAAACAAATACAAATAAAGGTTTTTTAAGGTTTTACTTTGAAACAAAATGGTGGATAAGTTTTCATAATAATTTTAATATGGATACGGAAATAATTAAAAGCGAAGGAATGTTGCCTTGGAATGATTTTAACAAATATTAGATTTGGAATCTTTGTTGTATTTATAAAATTTACTATTAAAAAGTCAAAGTATTCCGGTACTTGTTTAATTTCTAACTAACGTGATTACATTTTAAACAAACCCCTGTTTAACATTATAAATTTCCTAAATTATATTTTAATATCAAGTTGAATATTAGACTATCGCATCACAGTCAAAGAATGTGCCAAGCTTATAATATGTGGTTGTAAACTTTTGAGTAGAGGTAAGTCCTACATAATATCTATGACCTTTGTAAAGCATATCAAGCTAATAGGATGTAATACTTATTTGTAAAATAATAATAATTATTTTAGCAAGATCGGTTCAATAATAGAACTAAAAAAGTTAAAAATAGATGCCTACAAAGTAAACTTACCAATATTGATGAATATTTAAAAAAAAAAAAAGTTACTTTATATTTTGTAATTAAATTATGCATGCAACTATTGACTTGTGAATAGATTTATTAATTTATTAATTTAAATATCATAATTTACGATCTAATTAATTTAATGTGAATATTGTAAATCCCTTTATGCTTTCCTCCATGGTAATAAACCGTCTTCAAGTAATATTTTATTTGATAATTATTTCAACTATAAAGCTCATCAAAATAATTCTGAAAATTGAAAAATGACACCTGGACACGGGAATCGAACCCGGGACCGGGATTCCCGTGTCCAGGTGTCATTTTTCAATTTTCAGAATGATATCTAACTGAACCAACTACCATTAATATAGCTTCGGCTATTTACACTTCATCAAAATAATATTTGTTCCTCAGGGGATTTCTTAGAAATAAACCTAATTAAAAATACTTAATTAATAAGCTACACAAACAATAGAGCCTATAGGGTCATGTAAATATGTTTGTCCAGGAAATGTATGTTTTCATATAATTTATGTTCAGCTTAGTTGTTACCTAACTAAATAATTCATTATACTTAGACAAGTAGTATTTAACATAAAATGTCCCCAACAATAAATAGAGAAAATAATATTTGATTGACAAAACCAACTTGTGACGTCACACGCCTAGGTGGTGTTGGTTGCACCCGGTTAATGACTGCTGACTCAACGTATGAAAGAAACTGTTATATTGTTTTTTATTGTGTTTTAGGGTGCCTGGATTAATTATGGAGCAGGGATTTGTATAGTAGTTAGATAAGTGCTGAAATTCATAGTTCAAAGGCTGCAAGGTAAAATATTAATATATTTAATAATAATATTAATAGATTGATTTAAAATAGGTACGTACCTAGATATAGAGTTACGTTGTTGACTGTTGTTCAATAATGTGTATATTTGTAAATTGTATTTAAGGTACCCACATAGTACGTACATACATAGATAAACAAAACAGGTACCAGCGCTCAAGTATTTTACTAAACTAAACTGTCGTTTACCTAACCACCTATCTGTCTAACTATATACCTATTGAAGATAACCTATTAGATATGAGCAATAAATAACTTTCGGGTAATTTTTCATGGTCACATTTTGATCACTATTATTCCAAGTTACTTTATCTCGAAAATAACAGTTATTGAGATGACGATTATCACACGGGGCTGGTTTTATTCGCTTTTGACGAGCTTTTATTATTCGCTCTCGTTTTCAGCGACTGCTATCCACTCTGGATTACGAAAGCAGTGACTGTTATTGACATTATGACACAAAGGTGGCGGCTAGTAATACTTTGTTTGGTGGCAGCTTAATCTCCCAAAACAGGACCATGATTACAATAATATCACATAGGAGTTTTCATAACTCTACCATTTTCTCATGAAATATTGTAGAGTCTATTCATCTTACTCGGTTGATTCCCCATTATTTTACTATTTCAGTTTAATAAATAAATCTGCAACGACTATGAAAATGGATGGTCCAATATAACAGTGATAGAAACATATGCTTTACAAGTAAGCCTACAAGTAATAAGAACGGTGAATGGAACAAAATATTGACCCAGCAAACAAATACGACCGTGACAAAAGACCATCCTTGCAAGACACAGTGATTCCCATGAACTGTTACTAAGCATTGTTAAAACTCACTGTCGTTGTTATGTTACTGGTTTTGTTCGTTCGTTCAGTTGGGTAAACTCACCGATAAGAGAACATTTACCAACCTTTACATTAGGTCGTATTTTTCATTTACTGCAGGTCAGCCAGGAGTCGTAGTTTAACGAAGATAAGGCCCGTATTACTCTCGAGCACAAAGTTCAAAGGACACTGTACCATATCACCTTAATATGTGATGAAAAGTAGTATATCGTTAAAAGTGTTCAGTGTCATGTCTGCGCTGCGAGAATGGGGTCTGTAAACATGCCGTAGCAGTTTTGTCATGGGTACATCGACAGAGCGAAGAACCAGCTCTTATGTCAGTTAAATGCTACTGGTCTAAGTCTAAATTATTGTCTGTGTGCACATCTATGAAGTTCATAAATATTAAAGAAATTTGAGGAAAATCAACAACTACCAATCATGACAAAGCAGATGACAGTTTCTTTGGGTCTGTAATGGGAGAATGCAAGAAAAGAAAAAAAGAAACACAGTTAAGTGAATATTTCAATGACCCTGCCATCCCGGCTAAACTTTCGGTCCACGTCTTGTACCACAGCTTTGTAACATCTGTTGAAATTACAAAAATAAAAACAGTACTATTATTTACAAAATATTTATTATTGGCTAATGCAACTCACCTCAGCCAGCTGTAGTCGAAACGTCCCACCCCAATTAACTTTCAATAACACGCGAGGTCCGAAACCACACGACCGACCCCAATCTACTAGCCCAGTCGACTGACCGAGTCAACTGAGCTCTGGGATAGTTCCAGCCTCATCCACCGCCGCCGTTTCCACCTTAGACCAAAATCGACTGCAAGCTTCCAGAAGAATCTAGATTGACCTTCTCTAAGGTTTTGGCACAGAATAGAAGGCTGAGCAATCTTCCATCACGTGTCTATCCAATAGTTTATCCTTCCACCCCTCCCTTTTCCTATCTTGCACGCTTCAGCTGTAGAATGAATACATACCTCTGTATTTTCCTTGGGAAAATTACTCTTGGTTGTATTTTCGTTGAGGACGCTTCTAGTCCAGTAAAATGTAAGCTATTAAATTCCTTTTCGGCCACTCATTCAAAATTATCTTTTCGGTATGTTGTTATTTAACTCAAACCTTTTGGCTCAGAATTCTTGTTGGATACAAATATTCAAATTTAATTAACTTTTTAGTATTGATAAATATTCTAATTCAATTATTTTTAATATTGATAAATATTCTAATTCAATTAATATTTTTAATATTGATAAATATTTGAATAATGAACTTGTTGAACATAGTTAGTAAATTCGAAAAATAATTGGATTGCTAACTAAATTAAAGTCTAGAGCTATGAAAACTTATGATTCGTATTATTGTTCTAATCAACAAAAAAAATATGAGTCTCTTGTACCATGGCATAAAATGAAAATCAAGGTTAGGTCATATTGACGAATATTATTGTTAATATTAAAATGTTTAAAATCTGGAAATTTTCGTAACTAAAGTAATAAATGCTTTTATTAGTAAAATAAACTATGATCAATTTTAGTAATGATGCTATTTTAATTTAATAGTTTTGATCTAGTCCCTGTTAAGTATACGTTATGACGTAGCGTATAAACTCTTTTACATATTATGTTTTGTTTTCATAAAGTTAAATTTGATGAACAAATTATAAATATTGTCATTATATTATTATGATTTTGTCCTTATGGCATAGAACATTAGGTAAGGAAATTTGGTAATACTTGTACGTAAAACGTAACTTTGTCACTAATTGGGAGAAAATGAATAATGTCTTAAGCAATATATATCTATTAAAGAAAGTTTTCCTTTTGTATACTCTTAACAAGAACTTTAGTCTTGTATACTACAAGAGATAGTTGCAAGTTTTGATGTGGTTCTGAAGTAATTGTATTTTGAGTATGAGAGTCGGTTGGGCTCAATTGTTAATGCTATTGCAGTTTTTTTTATCCAGGCTATCATATAGAATTGCCTGTTTAGATGTTAGGATCTTTGATATTGCTATATGCTATAGATCGAGCAGTACATTTAATGAAAACAGGAATTATTAAATTTTATTAATTGTTTATATCATTCTAATATATACCTTAATATACCTTTTTAAAATGAATATTATTCTACCAAATAAATATCAAAGACAATTTTCTAATTGGATCTCTCTGTTATGCTACCTACTCCACCTTATCAGATACCGGTTTTATCATTTATTGTGTATATATATATATATATATATATATATATATATATATATATATATATATACCCTTTTTGGCAACTTAGGTGTTGTGTGAATGGAAATTGATAGTAAGGCCTGTGACGTAATATCCAAATTAACAACAGAACAAGCCGATAACCCATTATGGAACGAAATACGCTATTATTGGATCACAGCCTCAAAGGCCTACGAAGTGGCCCACTGTAAAACTTTAAATGGATCACTGGTGGAATCTATTCTTGGCGCATATAGTGTCAAAGACACCATGGCGGCCATCAAAAGGGTTAGAGTTTTGGAGCCCCTTGTTTTGGATGAAATTCGAGATCAAACAAAGATAATGAAATGATATTCACAGCAATGAGGCGTACTTATTTTGGGTCCCGTTTCATAGCATTACATCACATTTTTCAAATTTGTACACCTCGATGTATACTTAGAAACACTTTATTTGGTGCAGTTATCATATTCGTACACCAAGGCACTATACAGTACCTATTTATACACTCTACTTTGTGAATACATGTTTATAATTCTTCCAAATATTACAATACTACAGCGCTACACGTACAGTGCCTAAACGCGCGTGAATGGAACGCGATGACGTAGCAAGAGACGTCCGTTACCTTGCAAGGAAAAAAGAGCGTGTGGCCCTTTTTTTATATAGCTTTTAAAATTAATTTTGAAGCTATTTGAAGTGCTAGAGTAAAAATTTAAGTTGAATTATTTAAGTTTAAACTTGTTTGATTTAAAAATAATAATATAATATAAATACCGTTTCCAAGCTCATTAATTGATGGCAAATTCATAAGGTAAGATTCCTATTTGATGGGTGTGTAAACCCCGAGTTTTGGCCTAGCAGCCGAAGAGAGAGAGGACTGGAAAGTTGGACTATGGTGTTCGTCTTGTAGCCTAGCGATGCTTGGTTGACGGTCAGTTTGTTTGGGGGAGTTTCTGTATTACACGAAGAAAGTTGGACTATGGTGTTCGTCTTGTAACCTAGCGATGCTTGGTTGACGGTCAGTTTGTTTGGGGAGTTTCTGTATTACACGAAGAAAGTTGGACTATGGTGTTCGTCTTGTAGCCTAGCGATGCTTGGTCGACGATCAGTTTGTGTGGGGGAGTAGCAGCTTCAGTTGATAAAACTGAGATTATCGGCCGGTGGGAGCGTTGTGCTGATGACATGACACCCTCTATCCGCCAATGTTGGCACCACCATCGTTAACGGTGGTGGCCGCTCGATCGGTATAGCTCGCTTGTGGGTTCACACCATGGAGTTTTTTAATAAGTTACATATATTTCTATAATAAACTTATTAACTTATTAAATATATATATATATATGTATTGGAGGAGGTTAGCTGTATTGTTTCTGGGGCTGCCACTTTTCTGTGTGCTTAATTCTTCTTCTTTTTTTTCAGTTTGTGTCAACAGGAAAATCTTGACGGAATTCAAAGGTGGTTGACGAAAAAAAGGCGATACCTCTCTTCTGAATTGGATTATGACTGCCACTCTTTTGGCAGTGACATATATTAGCCAATGAAATGGTAAAAATGTCTTCACTTGACACACACTTTTCCTTGCTCGAAGAGAAATGTTCTATCAATGATTCAAGGTGATTGAGGATAGGATAGTTCACAGTGAACCAAAGTATCTAGTGATTGAGGACAGAATAGTTCACAGTGAACCAAAGTATCTGGTGATTGAAGACAAGATAGTTCACAGTGAACCAAAGGATTTGGTGATTGAAGACAGGATAGTTCACAGTGAAACAAAGTATCTAGTGATTGAGGACAGGATAGTTCACAGTGAACCAAAGTATCTAGTGATTGAGGACAGGATAGTTCACAGTGAACCAAAGTATCTGGTGATTGAAGACAGGATAGTTCACAGTGAACCAAAGTATCTGGTGATTAAAGACAGAATAGTTCACAGTGAACCAAAGTATCTGATAATTGAAGACAGGATAGTTCACAGTGAACCAAAGGATTTGGTGATTGAAGACAAGATAGTTCACAGTGAACCAAAGTATCTGGTGATTGAAGAGAGGATAGTTCACAGTGAAACAAAGTATCTGGTGATTGAGGACAGGATAGTTCATAGTGAACCAAAGTATCTGGTGATTGAGGACAGGATAGTTCATAGTGAACAAAAGTATCTGGTGATTGAAGACAAGATAGTTCACAGTGAACCAAAGGATTTGGTGATTGAAGACAGGATAGTTCACAGTGAACCAACGGATCTGGTAATTGAAGACAGAATAGTTCACAGTGAACCAAAGGATTTGGTGATTGAAGACAGGATAGTTCACAGTGAACCAAAATATCTGGTGATTGAAGACAGGATAGTTCACAGTCAACCAAAGTATCTGGTGATTGAGGACAGGATAGTTCACAATGAACCAAAGGATTTGGTGATTGAAGACAGGATAGTTCACAGTGAACCAAAGGATCTGGTGATTGAAGACAGGATAGTTCACAGTGAACCAAAGTATTTTGTGATTGAAGATCGGATAGTTCACAGTGAACCAAAGTATCTAGTGATTGAAGACAGGATAGTTCACAGTGAACCAAAGTATCTGGTGATTAAAGACAGAATAGTTCACAGTGAACCAAAGTATCTGATAATTGAAGACAGGATAGTTCACAGTGAACCAAAGGATTTGGTGATTGAAGACAAGATAGTTCACAGTGAACCAAAGTATCTGGTGATTGAAGAGAGGATAGTTCACAGTGAAACAAAGTATCTGGTGATTGAGGACAGGATAGTTCATAGTGAACCAAAGTATCTGGTGATTGAGGACAGGATAGTTCATAGTGAACCAAAGTATCTGGTGATTGAAGACAAGATAGTTCACAGTGAACCAAAGGATTTGGTGATTGAAGACAGGATAGTTCACAGTGAACCAACGGATCTGGTAATTGAAGACAGAATAGTTCACAGTGAACCAAAGGATTTGGTGATTGAAGACAGGATAGTTCATAGTGAACCAAAATATCTGGTGATTGAAGACAGGATAGTTCACAGTCAACCAAAGTATCTGGTGATTGAGGACAGGATAGTTCACAATGAACCAAAGGATTTGGTGATTGAAGACAGGATAGTTCACAGTGAACCAAAGGATCTGGTGATTGAAGACAGGATAGTTCACAGTGAACCAAAGTATTTTGTGATTGAAGATCGAATAGTTCACAGTGAACCAAAGTATCTGGTGATTGAAGACAGAATAGTTCACAGTGAACCAAAGTATCTGGTGATTGAAGACAGGATAGTTCACAGTGAACCAAAGGATTTGGTGATTGAAGACAGGATAGTTCACAGTGAACCAAAGTATCTGGTGATTGAAGACAGGATAGTTCATAGTGAAACAAAGTATCTGGTGATTGAGGACAGGATAGTTCATAATGAACCAAAGTATCTGGTGATTGAGGACAGGATAGTTCATAGTGAACCAAAGTATCTGGTGATTGAAGAGAGGATAGTTCACAGTGAAACAAAGTATCTGGTGATTGAGGACAGGATAGTTCATAGTGAACCAAAGTATCTGGTGATTGAAGAGAGGATAGTTCACAGTGAAACAAAGTATCTGGTGATTGAGGACAGGATAGTTCATAGTGAACCAAAGTATCTGGTGATTGAGGACAGGAAAGTGTAAATATGTGGCATTTTATCACAGTGTCTTATCACCCTTGGGGTTATACACCTATGTACTAATTACACTAATGGGTTAAGATAGTGAGGGTTTAATTTTAAGGAAGTGCACCTGCATTTGCGTGAAGGTAGAATATAAAACCATTTATAAAAACCACCCTCAGTGCACCCGACCGGGATCAAACTCCGATCTCCTTGTCTTTGGCAGACCAGTCTATTGCAAATGTAGCACCTTAGACCACGCGGCCAAGTAAGCAGGTGTAAATATGTTTCAAATAGTGCCGCTACCAACTAGAATTTATAAAATGTAACATCGATGCCAATAATTCAAAGGGATATAATATTAAGTCATGGTTCGAGACATATTTAGTCTACCGTGGTAGTACCCTGGTGTTCTATTCCTAATAATCTTATTGTTGAATTTGAAATTAGAAATGAACCTAATTAGAGCAAACACCTACATTTCAAGTTGGATCACTATGTTACTAAACAAACCAGAAAATATTTTAGAAAATTAAACACACATATTGTTCCTACTATTGCGTGTGAATGTTGGTGAATTCTCGTCATTATATACACGAGCTAACACTCTCTTCATAGAATAATTGTAATCAATATTAATCTGTATCTTTGTTGGAAAAAGACGTTTCTCAGTTGCATCGGCCATGACATTCAGATTTGAAATGTTGAGTATAAGGTTGCTTCAAGAAGTGTGTACCTACCTGAAAAGGTTGATTTTAAATTATAACATTGGTTAAATATATGTATTTTATTTTCTCACCTGAGTCAACAGAGAGTGTGTGGTATGAGCATCCAACGAAGAGGGTTTCTGGTCTCCATCCACGGACTCTGAACTGGAATCCAAGGCGGCACTTGAGCCAGGAGCCATCTTATCGTCCCCCGCTGAAGAACTCCGTCCCGTCCTTGGAAAAAACAAATCCAAACAATAAACAGGAGAAACTTACATCATAGTAACATTTTATACAGATTAGTTACGTCGTTAAATCGTCGACTCGGACCATTTCTATTTAGTTTCTGCAATTTAACTATCAAATACAACATAGACGGTCGGTATTGTTATTAGGTCCTGCTGTTTGGTAGCTGGTTCAGAAAAAATAATTAATAAATTATATAGCTAACGTATATTAATTTCTAATGGTGTATATATGTATGTGTATAGATCTAGAAGGCTTTTCGTATTTCACGATGAAATAGAAAAAATAAATTTGACCAAGGAAAGGTAAGTAGTTACCATATAATGAGGTGCCGCGCACTGGTAAACTTAACATTTCCTTTCAAGTTGATGCAAAAGTGTTTTTTTTATTATCTTAAAGGTTGGGGTCTGTACTACATTTTTGGTCTGAGTGGATCACGATCAACCCCCCCTCCCCCCCATGGGGGTACCTGGGGGCCCAGGCCCATTGTGTGATGAATATGTAAAGTTCAAAATGCTCTAACATTTTAATGGATCGTCCGATCCGAATGTTCTTTGAACCAACAGTGTTGTTATGTAGTGTGGCATTGTAATTCACATATATTTTGCTAAAACATCTCAATACTAAAAAGGTATCAGTAGCAGTTCATACAAAACCATGTTATTTACAGCGACTGAAGTGTAGCATCATAATGTATGTTGTGTGTGTGTGTTTACTATGTGTTTTTGTTTTTTGTAATTAAAGTGACTGTGATGTTGATTAATTATTTTTAGAAATTTCTTGGTACCATATAAAATAGCAAAATTTATTTTATTCATGTTGGTTAATGTTGATCCAAGAAGTACAAAAAAAAAAAATATTGTGAATAATTTTCTTGCCGCTTAGTCTTGTTTGTGCTTGTGCACAGTGTTTTTGTGCACCGCTTTGGTTCACCTCAGTTCATGTCTTCTCCCATTGTGCTACTCACGCTTTTTTTTAAACTTTTTTCGTGATGTTGGGAGGGCTTCACATTGTGGGCCAGTATGAGAGATCTGTTACTTATATCTGGATGACCATAAGTCTTTTGGAAGCAGGAATCACAAGGACATTGGCAACAGCTATATCCTTTTTAAGAGCATCCGATCCAATGAGAACACGATATGCTTACCAAGCTACTCTTGTGGTGCTTGACAACCTTCTGAAACAAGCTTATGAAAAGTGTGGATTTGAAATTACGTTTCAGGAGTGGATCTCAGTTGTTTTCAAAGAAAAACCAACAGTGCAATTCTGGCTGCTCATTCACAAGTACGAACAAATAATATTCATGTTTATACGGGCACATCGAGTGGGAAAGTTCAAACTCATGGTTGATACTCTCCAAAAGCCTGTACCCCTCTTTTTTGCCCTGGATCACCATAACTATGCTCGTTGGGTTCCTGTCTTTATCGGACACCTAAAAAATCTTCCAGATATTATCTAGGAAGAGTATGAAGCAATACATTGGCCAGTAACAAGAAGCAATCATCGTTTCTCATCCGTACCAATTGATCAAGCACATGAGCAGACCAATAAAAGAGTAAATGGAGTTGGTGATGTGATTGGTATCACAAAATTACCTGCAATACTAGCACGCTGGATTGCAAATGGACCAGAGATTAGCCGTTTAATTGAACAATTTACTAATACAACTGATGCTGCTGATGATGAAAAGCAACCTCATCGTGAGGAAGGACGTGCATCTCAATACCACTTTAGGTGACATGTTTTAGACCTGTTGGATATTATGCTAGGCAGAGTGAGTTCCTTTGAGGAAAAAAGTACAGATCTGATCACATTAGACAAAAAAAAAATTGTGTATCAACGATTCCGCAACTGCATCCATCTCTATTGTGAAATGTATTGGACAAGAGCAATAAGACAATTTTAGAAGGGATGTCCTTTATCAAATAAAATACTTTTGAAAGCAGCGATAAAGAAATATAACTGCTTCAGTATCAGCCTTGTTAGAAGATTTCGTAAACAATAATGAATATAATGTTAGCGGGAAAATAACACCAAAGGAAAGGTTCGTAACAAGAGCCCTGTTAGGTGGGAAAATCCATTCATAGCTTTTGGTTTCTAGTCCATTTGTGAGAAACAATAAAATAATATATTGAGAGGGGTTAATGTAGTTGGGCCTTGATAAGTTGATATATTATTTTTAGCTTTGATTATTTTAGATACTACAAAGAATTATGTAAGTAGTGTGGTTGACTAGATAGAACTCGACGCTTGTAATGACGCTGATTTGGACCCCTCTCATAAATGTAAAAAAATCATGGATGAAGTGTAATTTTCTTTAAAGTGCAATATATAAATTATCGTTTTAAGACTTCATCCATGGAGAACCACGCGTTTTTAGAAATAATTTCAAAGGATTGCATCATTAAAACTTATTTTTTTCTTTCAAAAATTAACTCCGTAGTGTTTACCAAAAAAGCAAGTGACGCTAACTCCCTCTACCCAATAGGAAGCTAGCGTTCACAACATCTGTTGCCAGAACACTTTCTATTAGTTGGTTTTGACACTGAAGGAGTCCAAGAGGCAAGGGGTAGGTCATATAAGCCATTTGTGCGTATGAATACACACAGTGCCAGCGACATAAATCTATAGAAGTCGATTCATCACGCGGCTCGTTAAAACAGTTCCGGCAGGAAAAATAGCAGTAACACAAAATATTAACAGTGCCACTAACTTAAATACAGAGAGTACACAGAAGATAATCTGTAGTTCAACGAAAATTGTATCATTTTACATTATATCTCCGTACCAGAGGTATAATCATCTTAATAAACCAAATGCAACATCAAATATTATGTTTATTTAGTATCGTTATTGATAGTGTCCAATCCAAACTTGTTTGTTCTTGGCTAAACTTGATTGTTCGTGGCCCCATTGGTTATTTAAGTGTGCTCATTGTTTTTTATGTGTGCTCATAGGTTTTATGTGGGCTAATTGGATTTGTATGTGTGATCATTGGTTTTTTATGTCTGGGTAGGATTGGGACGGGCGTTGGAGTTTATTGGTATGGGAATTTATGTTATTTATTTGTAAGGGGAACGTGCAGTCGCGAGCGTTGGGCACTCCTCCCGTGGCGTGTCGTCATCGCTGACTAGGGAAGGAACACGCATCACGAAACTTTCCTTACGGCAGCGTAGCGTAGAGTGTGAAAAGCCGGCAACGGTTCGCAGCCGTAAGACCCCTTTGACTTTATCCCTCACCTCATGATACCCTTCTTCGTAAATTCAGTGAGATGTCAGTTCCCTCGTGGTGAAAAGGTTAGATGTCGCAACAACCCTTATCTAGAGTTGTTAATCCTAAACGTGTTATAAATATTGAAAGCTGGAAGTAATGACCCATTGAAGAGTCATTAACCCACCCCACCCCAAGCCCTCTTGACGCATCGGGTCGTAGCCCTCTAAACGCCTCGGCCCAGATGTGCTTTGTAATGCCCATTCCTGGGCCAAATTTTCGGAAACAATACTTATGGAAGTACCTTGTCTTGTTTCAGCGTTCGCCATTTACGGTAACATGGATTCGAAACTTTATATATTTGCCCGAATGAGAAACAGAATGATAAAATTTGTGGCTGTACAGGGATGTACCATCATTTGCGCTGGGTTAAATGTAAAAACATATAACTAGTTAAAGAATCAAATAGACTTATGCTTTTAGTAATGATTACTCCGGATCGATATCATTGACACCTGGAAACGGGAATTGAACCCGGGACCTTTGGCTCAACTACAAATAATTATTATGCGCAATATAGGGTTCTCTCTATCTTTTTAATAACAGACTAGAGAAATAATATAATTTCTACGGTTAATTATTATGCCAGTATATATTAGAATGTCTGTAAGAAATTTCTGTGTACTTAAAATACATTGAAACACTAGATCTACATTATTTTCGTTTTAAAATCGTATTCCCTTACCAGAGCGTCATATTTATGGATACTAGATGGCCACGATATCTGTTATCGTAAAAAGTTACAGTGGGGGTTGAAGTTACCCGTTTATAGATGTCAACGTCATCTGTTGCTCAAACTTTAACTAAGTTCTTCAGGCAAAAGTGAGATAACCGCTGCTCGAGGGGAGAGAGAGAGAGCGCGTATTGTTACTGGTAGATATTACATTTTTAAACGAATTTAAAATATGTTCTTTAGTAGTTAAAGAGCGGAAAACTTACATTTTAGACGATCTGTTGCGTCCAACAGTTTACCTCAGAAGGGATCTGATTCCAACTTTCTACACCAGAAATAAATGAGCCTGACATTTAGAATGTCGTGCCCACCGGGATTCGAACCTCGGTATCTTTCGGTGGGGATGGTAGGGATTTGAAGCCCTTACATCAATCACCGGCAGAGTTAGACGGTTGTGTGTGACCAGGTGAAATGTGCATCAGCATTTACTCGGGTTTGAAATGTGAAGTAATTATTGTTTGTCAACCTATCAAACCTAATAGGTATTTAAACCCCCTCCTACCTCCTTACATCACAGGGCGAGATGTGTACCCACATTTGCCCGTCATTGACACCTTAACATTGGAATGAATCGAACCCTCCAACACCATCTGGATATCTCTGCCCAAATGAGAGGCAGAATAATAAAATTAGCTGCTATAGTGATGTACCATCATTTGCGCAGGGTTTATGTAAACACATATAGTTAGTTTAAGAATCAAAACGTCCAAGCTATTATTTGTTTTTAGTGATGATTACTCCAGATAGATATCATTGACACCTGGAACGGGAATCGAACCCGGGACCTTTGGCTCAACTACAAATAATTATCATGTGCAATATAGGTTTCTGTCTCTCTCATTTTAATAAGCGGCTAAAGCAATAATATAATTTCTACCGTTAATTATGTACATAGATGTACCATTATTTGCGCTGGGGTATTTGTGAAGAGAGGTCTATTTACCAAGATGTAAATTTAAACATATAGGGAGTTTCAAATATCCAAAGCTATTATTTATGCTTTTAGTGATGATTACTCCAGCTAGATATCATTGACATCTAGATACTGGAATCGAACAGTGGACCTTTGGTGCAACAACAAATAATTATCATGCGTAATATAGGGTTTGTCTTTATAAAAGTAATTAGCGTTTGTCGAATTATCAACCCTAGTAGGGATTTGAACTACCTGCTACCTTCTTACGTCACAGGGCGAGATGTGTACCCGCATTTGCGCGGTTGGAAAAAATAAACACGACCACGAAGGGGTAGATAGTGGGCCTTCATGGCTTATTGGGCCCCATAGCCAGCAGAGGGCCTAACACGTTCGTATTCGCCGGATGCATAAGCAAGAATGACGAGTAACGGTAAAGACAAGATGCTTTACATGAATATTGCAATCACCGATGAGGGAACAATATTATTGACCAATAAGAAGCCGACACCTTTACATGCGGCACACCCCGTTGAAGCGACTATAAATATACCTTGAAATCATAACATCCGGTCATTATAATTAATAATTGAGGTGGATAAACATCGAAATCAGTTTCCACGTGCTGGGAAATTGGATAAATTCAGGTATGATTTAAAGCGTTTTGTATGTTTTAATGGTAACTATTTTGTTTATTACATCTTTGGTGTACAGTGGTATTTTTGTTTTGATAGAATATCAATAAGATACACCCCTGGAGCCTGCAGCTATAACTCAACCGGCAGCTCCCAATAGCCCTGAACCTTTAGTGCTTTTTAGCGAGGAAGGAATTTTCCTGGTGGATAGCAACTGGTCCATGGGTAATTAGCGTCCTGCTATAAATTTTAGAGAATTAGCAGTGTTTTTTCCCACGATAGTGTATTTATTTAATTTCAAATTACTGCGATCCATACGGGATGAACGCCGGCCTGAGGGGCCACGAAGAGTACGCAGTGGATTTAGAAGTTTGTGTGCGGGCGCCGCCTCTTACGAAGCGAAGCGGAGATGGGCCCTGTACCGGACAAGCTCCTAGAGACGGTCGGGGGTTTGCCCGGCGCCGCTGTCTTCACACCACCGGCGTGGAACAAATATTCAAGGATCACATCCCGCCTGGAAATTACAGTATCTATGAATTGGTCAATGCCCTAAACGTGTAGAGGAGTTTAAAGGGGATTTCGGAGTTGTATTCAAGTACACAAACCCTAACAAAAAAGGGAGCATAGTTTCTTCTTCACCAAATATACAGCTGCTGACTCTATCTAGTCAACTAAGTCAACAGCTCGGTTTCAATCCTAATACTAATCTGATCAAAGTCCAAAAGTCAGCGTACGCCACCAACATTCTACTAGTCTTTCCCTCGCAAATGTACATCTACACGGATATCTTCGATCCTCAGCCCGTGGGTGATATTATGGCACCGCTTTTACGTATCGTCGGTATCAAAAACAAAAACTATCTCTACGGCATACATAAGACAGTTAGCTATACTCCGTTGCACTACGTGCCCGTACTTAAAAGGGAAATTGAAAGCCTGGAAGTCAATATAAGAACAGACACTGGTGAACTTGTACCATTCGAGTTTGGAAAAGTATAAGTAAAACTTCATTTTCGACGCTGCTCTACATGAACTGTCCCTACTAAAGATACTACGTCAACCAGGCTGGAATAGGAATCGCGGGCACGTACCATAGCTGAGAAGCGGCGCTAAAGCCATTGGAAAACAGGCGCTTCATATAGTTATCGACGTTTTCTCCGACGTCGCCAATCAACGTCGTCGGCAGCTATCGTGAAAACCGATGGTGGCGCTTTCAACGAGGTGGGTCAAATCGCTCCCGTCAACAACTGGTAGCATTCGCTATTGACACAGGTGGATGTGTTTTTAAACAAAAAACTAATCTCACGGCCCAGCAACACGTATGCTTATAGATCGTACATTGAGACGCTGTTCAATTACAACAGTGAATCCAAAAGAATACATTTGACTTGCAGTCTGTGGTTTGAAAAGAGCCCCGGAACCTTTGAGGAGGTTAACGCTGACAACAAGGGATTTGAGGCCCGTCGCAGTCTCACTTTTAAAAGTAAGACGGTGGATCTTTTGGGGTATCTACACGGTGATGTGTTTAACCAAGAGAAATACGTTTTGAACGGTACCGAACTAAGAGTCAAGGGGATCCGTTCCAGAGACGGGTTTAGACTTATGGCCGTCCCTAAAATCCCGCACTTTAAGGTTCACACTGTTGAAGCCTGTATTCTAGTGCGACGTGTCAAAGTAGTACCTTCTATAATGTTGGCACTTGCCAAAGCATTGAACGTCAGTCCCGCAAAGTATCCCATCACACAAGTGTAGGTAAAAATACTCACTATTCCTACGGGTGTACAAGGGAAATCACTGGACAACGTATTCACCGGACAATTGCCCAAACTATGCATCGTGGGATTTGTATCAAACGCTGCGTTCAACGGAGACACCACCAAGAGCCCGTTCAACTTCCAAACCTGCGGCATGAATCCTTTCTCGCTGTACGTGGACGGGGAACAGGTGCCTTCGAAACCGTAGAGACCGATTTTTCAAACGGCAAATATGTCATGTCCTACCACACACTGTTTTTTGGAACGGGTATCAATTGCATGAACGAAGGTAGCGACATCACACGGGAGCCCTTCCCTAGGGAATATCATCTCATGCTTTTCAATCTCACACCTAATCTGTCCGTCCACATGACATCGCATTGGGATTTGAGGAGGCATGGTTTTCTGAGCATCGAAGTGACCTTCACTAGAACTCTCACCAAAACCGTCAACTGGATCGTGTACGGGGAGTTTGCCAACATCATCAGCATCGACAAGGACATAAACGTTGTAACGATATTTCTCTCAAAATATTGATACAAATGCCCAGCCGGCTACAGGATGAGTTGGGGGTGGGTTGGAGCTTATGGTAACTAGCGAGGTGTAGTGAAGGGACAAAACACTCAATTACACAAAACGTCAAGGGGGTACCTGACGCAAAGGGCACCACTTGATTTTATCTATTTTGGGAACCAAGACCCATTAACCCTAAATTAAGGTTGAATTTAGAGTCGGCCGCCAGTTACGGTGACCGCAAGAGAAATCCAAATTAACTCACTACAACTCGTTAATAAACCTTAAAAATGAATTAATGTCGAATACACTGAGAATTACTTTAAAAATTTTAATATAAATTTGACCTTGGTTAGAGGGTTTCACAAAATGGCTTACACAAGGGAAATTTTGTAAGTACATAATGTTGATCAAAAACATGGGGAAAAGGAGATTTTGTTTGACAAAAGAAATTATTATTAGTGTAAGTTAAGCTAAAGTTAAACAATGGTAAAACCCTCTTAAATAGAATTCCAGGGAAAGACCTAAATCAAATTAGGTGCACTTTATCAATCAAAAATATCAACTAAACTTTCTAATTCCTGAATAGGCTTAAGCAACATCAAAAGTGTTAACTAAACTTTCTAATTCCTGAATAGGCTTAAGCAACATCAAAAGTATACCACAGATAAGTATATACCTCTAGACACATACACAATCATATATATATGTATATATAGGCTCTCCAATAAGCTTCTTGAACACACAAAAAAAGGCACAAGCTTAGGCACGAACCCAGGATTCATACCGCACTACCCGCTGAGGTGGCTAAGCATTCAATTATTAAATTACATAAGTTGAGGGTCCAAGCTAGTCATTAGTTAAACCAGTCATGGCCTAACATGAATCTTAAGATTCCAAAATGGGGTAAAATGTATCCTTATGGATTTATTCACAGAAATGAAGGACAGTTCTAGATTGAACTGCCAGTGTAACTTGCATGGCTTGGCCCAGTTTGGCCGCTCGTGGAACTGTGTGAGGGACCGGAATCTCCTCCCACTGGATCATGGTAGCCACCAAACTCTTACATGTCCTTCGGGACGAAATGTCTGGGAACCGGATAAAAGAGTCTTATCCGTGTAGCCCGGGTGGGAAGACCCTGAGTAACATCACATGTGTTAAAAAAGTAATAGTACTCAGTTTACCTACATGTACATTAATGATACAACAATAAAAGTCACAAGGAATATAATCTAAACAATAATTTTCTCAATCATGAAAAGAGGTTTACTCTATAATAAATTCACAGATCAGGCACATTTAACTATGTTTGTGCTGTCTGCCTAAGTATGGGGGTCCAATCACAAGAACCAAAGCCGGTTATGGCAATTTGAAATTCAATAAGCTGGCCTATTTCTACATCTAGGCTCAAAAGATTAATAAGTGTATAAGTTATATAAATATAATCATAAACTGTCTACGAATTAAGCGCAAACGTCAGTGTTCCTGCACCAAGTGAACATGCGCTGATCATTACAAAACATATTTCTCACCCACATGGCTGATAAGTTCAATAAACAGGAAAAGCTTTTATTAATAAGACGCACAAGTAGAAAAAAAAAGTTATACACTTACCCATGAAAGGGGTTTCTTCAAGACTCGATAACTTGCAAATATTAAAATTAATAACACAAGAAAACAAACTCGAAGCTAGAAAACATCAGTTGGAAAATAGTATTTATACGTTGGAATCACATTTTGATGGTAGTCTCAATCCTCCTTTTGCACATCCATGGCGAACAATAGTAGATAATTCCTGTCTTCACCTCGTATTCCTTGGCGTTCGAATCCCCAGCATTTTTATTTTTCCGACACTCGTAACACATCTGACCTTCCTATTTTCTCATCCATCTTGCCCCTCCCTTTCTCTTGTTGCCAACCCTTACTTTCAGCTCTCTAGTTCAGAACGCCAAATGGGCAGCGCTAGTAATCATCTTGAGCTGTATCCAAGCAACTTTTTCCCCTGTAGATTGAGTTAATAATTGTAGTGGCCATCTACAATTATTCGAGGGTTTATAAACTAGCCAAGCTGAAAGCTGATGAAATAAATTTCATCAAAACGTCGTGACCGATTATGGGAGTAAATGTATAATCGATTTCCTGCCCCTTACACCCGTCAATTAAATCATGAACGTCTTTGTAGATTTCCAGAGCTTCATCGACGACAGCAAGGGTTTTTCGTCAAGGAACTTAGTGTTTTATCTATATGCGGTACATTAATTCATTATTGGGTGTTAAAACCCCCATACCCTATCGAGAAGCTTTCCACCACTGCAAAAAAGCAAGCCGATTATATCGTAAAAAAACTGCACGGTATTCCCTGGGATAGTGGTGATGTGGATTACAGCCTGCTCGAATCCCTCCTCTCCCGTGCCACAACGATTGCAGAAACAGTCTACGTCAAGGGTGCAGAAATGAGAAGGTTTATTAGCCAAATACACGCCTACACCTGTCGTAGATCTGTACGACAGAGGTTGTTAGTCGTTGAAAACAGTTAAATTGGGCCGCACCATGTGCATGGCACATAGTTCTTTATGGAATTTCTGATCGGCCTCCATTTTTGGGGGACTTCGAGATTGGATGCTTGAATATGGACACGAACACCATAAGACGTGCGCTGAAAACAAACCCGTGGTTCCGTTCTGTACGGCCGGGTGTTTTACCTGCTGATCAACTACCCGTTATAATAGCGTGACATGCCTCTCTCCTCATCAAACGAATCTACACATCAAGCCTAGGCTGCATTGGGTTGCCATCTTTATCGACAAGAACGGCGTGGGAGAATATATTGACAGTTATGGTTTTCCACCCCGTATAAAGTCACATCCTGCATTTATATGCAAAAACACTTCCCGCACGTCTTATAACACGATACAACTTCAAAGCATAGCCTCGGACGTTTGCGGTCATTACTGTCTCATGTACCTTCTCTATCGCACCCAGAACATTCCGATGAAAACTTTCCTAACACTATTCTCACCCACCAATCATACAGGCAACGACGCTAAGGTGGTGAGATATTACAACACTTTTTCAAGAAGCTAGGGTCCTGCCAACCCTAAAGAAGCTGCGTCCAATCAGTTTGCGTCTATAAAAGGGGCGTCTCGACAGCGTGCCGACCATAGACACGACAGTCATTGAAGCGATCAAACACCATGGAAGGCCAAGACGTTTATACCCGCAAAGCAAAGCCTGTGAAGCCGCTCGCCATCACCAGTATTTTCAACACTTGGTTTCCGCTGGACGAAGTCGACGCCAAGCGAGTCATCGTCAGCATGAGCGTCAAGAACAACTTTACGCGCTATGTTCAGCTAGAAAAATGCGGAGGGAACTGTGCAGTGTTTAACCGTGCAGAGTGGCAAGAACTGGCCAGCTAAAAGTCAGTCATATCAAAGTTTTTCAGCAACACGCAACCTCCTCATAAGATTAGTCTGACTAGTCATGAAATCTCTCTGAAACGCATGTGCGGTGACCGTATGGTCGTCATCAGCGAGAAACAAGACACCGGATTCAAGCGGGTCGCCCATCTAGCACCTAGCTGTGCGCATCTTTGTGATGTATGGTACCTCATCTACGTCACCGTCGACCGACGGGATATGTAGTCGACACCCATCGCACGATATTGCAACGATTTGATCGACACACTCGTCGTGGATGTATGCGACACGCTAACAGAATCAGTGGATGTCATCGACCTCGAACAGCCTACGGTGGAAACGCACATCATAAACATGGATCTTATCAGTTCGAACTATTATACACGTCAAGTCATCGGTTTGGACTATTGCATGCTAGATTGTGAATTAAAAACAATTGTATAAACCATTCTAAGAAACAATTTAGAAAATCGTATGAATAAATATTTGCATCATTCCTGTAAAAGTGTATAATAAATGTTATGTATGTCTGTGAAACCTTTAATGTATAAAAAAATATATGTTTGTAATATCGTGTTTTATTCACGCAAGACCTGTTTGTCCCTTACAAGTAGTGTAACCAGATACTAGTTTCGAATTGTCGAGCTGGCAAACTGGCACCAGGTATGATTCATCAGGGTTGTGACAATGCGATGACGTCATCGGGGAAACCCATTGCCACATATAAGGGGAAAGGGGAGGGTTTCCAGGGTCAATGACTTCATGTATAAGCTCACGGTTTCAAGGTCACAATACATTCATGTCTCTACTTGTCTTGTCAAGCGCCAAACTGGCGCCAGGGTTACGATGACGTCACCGGGAAAACCCATTGCCACATTGATGGGGGCGTGGGAGGTTTTGTGACACCAATATAGATTCATGGGATTGTGAGAGGGAGCCATTGCCGGAAGCTCGCAATCTACGCTACGCTGCCATCCGGAGAGGTTCGTGCTGCGTGTTCCCTCCCTAGTCAGCGATGGCGACACGCTGCGGGAGGAGCACCCGACGCCATGGACTGCACGTTTACCCTTCCAATAAAATAAACTCCCACACCAATAAACTCCAAGGCCCTTCCAAGCCTAACCAGACATAAATAACCATTGAGCGCACATAAAAAGTAATGAGCGCACATAAAAAACCAATGAGAAATATAAATAACCAATGGGGACATGAACAAACAAATTTAGCCAAGAACAAACAAGTTTGGTCAGGAACCAATATGTTTGGAACACATACAAACCCTGGAAAGGAGGCAGGGTGACGGGTCATGGAAGGGGGAAAAGCCAACAGCTAATCAGAGAACGAGGGGTGTGGTCACGTGACCAGCTCTAAGCCAATCAGCGTCAAGTTCTATCTGGCCAACCACACTTTTTTTGTATTTTATAACTTAGCATTTAATTTACTTATTTAAAAGTTAGTAACATAAACGAACAGCAGTTGATGAATGGTCTAAAGACTAAGATCTCCAAATTATAACCCCCAGAGTAATTTTATCTTGCCCAAATGTTTGCTTCTAATTATTTAAAAAAACTTACTTAGGAAATTATGTTAAATAAAAACTTTTTAATCTGTTGTATACGTTACGGATAGAGTATATAACTATACATGTGGAACTAATTCATCCAGTAGTAAACAAAATTTATTACTCTGTTATAAAATTAATTGTTTGTGGACATAATTTATTTTCAAAGTATTATAATTTTATTTTTCAAAAAAGGTGTCATTGAAAAAGAATGAAATATATTTATGTAAATCTACAACTCTTATAATTTCATGTACACTCAAATTAGTGAATAAAAAATGGCAACTAAGACATGGGAATTGAATTGGGAACTTTTGACATTGTATGCCAGTTTTCTACTAACAATATATTCATTTAAGAGCCCGTGAAATATTAGCTATTTAAGTATTGAGTATTTTTAAGGGATAGCTAGTGAGAGCAGATAACAAGAACAGCTTATAGCTTTACAAGTATGAACTCCATTAATAATATTATAAAATATAGATACGTGCCAAATCACGCCATTGCCTTACAGGGTAGGCAACAATCTGTACATATATCTTTTTAAAAAAACTACATACTTAATCAATCCTCACTAACTTTCTCCATACTTCCCTATCCTTGCATACTCTCTTCACTTCAACAACATCCATACACCGAGTCATAAAGCTCTTTTATTATTAAAACTCCTAATGTTTCTCTTGCGCACGCATTCACTTACAACACTTGGCCACGTCTTATACGTCCTACCTCTTCCTTTTGATCCACACACTCTACCTTTATATATTTGCTTTGTCATTCAATCCACACTCATCCTCTAAAGATGCCCAAACCAACATAAGATACTTCCACACTGACCTCTTGGATTCTCTTTCAAACCAAACTCCATCAGCACTGCCCATACGAGTTTTTCCAAATACATTTCTGAGATATCTCATTCCAACAGACTTCACCTGACAAACCCACGCTTCACATCCATACAAAGATGTTAGCGTTAACACACTTTTATAAACTGTCATATTTGCCTCTTTCAATACTACTTCATTCTGTGCATTATTCCACATGCATCCAACTACCCTACGAGATATATTCTCCCGTCTGTCGATTTCACCCTCTATTTCCATTTTTACACAACATTCTGCCCAGATACACTTGTTACTTTCTCGCTATTTTACAGGTAGAGAAAGTATTGTGATCGTAAAAAAATCGAGTTCGAGATTTTGTTTAATCTTGACGTTACATGACACCATGAATCCGAAAAAGTGGTTTTTGAATTTCCGTCTGTCTGTCTCTACCACCAACTAGAGACTAAACTATTTTACCGATCGGGCTAAAACTTGGTATCTAGGGTTTTCATAGGGTTGCCGCAAGGTATTTTTGGAATTGAATATCTACCCCTAAAATTAGGGGTTGTTTACAAAAGGGCAAAAGAGAAAAAGTCGATTTTCTCAAAATCGGCTCTAACGAGTTTGATTAAATTAAATTTCAAATCATTTATAAATATTACAAACAAAATAGCTACTATCAATATTTCGGCAAAATGAGTTTAAGGGCTCCAGTCTGATGCGTAAACACTCATTTTTTATCATATCTCCGAAACTATTTGAGATATGAAATTACTTATCATTACAAATATGTAGATCTATTTATAATACAGATATTTTATAAAACAAATAACGTTAGAGCTATATGCAAATATATATATTTTTTTAACTTTACGAACACCAAAAGTAAAGTATTGCGGTCGTAAAAAATATATAACCTGAAATGTTGATGGATGTAGACGTATCATGACCCCCCCCCCCCCCCCCAAACCCTTAAAAATAGTCTTTGCAATGCCGTCTGTCTGTGTGTCTGTTAAAACTTAAAATTAAGAGTAGTTTAGTAAAGGGCGAAAAGAGAAAAATCGATTTTCTCAAAATCGGCTCTAACGATTTTGATTAAAATTCGTACCTAGACGTTGATTAAGATTATAAATAAACTGGCTATTTTAATTTTCCCATAAAAATGAATTTTAGGGTACTTTACAGAAGCTGAAATTTCCGTATATCCGCAAAAAAAAAAAACAGTTTCTGAGATATTGGCAAATATAGTAAACCAATTTTGTGAGCTTTAGTTGTAAGGAGATACTACTTAAGTTTTAACGCAATAATTCTCCAATACCATAGCGTAATTAAATATAAGTAAGTCTCTCAAAAAGTTTATGTTATTTTTCCTTAAGCCTCTTAGTCAATATTTACATTTTTTTATTGGTCAAAATTTATAAATGAGGAATTTAATAGCAATTTGATGACCTGAAATTTTAATACGAGGTTTTGACCCTTGTGGACCCAATATTAATCTTTTTTATTGGTCCAAACATACAAATGAAGACATCATTTCTTAAAAACTAAAATTTAAAAATTTAATATCGGGACTCAAAAAATGTTTTAAATAAGTATAGTGCTATTTATGCTTGGGTTTGATAGTGTATATTATTTAGTTTCACATATATTACAAGCTTTGAGTAAATATCTCAGTTTTTAAACAGTAGAGCGAGAAAGTCCGTGCGGGGTTCCGTACCATTTATTGTAATAGTTTTCCATTAATACTAAACTGTCAATAATTTCCTCAACCATCCTTACTAAAACTATCACCTTAGTTTTGGGGACATTTATACGAATATATATTTTGCCTGTTACTACATTCAAATCTGCAAGTCATTTTCATTCTCAATCATTAACACGGCATCATCTACATATAACAGCACTCTAGGATTCATACTGCCCGTTTGTACACCAATCTTGTCCTCACAAGCATCCCTCATACATTAAACAACCATGGAGACACAACACAAACTTGCATAACACCTTGTTTAATGTCAAAACATTCGCTCAACGTTCCATCCACTCTAACGCACGCTCTCCTTCCAACATGCATCGCCATAATTGCATTTACTAACCATGCTTCCACACCATACTCTCTCAGAACATGTCATAACATATTCCTATTCACCCGATTGTACACTTTCTCCAGATCAGCGAGTGCACAATACATTTTCTTCTTTACTGACATACATTTCTCAATCAGTTGCTGCAATGCTAATATCTGGTCCGTGCAACCTCTACCTGGCTTGAAACCAAATTACACAACCCACATCTTGTCCACTATTTTTACACACATCCTCTAAATTAGAACTCTCCTATAAACTTTGCTTGTAATACTCAACAAACTAATTGCATTATATTTCTTACATTCACTCATACTGCCTTTGTACAAAGTACTAATGACAGAATTCTTCCAGTCTTAGGAACATTAGAAACTCCAGATCACACATTGAAAAACTTACATAAGCTGACAAGTAATACCAGCCCCCACATTCGAGAATTTCACTTGTGATTCAATCTACGCCCGCACCCTTGGCATTTTTGAACACTTTCATATCTTTTAACATCGCATTATCGTTAAATCTTTCAATAATCATAACATTTTCCTTATTTTCTGCTACTTTCTCTAATTTCTGCTACTTTATCTAAGTTTTCGCCATTAAATTGCTCTTAAACGCAACTAAAATCAATTTTGTCAAGAATTTTCTTTAAATCCGATGTATGAGTCCTCTTAAGTGTGATCAAGACAAGTCTAATCATCTTATGTCTTGTCACCTCGTGTCTTGTCACCCCGTGTCTTGTCACCCCGTGTCTTGTCACCTCGTGTCTTGTCACCCCGTGTCTTGTCACCTCGTGTCTTGTCACCTCGTGTCTTGTCACCTCGTGTCTTGTCACCTCGTGTCTTGTCACCTCGTGTCTTGTCACCTCGTGTCTGATAATCTCAAGTCTGATCATTTCAAGTCTAATCACCTCAATTCTGTTCATCTTCTAACTAAGTGTATTCTATTCCTCTCAAGTATGATCATCTCAAGTATGATCATCTCAAGTATGATCATCTCAAGTATGATCATCTAATGTCTGATCATATAAAATATGATCATTTCAAGTATGATCAACTCAAATATGGAGCACACGAGTCTGGTGTAACCCAAGGTAAACGAGGAACCGTTCAAGGTGAGAACTATACCTTGGTTGATTGTACTATTGTGAAACTTAAAAGTAAATGATAGTCTACTAAATCATATAAACTATTTTAATATGAGAATCGTTGATAGATCCAAGTTCAATAGATCACGTCACCACTAACCCCGTATAGTCCATGGTGATGGTGATATTATTCTAGGTCCATGATAAGAGACGTTCGATCCAAAATGGTGGTAGAGAGTATCTTCCTTTTGAGTTGCATCGAACACGATGATGGGACCAAGAGATTAGAAACCTGATGGATCAAACGATGGTAGAAGAGAGGTTTGGAAATCAGCATAGTCCTCGTATAAATTACAGAATGAATCTTGATCGAAAACAGAGTTCATATTTTCCTAAGGGTGCATGACTGAATCGCCAAGAATGTATGTATAGGGTAACTAACAATTAGTATTGTTTTTGGCCGTACAGTACTGTTCTTAAGGTGATGTTCTCTTGTCCTACAGAAAAGGTGGTAGTACACCCATCTGTACTGATTCAAAGCACTACCAAAAGTACTTCATTTTGTGTTTAGAGGAAATCATATCTGAATCAAACAGTGCTAGAACAAGGAACATCAATCATCCTTGAGCTACTGTCAAACAAATAGCACATATTTACATTTAAATATGTTTCTGTACGAACATAGCTGTTTCCTTGATATTAATATTTGTTTCTTGAAATCGATGTAGAAACTGATGGTAAATTAGGTATAATTTACTTGATGACAAAAAGTTATCTTTAAATAGCAGAAAAAGTGAGTTTTAATAAATAGTATTGTGTTTCGACAATTTTTTCTCTCTTCCTCTCTATCTCTCCTCTATTCCCTTTATAATTTTTTGTAACATATGGTAAATGGCACATGGCAAACCATATTAAAAATAGTTGAATTTATTAAATCTTTCTTTTCCTGCTTTTTCTTTAAAATATATGGTCACCAATATGGATATAGGACTGCGTATGAGAATTTTTTGTGATGTACAAAATTTTTTTGAAATTTTGGGTTTAATTTATTTTCAAAGGTATAAAAGTAAATAAACACAATTTACATGCAAAACCATAACATTGGTGAAAAATATCTAAATTTAAGATGCAACGTTAACAGTGGTTTTCTTACGTGAAAGCATTGTTGCAATGAACCCTAAAAGTGATAGTCTAAATTCACTATCAAATAAACAAATCAAAATAAATATAATCTATACACAAAACTATAAAATAACTCAAAAAATACTTAGATTTAAAAATAAAATGTAGCCACACTAGAAATGGCTCTCTTAGGTTGAGGCATTGTTGCAGTAAATAATAAAGGACCTAAGCATTATTTACTATAAGACTCTATTCACCACATTTAATTGTAAATCGTCATTTGTTTACTTATAGCTAAACTCTACTCATGAATCAAATATCAAACGACAGAAGACAGTCCACTTATGTGTAGTTTTTATTTGTGAAAGTAACACTATTTACATTCTAATGTGAATTCATAAGATTACTGAAAACATACCTCCAAAACAAATGTTGGCAAAAAGGTTTATAATAGGTTTGTTGATATTTCCAAACCCCTCGTTGCTAATGAGACCTAAAGCGAAGATTAATATATTAAAGGTTAATATATATTTGAATTGTTACAAATTTAAAATGCAAATGTAACCACAAACACCGTAGGTTTGTTGACACTGCTGATGAGATAGCTTGATGGTTTATAGCTTACTGTGTATTATTAAATACAAATTTCATAATACATTAACAATTAGTACACGTTTGTATAAAAATAAGTCAATATTTTACATAGGTTGTTAAAATTAATAATCCCAAGGGAGAAATCTTAGAACACTACAATTTTATTGTTTGCCAGTTTGGTTACAATAAAAATCAATTCCCAAACAAATATAAATTCAACAGAGATGGTAAGATTGCATAATATTTAGATGCACATGTTTCAAATATAAGAACATATTTTAATGGAGCATAGTAGAAGGTTGTTAACACGTATTTGGAACTGACGGCGAATATTTGAAAGGTTGACGCAATGGTGGAGGCAACATTCAGCGGAAAGTATTTGAGGTTAGGTGTGAGCGTGGTAAGGTTGAATGTTCTCTCAACAAGATGGCGTCAGCTGGCCAGCTGATTGTTTAGAGGCCATGCTATAGCAAACAAGATACCGTGAGCTGGCCAGCTGATTGTTTGGAGGCCATGCTATAGCAAACAAGATACCGTGAGCTGGCCAACTGATTGTTTGGAGGCCATGCTATAACAACAAGATGCCGTGAGTTGGCCAGCTGATTGTTTGGAAGCCATGCTATAGCAACAAGGTGCCGTACACTGGCCAGCTGATTGTCTGGAGGCCATGCTATAGCAACAAGGTGCCGTACACTGGCCAGCTGATTGTTTGGAAGCCATGCTATAGCAACAAGGTGCCGTACACTGGCCAGCTGATTGTTTGGAAGCCATGCTATAGCAACAAGGTGCCGTACACTGGCCAGCTGATTGTTTGGAAGCATTGTCCTGTCAACATTAAGATGGTGTGTGCTATTTGCTTGACAGTAACCAAAATCAAAAAGGCTTTCCTTTTCCTAAACATTCATATTTTCTCTCTCACAACTATTGAAGAATTGTTTACTAATCTGTTTCAGACCGATTGTCCGATTAGTAGCGAGAGAGTACCACCGGTCAAGAGAACAACTCATAACTTTATGTTGCTGTTTATGTTACATACTGAGTCTTACTGTTTATGTTACATAATGAGTCTTAATGTTTATGTTACATACTGAGTCTTATTGTTTATGTTACATACTGAGTCTTATTGTTTATGTTACATACTGGGTCTTACTATTTATGTTACATATTGAGTCTTACTGTTTATGTAACATACTTAATCTTACTGTTTATGTTACATAATGAGTCTTACTGTTTATGTTACATACTGACTCTTATTTTTATGTTACATAATGAGTCTGACTGTTTATGTTAATTACTGAGTCTTACTGTTTATGTTACTTATAGTCTGACTCTTTATGTTACATACTGAGTCTTGCTTTTTATGTTACATACTGAGTTTTAATGTTTATGTTACATACTTGGTCTGACTGTTTATGTTACATACTGAGTCTTACTGTTTATGTTACATATTGAGTCTTATTGTTTATGTTACATACTGGGTCTTACTGTTTATGTTACATACTGAGCCTTACTGTTTATGTTACATACTAAGTCTTACTGTTTATGTAACATACTCAGTCTTACTGTTTATGTTACATACCGAGTCTTACTGTTTATGTTACATACTGGGTCTTATTGTTTATGTTACATACTGAGTCTTACTGTTTATGTTACATACTGAGTTTTAATGTTTATGTTACATACTTGGTCTGACTGTTTATGTTACATACTGAGTCTTACTGTTTATGTTACATAATGAGTATGACTGTTTATGTTACATACTGAGTCTTACTGTTTATGTTACATAATGAGTCAGACTGTTTATGTTACATACTGAGTCTTACTGTTTATGTTACATACTGAGTCTGACTGTTTATGTTACATACTGAGTCTTAATTTTATGTTACATACTGAGTCTGACTGTTTATAATACATACTGAGTCTCAATATGTATGTTACATACTGAGTCTTACTGTTTATAATACATACTGAGTCTGACTGTTTATGTTACATATTGAGTCTTATTGTTTATGTTACATACTGGATCTTACTGTTTATGTTACATACTGAGCCTTACTGTTTATGTTACATATTGAGTCTTACTGTTTATGTTACATACTGAGTCTTACTGTTTATGTTACATAGTGGGTCTTACTGTTTATGTTACATACTGAGCCTTACTGTTTATGTTACATATTGAGTCTTACTGTTTATGTTACATAATGAGTCAGACTGTTTATGTTACATACTGAGTCTTACTGTTTATGTTACATAATGAGTCTGACTGTTTATGTTACATACTGAGTCTGACTGTTTATAATACATACTTAGTCTCAATATGTATGTTACATACTGAGTCTTACTGTTTATAATACATACTGAGTCTGACTGTTTATGTTACATATTGAGTCTTATTGTTTATGTTACATACTGGGTCTTACTGTTTATGTTACATACTGAGCCTTACTGTTTATATTACATACTGAGTCTTACTGTTTATGTTACATACTGAGTCTTACTGTTTATATTACATACTGAGTCTTACTGTTTATGTTACATACTGAGTCTTACTGTTTATGTTACATACTGAGTCTTACTGTTTATGTTACATACTGAGTTTTAATGTTTATGTTACATACAGAGTCTGACTGTTTATGTTACATACAGAGTCTTACTGTTTATAATACATACTGAGTCTGACTGTTTATGTTACATATTGAGTCTTATTGTTTATGTTACATACTGAGTCTTACTGTTTATGTTACATACTGAGTTTTAATGTTTATGTTACATACTGAGTCTGACTGTTTATGTTACATACTGAGTCTTAATTTCATGTTACATATTGAGTCTGACTGTTTATAATACATACTAAGTTTCAATATGTATGTTACATACTGAGTCTTACTGTTATTAATACATACTGAGTCTGACTGTTTATGTTACATACTGAGTCTTACTTTTATGTTACATAATGCATCTTACTGTTTATGTTATATACTGTGTCTTACTGTTTATAATACATACTGAGTCTTACTGTTTATGTTACATACTGAGTTTTATTGTTTATGTTACATAATGAGTCTTACTGTTTATGTTACATAATGAGTCTTGCTGTTTATGTTACATAATAGTCTGATTGTTTATGTTACATACTGAGTCATACTGTTTATGTTACATACTGAGTCTGACTGTTTATGTTAAATACTGAGTCTGAATGTTTATGTTACATACTTGGTCTGACTGTTTATGTTACATACTGAGTCTTACTGTTTATGTTAAATACTGAGTCTTAATTTCATGTTACATACTGAGTCTGACTGTTTATAATACATACTGAGTCTCATTATGTATGTTACTTACTTAGTCTTACTGTTTATAATACATACTGAGTCTTACTGTTTATGTTACATACTGAGTCTTACTGTTTATGTTACATACTGAGTCTTACTGTTTATGTTACATACTGAGTCTTACTCTTTAGGTTACATACTGAGTCTTACTGCTTATGTTACATACTGAGTCTTAATTTTATGTTACATACTGAGTCTGACTGTTTATAATACATATTGAGTCTCAATATGTATGTTACATACTGAGTTTTACTGTTTATAATACATACTGAGTCTGACTGTTTATGTTACATACTGAGTCTTACTTTTTATGTTACATATTACATCTTACTGTTTATGTTACATACTGTGTCTTACTGTTTATAATTCATACTGAGTCTTAATATTTATGATACATACTGAGTCTTACTGTTTATGTTACATACTGAGTCTGACTGTTTATGTTACATACTGAGTCTTACTGTTTATGTTACATACTGAGTCTGACTGTTTATGTTACATACTGAGTCTTATTGTTTATGTTACATATTGGGTCTTACTGTTTATGTTACATACTGAGTCTTACTCTTTATGTTACATACTGGGTCTTACTGTTTATGTTACATACTGAGTCCTATTGTTTATGTTACATACTGAGTATTACTGTTTATGTTACATACTGAGTCTTACTGTTTATGTCACACACTCCACCTCCAGGGGCGGCTGAAGGGACGTGCGAACCGGGCGGATGCCCGGGGCGCCAGTTCAAGTGGGTGCCAAACAGAGCTAGGCTTAACCTAACGTAGGCGGGGCGTAATAGTGGAGTTTCTAAGCATAACAATCGTTTACTTTTTATACTAACACGAAGTTTAACATATTAATATAATTTTGTGTTTAGTAAAATAGAACTTAGTGCCACTCTTAAAAAGTAATTTTACTTAAATTATTTATCTTGTTAATAATTTTTTTTCAATTATAACGTGAACCGTTCATAATGTCAAAGTGTTTGTTAAACTTATAATAAAAACTAGAAAAGAACATTCTCTACAAAATATGTTTTTATAGTTTTATTTGTAATCCTAGAGTTTTTGTACAATCTCGAAGTGAAATGTTTAGCGTATAGTTAACATTCTTGGGGTATCCCTTCTAATTATGTTCCTATCACGCCCGGGATACGATAGGTTTGAAGATTATTTTCATAGTTTCCTAGAGTCCAATCACCATGTGAAATGTGGTAACTGGCAGCTAGGAGAAGATTTAAAGAACGGTCAAAATCAAAACAAAATTAAAAATAAATCGTTTTTGTGAACGTTTTGACAACATCATATGATTCTGTAGGTCGTATGGTTTGGCGAATAAATACATCAGAATATATCTGCTAACTTTTGAGAGATGTCAGCTACCATCACTCATATGGTGAATGGACTTTATTATCCACTGGTTACATAGGGGGGCGCCAAAAGCAATCCTGCCCGGGCGTGAAATTTACCTCGGGCCACTAATGTCCATATTACCGTTTATGTCACATACTGTAGCTTACCGTTTATGTCACATACTGTAGCTTACCGTTTATGTCACATACTGTAACTTACCGTTTATACCACATACTGTACCTTACCGTTTATGTCACATAATGTACCTTACCGTTTATGTCACATACTGTACCTTACCGTTTATGTCACATAATGTACCTTACCGTTTATGTCACATACTGTACCTTACCATTTATGTCACATACTGTACCTTACCGTTTATGTCACATACTGTGCCTTACCGTTTATGTCACATAATGTACCTTACCGTTTATGTCACATACTGTACCTTACCGTTTATGTCACATAGTGTACCTTACCGTTTATGTCACATACTGTACCTTACCGTTTATGTCACATACTGCATTCTATGATTTATGTAACATAAGTGTTGCATTTTACTGTTTATGTCAAATATTGAATGTTACTATTTATGTCACATACTGTAGCTTACGATTTATGTAACATATTGTATTTTATTTTTTATATCCCATAATATATCTTAGTATGTATCACATTCCGAATCTTACTGTTTATTTCACATACATCTTAATGTCTATGTCATATGCCCTATCTTAATGTTTATATCACACAATCATACAGTGTAGACTACACATAAATACGTAAACACACAAATATATTTTATCAAATAAATAAATAAATACATACATACATGATTATACACAATATTCGAGCCGAAACACTTTTCTAGTGAGATAGAGGTGGGTTTCTGAAGAAATGGTTTTCATCGTCTCGCTCAAGAATTCTGGTGCCTTTCCTTAAAGTTACTTCATTACTTCCAACTAGAATTGATTATTGTGAATGGATTGTTTTATTATTGGTTTGTTTGGTTTTCTCTTCGTGGTTAGGGAGGCTGACTACAGGTCTAAGATACTTTGGTTACATCTAGCCTGTCTCTGTGACTGAGTGGTTAGGTAGGCTGACTACAGGTCAAAGATACTCTGGTTACATCCAGCCTGTCTCTGTGACTGAGTGGTTAGGTAGGCTGACTACAGGTCTAAGATACTCTTGTTACATCCAGCCTGTCCCTGTGACAGAGTGGTTAGGTAGGCTGACTACAGGTCTAAGATACTCTGGTTACATCCAGCCTGTATCTGTGACTGAGTGGTTAGGTAGGCTGACTACAGGTCTAAGATACTCTGGTTACATCCAGCCTGTCCCTGTGACAGAGTGGTTAGGTAGGCTGACTACAGGTCTAAGATACTTTGGTTACATTCAGCCTGTCCCTGTGACTGAGTGGTTAGGTAGGCTGACTACAGGTCTAAGATACTCTGGTTACATCCAGCCTGTCTCTGTGACTGAGTGGTTAGGTAGGCTGACTACAGGTCTAAGATACTCTGGTTACATCCAGCCTGTCCCTGTGAATGAGTGGTTAGGTAGGCTGACTACAGGTCTAAGATACTTTGGTTACACCCTGTAGTGAAGTGCAGGCTGCTCACACCCTCCAACATCCAGCCCGGACTCCTGGGAGCAGCCTGGCTTCACTTGTGTTTGGACTGAAACCCAACACCGACTCCCATTTCCCTCCCAGGCTACTTTTGGCTCGACTCGACTCGCTGTGGGGAGCTCACCAGAGCAAAGAGCTTCAACTGACAAGACACTCCAGTTGGAGCAAAGCACGGAGTAGTTCCTGCCTTTCATGGGACTACAACCAACAAGATACTCCAGTTGGAACAAAGCACGTAGTAGTTCCTGTCTCTCATGGAACTACAACCAACAAGACACTTCAGTTGGAGCAGAGCACGGACTAGTTCCTGTCTTTCATGGAACTACAACCAACAAGATACTCCAGTTGGAACAAAGCACGTAGTAGTTCCTGCCTTTCATGAAACTACAAACAACAAGACACTTCAGTTGGAGCAGAGCACGTATAGTTCTGTACTCTCATGGAACTACAACCAACAAGACACTTCAGTTGGAGCAGAGCACGGAGTAGTTCCTGTCTTTCATGGAACTACAACCAACAAGACACTCCAGTTGGAAGAAAACACAGATTAGCTCCTGTCTTCATGGCACTACAACCAACAAGACACTTCAGTTGGAGCAGAGCACGTAGTAGTTCCTGTCTTCATGGAACTACAACCAACAAGACACTTCCAGTTGGACAAACACGAGTAGTTCCTGTCTTTTATGGAACTACAACCAACAAGACACTCTCAGTTGGAAAAAATCACGGAATAGCACGTGTATTCATGGACTTCATAACTACAAACAAACATCAGTGGACCACATAGTCCGTTTGGAAACACCCAACCCATAGAACACGGATTAGTTCCTGTCTTCATGGCACTACAACAAACCATGACAAGACACTTCGTTTGGACAAACAGCACCGGAGTAGTAGTTCCTGCTTTCATGGAACTACAACCAACAAGACACTCCATTGGAGCAAAAACACGATTTAGTAACTGCCTTTCATGGAACATAAAACTAATCAAAAAGACTCCAGTTGGAACAAAGCACGTAGTAGTTTCCTGTTTCCTCATGGAAACATACAACCAACCAACAACAAACTCCAGTTGGAACAAAGCACAGTATAGCTCCTGTCTTTCATGAAACTACAACCAACAACAAAAACTCTAGTTGTGAGCAAACACCGGAGATAGCGTAGTTCCTGACTTTCATGGGACTGCAACCAACAAGACACTCCAGTTGGAACAAAACACTGATTAGTTCCTGCCTTTCATGGAACTACAACTAACAAAAAACTCCAGTTGGAACAAAGCACGGATTAGCTCCTGTCTTCCATGGAACTACAACCAACAAGAAACTCCAGTTGGAACAAAGCACAGTATAGCTCCTGTCTTTCATGAAACTACAACCAACAAAAACTCCAGTTGGAGCAAAGCACGGAGTAGTTCCTGACTTTCATGGGACTGCAACCAACAAGACACTCCAGTTGGAACAAAGCAAAGTATAGCTCCTGTCTTTCATGGAACCACAACCAACAAACACTCCAGTTAGAGCAAAGCACGGAGTAGTTCCTGCCTTTCATGGGACTACAACCAACAAGATACTCCAGTTGGAACAAAGCACGTAGTAGTTCCTGTCTCTCATGGAACTACAACCAACAAGACACTTCAGTTGGAGCAGAGCACGGAGTAGTTCCTGTCTTTTATAGAACTACAACCAACAAGACAGTCCAGTTGGAAGAAAACACAGATTAGCTCCTGTCCTTCATGGCACTACAACCAACAAGACACTTCAGTTGGAGCAAAGCACGAATTAGTTCCTGCCTTTCATGGAACTACAACCAACAAGACACTCCAGTTGGAGCAAAACACTGATTAGTTCCTGCCTTTCATGGAACTACAACTAACAAAAAACTCCAGTTGGAACAAAGCACGGATTAGCTCCTGTCTTCCATGGAACTACAACCAACAAGAAACTCCAGTTGGAACAAAGCAAAGTATAGCTCCTGTCTTTCATGGAACCACAACCAACAAACACTCCAATTGGAGCAAAGCACGGAGTAATTCCTGCCTTTCATAGAACAACAACCAACAAGACACTCCAGTTGGAACAAACCATAAATTAGCTCCTGTCTTTTATGGAACTACAACCAACAAGACACTCCAGTTGGAACAAAGCACGGACTAGCTCCTGCCTTTCATGGAACTACAACCAACAAGACACTCCAGTTAAAACAAAGCACAGAATAGTTCTTGCCTTTCATGGAACTACAACCAACAAGACACTCCAGTTGGAGGAAAGCACAGTATAGTTCCTGCCCTTCATGGAACTACAACCAACAAGACACTACAGTTGGAACAAAGAAAAGTATAGCTCCTGTCTTTCATGGAACTACAACCAACAAGACACTCCAGTTGGAGCAAAGCACGGAGTAGTTCCTGCCTTTCATAGAACAACCACCAACAAGACACTCCAGTTGGAACAAACCACAAATTAGCTCCTGTCTTTCATATAAGTACAACCAACAAAACACTCCAGTTGGAACAAAGCACAGTATAGCTCCTGTTTTTCATGGAACTACAACCAACAAACACTCCAGTTGGAGCAAAGCACGGAGTAGTTCCTGACTTTCATGGAACTGCAACCAACAAGACACTCCAGTTGGAGCAAAGCACGGAGTAGTTCCTGACTTTCATGGAACTACAACCAACCAGACACTCCAGTTGGAACAAATCACGGACTAGCTCCTGTCTCTCATGGAACTACAAGCAACAAGACACTCCAGTTGAAACAAAGCACGGACTAGCTCCTGTCTTTCATGGAACTACAAGCAACAAGACACTCCCGTTGGAACAAAGCACGGACTAGCTCCTGCCTTTCATGGAACTACAACCAACAAGACACTCCAGTTGGAGGAAAGCACAGTATAGTTCCTGCCTTTCATGGAACTACAACCAACAAGACACTACAGTTGGAACAAAGAACAGTATAGCTCCTGTCTCTCATGGAACTACAAGCAACAAGACACTCCAGTTGGAACAAAGCACGGACTAGCTCCTGTCTTTCATGTAACTACAACCAACAAGACACTCCAGTTAGAACAAAACACGGAATAGTTCCTGCCTTTCTTGGAACTACAACCAACAAGACACTCCAGTTGGAGGAAAGCACAGTATAGTTCCTGCCTTTCATGGAACTACAACCAACAAGACACTACAGTTGGAACAAAGAACAGTATAGCTCCTGTCTTTCATGGAACTACAACCAACAAGACACTCCAGTTGGAGCAAAGCAAGGAGTAGTTCCTGCCTTTCATAGAACAACAACCAACAAGACACTCCAGTTGGAACAAAGCACGGAGTAGTTCCTGCCTTTCATAAAACTACAACCAACAAGACATTCCAGTTGGAACAAAGCACGGAGTAGTTCCTGCCTTTCATGGAACTACAACCAACCAGACACTCCAGTTGGAGCAAAACACGGAGTAGTTCCTGTTTCTCATGGAACTACAACCAACAAGACACTCCAGTTGGAACAAAGGACAGTATAGTTCCAGCCTTTCATAGAACTCCAACCAACAAGACACTCCAGTTGGAACAAAGCACGGACTAGCTCCTGTCTTACGTGGAACTACAACCAACAAGACACCCCAGTTGGAACAAAGCACGGACTAGCTCCTGTCTCTTTTTGGAACTACAACCAACAAGACACTCCACTTGGAACAAAGCATGGACTAGCTCTTGTCTTTCGTGTAACTACAACCAACAAGACACCCCAGTTGGAACAAAACACGGACTAGCTTTTGTCTTTCATGGAACTACAACCAACAAGACATTCCAGTTGGAGCAAAGCACGAAGTAGTTCCTGCCTTTCATAGAACAACAACCAACAAGACACTACAGTTGGAACAAACCACAAATTAGCTCCTGTCTTTCATATAAGTACAACCAACAAAACACTCCAGTTGGAACAAAGCACAGTATAGCTCCTGTCTTTCATGAAACTACAACCAACAAGACATTCCAGTTGGAGCAAAGCATGGAGTAGTTCCTGCCTTTCATGGAACTACAACCAACAAGACACTCCAGTTGGAACAAAACACGGAATAGTTCCTGCCTTTCATGAAACTACAACCAACAAGACACTCCAGTTGGAGCAAAACACGGAGTATTTCCTGTTTCTCATGGAACTACAACCAACAAGACACTCCAGTTGGAACAAAGCACAGTATAGTTCCTGCCTTTCATGGAACTGCAACCAACAAGACACTCCAGTTGGAACAAAGCACGGACTAGCTCCTGTCTTTCGTGAAACTACAACCAACAAGACAACCCAGTTGGAACAAAGCATGGACTAGCTCCTATCTCTCATGGAACTACAACCAACAAGACACCCCAGTTGGAACAAAGCACAGTATAGCTCCGCATGGAACTACAACCAACAAGACACTCCAGTTGGAACAAAGCACAGTATAGCTCCGGTCTTTCATGGAACTACAACCAACAAGACACTTCAGTTGGAACAAAGCACAGTATAGCTCTGGTCTCTCATGGAACTACAAGAAACGAGACACCCCAGTTGGATCAAAGCACAGTATAACTCCTATCTCTCATAGAACTACAACCAACAAGACACCCCAGTTGGAACAAAGCACAGTATAGCTCCGGTCTCTCATGGAACTACAACCAACAAGACACCCCAGTTGGAACAAAGCACGGACTAGCTCCTGTGTTTCGTGGAACTACAACCAACAAGACACCCCAGTTGGAACAAAGCACGGACTAGCTCCTGTGTTTCGTGGAACTACAACCAACAAGACACCGCAGTTGGAACAAAGCATGGACTAGCTCCTGCTCTCTCATGTAACTACAACCAACAATACAACCCAGTTGGAACAAAGCATGGACTAGCTCCTGTCTCTCATGTAACTACAACCAACAATACAACCCAGTTGGAACAAAGCATGGACTAGCTCCTATCTCTCATGGAACTACAATCAACAAGACACCCCAGTTGGAACAAAGCATGGACTAGCTCCTATCTCTCATGGAACTACAATCAACAAGACACCCCAGTTGGAACAAAGCACAGTATAGCTCCGGTCTCTCATGGAACTACAAGAAACAAGACACTCTAGTTGGAACAAAGCACAGTATAGCTCCTGTCTCTCATGGAACTACAACCAACAAGACACCCCAGTTGGAACAAAGCACAGTATAGCTCCGGTCTTTCATGGAACTACAACCAACAAGACACTCCAGTTGGAACAAAGCACAGTATAGCTCCTGTCTCTCATGGAACTACAAGAAACAAGACACTCTAGTTGGAACAAAGCACAGTATAGCTCCTGTCTCTCATGGAACTACAACCAACAAGACACTCCAGTTGGAACAAAGCACAGTATAGCTCCGGTCTCTCATGGAACTACAACCAACAAGACACTCTAGTTGGAACAAAGCACAGTATAGCTCCTGTCTCTCATGGAACTACAACCAACAAGACACTCCAGTTGGAACAAAGCATGGACTAGCTACCATGTTGAGGGCAGGTGGGGAAAGCTCCTGCCCAATCTTAACCCACTCCCCTCGAAATGTCAACTATTACAACATTCAATAATTAAGATTAATATTTTCAACACATTAATGGAAGATATCCCATATTGATCGCGTAGACTAAGGCGTTATTTAGTTTACTATTGATAGGGAAGTCAGGTTTTAATTTTAACCAGTTATTGAGGGTGTTTTAGTTTAATTATTGTGTAACTCTCTACCTCTTTGAAAATGTTGGTTCCTATCATATAAGTTATACCTCTCTCATCTCTACTCCATTAACTAATGTATTAGCGTGGACAGGAAGGATGGATCGTTATACGCGTTTCACACAAAAAAGTAAAATGTAAAAAGATAAGTAATGAATTATTTATAGATCATCATAATATTATCTATTATTTATTGTAACACAAGCTCTTGTGGGAGTCATCCAAACATTGAAATTGTTTTGTTTCGGCTGTGTCCAGCTAGTTTCATGTCCTATGTCATCACGAAACAAGATGTGCTAACTTTCCTTGAATACTAGACACGAGCCTGTTGATTTTCAGTTACTCTGGCAGCCCCTGATATGAGCCATTTAATAAACCTCCTCAACAATAACTGGTTCTGCTCCTGTTAGTAAAGTGAAATACAAAGGGAGTCCCTGAGAAGTTGTAGAACAATGGTATACATGTAGCAGCTCGGTCAGACAATGAAGAGTAGAACACACCCTGCTGTTAGCTCCTACAGTGAAGAGAAGAACATACCCTGCTGTTAGTTCATACAGTGAAGAGTAGAACACACCCTGCTGTTAGTTCATACAGTGAAGAGTAGAACATACCCTGCTGTTAGTTCATACAGTGAAGAGTAGAACACACCCTGCTGTTAGTTCATACAGTGAAGAGTAGAACACACCCTGCTGTTAGTTCATACAGTGAAGAGTAGAACATACCCTGCTGTTAGTTCATACAGTGAAGAGTAGAACACACCCTGCTGTTAGTTCATACAGTGAAGGGTAGAACATACCCTGCTGTTAGTTCACACAGTGAAAAGTAGAACACACCCTGCTGTTAGTTCATACAGTGAAGGGTAGAACATACCCTGCTGTTAGTTCACATAGTGAAAAGTAGAACACACCCTGCTGTTAGTTCATAAAGTGAAGAGTAGAACACACCCTGCTGTTAGTTCACACAGTGAAGAATAGAACACACCCTGCTGTTAGTTCACATAGTGAAGAGTAGAACACACCCTGCTGTTAGTTCATAAAGTGATGAGTAGAACACACCCTAATGTTAGTTCACACAGTGAAGAATAGAACTAACCCTGCTGTTAGTTCATACAGTGAAGAGTAGAACACACCCTGCTGCTAGTTCATACAGTGAAGAGTAGAACATACCCAGCTGTTAGTTCACTAAGTGAAGAGTAGAACACACCCTGCTGTTAGTTCATACAGTGAAGAGTAGAACATACCCTGCTGTTAGTTCACAAAGTGAAGAGTAGAACACACCCTGCTGTTAGTTCATAGAGTGAAGAGTAGAACATACCCTGCTGTTAGTTCACACAGTGAAGAGAAGAACATACCCAGCTGTTAGTTCATAGAGTGAAGAGTAGAACATACCCTGCTGTTAGTTCATAGAGTGAAGAGTAGAACATACCCTGCTGTTAGTTCACACAGTGAATAATAGAATACACCCTGCTGTTAGTTCATACAGTGAAGAGTAGAACACGCATTGCTGTTAGTTCACACAGTGAAGAGAAGAACATACCCTGCTGTTAGTTCATACAGTGAAGAGTAGAACTCGCCTTGCCGTTAGTTCATACAGTGAAGAGTAGAACATACCCTGCTGTTAGTTCATACATTGAAGAGTAGAACACACCCTGCTGTTAGTTCATACATTGAAGAGTAGAACATACCCTGCTGTTAGTTCATACAGTGAAGATTAGAACACGCCTTGCTGTTAGTTCACACAGTGAAGAGTAGAACACACCCGGCTGTTAGTTCATACAGTGAAGAGTAGAACATACCCTGCTGTTAGTTCATACAGTGAAGAGTAGAACACACACTGCTGTTAGTTCATACAGTGAAGAGTAGAACATACCCTGCTGTTAGTTCATACAGTGAAGAGTAGAACATACCCTTCTCT
This sequence comes from Timema podura, assembly GCA_033556935.1. Classification (NCBI taxonomy): domain Eukaryota; kingdom Metazoa; phylum Arthropoda; class Insecta; order Phasmatodea; family Timematidae; genus Timema; species Timema podura. The sequence continues at coordinate 52,093,939 of JAVRXN010000013.1, read as the reverse complement.
TAGTTCACACAGTGAAGAATAGAACACACCCTGCTGTTAGTTCATACAGTGAAGAGAAGACCACGCCTTTCTGTTAGTTCATACAGTGAATACAAGGACACACCCTGCTATTAGTTCATACAGTGAAGAGTAGAACACACCCTGCTCTTAGTTCATACAGTGAAGAGTAGAACACACCCTGCTGTTAGTTCATACAGTGAAGAGTAGAACATACCCTTCTCTTAGTTCACACAGTGAAGAATAGAACACACCCCTGCTGTTAGTTCATACAGTGAAGAGAAGACCACGCCTTTCTGTTAGTTCATACAGTGAATACAAGGACACACCCTGCTATTAGTTCATACAGTGAAGAGTAGAACACACCCTGCTCTTAGTTCATACAGTGAAGAGTAGAACACACCCTGCTGTTAGTTCATACAGTGAAGAGTTAGAAGAAAAGTACACACCCTGCAATTAGCTAAGAATGTAAAAAATATAGAATAAGCTAATTGGATGTTATTATGAAATGTTTTGATGGGCACTTAGTTGATTATTTATTTTCTTTCATTCACTTGATTCAATCAATGTACTATTCGTACACTAGCCCACACTTATAACTAATTCCACGACACTACTGTACAGCACTTTGGAATGATGACTTAAATCAAGATAACTAAAGTTCAATAGAAGAAGGATTCTGCACCGTTTCCCAAATTGTGAAATTGCGGAAACCTTTTAGTTATTTGTACAAATCGTAAATGTTTTAATATAACGCGCTTTGTCCGTGAATGTTACCGTCCAGACTCTATGCTACATTCCAAACATAAGCTGAGTGGTTACACAGTGGGACACATGTCCATCAGGAGTATTTAGACGTGCCCGACCAACACCTCATTATTTATATTATATCTTTTAAGACAGCCATTGTTTTATATTTGGTGTTAAATACAGCAACATAAAAAACTGGGTTGACATGAAATAATTTAGGCATTAAAACTATTCATTTCCTTAAATCAAGCAGTAACAGTGCCTCAAATGAGTGCCTGAATAATAGGTACTGATGTACTACACCAGGATCTTGGTGGCCATACGGTCTAGCATATAATATTATATACTATTGTACTACACCAGGATCTTGGTGGCCATACGGTCTAGCATATAATATTATATACTATTGTACTACACTTCTGATCCACCCCTTGATATTCTCACATCATCCTCCACGCTGATGCAGGTGCACAGCTCATAATTGTCCTTATTCCGAACACGACATCATGGCAATGATTGTTTTGTTTAAATAAAACTAAGAAAAAAAACTAATGCCATGAAGTTGAATATGTCAAGATACTAATACGTAGTGTGTGATCACAAACACTGCAGTTCCAACCACAATCTACAGATACTGCAGTTCCAATCACAATCAACAGATACTGAAGCTTCAACCATAATCCACAGATACTGCAGTTCCAACCACAATCCAGAGATTTTGCGAATCCAACCACAATCCAATCCATATATTGCAGTTCCAACCAAAATCCAGAGATTCTGTGGTTCCAACCTCAATCAAGAGATACTGCAGTTCCAACCAAAATCTAGGGACACTGCAGTTCCAACCAACCCTCGAAAGACGAAATTTAACCGTTAGGTACCCACTTATCTAACGTATGGCAATAGATTCTATTAATAGATAACTTAGACAATATTCACGTTCCTTCACAGTTACGATTATTTTGTAGATAAATGAAGTATTGCACTCATACAAGCTAGATTATTTTCAATAAATGTTAGTGGCAAAATAGTTTCGTGTGGATTGGATCTTATATTTTGTGTAATCGTGTGTAAAATGAAATTATTGGTAGTTAACTTATTTTGCAAATCGTATTCCTTTATATTTTGAGACAAGCCAAAGTGTCGATGAGAAGAGTTTAGTCTCCTGAAGTATATCGAACTGGCCAAACATGTTTAGTAACCTCTCCACGTTTTACAACTTAACGATAATAGCTGCTGTAGTTGTTCGCGCGGTGGAACGACTATTAATACTCACACGAGATTGTTTATCGGGCTGGGAACAGCTTCTATCGACTTGAAAAACAAGAAAGCGTCAATTGAAACAAAAAATGTTGTGAAACTGTATCGCCGAGATGAATACCTTGTCTAATTACAAGAGTGACTTATAGATCCTAGCCTCCTATTATCTAGCAGTAACTTTGAGCTTGGGAACATTCATTAAAATATATAGCCTTATATAGCACATAATAACAATTTACCTGGTACGTGGACACGGCAGGCTTTATCGGCAGAAAAAAAAACAGTTTTATTTTACACCATCGGATGTTTTTGTAAACCTTATAAAAAAATAAACGAAGGTGTGTGATATAATGTGGTATAATGGGGAGAAGAAGGCGGCGCCATCTTGTGTTGTAGATGGCAGCACTGTCGACTGCTTCAATTAATCAAGATGAATTACTACGCTAGATAGCAATTACATCAACGCCTACCTTTTTAATGGTCCTTACCCCGAGCCGGAGTGTAATTTAGCCCCCCCTCCCCCCCACAACCCCCGTTTTATTCCTGCCCTAGGGAGCGATACTACAGCTCGTAAATAATGAATGGGTGTGTATGAAAGGGGAGATACGCTGTTGTTACGTCTAATGACGGTTTACCAGGGGAAACAACTCACACAATTGAAATATACCTCATCCAAAACCTTCAGATATTGCCAATGTTGTCCAACAAAGCCCTGGAAACTATGGTTAGGAATAACCAACAAGTTCGTAGGAAAGGCAAGCTTAAACTAGTTATAGATATTTACATTAATTACTAAGTTTTGATATTTGACAACAGGCATGTTGAAATGAAGGTACCTGAATACAACATTTTACAGAGAAAGCCAGTAGCGGTGTAAGCACGGTGAATAAGGGGGGAGGGGGGTAATGCTCTCTAGAGTAAATTTGTAACCCCTTCCCCTGGATATATTTCAAATCCTCTAATATTATTGAATAGGAAGCTGAAAGAAGGGTTAAGTGGCCTAAGCCTAATTAATAAAACTTAAAATGGCTTCCAGAAGATCCTTCAAATAACTTCTGGAGGCTACTAATTTTCGAGAAAAAAATTCAGGCAAGGAGCAATCTAAATAGCTTCTAGAGCATCCAAATTTCAAAAAACTACTCTGGGTAGACGCCTTATAATTGATTTTAGGAAATTAAAAAAAAATAGTGAGGATTATTTAAAATACCTTCTAGGAGCATCAACATTTTTTTTAAAAAAAGGAGGATTACTCTAAATAACTTTTAAAAGAGTCCAACTTCCGAAAATTTGTTGATCGATCACAGGACCATGTGAAATCAACCAATGACGCTATACTCCTCAACCTCGCATTTTTAAATTTTGTTGAAATTTTGCGTGGTTATTGATCATTGAAGCAAACAATACAATCATGGCTCCCTCTATATGTACGAGTATTTCACACTTTCTGATATTCTCGAATATGGAGCTCAAAGACTGGCATCAAACTACAAATCAATTAAAAATGCATTCAATTTTTCAAATGTGCCACTCCAAATAAATTCTAAATGCATATAATTTTCAAAAAGTGTCCAGGTGATGAAAACTCTAAATAGCTTTTAAAAGTATCCAGTTTTAAAAATTGTCCAAGTGAGGACCATTCCAAATTCAATCTAAAGACATAAAATTTTTAACAAATTTCTGGAGAAGACCACTACTAGAGGCAGCTAACAGTCGGAAAAATTAGGTTCAGGATCAATCTAAATAGAAGCATCTAAATTTCTATTATTCCACTTTAAATAGATTTTAGGGACATCCAATTTATAATATTTATCGGAAGGGGGGGGGGGGGGGTAAAGGCGATTCCCTAAAAATACTTTTTATTTAAGCTTATCCCCCTCCCCCCTACACAAATAAGGTTCCCGGCCACTAGAGAAATCTTAGACTTATTGCATAAAATGGTTACCATTTAGCTATCTCCAGCTCCAATTGAATGAAGTCAGAATCTAATAAATAAATTGATTGCTAGATTGTTGAGCTATACGCATATGTATTAATTACTTTAATGCAATGATTCTCAAACTTCTTAATCACATGGACCCTATAATCATGTAACAGCTGATTTGTGGACACCTTGATTTAAGATAAATGAATAAAAAAAGTTAGCCATAAATGTAATATATTATAAGGATAAATTAATCATTATAATTTATTTAACGTCATAATAATTTTTTCAATGTAAAAATAATTAAAATATCAATGAAAATAAATAGATATTATATTTGTATATATATTGTAAGATTTTTTAAAAATAAATGTATTAAAGAAATACAATAAAAATAAAATATACGTATTCTATCTGTACATTTATAATCACTGATAATTTATATGAGGTGTGGAATTGCATATGTGATTCTAAAATATCGACGAAATTTTTATCAATTTTAGTGATCACCACCTTAAGTCTGATTCAACACTAAGACTATTTCGTTTCTGAAAGTTATTTGTGCTGGCTGAGAAGAAAACTAAAATAAAAGTGAATGCCCAAATGATCGCCTCAAAGATGTGGGCACAAGGTACGAGGCCAACACCCACTTTCTCGCCGGGATTTAATATGGGGTGGCATCTGCATTGTGTTTAGTATATAACAGTGATTGACCCTCTTATATAAACTGTCATAATATCTAAAAATAATATAAAGGTATGTCACGGATTCCCTGGACAATCTCATGGCCCACGGATGAACCTCATGGCCCCCCGGACGAATCTCATGGCCCCCCGGATGAACCTCTTGGCCCACGGATGAACCTCATGGCCCCCCGGACGAATCTCACGGCCCCCGGATGAACCTCATGGCCCCCCGGACGAATCTCATGGCCCCCCGGATGAACCTCATGGCCCACGGATGAACCTCATGGCCCCCCGGATGAACCTCACGGCCCCCGGATGAACCTCATGGCCCCCCGGATGAACCTCACGGCCCCCGGATGAATCTCATGGCCCCCGGATGAACCTCATGGCCCCCCGGACGAATCTCATGGCCCCCCGGATGAACCTCATGGCCCCCCGGACGAATCTCATGGCCCACGGATGAACCTCATGGCCCACGGATGAATCTCATGGCCCCCGGATGAACCGAAGACCCCACTCTGAGAATATTGGCTCTAGTGTGCTAGGGATGAAGAAGGTAGAAACTACGTGAGGGAAGATTGTCCATTCCACAAAGATTCGAACCCCGATATCCCCGTCATCGGTTGGCAGTCCAGTCTATTGCGAGAGTGACGCCATAGACCATTCAGCCACCGAAGCGAGTGAAAGTATGATTAATTAATCATTCATTTCCATGCACTATAATAACAAAAAGTCATTTGAATATTTGAATATACTGGATACGAACCAAGGTGCCAGAAAGATAGGGGTCATCGTGTGAGGCACAACGGTCTCAAACACAACCTGAGTCTTAGAGGAGGCTAGTTATCGTGTGAGGCACAACGCTCTCAAACACAACCTGAGTCTTAGAGGAGGCTAGTTATCGTGTGAGGCACAACGCTCTCAAACACAACCTGAGTCTTAGAGGAGGCTAGTTATCGTGTGAGACACAACGCTCTCAAACACAACCTGAGTCTTAGAGGAGGCTAGTCATCGTGTGAGACACAACGCTCTCAAACACAACCCGAGTCTTGGAGGAGGCTAGTTATCGTGTGAGGCACAACGCTCTCAAACACAACCCGAGTCTTAGAGGAGGCTAGTTATCGTGTGAGGCACAACGCTCTCAAACACAACCCGAGTCTTAGAGGAGGCTAGTTATCGTGTGAGGCACAACGTTCTCAAACACAACCTGAGTCTTAGAGGAGGCTAGTCATCGCGTGAGACACAACGCTCTCAAACACAACCCGAGTCTTAGAGGAGGCTAGTTATCGTGTAGGCACAACGCTCTCAAACACAACCCGAGTCTTAGAGGAGGCTAGTTATCGTGTGAGGCGCAACGCTCTCAAACACAACCTGAGTCTTAGAGGAGGCTAGTTATCGTGTGAGACACAACGCTCTCAAACACAACCTGAGTCTTAGAGGAGGCTAGTTATCGTGTGAGACACAACGCTCTCAAAACAATCTGAGTCTTAGAGGAGGCTAGTTATCGTGTGAGACACAACGCTCTCAAACACAACCTGAGTCTTAGAGGAGGCTAGTTATCGCGTGAGGCACAACGCTCTCAAACACAATCTGAGTCTTAGAGGAGGCTAGTTATTGCGTGAGGCACATCACTCTTGAATCCCTCCCTCAGGCTATGGTTGCCTACAGTAGCCCTATGCCTTCTTTGGTGATGACTGAGAGCTATGAAAGGTTACCAGACCAAATTATGTATCCCTACGCCGAACCATATGATCTGCAAAAACATGTGTTTAGCAGCTTTCACTTTTGAGAGTCAAAATTTAGGTCTATACAAGAAACATATATGACAGTTTTATTTATTTTTGTTGACCTTGATATGTTGATGTTAGGCCTAGTATTGATTTTTAATTTTTTATACAATATTTAACATTTTAAATATTTTAGTATTTAATCCCATATTAGTTATTATTATTATTATTATTATTATTATTATTATTATTATTATTATTATTATTATTATTAAATTATTTTTACTAATCAATTTTTTTAAATTTATAAATTATTATTTGTTGATATTATTATTACTAACATTATAAATGTGATAAATCTGAACGTGCAGTATTACACAGAGAAAAAAACACTGTCATAAACCTTTTTAACACTATTACAACAAATAAGTCATATTCGTTATGAACTGGCTTGTACCTTTTAAGTGTTTTCCAACGAGGTCACAAGAACTTCTACATCATCATATTCGTCGCCCTCCTCTTCACCGTCTTCAGCCAGGTTAATGATGATAGGTGGGTGGGATGAAAAAAAATACACTGTAGGGCCTGCTGACAAATCAAAAACTATAATCTATTTCAGATTCACTACTCTTAAACAGTTATAAAGTCTCTAATAAAACTACAATAACAATAACTTATAGCTTGAAGTCTTAGCCTGGTATATATTTAATCACCATTGGAGAAAGACTCGCTAGTATTTTTTATTACACTTCACAGATTTTTTTGGAATACTATAAAAATCCTAAAACTTGAGGTTTACCCTAGAATGCAACACAACACAATCTTGGAGTTAAAAGATATATTTTATAGTATTGATACACAGAATTGAATTTTCGAATAATGTATATTGATCATTGAGAAACACTCGCTATTTTTTTTTATCACACGCTTCAATATTGTATCAGATAAATAATTATTCAAAGAGCACTAAAAAACCGTTTATTTTCCAAGGCTAACACGCTCACACACCGAACTAATATTCACAAAAGAACACACGGATTACTAAGTAGCCGAATTAATATTCAAAAAAGACACTGTTTTGTTCAAATTTGTAATACAATTATTAACAGTAACATAGACACGCCTAAATACTCAACTATAAAATATTTTGTTCGCTTGAACTTGTAGACACACGCACGTGGTTTTATTAACTGTATTTTATACGATAATTCACTGTTATAATGTCTATTTAGAATTGTTGGATTTTGGTTATGAGAACAACCGTTTGGTTGTTTGTATAGTTTTGAAGTTTGCTTTTGCTGTTTAATTCAAATTAATTATTAAAAGCAAAAGAACGTTAAAAGCTACCTTATATTCAAATAACAAATATGGCCATGAATAGAAGCTATGCTGCCAGTTGGTGACGTAGGTGACCTTGTTGCCGGTTGGACGGCGAATGGTATTAATACTCGTATTTACAAAATTTAAGCTTTATATTATTTCACAAACATTTTGTATGTTTTTCCCTCTTTATTATCACAAACCATTTATTTATGTTAAAGATATGCGAGGCCAGTTATAAAAATATCAATTACTGAATATAATACCATTAAATGTAAAATTCTACGCTCTATTTAACCCGTAATTGCCACAAGAGTTAAAAGAAAAACTAGAATGAATTTACTAGACTTTTTTTTTCTTAAATTTGATTATGGAAAATACAATTTTACTGTAATCCCCAGGAAAGTATTGATAGAAGTGCTTGATAATATTTTTTAGGGTCTTGTTTCTGGTTTCCTCTTCAGTTCTGCAGCCAACGTCTTCAACTATATGGTAAATGGAGCGTAGTCGGGGACTTCCTCTTCTTTACTCACCTTCCCCATCTCCTAATATAGAATGTACCGGTCCCTCGTATCTCAAGCTATGACCATCCAGGGTAGGGTATATCTTCTTCCACGTGATTCTTATTTTCCTTATTCTTCTGGAAACTTATTCATTGATAATTGTATCCACCCATTTAAATTTCAACATCTTTCTATAACAGAACATTTCAAATGAACTTAATATTTTCTTCTCTGTAGTGCCTAAAGGCCTAGTCCAACTTTCTCTTCCGTAAGGCACGATAACCCATACGTAGCTTTTTGGCAATCTCTTCCTTGTCTCAATACTGATATCATTAAAAGTAATAAATAGTCGTTTATTTAACTTGAACGTTGAAAGCATTTTTAGCTTGGGCAATTCTGCAGCATATTTCCATTTTGCTTCACCCTTCCCTTGTCATCTGCTTCCTAAAGTAGGTAAATTCACTGACTTCCTCCATGACTTGGTTGCCAAGAGCACTAAAATTAACCAACACAAGACACGTCTTAAATAACTTGACCTTTAATTAGGGATGGTTAACGCGTGTTTCTGATTTTCCAGCATATGACTTACAGAATAAATTGATACCATAACAGACATAGCAAGCACTCAGAACCTCGACCTTAAGATTCCTCATTGTTTAGTGGAAATCTCATATTTAGTTTACCTTTAATATATTTTCGATCATAGAAGGGAAGGTTGAGGGAAAGAGGAGCTTAGGAAGAAGGAGGATACAAATATTGGATTACTTAAAGGAAAAAAAATTCTGGGAGCTGAAGTAGGAGGCAGAGGACAGGCGCATTAGCGGTTTAAGTTCAATGATAAAAAGAATGGACCTGTTGCAAGAGAGAACACATAATAAAAATAGAAATATTAATAATAATGAGAATCGAACACGGGGCTTTTACCACCGTAAAGAGCCGCGCTGCTGACTGAGCTAGCACCTCAAGTCAGATGATATAATTCAAGAGCCATCTTGATCTGTTTGAAATGTCGTCCAAAGAGTTGTCCTCGCCTGGTCAC